>JAREYC010000019.1:9507500-10707500 GCA_030015325.1 Cryptoblepharus egeriae | reverse complement strand
TGCTTTGGGAACGCAACAGAGGGAATCTATCTCCGGACCAGATCAGACGGAAAACTCTACAATCCTTCCAGACTAAGAGCAAAGTCCAAAGTCCAGCTGAAATGCTTGTGAGTTCCTCTTCGCCGATGACGCTGCTGTTACTGCTCACTCTGCCGAAGACCTTCAACAACTTATGGACCGTTTTAGCAAAGCCTGCCAAGACTTTGGACTAACAATCAGCCTGAAGAAAACACAAGTCATGGGTCAGGGTGTGGATCCACCTCCCTGTATCACAATCTCTGAACATGAACTGGAGGTTGTCCATGACTTTGTGTACCTCGGCTCAACTGTCTCTGACACTCTCTCCTTAGACTCTGAGCTGAATAAACGCATTGGTAAAGCGGCTACTACATTCTCCAGGCTTACAAAGAGAGTATGGCTTAATAAGAAGCTGACGGAACATACAAAGATCCAGGTCTATAGAGCTTGCGTCATGAGCACACTCTTGTACTGCAGCGAGTCTTGGACCCTTTATGCATGGCAGGAGAGGAAGCTGAACACCTTCCATATGCGCTGTCTCCGACGTATTCTTGGAATCACCTGGCGTGACAAAGTCTCAAATGACGCAGTCTTGGAACGTGCTGGAATCTCTAGCATGTTCACACTTCTGAAACAGCGGCGTCTACGCTGGCTTGGGCATGTCGTGAGAATGGCTGATGGTCGGATTCCAAAAGATCTCTTATATGGAGAATTAGTGCAGGGAAAGCGCCCAAGAAGGAGACCACAGCTGCGATACAAGGACATCTGCAAGAGGGATCTAAAGGCCTTGGGAATGGACATCAACAGCTAGGAAACCTTGACCTCCGACCGTTCAGCGTGGAGGCAAAAGACCCAGCATGGCCTTCTCCAACTGGAAGAGACACTTGCTTGGCAGGCTGAAGCAAAGAGACAGACCCGGAAGCAGCGAAACCTGGGCCTGGGCAGGGGACGGAATTTATTTGTCCTCAGTGTGGAAGGGATGGATACTCTCGAACTGGCCTTTTTAGCCACACTAGATGTTGTTTCAGGACCTCCAATCAGAGCACGATCCCAGAGTCTTTCCAGACTGAAGAATGCCAATACTTACTTACCTTATTTCATTAGGCAAAATAGAGGAGAAAGAAACCTGGAAGTGGGTTTTTAAACCTACTTTTCCATAGGTTCTTTATACACAGGTTTTTTTCCCATGGGAGGTTCCGGAACAGACACCTGTAATCTTTCCTTTCTTACCATTTCATACCCTGCTTTATTCACAGCGCAATCCTAACCAATTTAGGCCAGCATAACCCACCCATCTCTCCATTCCCGTGTTAGTGTGGAGAGGCCAGCACATGTCCTTGCACAGGTCTAACCCTCCCAGGAGTAAGAAGTTTCTTATGACAGAACTCGTGCCAGGACTTAGGCTGGCCTAACTGGGGCTCAGGATTGCTGTGGGTTAGGATTGCTGGGGGTTGCACTGTTTCCAGCGTACCCTTTGGACAGCATCAGTCCTGTACTCTTTCTTCCTCTGCCCCTGATGAGGGTACAGTATGGTTTGGAGGCTGTCGTAAGATGTTCAACTTTGGTTTTTCTTGTTGGTGATGCTTTGGGTTGAGACAGATGCCAGGAGGGGAAGCCTATCGCAAAATGCTGCAGTAGATCACCAGCCTCTGAACGGAGCGCCTTTGGGTGTTGGCATTTGGCGTTGCCTGCAGGTGAAGAGAGACGACCGGGAACATCAGGGGTTTCCTTTCCTTCTCTCCCTGTCCTTTCCTCCTTTTTATCTGGCAGGAAATAAATCTTCCTGTATGTTAATTGCTGCAGTGGTTGCCTGTGTTGGAGGGCGCAAGACTCAGCAGCGCACCAGCTGTGGCCATTCTCTGTGCAGTTCGGGTTCTGATTTGATCGCTGTTGGAGCGGCACTGTGATGGCCTGTCAACACTGACTGCAACGGAAGCTTCCGGAGAAGCCCAGAGAGATCAGTTTTCCTGAGGGCTGAGCACCTGAGGGTCGACGCAAAGGAGGCGGTTGGTGCTCTCCACTCTTTGCTGCCCCACCTATCACTAGCGTACTCTTCCTCTTGACCAGGCACATTCCTCGGGTCCTTCCCCATTCCTCTAGCTGTGGTTTGGGGTTGGAGCAAAGCAAAGAGGAGGGGGCTCCCTGTTCTCCACTGCTGTGAACAGGGCCCCGGGGCCCTGGGCAGGCCTTCCTGTCCCCTGCGGGGCCAGACCTGCTGGCCCTCTCCGATCCTCTCCACTCGGCCCCACTCGCCTGCTCCTGCACTGCTGTGCTAAAAGCTTTCTGGAACATCACTCTTGATGGAAACGAGGGATGACAGGGAGAGGGTGAATCTTGCTGCGTCTTCACTGCTCCCCTCTGGAGAAAGTGAGGCTTTTCCCTTTTAAGGGTCCGTGGACTCCACGCAGCATGTATTATTGATAGCAGTGTGTGGGTGTTGGGGCTGGGCGCAGATGCCAAAGCCACAGGCTCCCAGCCCCACCAGGTAATTGCAGCAAGCAGTTCCTCACGTTGCGCTTTGTGTAGTGGGACTGGAAACGTTGACAAGTGGGGCGAGAGTGGCTGGATTAGAGCTGGGGGGAGATGAAGAGGGGCTTAGGGGGCAAGGCTGCTAAGGGAGGGAGGACAGGTGGCAAAGGTAGCAAAGGTCGGAAGTGGAAGGGAGCTGTCGTGCTGCGCCTGCTTGGTGGGTAGAAATCCCTGATGCAGGACTGGAGAGCTCTGGTGAAGTTCCTCCCAACCAGCCCATAAGAAAGGCTATGCTTGACTGACCAGAGAGTGGACTTGAAAGATGTTAGCCCGTGTTTGTGTGTATGCACTCCTTGGGCTGTACAAGGACTCCCAAGTGTGAGGAGATGGTTCCTGTGTAAGCAGAGACATGGTTCGCATGCCTGGGAGTTGTGGGGTTGTGGAGTGCCTGGCAGGCGAGGGAGGGCAGGTGTGTGCAGATCCCTTTGAGGTTGCCCAGGACCAGTCTGAGCCCAGCCAAGCTGGAGGGTGTAGCAGGAAAGACCCTTCCTTGGAAGAAAAGTGGGACCAAAAGGATGTAAATTTACTTTTTAAAAATTCATCATCTCCTTTTCAGTTCCCAGGATTGCTTTTCAATTCACAAGAATCCTCATGACAGAGAGCAGTGCAGGCAGACATGCTCTCCCCCCCCCCCCAGTATTCACTGACAAAAACCTATCCTCGGCTTTTCTCCGTCCGTGGTGAAAACGAAGCTCTGCTCAGTTGGAGTCCTGTCGCAGTCAAGGTTCAGTCTGTGCCCAGTCAGGGAAGGTTGAACTGCTCACCCAGTCCATTGAGGCTCTGGGTTGGTTCTGGTTCAGGCAGGGGGCAAGTCCAGAGGTGGCCCAAGACCAAGTGAAGTAGACCATTGGCTTGCTGCCAAGCTACCCCAGAGAAGGGGAGAAGCTTCCCGTTGCCTGTGCTGGCGCTGCAGCAGTCGCATAACGTGCTCTGGATCCAGCTCAGGCTGAGCCATCCTTCTTTTCCAGCACAAGCTTGAATTAGGCTGCCTGAAAGTTGGACTCGATGGGCCCTGGGCTGGATCCGACAGGGTTCTTCTTATGCTTTTAGATGTACCAACTAGGTCCTCGGATGTTCCAGGTGCTCAGTTTTGGTTCCTCCAGGCACAGTGGCAGCGCATGGTGGTGTGTTTGGGAAGGTGCTGATCTAGATTTGGAGTTCTTGGAAGGCGCCTCCACGGCTTGAAGGCCTGCTTTGCAGTTTGAGCAAACACTGAGTCACTTGCGCGGACTGGAGCGTCCTTCTGACGTGTGGCTGAGGGTTTTGGCGGCGGTGGCGGCTTCTCTTCTGGCAGGAGCTGAGGCTGGCTGGTGTGTGGGGAGGGGCGCTGAGAGTTAAGTATATTTGTTCTTAATTAATTAAGATTAATTTTTCAAACCCTTGGAGGAACCTGTTCAAATGCAAACCATAAATCCTGTGTTGTGTCTTCAAGAAGGGCAGGGTGAGGAAGGCCTCTCTGAGGTCCCTGTTCTGCATGCAGCAGGTCAGTCCTTGGTAGGGCAAGGAAAGACCCTTCTCTGTTGAAAGCTCTGGACCGCCCTGCCAGGCTGTTGTGCAAGCAGTATTGATTTTGGAGGGAGGCTCAGAGCATCTGGTTTTCCCAGAGCGTCCAATCATCAGCTGATGGCCGATTTTAAAGTTTCTGTGCCTCTTGAAATGGCGCTTTAAGTTTAAGTGATTGGAGCTTGTGTTGAGCTGCCATCCTGGGCATCATATTTTGCCAGGCAAAAGTGGGATACATATCAAATCAGTCAAAATCAAATTGTGTAATCAAATCAATGTAAACACACATAAATCAGAATGTGTAAATACACATATATCTAATGTGTATTTAACAATTTTTGAAAAGTTCTTTGCAATTGAATGCTGCCCACCAGATTCAATAAACCATAATTTAAAAGGACTGTGTTTGGAATTTCCCCACCTTATTTGACTTTTGGGGGAGGCAGTTCTGCTCCTCTTAGCGGAAGAGATTGCCAAGGGAGGTGGTGGACTCTCCCTCACTGGGGATCTTCAAGGAGAGGCTCGATGAGGCTCGGTGGTGGTTCATCCACCTGTCGGGGATGCTCTAGGGGGATTTCCTGCTGCAGGCAGGGGTTGGACTAGATGACCTACTAGGTCCCTTCCAACTCTAGGATTCTATGATCCTCTGGACCCCACCATTTCTTTCCCCAAATTCTCCTCTTCGAGCACCTCTAATTATTACGTTCTGGAAAAAGTGATCAGCTACTTGTGGAGATCAACATTGTTGTCCAGAAGCTCCCATGGAAGCGGGACATTTAATGAGGTTGCACTGCTTGGAGATGTTCTGGGGAGGAACGGTGACCAGGACCTGAAGAGGTTACCTCCAGTATGGTCAGTAAACTGGGCTTTCCACCACTTTCCCCTCTGAACTTTCCTCTTCTTGAGAATGTTTTGCTCATTCCAACCCTTCCTGAGACTTCAGAAATTGGGGGGGATTTTCTTGAACATCTAACAGGTATCAAAAGACTTTTATTTCCTACTTCAAGGGCCAGTCCACGACCAAGTGGAAACAGAGGCCATTGTTGTTGTAAACCAGGGCATGGTCCTGAGATGATCACAGGTGAAAGATGATGCTGGTTCACATGTGGGGGATGAGGTTGTATTCTGAGATCCTTGAAGAATGAGGCTGCTATCCAAAGCCTCCCTCCCTTGCTAGATGTCAGGCTCACTGGTGATGTCAGACTTGCAAGAACTCAGATATAACTGACACACACACACACATACACACACACACACATGCACGAACGCGCACACACACACACACGCACACACCCCTCCCTGCTTCTCCAGGCTGTCATCCTCCCACTTTTTAAGGCTCGTACCTTTCAGACTTCCACAAGTTCTTCTTTGTGGGAACCTTTTCTTCATCTTTTGAGATGCTGGAGTGTTTGTGGGGCAAATTTCAGGGACTGATAGATCTGAGGTTTAGGCTGGAAATGGAGGGGATGCTTGAAGTCAGTCCAGTCATATCGCAACACTCGTGTGTGCGATATGCATCCATGCACAAAAACATCCATGTTTATGTGCGTTTGTGTGTCGGTCTGTGAATATTTGTGCTGCCAACATTTTCCACTCCGGATGTGATGGTGCCTCATGCTGTGCAGCCAATGAGATCCTCAAACTGTCATATAATGAAATCAGGTATGAAAGAGTATTCTAAGAATAATAAAATGCAATCATTAATTGATTATTTCCCTGTTAAAATGTTGCTTTCTCCCTCCTCACCCAGCCCTCCAACTCTCTTGGCCTAGGCAAGGATTGATCTGTGGTTTGCCCCTGCCAGGGAGCTATGGGTGGTGCAAGAGGTTAAGACGCTGTGCCTGTTAACCAGCAGGCCAGGGTTCGAGTCCAGGGTTGGCCCCATAAGACAGGGTGAGCTCCTGTCCTTAGCCCAGCTCTGCGACGCAGCTGGATCCAATCGTATTGGCTCTGCCTTTCCATTGGACTAATTCAGTGGCGTGGAGGGGGGGATTTGCTGCTTGGGTAACAGCCTATCCTCCATAACAATCCAACCCAGGCTTTTGTGCTTCGCATGCAGTGTATGCAGCGCCGAGCACAATACCATAGTCTTTCAAGACTGATGGAGGCCTGCTTTAACCCCTGCCAGGCCCGAGGCTTCACTAGTGCCCAAATGGTCCAGGGGGACCATCCAGCCCCACCCCAGAGATGTTCTCCTCTTTCTGTGCCAAAAGGTTGGTGGCTTGAAGGGTTCCCCCTCTTAATCAGCCTTGAAGAACTAACTGAAAGAGTTGATGCAAACTCCCCTCTTTTGGGGGGGCAAAGAACTTTACTGTGCAAAATGTGGTTCTCATTCAGCAACACGGAGACATTTTTGTGGACAACCTTGCATGAATTTCTCACTGATCAACTTCTCAGCTCCTGTCAGCTTTCCCAAAAGGTGCACTGAAAACCGAGGCTTCAGCTCCAGTTCTGGTTTTTATTTTATTTAGGGGAAAAAAGCCAACATGTGCAGGCAAAGGTCCCTGCCAAGCACGGATCAAGGGGACTGGCTCCCTCTCTTCTCCCCTCACTGGAAGCAGGGACTGTGTTTCTGGATAGCAATACTGCCTGGAAGGTGCCTTTCTTCCTGGGTGGAGACGTTCATTGGCCAGGAAGGGCTGGGCTGCCAACATCTGGACAGGCCAAGCCTATGAATCGCTCTTTGAGTGGGAAACGGTGGAATCAGCAAGAAAAGCAGGCATTGATTTTACCTGGCCTTGACCTGGTGCTGAATAAGTGAAAAGGCAAAATCTGTCCCAGGGTATTTTCTTCCTGCTTCAGCTCAATACCCGGCCTCAGCCGTGCCTCAAGCGGACGAGAAGAAGCACTTTCTCACTGGCGCAGGTGGTGGTGAAAGGTCATTTGGACTCGTGAAAAATTCAGAGAGCTGGACGGCTTCCCGTGATCTGGAAGGAACCTTCTATCTCTGACCTCAGGAATTGGACCCAACTGGGTTTGAATCTTTGTGGTCCCGTTGGTTCTGCCCATCAAGGAGGCTGGCACTTTCTGAACAAGGAAAGGCTCGGGCATTGGGGCTCTTTGGTCTAGAAAGAAGGCGCATAAGGATGATGTGCAGGGACTGGAGGGAGGCTTGTTCTTCTCCCTCTCACATAACCCAGAACCAGACGATGTGCACTGGACTTGAGAGTCATGAAAGTTAATACTGGTATCCACTCAAATTTAATGTGCCATCAAATATAATGCACACCCCAGTTTTAAAAGGAATGAGATTAAAAAAAATGTTTGCTGGTGATTGTAATGTGTAGCCGCAGAGCAGGTGAAAACTATGAGAAAGGAGATTCCGGTTGGATATCCGGAAAAATTCCTGAGGGTTCGGGGGTTCGGCAGTGGAAGAGATTGCCAAGGGAGGTGGTGGACTCTCCCTCACTGGGGAGCTTCAAGCAGAGGCTCTGCAAGCACCTGTTGGAGATGCTCTAGGAGGATTTCCTGCTACAGGCAGGGGTTGGACTAGATGACCTACTAGGTCCTTTCCAATTCTAGGATTCCAACTCTAGAATTCTGTTATTCTAAAAATTTAATTTTACTACATATGAGTTGTATACCAACAATGAATATCACAATGCGCTACCAAATTGCACTTCTTTTACCAATTTCCACTACTTAATAATATTGGCATCCATCAGTCTCAAAAGACTATGGTATTGTGCTCGATGCTACCTGCGAAGACGAAGGCCTGGGTAGATTGATATGGAGGATAGGCTGTTCCCCAAGCAGCAAATCCCCCTCTCCATGCCACTGAAATAGTCCAGTGGAAAGGCAGAGCCAATACAATTGGTTCCAGCTGCGTTGCATTGCTGGGCTAAGGACAGGAGCTCACCCTGTCTTGTGGGGACCCGGGTCTCGAACCTGGTTAACAGGTACAGTGTCTTAACCACTTGTGCCACCCTCAGCCCTGTATACACTACTTAATACAACAATGGGTTTATGGGCACAATCCAGAGTAACTACGGGGAGTCCTTGCTCTGGTGTAGGAACAATTTACTCTGGATTCCAATATGAATTTCCCATAGGTTTTCACTAGGAGGTGCTGTAACTACGGGTGCACGTAATGTCTCTTATGTGCTCCCGTAGTTGCTCTGGATTGTAGGGCTAGTTACATTTTTTGTTACAAGACAATAATCTGTTAAACTAAATACAGACCTATACTTATAATCAAAATACTGTATTTTCTCAAATCTTATGTGCATTGACTCTAATGCACACCTTAATTTTGGACACTAAATTTGGCTGGAAAAGGTGAGTGTTAGAAGCTAGTGAATATGGTATTTCTTGGTTCAATCTGTAATTTGTCTGTGGAACTCTATCACAGGATATGGTGATGGAGTCTGGCCTTGGAGACTTGAAAGGGGGCCTGGATAGTTTCAAGGCAGTCAAGTCCATCACAGGGTATGTGCAGCCTCCTGGTTTTAGAAGCTGGCTACCTTCGAATGCCAGATACAGTCGAGCAGCACCAACTTGAAGTCCCTTGTGTGTTCTCGGAGGCATCTGGTGGGCCACAGTGAGATACAGGAGGCTGGACTAGAAGGACCCTTGGCCTGATCCAGCAGAGCTCCTCTTATGTTCTTATGCCCGCATAATGATGATCCATAGGTGATGTGGATACTTGTGGATACTTGTGGATACTTTCTGCTGGCTGTCCAGTCACCTGAAATCACTAGATGTTCATACCATCAGTGCAGCTGCATCAGTGCCAGGATTGAGTAGTGTGATCAGTAAACTTTACATGAGTGTAGTAATCACAACATGTGGCTTTTGTTAGTTCATCTGCGCCTGGGGCGGCTGAATGGTCTGCTCCAGTGGTTTGCAAAGTAGGAGTTGTGACCAGGGTGACCACATGGTAGACCTCTAAATGTAGGACAAGTGTCCCCAAAAGTCCAGATTTTCAGTTTCAACATTTAGTTGAAAATCCAGACTTTAGTTTTGGAGGACATCCTACATTTTTTCCTACATTTAAAAAACACTCCCTGGGGGGCTTACCTTGTTTGGAGGTCTGCAGGACTGTGTGCTGTCTCTGACCCACCCCCTCCCGCCTGCCTGCCAGGGGAGGCTATAGCTTTGCAGAGGAACTGCATGGGTGACTTTAAACCACCCCGGCCAGCTGGGGGGAGGCTGGAGAGGCGCAGTGGAGCCGCAAGTGCCCCTCAACTCCCCCAGCCACCCGTGGAGAGGCTCTAGCAGCGCAGTGGTGCTGCCCGAGTGCCCCTCAGCCCCCCAGCCGGCTCCACGTGGCTGCAGAGGATGCAGGGGGCTGGAGCTTGGGCAGGGCTTCCAGCCCTGAGCCAATCAGGAGGCAGGGGAGGGAACTTCTCCTGGCCCACCTCCATTTTCCTGCGCTCTGTAGCGCAGAGGAGTGTGCACACAGAGGTGCGCACACAATTTAAAATGGCGGCGCCTATGGGCGCTGCTTTCTGGACACGGCGGGGGTTTTCCTATCGTGCCAGACCCCCTGCCATTTCTGGAGGCGTCCGGGCATTTCCGGATGTCTGGACACCCTGGTTGTGACTCTCCCACATTGACCTTAAGGGACCTTAAGGGACCTTAAGGAAAGTGGCTCGGGAATGGCTTCCCAAAGTTTCACTGTGATTGTGGTGAGATGCAACTGAAGGCAAAGACCCTTTGGAAGGCAAAGCTAATGTTGGGCATAAGGTTGGGCTGCTGCTGTAAGATGTCACCTCTGGGGTAGTTATGCCTGAAGTGCCAGATGGGAAATCCATTGTGGTTTCCTTGCTGGACTCTGAATTCCTTGCTGGGCTCTTTCAAACCACGACTTAACTTGGACTTCGATCAAAGAGGGTGGGTGGATGTCAACCCTGATCAGCCCCCTGGGTAGATCGCCCTCTCAGACTTGCTCCCCTGTGCAATGCTGGCCAGCGCACAGGAATAGGGGAGGAAGGGACCTCGTGCGCCTGCTGGAAGGACAGGACAAAAGTGTCATGCACAAGGCAGTGAACCTTCAGTTTCACAAACTAATGGGGGGAAGGCTGAACAGATGCTGAACGTCCATTAAATCAGAACGCATTCCAGACAATGGGGATGCAAACTAGTTTTTAGTTTGCACTAGTTTTGAACAAAGCAGAAAACATCTGTTGTCCTAAAACCTTGCTTCTGGGTGAGAATGCATTGCATGGCAGCCTTCGTCCAGGCCTCCAGTCTTTTGCCCCATTTCAGGGGAAGACGGGGCACTCGCTGCACCAAGGTGCAGTTTTGGACCTCCGGAGTCTGGCCACAGCAAGTCAGTGATCTGAACTGATACAAGGCAGGCTTTCCTGACCCTTCTTTTGTTCAGTGTGGTGGTCACTGTAGGCTAGGCTGGCTCCCCTGGAATCTATGACAGAATCAATTGGCAGAGATTCAGATCGAGACATGATTTTCCCCAGCCCCACCTTGCCCAAGAGACGCTCCCTGGGCTTCCTAGGTCTTGTGTAACAGCACACAACCCTGTCTTTCCTGGCACAGTAATAGTCCCAAAACTTGTGCTGGATACAGCGCAGGCTGACCAACACACACAAAAACTGCTAGTGTGCAAGGATATTGAAATGCCTTCCTACTGGGCAGTGTATTTTGGTCTTCGCAGAGAGGTGGCAAACAAGCTGTGCCAGTGAAAGTGGTAAACAAGTACAAACAAGATGAAACCAGTGAAACCAGTACTTGGGTGAGGCTGTTCTAAAGTCAGAGTTAGAAACATAGGCTCAGGTTTAGAGCTCAGAAGACAGCCAGGGCATAGCAAAATGCCAGGTTGCAGACTGGCTTCTCACTTTGCCCCATGGCTATTCCGTGGGCATCAGAGGGAGGTTTTTGAAAGGCTTTCTGAACACAGCAGGCAGCAAACGGGGCGGCTTCACTTCTCCAAGCCAAGCTTGCTGCTGCAGTCGATTCAGATGAAGCACAAGCTGCACCTCCTCCTCTCCCTGGGGCACCATTAGCAAGAATGTCACATGCATGCAGCCCAAGTGCCTTCCATAGGCTTCTCCTCTACTATCTCCTCTACTGATTCCGTTCTGGCATCCATTGCTTTGCCAGCCTTTATTTCATGCCACAGCCTCTGGTCTGGAACTGATCCTGCCTGGAGGAGAGCTGGAGCCACTTGATCTTGCTTCCAGACCACACCACCTCAGCAGAAATTGTGCCAGGCAGTCCCAGCCTTGGTGTGCAGCAACATGTAACCCCAAGACTGCCTCTCTCCAGCCTTGGCTTGGTGTCTGCAGGAATCCACATCATCCTCCAGAGTCTAGAAGGCACTGAAAGCAACCCTCGAGCTCCAGTGGGACTTCATGCCATCATATCTCATTGAGGTCCTGCTCTGGCAGAGAAGGACCTCGGAGTCGGCAGTCCTGACCCACCATCTGACAGGCTTTGTGCCACCGGCAGGACGTGAGGAGAATGATGCTGATGTCAAAGAACCATCGGAGCTCCAGATCCAAAGCTGGACTCTGTGATCTGCACGAAATGTGCCAGTCTGCTTTGTAGTCAGACTTGGCCAGCGGATGCCCTGGAAGTCCTGCTCCAAAGGGCTGTCCTCAGGCACACCTGGCAGCGGACTGCCACTTGGTCCAGGCAAACAACGCCTAGCAAGATGCGCACTGGGCTTTTCTGCCTTTCCCTGGACATTGTTTTAACACCCCCATTGCTTCTGAACAACATACATCTCCATACATTTGATTATAATAGTACTAACTTCCCATTGATTATAATAGTACTTACTTCTAAGTAGATATGCCTGGGATTGAGCTCTAAGGATACAATTCTTTTACACACCTTCCTGGGAGTAAGCCCCATTGGCTCCAAGGGGACTTACTTCTGTGCAGACCTGCCTAGGAGAGGGCCCCTGAGGCTGCACTCCTCTCCACACTTTGGAGAAGCTAGCTCTTCTCCAAAATGATGGGCGCTTGTGATTGCGCCTGCCAGCCTAGGACGCACTCTCTCTGGTATAAGCCGAGGGGGCTTTTTGAGCCCCCCAAAAGGGTTCCAAAAACTAGGCTTATACTCGAGTATATGTGGTATTTTGTCAGTTGAGTGCTGGATCTCAGTGGAACCAAATACAATAATTTATATTATATTTTATTATTATATTATTATTATATTATATTATATTAATACATATTTGGAGCAAAGCAGATTTAGGTGGCATTTCAGATTGAAAGTGGAGGAACAGAAGGGAGATCCACTGACAAAATAAAGGTCAACAAGTGATGGTCTCAACCTGGACCACTTTCCAGGGGTGTTTGTGCCCCTAGAAATCAGGGCTGGTTGTTTGAGGAAGGTGGTTGGACACTGTAGGAATCCACACGTGTTGCCTGGAGTTGGTGGTGCATTTTCTTAGTGGTCTGTTTGAGGCAAATGCCAGTGGATGCCACCTGGGCATTTTGGGGAAGTAACAAGCCCTGCAGAGAAGAGCCAGGCAAATGTTCAAGAGTTGTGCTGACTGAAACGTTGCATCTTACAGCGGAAAGCCGTGACTTGCACACCCTTCCAGTGCTCCATCAAAACCATCTCGAACTTGTTCAGCAGGAACAAAAATATATTTTACTCCCTAATGCACCCATTGCAAAGGATTGTAAAAATTAAATAGTGGTAGTAAATGGGTGGTTCCAGTAATCCAAAGCCATGTGGTCTGCCCTCCAGCTTCCAACAGTGACATGCTCAGAAGCGGAGCCGGAAGGTAACAGTCTTTCTCCGATGCCAGAGTTGGATTGCCTCTGAATGTGGAGCTTTTATTCCCATCTGAAACTGATGATACGAAGGGTGCCAGGACTGCCAGGCTGGGTCATACCAGAGGCCTCGTTCATTAATTGGCTTCCTTTCAATGCCAGCAAGTCAGGGCCTCTTTAAGCATTAGATGGAGCAACAGCTGCTGGTGATGTGTTTGAAGCCAGATCTTGGTGGTCCAACCTAGACTGTATTCCTTCTAAGGAGTTTGCACCGACGTGCAGATCTTTTTCCTTGCATGTGGTGTCATTACTACGTTGCAACTCCATCCCTACATGCTCAGCGATGCTGTCATGCACCATCATTGTGTTCCATGCTGCACGGAGCTCTGCTTTGAACTGCACAGCCACACAGCTCTCAAGGAAATCTGGTTCTAGCATAAGCACCACATACCCATATTTACTTGAATCCAATGCACCAGTGAATCAAATGCGCACCCCTATTTTAAAAGACTAAAAATGTTTACTGGTGATTGTAATGTACAGCTGCAAAGCATACAACAATTAGTAATTTTACTGCAAACAGCAAACAGTAATTTGATAATAATATGACAATGGGGTTATGTTATGATTTTACCTACCCTACAATCCAGAGTAACTACGGGAGCACGTAAGAGACATTACGTGTACCCGTTGTTACTGCACCACCTAGAGAAAACCTATGGGCAATTCATATTGCAATCCAGAGCAAATTGTTCTTACACCGGAGCAAGGACTCCCCATAGTTACTCTGGATTGCGCCCTTCACTCCACTACTTTATACAACAATGGGTTTATGTTACATTTTTATTACAATATAGTAAACAGTTAAACGCTTAATTAATACTGTATTTACTCAAATCTCATGTGACATTGAATCTTATGCACACCCTGATTTTGGAGACTGAAAAGGTGAGCTTTGGATTTGAGTAAATCTGGTATCGAACTGAGGATGATGATGCCTGTTCTAATCAATGGGAACAGCACAGTCTTCCCTGCTCAGGGAATTCAAGCATCTTACAGAGTTTCGGGTGTCGCTCCAGTGAGTGAGCCAAGTCATTAAAAAACCAAATCAAGGGAACATGAAGAGAAGCCAAAGATCCGTGCAAAGCAGGTTCTTCAAGGAATGGAGCCAAACCTCCCTTTTTGTTTCTGTAAATAAAAGCAAACATTGACAGATATCAAAATCCATGCAAAGCAAATGACTTCACAGCTGGGCTTAGTCACCGGAGAAAGAGGACAGCCAAGGCAAGCAAAGCGGAAGGCTGATACTCACTCGCTCCCACTCCTGCCAGTTTCCTCCTCCAGATGCCTCCAAGGGTGCTCGTGAGTGCGGGCAGGAGCCCTCCACGCTCCCTACAACTCCAGGGCTTCCTAATTATGAGTGCCAGTCAAGACTCAAGGTGGATGGTCCCTGGAGTCTCACATCTGCATCTAGCACATGGACAAGCAAGCTAGCAGTCCATTCAGAGGTAGACTGCTTGCAAACATGGAGGTTCCATTCCTGACTATAAAGTCAGACCTGCCTTGCCAGACCAGGCTTAGGGTCCAGCAGCTGGTCTATCTCCACTGGGCGCAGATCTGGCATCAAACCAATTGGGAACCAGGGATAAGTGGCAAGTGCTACCTTGTGGAATCCCATCGTACGGCCGGCAAAGGAACGTTACATTTCTTCTCTTGAGATTCTCCTCCTGTGCACTGGCTCCCTTACCCCATCATAAAGTCCTTCTTGCTTCACCTCCACCTTGACTTCCCACTGCCTTGCCCACCAACCCTGTGCTGTGCCATTGGCCTCTGCATAGGGCCCAGTGCATGGAACAGATCTGCCCAGTGTGTGCATGCATGTTAAGAGTGCAGGTCTGAAAAACTCCTCCACTCACTTCTGCTGCCAGAGCAGAGTTGCGTTGCCAGTTGTGAGCCCCAGGTTGCCCAAAGGGTGAGCTGGACTCATGGCTTGCACACCCACAAGGAGTGAGTAAGGAACTGACGGGTGGAGGCAGACAGGGCAAGATCTCATGGAGACCCAGGATAGGAAGCAGGTGGCTGCCAGACTGATTATTTATACATACATTCATACATACATACATACATACATACATACATACATACATACATACATACATACATACACTGCCTTTCTCCCCAAGGCAGTTAACAATCAATAAATGGCATAATAAAATACAATTAAAAATTATAATACAATTAAAAAACCGTAAGATATGATTAAAACTATAAAAGTATAAAACTATGATTAAAACGATAAAAACAATGATTAACCCTAGAGCATACAATTAAAATAGTATAAAATGTCAGGCTGAGAATACTGAAAATGTGCTCCTGGAGCTGTGGCTGAGGTTGTGTCCCCTCATCCTCCTTGTCCCACATGGGTTTGTAGCACTGTCTTTGCTGAGCTGCTCCAGGAACCACATGGCCTTTGGTTCCGGCTGGTGTGAGCAGCGTGGGGTGGGAAGAAAGAGCAGTTGATGCTGGCACAGCTGGTGGCCCTCAAGGGGCAAAGGGAGGCCAGTCCAGGCCAGGCCAGTGCCTTGCAGTAGGATCACACAAGGGACATGGGGCTCCTTTGTAAACAGGGAGAGGTCTTTAAATGGCCACCTGTTGCTTCCAGGTTCTGCGGAGGTCTACCTTGCAGAAGGTCAGCAGCAGGAGAAGATGCCAGCTGGTCTGACACTGTGGGAAGCAAAATGCTGGAATAGATGAACCTGATCCTGCAAAGCTTGCCTTGCATTCTTGTGTTCCTGAAAATAGTCACCTCGTTGAGAGATAGTGGACGAGGCACGTGCCTGTAGAGCTCTGGAGGGACAGCGGTTGAGCCTGGAACCTGCACTTGACCTGCCTGTCCCTGTCCCCCAACTGTCTCCAGCACACCAGATGAGTACCCGACACACAAGGAGAGCTCGGTTGATGGATCAGATCAGACGTCTAACTGGTTCAGGGTCTACAGTGTTCCTCTGGCCGGCCAGGGCCTCAGGAACATGAAAGCAACAGTTCTTGTGCTCTTGTGCCATGACTGAGGGGTGCCTTTGGCCTGTCTGGGTCTCTTCCTGAGTTGTGCTTTAAAGCCTCCACATGTACAGATTGGGGTGTGGGGGAGGCCTTCAGCGTGGATCAGCAGCACGTGGGCGCAGTTTCACTGCAACCGGAGAGCTCCGTATCCTGCATGACGGTTTCTCCACCTGTCGCCACCACGGAGTGCTAATGCCGAGGAAGCAGCAGCCCTGTGGGTGGTGTGCCTCGGAGAAAGAGCAGCATTGCCTGTGAAGGTGGTATGAGAAGGCACATGCACACGCCATGCACACTCCACTGCTGGGTGGCTGCCACATTTAGAACAAACACAGGGAGACGGAGGCAGCTGTCTCTGCCGCGATGAGGGACCCGAGTCTTGTGGGACACCCATGTGCCTCTTGGGCTTCCCAAGGCCTGGGCACGGGGCACAGTGAGTACCCAGCGCATTCCTCCTTTGCGCTCCTACCTCTTCTTTGAATGTTTTCCATGACAAGGTGACTGAAACACCAGGAGACCTTCTCTTTGCCTGGAAATAAACCAGGATTACGAATTGGATCCAGTCTCTCTCCTTGTGACTGGTGCACCAGATGTTTCAAGTTCCCACTGTGGCTGAAACATGGAGTGGGGGGGAACCTCCTTGAATGCATCCTCCACCCTGAAGGTCGGGATTCGAGGTGCAGCCCTGCCTTAGTTCTCTGAAAAAGCAAAAGTGCAAACTGCCAGTGAGGGTCCCTGGCCAAGCACACATTGCGAGAATAAATGCTTCCATGTGCGCTCTCATCAAGCAGGCTGCCTGAGTGCTCCGGTGCCACTAAATCTTTAATGGACCAGGTTTTTGTCTTTTGCGATAGGTGGGGGAGTGAATCATTTATCCTCTTCTGCATCCCTCAGCTCAGTTCCGAAGGTGATGCTTTCACAGCCCCATTCGGACTGGGGTGTTGTGGGGAGGGATCGACGGCATGGAGGACTCTTTCACTGCCTATGACATGCGCAGTGCTGTGTCGGCAGCCATTTGCGAGGCTGCCGCAAGAGTGGTAGCGTTGTAGCCTTGTGGCTGTAGTCTGCTGGGACTGCCACCCCATTGGCAGGGGTGGGCCGGGCTGCATCTGGCCCCCGTGCTGGGGTATGGAGACCCCTGGTCTAAAGGAAGGACAACAGCTCCAGCCTCTCCTTTTATGGGCTTTTATAGCCCAGACCCCAAGAGAGTCTTTGGCATGTGCCTCCATGAAAATATTATTACTCCATCCTTATTAACAGAGCACCATCTGTTTGCCAAGCGCCAAGGAGGAGGCTCAGCCTTGCTAATATCCTGCTCTCCTTTCCTGGCCTTCATTTCCATTTCCCGGTTTCACCCAGGGTTGCACCTCTAAAGTAGCTGCCATGGATCTGGGTAGTCCCTCGGGGCAGGGGAGGCTTGCCCCATATCTTGGGGAAAAAGATATTTCCATATCTTGCAGCAAGTTTCAGTGGATGTCATGGCTGCATTGCTGAGAGGGAGGACCTGGGGTTGAAAGGCATGGAAGAAGTGCACAGGGACGTTTTCCCTTTCACATAACACCAGTAAACAGCCAGTAAAACTGATGTTGGGAGAGTCAAAATATTTCTTGTCCCAGCATGTGGTTGGTCTGTGGAATTCCCTGCCACAGGATGTGGTGATGGCAACCAGCCTAAGAAGGGACTGGACAAATTCCTAGAGGAAAGAGCCATCACAGGCCACAAGCCATGAGGGGTGTGTAGAGGTGGACAACTTCCAAATGCCAGATGCAGGGGGGGGGGGACCTGGATGCAGGTGTCTTGTGTGCTCCCCAAGGCATCTGGTGGGCTGCTGTGAGATACAGGAAGCTGGAGTAGGTGGGCCTTTGGCGAAGGAGACTCTTCTTATGTTCTTACATGTGCAGAACCTCTCTGGTCTTGTGAAGCACTTTGGGAGTGCAAATCACTATGTTTTGCTTGTCGCCTCATCAAGAAAAGATAATGGTAGTGTCTTTATAGAGATAATAGCAGATAATAAAGCAGATAATAAAATAATAGTAGCTGATAATAAAGATAATGGCAGGGGCCTTTGCTTTCCTCTTGGGCTCACGGTGGTGTAGTTTCAAGACAGCAGGCGTATACCCAGAGGTGCCTTTGACCCCGAGGGCTGCAGCTCTCTCAGGCCTTTCTTGTCTGGACTGCGTATTCCTTTCCAAGCGTCCCCTGCCTCCTCACCTGCAGGCGCCCCGTCCGTCCCTTCCTTCCTGTGGACGTTCCCTCCAAGGCTAAAAACAGAGCCAAGAATCAATTTGGGTTTGCTGACAAAAAGCATCCGTGCCGAGGCCGATGTGGAAGCAGCTGAAATGGGACTCCTTGGATGTGCATGAATATTGATGCCTTTTACATAATGCTGCCTGTGCTGCTCCTCCGGAGCCGACACTCCCCACCCACTGCTGGGTCTGACTCTGGAATGGGGAGCAGTGGGGCTTGGTGGGGCACACAGATTCAACCCTTCTTTGAGAATGATGACCCTCCCATGCACCAAGCCCACTCCTTCCCCACGGCCACCCACTGGAACTGCAGCATCAAGAGCTCCATGTGGCACAAGGAAATGGTGGGTTGGGCAGGCCTTGGTGTGCAGTCCTGGGGCTGCTGTGGTGCCCGTTCCTGCTCCCTGCAGTGAAGGTTGCGCTGGGGTGTCACTGGTGGATGGTCCTTGGTGTCATTCAGTGCACCGCCAGATGTGGGAGAATGTCGGTGTGCTGGGGGGCTGGACCCCGAACAAAGTGTGTCGCTGAACCCAAAGCAGGTTTTGTTGCCTTCCTGGGCTGGTTTGCTTCCTCAGCTTCTGATTTAGGGGTGCGTCTGGGGTGGGGAGTTATGTAAGCCGAGCAGAAGGTGAGCTTGACACCTGTCCAAGTAGGCAATTTCCTCAGCTTTTCCAGCTCCTCGGCAGGTTCTTTCCCTCCCATTCGACAAGACAGAAAAGGGTCATCAATAATCCAGCAGCCTTTTCTGCTGCGATGGAGGAGGAGTCCGCTGGGGACCTGCCAAGGCCAAGGATGGCGCAGGTGGGCAGCGGAGCTAATGGCTCCTGAGCATGGAGGGAGGGAGATTCTCTGGCCCGTGTTCTGCAGACAGGTTTGGGGTGGCCCTTGCCTCCCGTTCATTAGTGCCAAAGGCTGAACCGGGACTTGGCTGGGAAATCAATAATCACTGCAAGGTGAATTACAGCCTCGGTGTTGAAAGGGTGGGGCTCATCCTGCTTTGGGGTTTTCTTTCAACCAAGCTTCTTTGGCTGCAGGGCATTGAGAGTCTTCCATGCAGGGCGATAGCATGATAGTGTTAGAGAGATGCCTTCCTTTCATTCTCACATCACACCAGAACTAGGAGACAGACATCCACTAAAATGGAGTGTTGGGAGATTTAGGACAGACCCCCCAAAAGATTTGTTGACCCAGCGTGTGGTTGGTCTGTGGAACTCCCTGCCATACACAGGATATGGTGATGGCATCTGCCCTCAATGCCTTTAAGAAGGAATTGGACAAGGACCATCACAGTTTACAAGTCTGGAGGGGCATGTGGAGGGGTGGACAACCTCCCAGTGCCATGTGCCTCCTGAAGCATCTGGTGGGCTGCTGTGGAATACAGGAAGTTGGACTAGATGGGCCTCTGGCCTGATCCAGCAAAGGCTCTGGATCTTATGTTCTTATGATGTACACACAAAAAGCTGGATCCAGTCTCTCCATGATGGCCTTCCTGCCTTGCTTGTGAATATTCTCAAGGCCCTGGTTGACCATGTCTGGACCTGCCTTGGTTTCTTCTGCACACGGCGGCCTCTGGAGAGCATCACCCTGGGTTTCTCACCTCCATGCCCAGAGGAATTCTTGCTGTTGGCTACCTGCACTGCCACCCCTGGAAGAAACCTATGTGTCTTACTGTGGCTGCTGTCTCCTATCCACACCTCCCTGTGAGTAACCCTACTGACCCCAACAGAACTTTCTTCTGCATAAGATGCACATAGAATTGTGTCCTGGGTCAAATTCAACCTAGGATAGTTTTGAAAGAAGTCTTGATGGGACATGGTGAAGTCTGTGCCATGTGCTCCCACCCCTGCTTCCTTCCACCAGAGAGCAGAGTGGCAAGATACGGATGGGAGACGGAAGCCCTGGTTCTGGCCTCTTATCATGACAGCTGAAGACCAGCCCCAATGATGATCGGAGCAACCCAGGGAAGAAGCCAAATGCTGGTTCCAGCTGCTCCAAGGGAGGCTTGGTGCCTCTGGCATTCCCCAGGGCTAGGAAATGACTGGCCTGGCATCGTGGAAGGAGTTGCAGGTGCCAAGGAGCAGCCCTTTTGTGGAAAGCAGATGGTGCAGCAGCCACACGCTTGTGCGCAGAGCTGAGTCAGCCGTTTATTTTCACAACACGTGTCCCACCCCCCGTTTCCCAGCGGTTGGCCAAGACACTCTTCACCTGCTATGATGAGAGGCAAAGGAATTGACTCCTTGTGGGCCACACATGAGGCTACATGTTAGATTCCTGGAGTCCTCTATCACTTACCCAGGATGGAAACGGATCCTCCGTTGAGTGGGGGGCAAAAAGGTGAACCAGCTTCCATTTGGAAAACCTGTGCGGCCTGAGAAGACTGGTCCTAACTCCTGCTTGCAGATGATGGGGATGGAGAGAGCCTGCCCCAGCTGCCTGTACCCCAAGGATCCCCAAGGCAGCCTGCAAGCAAGAAGCATCAGAATGCTAGAAGACCCCAGGGGTGCAGCAGGAAAATCTGAAATGGGGAACTTCCTGGTTAGATCAGAGTCAGCCCACTGACAGGAGAATCACTGCAGGGATGGGGGTGGGGGTTGCCTGCCCCTCCAACCTCAGCCCCTTTTTAGATGCCCCCTCCACTGCCGAAGCCCACAGGCCTTTTCTGGATCGGATCTTGCACGCCCGTCCCCCAAGCTCATCTGTGGGCACTGAGCTGCTGCCTCTTCAGCGTGAGGCTCCCTCAAACGTTTGCTGAGCATCTGTTTTTCAGCTGCCACTTTGAATGACTAGCATTATTTTTTAATCTGGCATGTTTTATTTAATAGATTTTTATCCTTGAGATTCAGAGTTGCTCACACACAAATGATAATAAAACTAAGAACAATTAAAGAATTAACAACCAAACAAAAGCTTGCAAGAAACCCCCTTTGGAGGATCTGATGGGCAGACTCACGGGGTTCAGGGCTTGCTCCAAAAGGGGCTCAGTTGGTCCAGCAAGGCAGATGGTTGGAACAAGGCATGTGCTGATATCCTAACCCGCCTCTCTGTCTTATGACCACCATCGCATGCCTTGTATTTGGGTGGAGATCCCAGATGCTGGGAAATTTATTTGGTGGGAATATAATTTATTATATAAATTTATTTATTTATATGGTGGGAATATCATTTATTAATAGGGGCCTGTATGTGAACCCTCCCCCAGCAGTATGATGTGCCTTATTAATTGTCAAAGGACTGATGGTGTGCCTAGGGCTGTGGGTGGTGCAAGTGGCTAAGACACTGTGCCTGTTAATCAGCAGGCCAGGGTTCGAGACCCGGGTCGGCCCCACAAGACAGGGTGAGCTCCTGTCCTTAGCCCAGCTCTGCGACACCAGCTGGATCCAATTGTATTGGCTCTGCCTTTCCATTGGACTAATTCAGTGGCGTGGAGAGGGTGGATTTGCTGCTTGGGTAACAGCCTATCCTCCATAACAATCCAACCCAGGCTTTCATGCTTCATATGCAGCGCTGAGCACGATACCATAGTCTCTCAAGACTGACGGAGGCCTGATGGTGTGCCGTGACCATTTTAATGTCTTGGGGGAGGGGGTGTTAGCCCAGTGCATAGCCATGCGCTGGCTTCCCTACACCACCACCACGGAGTGCCTTGGGACGGAAAAGGTTGAAAACCCCTGGCCCAGAGGAAACAGGCACGGCACACCCCAACGCCTCCCCCGCAGCCTTGCAAAGCAGCTCCTGTGCCTGGCTGGATGAAATGAGGCACGTCCCCAGCGCAGCCAGGGATTTGGGCCACATCTCTGTGGCTGCTCCTGGCTGGCTGGCTGGGCCTGACTTCTCCCTCCCGCTACCGCAGAACAATTCAAGCGTTTGATAAATGCCACTTTAGAAAATTGAGGGTTTCCCAGCGTCTTTCCATCCCATCCTCCAAACACGGGCAGGCGGGCGGGTGGCTGTGCCCTGGGAGCCTTCCTTTCATCTTTTGGCTGATGCTGCAGCTGCAAAAACTTTATCGACAGACCCAGAGGAGGGGAGGAGGGGAGGGAGACGCGCTTGCAGCGAGTGGGCGGAATCTGGAATTGTGATCAGCTCTGGGCTAACCAGGCCCATCTATTTCCAGGATCAAAAGTTGCATCAGGAAATCCAGAGCATCTTTGGGCGAGGGGCGCACGGTGAAAAGCTTTCCAATTCATTCCCATTACAGTTCATTACTCTCTCTGAATCCCATTAATGTTTATCTTCGCCACTTGCCTCCTTAAGGCAGCAGAAAAAGCAACTTCAGGAGCTGGATTTGGGGCACCATCAAGATGGATACATGTGATAAATGCTTTTTCAGGGGGGGGGGGGAGGAGGTGCTATTACCCCCTAAAATGATTGCTTGTTACATGGGCCATCCCCATATGATTGCTTGTTAGTTAGCTGTTGGGGTATGGAGCAGGTGGAAGAGGGTGCCAGTACTGAGTACCGGTGAATAACCTCGGAAAAATGCCCTTCACATGACCCATCATGGGCACCATTTATTGGGCAGAAGGTGCCACCATACAAGACTCCTTGGAGGGGACCAGAGCTGCTCCTGCTCACTTCTGTGGAGCTTGTGCAGAAGACCTTCATGGCAGCCGATGGCCCACTTGGACTGATGTGAGGGGTGAGGTGGAGGGCAGGCGAATGCTCGGTGTCAAGTGCCAGGACAGCACCAAGAGTGCCCTGCGTGCATTGGCACTAGCAAGCCAGGCCCTGATCCTCTACCATGGTGGATTCAGCTTGCTGGCTTCCAGCTCAGACTTTTCTGCACAGCTCTCCCGCCCCCTTTGCACAAAACTTTTGTGGGGGGGTTGGCAAAGGAAGTGCTGATGCTGCTTAACTGTGTTCCAGGGTGAGGGAGGTCTTTCTTCTTGCCATGAAAATAAAGCTCCAATTCTTTTTGAGTGGTGCAGGTGTGTCAGTGTGATGTGGGGTGGGGAGCTGTCTTAGGATGTCTTAGGAATGCACATACTTGCATTTCCCTGGGGCAGCCTGAAGACTGCACGTTCCGCCCCCCACAACTGCATTCGGTGCCACGTTGCCTTTGAAGAGAACTTTGCTGAGCTTCCTGGAAACAAAAGGACATCCAGCCCCTTCATGTCCACCTTATTTTGGGATGGCTTGACCCCGCAGGTGGCCACTTGTTTTCCTTCCCCCTGCCCTTGCCTCCCTGCAGCAGCCGGCCTGGGACCCAGAGGTGCGGTGCTGCTGAACCCTTGCCTGCTGACCCGAAACCCACTCAGCAATTAGCCTGCCCAGCCAGGGGTGGGGAGGACAAGGCTGCAGGCAGCCCACACCTTCACCTCACTTTTTACTCTTGATGGGAGCAGCTGCAAAGTGCGCACAAATGTGCATAATGAGGCCCCAGCAGGAATTTGGTTTTGAACAAGAAGCAGGCTTTGAAGAGAGAGCGAAGGGCAGGTGGAAGGGAGGCTGCTCGGCCTCTTTCTCCATTCATCAACCCCACCTTCTGCTGATTTCTCCCATCACAGGTTCTGAAAAATGTATCTGGAACCCTGGAGAGAGAACACAGAAGAAAAAAAAGCAAGAGAAGGATGGAGCAGCTCCTTTCATGTGAGGCGCGACTTGTGTGTAGCAAGTAGATTTCCCTTGAAATGCACTTTTCATCTTTTCTGTCTCACTTTTATGTCCAGAAGGGAGATTCTGGCATCACCAACCCTCCAAACAACCCTGCAGTGTAGGCCATGAAAGCAGATGAAGTACCAAGACTTGAAGGCTTTCCCGAAAGCCAGTCACTGAGGGCACAATCCAGACCAATTTGGGCCAGCGTAACAACAGTCTTCCCCTTCCCATGGTGGTGGTGTGGGGAGGCCAATGCATGTCTATGGCCTGGGCTATGGCCTCCCTCTTTCAAGGAAAGGCACAGAAGTGCCTTGTGACTCCTCCAAGGCAGCACAGGGCCAATTTATGTCAGCCTAACGGGGGTTAGGATTGCACCCTAAAAGTCTCACCCCAGCACTGTGTTTGCTCTTGATTGAGATGTTATCCCCTTTGAGTGAAGGAATGTGGTGCCAGCCTTGCGGTGCGCATGGACAGCACATCAGTCCTGCAGAAGGTGCTGCAGAAGGAAACCACCTGCATGGTATGCAGCACACTCTCCGGCTGTCCGAACGCTGCAATTCCCTTGACTGCAGACCCCACAGCGGTCCAGGAGGAGCATCTGCTGGCCCCGGCCAGAGTTTTCCACCTGGAGGCCTGTGGTTAATTGGCTGACTGTGGCCAGGCTGTCAGCAAGTTGTCAAGAATGCAATAATCCGAAGGTTGCAGGGAGGGTTGGTGGGGAGAAGTTCTCTGGGAGGAACAGGAAGATTGAATTCCCAGCTTTGCCTCTGACAGCTCGGAAATTGAGCTTCAAGGCGAGGAGCTGGTGGGGAAGAGAAGAATGAAAAAGCCAGGCAGGCCCTTCTCCAACTGGCAGCTTCCAGTCTGAGGAAGACCCCAGGATGCTGGACATCAGCAGCTGGACATCAGGTGAGCTCCTAGAAGGGGATCCTTCTCTCCTGCCAGTGCAGGGGCTTCCTCAGAAGTCAGTGCTGCAGTTGCAGTCAGCTTCCTCTGTACTGTACTGGCCTGGTCAGGCAGATCCCAATGGGGTGACAGCAGCAGTCCCAGCCAGTGCCTGCCCACCTCCGTGGTGGTTCTCAGTCCCTTAAGACTGGCTGAGCACCATCTCCCTGCTGCTAAACTCAACAACAGTGATTTTCAGTCACTGCCGTGAATGGTCCGCACCACACGTGCTGCAGGATTGTGGGGATGATCATTGTGGGGCCGTTGGGGATTTCAGCCCCTTTTCTGCAGCATGGTGTGCCTTGTCAATGGCTTAAAAAACACAGTGGCGTTTTACCATTTACTTGACCATTTTAGTGGAAAAAAGATTGAAAATCACCTCTCTACAAGGAGAATAGCGATCCTGGAGCCCCCTGGAGCCCACCATTGCAACCAGTTTACTAAGCCCCCCTCCACAATGTCAGCCAGCCGACAGTCCATTCTACCTGCAGTGTCGTGACACACAATTTCTGAAGCCCTGCTTCTCATCCTGACACTTGATGCACACAGGAACTGGGGCCAAGGTGACCTCTCCCCAAATCCCTGCTAAATGTTTTCCAGTTATCACCAGTACTTAAAGGCAATCCTCAGCACACGTCGGAACAGAAATGGGGGGGGGGGCTATTATTCATCACTTGTTCATCACTAATTCCTCAACACACAGTCACTGGGAAGCAGTAAAGTGGGCTGAACCTGCAAACATAAAGAGTGTCACTGAAGCCAAAGGAGACTGAGATGCTCAGCAAATCTGTCCATCCACACTAAGCTTAATTTTATGCAGCTGTTTTATGCTTCCCCCCTCTCCCCACCCCTCCACCCCCTGCAAAACCTGCAACAACCAAGGACTGATAAAAGGCCATGCATGGGATGATGCTGTGACAGAATACCAACAGTGCTATGGCTTGAAGAAAGGGTGGCAGTTGCACTGAGAGGGGCAGGCATTGGAACCACATAGGGATTATAGGCTCTTGGGTCGCCCCCAAAAGGCAGCTTGCAGAACCCCAAAGCCACGTTCCACCCTATCCATCAAGGAATGGGAAAAGGAGCGGTGGAAGCAAGCCAGGCTCGCAACTCTGCAATCAGCCCCAGGAGCACTCCATTTTTCCCACCCCAGGGAGCTGATTTCTGCAGAGCAGCTTGTGGCGCTCGGGAGGGCCTTGCAGGGCACGTTTCATTCCCAGAGCATCTCCTCGGATTGCCTTCCAGACATCTGTGCAGCAATTGGGATCTGCAGGCTTCACAACTCCTGGCTTGCTGTGTTGCAAATGTTAACCATGCGTTTGCCACTCAGGCTACATCCCTCCTGGGGATGCAAACAAAACAGCTGGTGGTCTTCAAGGAGAGAGGGGGCGGCAGAGGAGGCTGCCTGGAACTTTTTCCATTCCCAAGAAGAGGCCTTCTAAATACCTTGTTTACTCGAATCTGATGTGCCGTGAAATCTAACTTGCACCCCTGTTTTCAAAGGCTTGAGATTAAAAAAAAGTTCACTGGTGATTGTAATGTACTGCTGCAAAGCAGGCATAAGATTTAATTTTACTTCATACAACAAGTCATACGACAATAATATTATGGCAATGGGTTTATGTTATGATTTTTACCTAATTGCACTACTTTATACAACAAGGGGTTTATGTTACATTTTTATGGCAAAATAGTAAACTGTTAGACTAATACTGGGCTATATTTATAATCAAAACAATCTATTTACGAGAATCTAGTATGCCACTGAATCTAATGCGCACCCCGATTTTGGAGAGTAAATTTAGCTGGAAAAGGTACGCGTCAGATTAGAGTAAACATGCTAGTACCCTTTTCCCCATCCCTTCTGCTAACTGAGTGGAACTGAAAGCTGCATCCTTCAGCTGAAAGGCTAAGAAGTGAGTTGGGAGCTCAGGCATGAATGCTGGTGGTGATCCTGGGCTTGAAACTGAGCAGCCTGAACTCTGACCGTGTGCCTGGTGTAGGCTGGGGAGACCTGCGCAAATTCTTGGGTGACCTCAGGCTGGTCGCTCTTGCTGCACCTCTCCCCCCCACCCCCACCCCCCGTTCTAAATGCAGCTTTAGAACTCGGTTAGTCTGCACTGTCCAAAGATGGAACAGATTTGAATACAAACATCCAGGACTTCCCTCCAGGGTGTCTCTGCAGAGACTGGGTCAAGCTGTCCCCTTCAACCAGCCTCCAGTCCATGCCTGGCAGTGTATCTCTGTGCAGAACGAAGCCCTGCTGAGAACTGTAGGGCTTCCTTGCAAGTAAGGATTATTCACAATTACAGGATCACCACGAGGTGTTGCTGCTGCATCCCTGCCCCAGCTTTCTTTCTTCCACGCTGGCCTGAGGTTTCCAGGCAGGTCCGATCTGCTTAGCTTAAACAAGGCACTTTATGATCTGTGCTGTCTCGTGTGAGTCCGTTTCCTCCACGTGTGCCTGTGGCAAGACTGCATGGGCAGTGGGTGGAACATCTTCAGCATCCTGAGATGGGAGATCCAGAGGTCCTCCAGGACGGGGTCTTAGATCCAGTATAGTTGCTGCACCACACACAGGACAGGCTGGTATCCCGTAATCGTACTTCATGTACATGAAACCCAATTTGTTTCCACAGTGGAAGAACATTGTCAGGCCTGTGGTGCTGCGCACTGTTTCACTCTGTGCACTAAATCAATGAAAAGGGTTTCTGTGTGTTTTTAATGCTCGTACTCTTTCCTTTTAAGAGGACTGTCTTAAACGTATACTTAAGGAATGGGATGTATATCTTCCTCTCTGCAGACGGGATGGAAGGATCAGTAGTGTAGCTACAGGGGGCAGCCTGGCTCCTGTGGTATGTGGGGGGGGGGCACATGTGTTGCAATACTTAATGCCATCGTCCCCCCGCTGTATCTACACTTCTAGGAAAGATGGATGAGAGGAAGCTATATGGCTTCTGAAGGAACACAGCAGGACCAGAGAAGCCAACTGATCTGCTGAGGGTTGAGAGGGTGTAAGAGTTGGGAGCTGGTGGAAGTCTAGACAGTAGGGGACTTTGAATATGTAGTCAAATGTTATTCAGTTGGTTAATAATCCTAGAATCCTGGACTCACAAGGGCCCCAGTAGGTCATCTACTCCACCCCCCCCCAGCTGTATCAGGAAATCCTCCTAGAGCATCTCCAGTAGGTGCTCATCAAGACTCTGCTTGAAGATGCCCAGTGAAGGAGAGACTCCCACTCCTTTGTGCCACTGCCACTCTGTGCCACTGCCAAACTACCCTCTCCATCAGGAGTTTGTTCCTGATTCCTCACGGGAATCTCCTGTCTTGCAATTGGTTCTTGTTACACTTGTTTAATTGCTAGGCAGCCTTAAATACGTGGAATCATTCTATAGAAATCTGGACATCAGAGTCAAAGTCAGGAGATGAACATATCCAGTGGTCCTGCAGAAAACTGGGTTGACCTCCAGCAAATGGTCTGACACGCTCGGAGCCGGACTGCTCTTTGGCTGTCCTACCCAAACGCCAGCCATTCCTTGCACTCCCGTTCTGTTGGAGGCTGGCAGTTGCAGGGGCCTGCCTTCCCCAGACTGGGAGTTCAGCTCTGCAAACTACTGAAGAGACTTGGAGAGAGTCATGTTCGTTCAAACGTTTGCTCCCTCTTGGTGGAAATGTTGACTTTATTATTTTTGTTTTGTATGATGATTCTGTTGAAAAAATGTCTGTAAGCTGGACCAGCCTGGTTACATTCGATGTTTATTGTGGCAGCACCTTTGAATATTTTTCTCTTCTAACATGGGGGATTTTGACTATCATCTGGACTTTTCCCTTTTGGAAGTGGAATGTGTTGGGTTACAAATCCATGAATGGATTCATTTGGGGGGATGTTTCTGGAAGATGGGACTTCTCAAGCTCTGCCTGGTCAGGACTGGATGCCATGCAAAGAGGAGGCAAGGTCAGCTCTCTGTTTGGCCCAGTTTTGGTGCATCCAATTTCCAACGCTGCATCCTCCGTGGACCCCATTGGTTTAACCTCTCCTTCCCCTCTGCCTTCTGCCCCATGAATATTTCTCTGATTTGGTGGGAGCTTTGATTTCAGCACAGGACTGTCCAGTTGTGGTGCAGAGGCTGAGCCTGCAGAGCCATCATCCAAGTTTCCTTGGCAGTCTTCCTGAGAGCACCGCTCTGTGGCTTGTCTCGCCAGGCTTTGCTGTACAGATGGTGTGGATTCCTGTTGGCACTGCTGAAGAGGGCGAGGGGCCAGGCCAGCTGCCAAGCACCCCAAAGCCCATCAACTGCCAGACCACAGGAACGCTCCCAAGTAGACAGACTTCCTCCTCCAGCCCCTGATGAATGGGGCCAGGCTCACTCCAGCTCAGGGTGACCAGATGACTGGAAAAACCCGGATTTGTCTGGATTTTTAGCCTCCTGTCCGGATGTCCTACATTTTGGTATCATTTTGAAACTTCATGATAGTGCACAGAACCCCATCATGCCATATGTCGTTGGATTCGTATTGAAGAGCAGAATCCAATGCAAAAATCAGTTTGGAAATATCTCATTCCTATCCAATGTTATGGTCAAAAAATAGAAAAAAAACACAAAAAATACATTTTTTGGCAATTTTTTTTAGCGGGAGGGAATTTTGGCCTGAGATTAGGAATTTTGGCTTTGGGGTTCAGGAGTTTTGGGTTTGGCATCTGGACACCCTGCACCAGCTGGCACATTGGTTCAGGAGCACACCAATGTGTATGATGAAGGGGATAATATGCTGTGCTTTCAAATGCATGCGCCATGTTCTGTGCAGATGGATCCCCAGTGTTAAGTGCTCTGGGTTGACCCAACATGCCAAGTGTGTATAGTGCTGATTGGTGAACTTATCACCTTTTCTCCTCTTTTTGGTGAAGTTACCACCTTTGAAGTTGCTAGAAAAGGTGAAGTTACCACCTTTTTAATAGTTAGATGTGCTTAAGAACTCTCTCTCTCTGTGCCTACGTACCTGCCTGCCCAACTGTCTGTCTGTCTGTCTGTCTGTCTGTCTGTCTGTCTGTCTGTCTGTCTGTCTGTCTGTCTCACCTCATTAGGCAGGGCTCTTTTCATGCTCAGGAATCTTCAAGGCTTCCAACTGAGACAAGCATTTCTTAACAGCTGTTCAGCAATTCTAGGCTGGGATTGTCTCCTCTCGTTTTATTTCCTTTTTGTGAAAGGGATTAACGCTGATTATCTCCCCACTTCCGATTAATCCTTCCTTCCTTTTGTCTCTTTCTCGCCTGCTGCAGGACATTTTCACCCCGGAGTGCAAATTCAAGGAGTCGGTCTTTGAGAACTACTACGTTATTTATTCCTCGACGCTGTACCGGCAGCAGGTGTCTGGGAGAGCCTGGTTCTTGGGACTCAATAAAGAAGGGCAGATTATGAAGGGCAATCGGGTGAAAAAGACCAAACCATCATCACATTTTGTACCGAAACCCATAGAAGGTACGAGGAGCTCCAGTTTGCCTTCTCGGAGGGGAGAATGAGGGGGGGAAGACCTTCCTCTGGACCACACAACTGAACTCCTTTGCTCTCTTTTAGTTGTGGAAAGCAAGGAGCCTCCTTGGGTCCTCAAGGGCCTTTGGTGGCATCTTGTTCAGTTTTGTTGGTTTGGGGTTTGGATTAGGAAATTACCAAGGGGTGCTGCATTGGGGGGACGAGGCTCCTCTCTTGGAAAGATGAAGCTGGATGTCACTGACAGTCATCCTGACAATTCCTGAGGTTCTGGCTTTTGAAAGTTCATTCATTCATTCATTTACTTGAGAAATTTACTTTATACCCTCCTTTACCATTCCTCAGCATACAAAGTTCCTTCATCAGGTAAAAATAAAAAACATTAAAACATTAATGGTGCAATCCTTGACCTGGAACAGGCAGGCCAGTTGGTTTGCAAAGCGTCCAGCACAGGTTTGGGGCTGCTGCTGCTTTGATATGCAGAGCAAGAGGAAACATTTCTCTTTATCTCAGGTAGTGCTGCAGCAGACCCAATGGGTCTACTCGATTACTACCTCTGGCTGCTCTGCACTGGCTGGACAAAAGGGGCTTAGATCCATCGTAAGTGCTAGTCCCAAGGCCTGCCTTCTGCTCTCCTCCCAGCTGCCCGCAGGAATGTCCACCTATCCATCTCCTAGTGTCTGAACACTTAGAATCCTAGAGTTGGAAGGGACCCAGTAGGTCATCTAGTCCAACCTCCTGAAATCTAGCAGGAAATCCTCCTAGAGCATCTCCTAGCATCTCCTACTTCCTCCACACCCTCTGCTTCCGCCTAGTCTCTTGCGATGGCTGAGATCGGCCAGCATATCTTACCAGAGCCTGGAGTGGTGCAAATAGGCTGTGGCAACTTCCCTGCTCACCAAGTATTGAAGACGTGATTTATGGCATGTTTGTGACACCCTGGGCTGGAGCATGTAACTTGGGCCAGCCTAACTTGGGCCTTGCATGTAACTTGGGCCAGCCTAAGTGGGTAGTGAAGATTGCGCTGTAAACGTTGCGCTGTGCAGTGAAACATAAAACAAAGCAAAACCTAACCGCATCACTGAGTCTTGGGGGGGGGGACAAATAAGTCCAGAGAAGCAAGCCTCCCCCTGGCCTGTTCTGCTCTCTCATCTGCCCCCCTATAGCCATTCTCCCCCTGACCTCCTCCTTTGGGAAGGGGCCCAAAAGAAGCATTGACCCCAATGAAATTTATCTTGGTTGCATGTGGTCCCTGCCAGTTCCCATTTTTGTCTCAGTGGTCCGAGGCTCCTAAAGGTTGGGAATCCTTGATCTAGGACAGGGGTGTCCAGGGGCAGACTGGCAAATCCCAGAGCAGTGGTTTTCAACCAGTGTGGTGTGGATGGTCTACAGGTGTGCCATGCAATTGAGGGGGTCTTATTAGTAGGACATTATTAGGATAGTTGGGGGATTTGAGAGACCCACTAGCTACGTGGTGTGCCTTGTTGATGGTTTAGAAAAACCCTGATGGTGAGCCTTGACAAGTTCAGCACGTTGTCAGTGTGCCGTGAGATGGAAAAGGTTGCAAATCCCATACAATAGGGGAGCTCCTCTCTGGAGGGAGTTCTGAGGGTTAAGGGGGCTGCACAGTCCTCCTCTCTATTTGTATGAAAGTATTTATATACATGTTTGAAGATCACCCCCTCTCTGTTTTAGGCTGCAATCCCACCACAGACTTCACATGGCTTCATGCACAGGCTGGTGCTCTTTCTGTGCTTCTGTCCCCAGCTGCAAGTGGGGGTTGGTTCATGCGCCAGCAAGAGCAGTGCTTTGGAGAGGCACACGGGGCTGTCTGACTTTCTTCACAGGCTGGAAAAGGGGCCTCGGGTGCTATGAGGAGTAAACAGGCTCTCCTCCAAATAACCCACCGTCCTTTTGCCCTTCTGCAGGGAAGCTGACCTCTCTCTGGGGTCCTCACTCGCCTGCGTCTGTGAGAAAGAGGCCACGGGCATCTCTGTAAAGGAGGTAGCTAAAGGGTCTCTGGTGAAATCCCCTCAGACAGATGGCGGGGTGGGGGGAGCAGCTTCCAGGCTGTCTGCAGACTGGCCTACTTAAACCCACCTTCAGCTGTATCCTCAAGGTCGTTGCTGAGCCCAGACTGTCCTGCATCCTACCCTGGAGTGCCAGTTGCAGCCATCCGTTGCAGCCAGTGCTCCAGATGGGAAGGTGGTGGGGACCACACAGCCTCCAGAGAGCTGATCCCCTGTGCTCCTGTACTGTTTTCAGACAGACCCCCTTTGCAGCTGCTCATCACACTCCGCTGGACCTGGGCTGAAAACACAGGTTCCGGTGCTGCCTGGGCAGTTGATCTGAGGCCAGAGGGAAGCCTGTGCGCTCCATCTGAGAAGGCGCTGACTGTTTCTTCACTGCAGGCTCTTCAGCCCCACCGATCTGGGTCATTTGGGGCACCCAAGCCTACCAGGACCGAGCATGGTCTTTAATGGTTTGGGGCTGATAAACGCAGGACCGAAGAAGAAACGCCTGCCCGATTCCTTCCTAGCCAACTGGCTCCATGTTGAGAGCAAAGAGTGCTGTGGGTTGGGATTCCCCCTCTGTGTGCCCTGCAGCCCAAGCAGAGCTCAAGAGGACTTACAGAGCCTTATCTGTTAGAGACCAGAGCCCTGGACTTGAAAGGGCCGGGAGCAGGAGCCAGGCACAGGCACGGCCGCCTGCCAAGGGGTGAAAGGAGGAGGAGGAGGAGGAGGAGGAGGAGGAGGAGGAGTCAGCACCCCTTCACTTCACAGTGGCTGTGGCACTTGCAGGAAGGTTTTGTCAAGTGCTTTTGTGAAGTGTTTTGCTTGCTGGTGGTTTTCTGGAAAGCTCAGGGCTGACAGGCTCCGTCCACCAAGTGGGGAGGGGAAGACAGTCTGCACCTGCTCCAGGAGTGGGACAGAAGCACCTTACGGCACTTTGGTGACACTCCCAGGTCAGCACGGGGCTTAGGCCAGTTGAACTGGAGCAGAGGATCGCAGCCCTTATTTCATGTCAAGGAAGAAGCCCTACTCAGTCCTCAGTCCTGTGAAGCGGGGGGGGGGGGGGGGCGGTTGCTTCTGTCATGTACTGCTTGGCTCATTTGCTAAAGACATCCGCATCACACACTAACCCTCCAATTCAGAATAACTACGGGAGCATGTAAGAGATATTTACATCAATGTAGTTACGGCACCACCTAGTGAAAACTTATGGGAAATTCATATTGCAATCCAGAGTAAATTGTTCTTACATCGGAGCAAGGACTCCCCATAGTTACTCTGGATTGCACCCTAAGATGCTCCTTGAACCATCCACACCTCTTTGGCGCTGAGCACCTTCTTGAGCACAGTGCAGTGCAAGTGGGTGGGTATTGCCAACTACCTGGCAAACTGGGGGCATTATCCTTTAATTCCTCTCTCCAGTGGGGAGAACTCAATGTCTCAGGAAGCTGGGGTGGCTGCCCCATGAACTGACCAATGCAGTGCCTGTTTCCCCCCAAATCCGAAGGTCCTTGGCAGTGGGCCCAGCCCTGTTCCTGGCTCTCTTTCTCCCCTGGAGGGGCTTCTTCTAGCTGACTTCCACAGCTACTCAATCCCTTGGTCTTCATGTCCCCTGGTGGCTTCTGCTGCCCGTTCTCCCAGCTACCCCCTCACTCCCAACCTTCTGCTTAGGGATTGCAACTATTGTTAGGGATTGTTCAGAGATTGCAACCATTTTGCTTGTGGCTACACTGTACCCCTTGCTCTGTTTAGAAAGTTGAACTGAACCCCAACCCCAAAACTGGTTCTGGAAGGTGCTTTTCCCAGTAACTAGAATGAAATTCATTCTCTTGGTTGTCTGGAATTAGAAGTGAACCCCTAAAAAAGTGATGGCTATTCAAGGCTGGTTCAGTAACAATATAGTACAAAATAAATAACATTCTAATTTTTTTTTAAAAAATAGAGAGCTTGGAATTCTTTTAAGGCAAAGAGAAAGCAAACCTTTTGGCAAGAGAGCCACATCATCTCTCTAATACTCTATCGGAGGCCAGGAAAAAAAGGATTCATTTCCATTTCAAATTTGAACACGTTTCAGAAATAAATATTAGAGATGGAACTTATTCATTCATTCATTCATTCATTCATTCATTCATTCATTCATTCATTCATTCATGGAACTTATTCATTCATTCATTCATTCATTCATTCATTCATTCATTCATTCATTCATTCATGCTTTCAACACAGAGAGAAGGGCTTGATCTTCAAACCAGTACATAAACTGAGTGGGGGCGGGGGGGGGGGGGGCTTGTCAGGCTATGGCTTGTTGCCTGGCCCAGGCAGTCTGGTCCAGAGGACGGAGTCTTCTTGTTCTCCATAGAGAATGCAGGCTCCTGGCTAGTCCTCAGCATTGCAGCTCCTCAATGCCAGACATCCCAAGAGGGCAACTCTGTTTCTGTGACTGGTGTGCTGAAGTTGGCCCTACGTATATTATGGGGAAAAGGGCCAACAAAGCACAGCCTTCTCCATGCAGTGTTTATAAAATGGTACCAAACTGGTTTGAAGAGTTCTTGAACCCCTATGAAACTTAGTCTGAACTGGACAGTCGAACACTATTATTAATAATATTCCCGACGGGGAGTTGAAGCCACATTTTTTAAGTCTTGCACGTGCCCGGATTCTTCTAGGCTCACCTTGCCTGGCTCTGCTCCTGGCATCAGCCTCCTCTCATTACTCGTAATTGTTGCCGTTGAATCTTCTCCTTCCCAGGTGGCTTGTCTTGCAAGAGGGAGTTCTCAGCCGGAGGGCTCATTTCGGCTGCATGAGTTGATGGCCGTTGTGCCTGCGCTGGAGCGGAAATGAAATCCCTCTCCTGTCGGACACTTGGCAGACATCTTGGAATTGGAATCAGCTGGAGTTTTGACTTCTCCAATTGTGCTTTGAGAGATACACTTTTAATAATAAATTCCATCTTCTGCCAATTTATTCCATGGAAGCACTTGGGTGGCCAACCTTAACATCCAACATCTTAACAAAGCCAACTTTACCCGTAACAGAGAATGAGAGTAGGAGTACTTCAGCACAGTCCTATCGGTGTCTACTCAGAAGTAAATCCCATTGAGTTCAGTGGGACCCACTCCCTGGTACTTACTGTATGTATAGGATTGCAGCCTTTCAGCCCTATCAAGTTCCTGCCTACCCTCTGAGACTGGCCTGGAATTTCTAGATTTCTGGACTATTAAAAGCAATCCTGGATAGTTGAAGTGCCCCATTTGGAATTTGCATCACGTTTGGGGGGGGGGGGGGAGGGAAATCACTATTGCTGCCCTTTGCTGTAGTTGCTACCACTGCCCTTGGTGGTGCGGCATGTGTAGAGCCTTCACTGTCATGACTTTTTCTCTCTTGCAGTGTGCATGTACAGAGAGCCATCCCTGCATGAAATCGGGGAGAAGCAAGGACGCTCCAGGAAAAGTTCAGGGACGCCCACCATGAACGGAGGCAAAGTGGTCAACCAGGACTCAACATAGCGGAGAGAACTGCCGCCCACTTCTGCATCTGACTCCTCCCCACTCGGCCACCCGACTGCCTGCCCGCCCACCCAGCCCAACCATCCCGCCCAGCAGACCCTCACTGAGACCGCGATAAACTGAGCAAGGCAGGAGCTTCCAGTAGTGGCTAAGATTCTGAACTCAACCCTTTCTTTTGTGTAGGATGAGAAGATCTTGCCTCTTGCAACGTTTTCGAATACGACACCCACACAAAGCGAAGGGAAAAAATATATAAATATATATATATATTTTCAATCAGGACTCCATTAACATTTTAAAAACAGCAAAACTGTTTGCTCTGTGATCAAGGGGGGAAATTGTTCATCTCTGCATAATAAATAATAATTATCTAACAATAAATAATAACAATAATAATAAATACTAATAATAAAGGTGTTATCTTTAAAAATAAAACAGATTTGCTTTTGGAGGTCTGAACTCAGTTTCTGCTGTGGAAGCCACGTGTGAGTGCCGGGGTGTGATGCCTGCTGCTTGGCCGTGCTTGCTTTTCATCCCCTGTTCCAAACAGCCATCCTGAGGCTCAGAGTGGAAACCTGGTGCTTCTGTCGGGTGGGTCAAGCAAACCTCAGGGCCCCTGCAGAAGTGCCCTTGGGGGTGGGATGACGGCTTCTTTGCCCGTTGCTCCCAAGCCAGTCCAAGAGGGTGTCGGAGGTGACAACTCTTGGCTTATTTGGGCATCTGGTGACAAAGGCTCATGTCACGCTCCCCTTGTCCCAAGGCGCCCAGTATCCCTCAATCACACCCAGTGATGATTTGTCTTGCAAACAAGGGTCATCTCCAGACCTACCTCTATATACTCTCTTTCTTACCCTTCAAGCACCATATGTTTAGCCCTTATTTATCTCCTTCCACATGACCCCCCCCCCCAGCACTTCATACACTTTCTATGCCTTCCTATGGGCATGCTCTGCTTAGCATGGAAGTCCAACAAATTCCTGACATCCCTGGATGAAAATGTCCTCCTCCAAGGGAGGTTCAGACCACCTGCTCCCTGCTGGCCTTTCAAAGGAGAGGAAGAACATCTCAGCTGGCCTTCAGGAGATGCTGATCCCTCCCACCCCATGGATTCTTGCTGTGCTGTTTTCCTGTTGCCTTTTTCTTAAAAACGTTCCGTTTGATTGTATGATTTTATTGGTTTTATGGTTTTTAAATTCTGTCAATGCTAGGATTTTTTAAAATGAAAAGCAGACTATAAATATTTTTAAATAAAATAAATATGGCTCTGACAACGATCCCAGCCGTGGTGCTGTTCTGCGCACAGGAGTTGCACTGAAACAGCTCTTTGCTTGACTGTGTGTTTTCTTCTTCCAGGAGACCAGACTCATTACACTGCTTGGAGTAAAAAAAAGGGCTAATAGGAATTTTGTTTTGGGGAGTGATGGTTGCGTGGTGTGTGTTTGTGTGTTTGCGTATGAGTCACATTCAGCCACCCACAAGTTTCCTCCAGCTTGCCATCCAAACCTTATATCTGAACCGTCCAAATCCTACAGTCTCCTATTTTTTCACAACCCCTTTTTTGTAACCAAAGAAAGGCACATACTGCAAAAGAGATCTCCAAGTCAGGAACATCGAATCCTCCTCCCTCCTTTGAAACCTGAAGTATGTCTTTGCTGGGACTGCTGTGCTCAAGCCTGGCCCTGAGGATGATGCAGGCCTCGGTCATCGCACAACTGCATCATATTTTTCAGAACGGGCTAATTTCCTTGCTGTGAGGATTCCTCTGTGCTGCTTTTTTTCTACCTCCTTTCCTTTTTCAGGGGCATCTCAGTATCTTCCCGACCAACTTTCCAGGGCTGATTCAGCTGTACCAACAGGGTATGTGCTGCGTTGTTGGGGGAGGAACTGGAGTGTTGGCTACTGGACCCTTCAGTCTGAGAATGGGTTGGTTCCGGGTTGGTACCCTTTCCTAGGGTATGGGTTGGTATTGAGAATGGGTTGGTACCCTTTCCTAACACCTGATCTAACAGAGTTTGTTAAGGTGTCTGAGAGCTATTTGAGTTGAACAAACTACAGGTTCAACCTCGTTATACACGGATTTTTTAATGACTCAACATAACTGCAAATCACAGTTTAAAAAACTGCTTTTCTCCTGTTGTAGAGAAAGAGTCATGCAAGCACTCGCTCCATTTTTCAGTCCCAGAATCAAACCGCTGCAGATATACCCTAGGAATACTGGGATTGTTTTTTCACACCTAAGACCATACGGGTCAAAATTGACCTGTACATACAATGTTCATATAATGGTACATATAATGAATAAATGTTGTGTCATGTTTTAGCATAATTGTGATTCTAATTAGTATGATGATTTTTAGTATAATTTTAGCTAGCAAAATATTGAATAACCAATAAAAGGCAACATGAGTCCAATAGGACCCTGTACTATAGTTAGGTACATACAGTGTTCATATAATGTACATATAGTGAATAAATGTTGTGTCATGTTTTAGTATAATTGTGATTATAATTAGTATAATGATTTTTAGTATAATTTTAGCTAGCAAAATATTGAATAACCAATGAAAGGCAACATGAGTCCAACAGGACCTTGTACTATGGTTAGGTACATACAGTGTTCATATAATGTACATATAGTGAATAAATGTTGTGTCATGTTTTAGTATAATTGTGATTATAATTAGTATAATGATTTTTAGTATAATTTTAGCTAGCAAAATATTGAATAACCAATGAAAGGCAACATGGGTCAAATTTAACCCGAATGGTATTTTATGTATAAATTACCAAAATTTGCCGAATTTGCCGAAAATTTGCCGAATTTGCCGAAAAATTTTATAATCAAAGTTTCATGCTTTTGGAATTGTAACTGTCTGAATAGCACGAAAAAAGTCAGAAAGTCTTGTCAGGTAATAATAATAAATTCCAGAAAAAAAACACAACATTTTGACCTGGCGGGTCAAAATTGACCCGTTTGGTATTCCTAGATATCATATAGAGGCTCTGCATTATTCAATTAGGGGCAATAGAGGAGCAAGAAAACTGGAAGTAGGTCTTTAAACCAACTTTTCCATTGTTTTCTTTATACATGAATTTTTTTATTCATGGGAGGTTCCAAAATGTGAGTACAGGTGAAGGCAAGACACGGGGTTCAAGGATAGAGCAGTTAAGCTGGACTCGGAGTGCTCTTAAGCCAAGCCAAGGCTACAGCCAAGGCTATAGCCATGGCCTTTGCAGACCTTTTGCTGGGGTCAATGTGGCCAGAAGTTGTTCTTGCTGATGTGCCTGGATTTGAGGGCTGACACTTGGCAAGAGACAGAAGAGGGGAACTATGTATGCAGCAGGTTTGCAGGTAAGAAAATGTTGCAAGTCAGCTGCCCAAGAGAGACATGTGCAAAGCAAACCCCCTGTGAACTTATAGCTGTCGTTGAGTTTTGCAAAGTAGGTGGGATTTAAAGTGATAATAAATATAATATTACAACTTGTGCTAAGAAACAGGAAGCTTACCTGTTCTTGTGTTCATCACAGGGATAACAGCTGGCTCTTTCTTCTGCCCTCACTTGTTGGTGGAACTACTTTGATGTTACCAGTACTCACTGATGGCCCAACTTTGGGACTTAGGGTGCAATCCTAACCAATTTAAGCTGTCCTAACTCACCCGGCAAATCTTCCTGTGCTGGTGTATGGCTATGCACTGGCTTAACCTGTGGGGTGGTGCAGTAGTGCCTATGGCACTTTTGTGACACCCCCAAGTCAGCATGGGACTTATGCCAGGATTTATGCCAGCCAAAGTGGAGTTGAGGATTGCAGCCTTTGTCTACCATGAAATGTTTGCAGACCATGCTGGTTCAATACAAATTTATTTATTTATTTAATTGTTTGTTTGATTGGTTGATTGATTGATTGATGCCCCACCTGTGCCATGCCAAAGTAAATGTCCAAGGCAGCTTCTAAGCCTTATTTCCTCCCCTACTGATGTTCTTACATCAACCCTGTGAGGTAGGTGAGGCTGAGAGTCAATGAAAACTTTTTACTTGAAAAGTGGTATATAAATATACCAATAATGCTATATAAATATAGACAGACAGGCAGGCAGGCCTGGCAGACAGACAGACTGTTCCGAGTTGACCCAGGAAGCTTCATGGTCGGAGAAGGATCTGAACGTTTGAGGGATTTGAACATGAAAGAGCAGTTTGTGTGTGAACACGTGAGGACGCTTGTGCCAAATGAAGAGGCTGGGGGTGCTTGGAAAAGGCCGAGAGCTACTTCATCACTACAGTCTGACAACCTTAGAAACCCCTTGATTGTTTCCAAACCAAAATGCACCATTCTTGGTGCTGACCCTTGATAATTCCTCTCTTTGGGATAAGGGAGGAAAGCGGGGAAGGGGTTGTCTGGGCAATGTCTGTAGGGTAGAAGGATGACTTACCTTTGCTTCCTAGAGAAGGGAAGGTGGGTGACAAACCCGGACTGTCTCCAGCTGTCTCAGCTGGGCTCCTGGAGGAAGGTTGTCCTGAAGATCTTCCTCAGCGCTCACAACCAGCCTCACATCCATTGCATGAATGAGTCAAAGGCCTGAATACCAAGTATGAGTGCTTTATTATATCTGCCACACACACTAAAAGAGAGATTGCTTTTCAGCACACAGTGGTTTATGGTGCATAGAGTGGTTGACACTGGGACACAAAGTGGTTTATGCAGCAAACTAAAATAAATGACAGATCCCTGTGCTGAAATTAGACACCAACAAAGAAGCCTTGTTTTCCTGGCCTGGCCATGATCCAGCTTGTTTGGAGAGCCTTATATGTGTATAGAAGCAGGTGGTTGATCTCACAACAAAGACCAGGCGGTGTTCATGTGAGGAGGCCGTTTCCCTCCCCAAACCACAGTAGAATCAAAGCCAAATCCATGTTGCATTTTCCTAATGGTCACCAGAGGTGAAAATGTGGGCAACCTGGGGGGAGTTTCTGTATCCCAGCTGACAAAACAAGGCCTAGAGCTTAAGCCGCTAGCCCTGCACAGCCTTCCCTGAGGAAAGGCAGGTGCAACCCAGTGGTTCTGGCCAAAGAAAGCAACATGAATCCGTTAAATTAACTGTGGTCATCAATCTAGATTCCAGGTTTGCTCAAGGTAGCTTCTGATGTCCCACCTGCCTGCAGAACCTGCAAGTGGGGGGTGGCTGTGGTTTCAATTAGGGCCTAATCCTATGGTCATCTGGCACTGGTGAAGCTCACATTTCAGCAGTGGAGGGGGCTTCTTCCAGGACAACAGCTGGGCTGCTGTCATGCGCTCCTTGTGTCGACCCACATGCAGAGCATGGTGCACCCAGCAGACGGGGTGAGGGTAGGGAGAGTTTCAGGACAGATTGTGGGAGGGCAGGATATGGGATGAGATAGTGAGGGGGAGGGGTGGCAGCAGTATGCACCAGTATGCACCAGTATGTCAGGCCGTTTGAGCAGTTTCCAATATGGCCCACCAAGTGTCAGAGTGACCAAGAACAGGAATCGAGGACCGGTCTGCATCGATGAAGGGATGAGGCAGAGAGGCGCAGCCGTCAAGGGTTGGGACCACCAGGAGCAGATGGTAGCAGGCTTAGCCCCAGCCTTGCCTATGCATCCCTGCAAGTCCCCTTTTCCCAACTCCCAGAGACCAAAGCATTAATTTCAGACTTATAAGGACACTGTGGCAGGAAAGGACTCGGCTCTCCATAGTATGTCATTGTCAGGAGGGGGCTTGCAAGCCCTTGCAAACCCAAGCATCATGGCAGGAGTTAATATGGCTCATCAGTAATTGCAGCCATGCTTTTTGGTCAGCCCTATTAAGAATATTCATTACAGTAACAAAGCTTGAAGCTCATCCAGCGGTCTACCTAGGTCATAGGCACCCAGGGCCCACAAATTTTTTGACACCCCATAAATCAAAATTGTTTAATTAATTATTATCAGTATTAGTTAAAACAATTGATTAATTGGTATCAATTGACCAGGGCCTCCCACCTCCCCTAGGGATGTCACTGAGCTCATCATCGATCTGCTCCGATCTTCTCCTATTCAGTTGCTTGTGGCTCTCCCATTCCTGTTTACACTCCTGTCATCCCCACACTTTGCTTCCAGCTTTTCACTGGCATCTCCCAACCCCTTGTAGCTTGGGGAATAATTGCAACCATCTGCTTTGAAATTGTGCCAAAAGGGTGGGTGGCAGGATCAGCTGACCAGCAACGTTTATGGCACAAGTGAGGATGCTGTGGGAGGGGGAGAGTCCAGGATGCTGCTTTCTGCAACTCCCCCCCCCCCAACTGGGGCATTAGGAAAAGTCTGGATGAAGGCCAACTCTGCAATGCCAGCCTGACTCCAGGTGAAGCCAGCTCTTGGCGCAGCAGCAACCATGGCCCAGCTGCCCAGGGTGGTGGTGCCCAAGCAGAGCTCTTACTATTTGGGGCTGCTGATCGAGCATTTTAGAAGATTCAAGGCCATTCCAAAGCCAGGATGCTTGGCCAATGTTTTTTAATGGCAAGTCATTTGGAAGATATTTAGTGGTCTCTTTGGTAGACTTGCCATAATTATCTTCCACAAAACCAGGACCGAACCCTGTTAAACTTGCCAGTATGTGCACACAATCCCCCCAAACTGGGACAGTCCTGGTTTTCCAGGATATATGGCAACCCTGCTCTTCGAAATGCAGAGAGCCCATGGAGCTGCTCCCCCTCTCCCTAAGCTTGGCCATAAGAGGGGATGCAAGGCATGTATGCCTGCAAGGAGAAGGAGTACCTCGGTGATGGAGCCTCCACTTTGCTGGGAACCTAAAGAGAGAGGAGAGCTGCTACTGGAAGAAGCATGCATGCCACTTGCCCCACTGATTCTCTGCTTGCATGCTCAAGCCAATATGGGAAACCCACAGAAGTCTGCAGGGATCCCAAAGAAGGCAAGGCCAGGCCAGGCCTTGGGACACCTTGTTGTGCTCAACAACATCCTGCGTTGTCCCCCCAACTCTTGCTCCAGCACTTCTTCCAAACCAGGCTCTTTTTCTTTAGCACAAGGACCACTTCTGCAGCGAGACCTCCTTTCTTGCCATCAAAGCACCTTTTCACAAGGGGAATGGCAACTGCCTCTTTGCTGCCTTCCAAGCACCATCTGTCTCTCACACTGTCACTAAAGTACAGTTACGATCGCTTCTTTTTGGTCTGTTCCTCTCCTTTTTTGAGGGGCACTTCAGAGAAACAGAAGAATTGCCATGAACTCCACAAGCCACGCCATGGAAGCAATTATTTTGGTGAGCAAAGCAGACGAAGGACATGTGAAGGTCTCTGCTGCTTTGCTCGGAGGAAGAAGGTCTCACAGAGGTTGGCCCATCACTACCTACTCCTCTGGAGAGTCCTCAAAGTTCTTGGACAGACTTAGAAGAAAGACAAGAGCCAAAGAATGGGTCGATGGATGCCAAGCTGGGAAGGTGACAGCACCGCAGCAGCAAGAATCAGCTCAGTCCTTCACTGCTCATGCATCCAGTAGCATGTCTGCCACATACATGTGCATGTAGATGTGCAGGTGCCTCCCACACATCATATGTGTCCTTGCAGGAAGCTAATTATGCAGAAAGCACCCCTACCTGCCATGTTCATGCTCAAAGATACTGTTCCCAACAGCTACAAGGGATGAAATAAATGCACATGCACTTGGGGGGGGGGTGCCTGCACCTACAAGGCTGCTCCCACCTTTAATACCTGAAAAGGGTGTTAGTGACCCTCTTGTTGCCTCTCCTTCGTTGTCCCGGTTATACTGAGCCAACAGTGTTTCCCACTTGGATGGGATGCTATTCCATTCCCATCCGAATCACCCCTTTCGGCATCCTCCCATCAGGAGGACAATCATGATCTCCACCACTTCAGTGGCTGCAGTGACTGCAAAGGGAGCATGTCCTGCTTGGAGGGCTTGGGTGCTGTCAAAGGGGCTTCTGTTTCAGGTGCCTTGGGGTGACTCTCCTTTGACAGGCACTGCAGGTCTAGGAGCCCCACACATCCTCTTCCACTCTCCCCACATCTTTTGAATGAAGCCAATCAGAGGTCACATTCTGGACTTGTGAGCTGGACCAGCTAATCACTGTTCGTGGGAGTCTGTCTCTAGGGCTCGGCACCTGCGTGATTCAGTGGCCCAGGAGAGACCACAGGACTAGGCTACAAAGGAGCAGGGACCCGTCCGTCTTCCGTCCTTGGAAAAACTGCAGTCACACATCATACTCCCTCAAGCATTAATAATAATATCAGATAACTGGTCTCAACATAAGTTATTAATGAATGATGAAATGGCATTACTGATTAATCAGTCCTATAGAAAGGATCACAGCACAAGTTCTTTGAAACTTCTTTGTCCCCTTGGAAAGAATGTACCCATTAGGAGGCCAAAGAAATCTCTCTCTCTCTCTCTCTCTCTCTCTCTCTCTCTCTCTCTCACACACACACACACACACACACACACACACACACACACACACATCCCCCCCCCCCCCCACAAACACACATATGGGGCCAAATAAAAAGAATATTATTCTCCTTTCCTCCCATAGCACTTGTCCAGAAAGTCCAGAAAGTGGCACAATTGTGTCCTTTCCAGAGCATTGTTTACTAGCCATTGGCCAGCTTGTGGGTTCCAGTCAAAGGGATCTTTGATTTCTATGGGACATTTATAGATGTTTTTGTCATGTACATCCCTTATTGTTGTCATGTACTGCCTGTACATGCCCAGCACACTTTGTGAGTGGAGACCTGCGTGAATGGATTGAGCACTATCCATATTCATCCTTTATGATCTTGTTCTCTCTTCTCCCTGTTGCTTTCCCACTGGTGAAATTTAGAGTGTAAGCGCCTCAAGGGCAGGGACCTTTCCCTTTGCTTCTGTGTCCTGCAGAGGGCAAGTGGTGGGCTTCAGGGGGTTCTCACAGGTTCTATAGAACCCTTTGGTAATGAGCACCCGGTTCTGAGAACCAGTTACTCATGGGACATAGAACCTGTTGTTAGTTTAAGTTATTAGGACATAGAACCTGTTGTTAATTTACCACTGGTCAGGCACGATGATGGTCCATAACTGTTGTTATGACCAGTTGAGACCACAACACCTTCTCCTATTCTCAGTCAAGAGGATGAGCGACTGTCTCTCCTCTAAACATTTGAGGTGTGACAACGCATCTTCGTTCATCCCTTCCTTCATCCTTTTTCTGGCCTTCAGCCAGGGCTCCTTCAGCACTTCTGGTATAATTTCTCCTCCTGGCCCTTTATCATCATCGCTCAGTGATCAGGATCTCAAGATACATTATTATGTGTTCTTGTAACTAACTTGTGGGATTCACGGCTTCAGTGTGTGGTGATGGCAGCCTTGGACGACAGCCTCTTGATAAGGTGAACCCCAAAGGCCTTGGGGTGAGATTGGCCCTTTGTGGGGCTTTGCCCCAGAGCCTGCAGCAAACTATCACTAGCTGAAGAAATCAAAGGACAAGAAGAAGCACCATTAATGAAGACACGAAAGAGCTCCAAAATCAACCCACTGGTCAAGATGCCTAAAATATAATTTCTCAGTGTTGAAAATGTTTGAGAAAATCAGATTGAGATGGTGCTGGAGGATGAATATTGAATGTTGAACGGGCATTAAGCATCCTTACAAATATTCCACGGAACCCTGACTGGTATTCATCACTGCAATATGCTCACTGGCAGCCCAATCCTAACCACGGCAAATCCTTCCACACCAGTGCAGCCTGCGGCACTGTGACTCGGGGGAGAGCTGGCCTAAATGGGCCTGCTTGGACCCGTGCCAGTTCTTTTGCTGTCCCAGTTCAGACTCCTAGAAGGGCTGAGAAGTCAGTGGTAGGGCTTGGCTGGGCCAAAGCACAAGGTGCTTGGCCTGGGGGGAGGAAAGACTGGCTTCAGGCTTGGGAGGAAGGGCAGACTCAAGTGTGGGGCCCAAGGCATGGAGGGCAGGTGGGGCTGGAGAGGTGGCTGCTTAGAAGAACCCAGGAGGTCTGATTGGGGGGCATTTATTTATTTATTTTATTTTATTTTATTTTATTTGTACTCTGCCTTTCTCCCCAAAATGCACCCAAGGTGAGTCCAGCAGCCTGCGGGACCATATTAGTAACTTTGACACATCCGGGGGTCATTATGTGCTGCCCACGTGATGCATATTTGAAGTGTCCAAAGCAATACCCGGGACCAGAGCAATTCCACTGCCATGGCTGCATTCTGCAAGCGACCCCTCCCTCCCCCCCCACCATGAAGCAGAGGAAGCCATGTTTAGTACACAGTTTGCTATGCACAAGAGCATCCGGTATTTCAGTATTGTGTTGGTATTTTGTAATCCGAGGATTACCGCCTGGAAAATCCAATACAAATAAAGCTACAGCTTGATATCCAGAATTAATGCCGAAAGTCAACACCTGCCTGTTGAGTGGCTCCTGCTCCCTTCCCTGCCCCTTGCCGTGTCATTTTGAAAGAGTTATGATGATTTTATTCCCAGGCAGAGTCACTTGAGGAAGCAGAAGCCGTGTTTGCCGATGGCTCCTTATCAGCCAAAGGGATGTATTTTTTGCAGGGTGAAGCCCATCCATCAGCTGCTAATTAAATGCATTAAAACCCCCTTGCCAGTTGCAAGCAATCCCTTGCAAATTCCCCCAAGCCATTCATTATAGCCTCTCTCCCCCTCTCCCTGCAACTTGGCTAATCTACAGGGCCCTGGAGAACGTCTGCCTGCCGGGGAGTCTCTGGGAGGGGGCTGTGCACAACCAGAAAGAGAGAGCTTGGGGTGGGAACAGATCTCCTCCTTGCTTTGTAGGCAAAATGGGGGCTTACAGGTCAGCTGGTTGGTTGTAAAATTCATTCCCTCCTCCCCAGAGTGGGTCATAGGGGTTGATGTCTGTCTGTCTTTCTGTCTTGGCCAGAGCTAGGATGTTCCAACCTGCTTCTTCAGCACTTGAAGGCTGCTGTGGACTCACGTCCTACAAGAAGTGTTGTGTCCTGAGGCACCTGAAGTTTCATCATGTTCCTAAATCCATCACCTCCACACCAGCCTGTGCCTCCTCCAGGAGTGGGCATCTCCAGCCCTCTTCCAGATATTCAGCTCAGATGGAGAGCCCTTCTGAGTTGGGCACCCTCAGCCTGTACTGTAAAGGTGGACAGATGTGTTTCCAGGATGACTGGCAAAAAGGACTGATCCAAGATGCTGTGATGCATCTTGGTCACCTCTACTGTGTTAGCGCATTAATGCTCAGGCTAGATGGCAGTTGAGATTTCTTCCACCACCATCAGTTTCAGAGGGTGCAGCACAGGACAGGCCAGAAGGGTTAAGCCGTGCACTTAAGTGTGTTCCTCTGCTTGATCTGGTGCACTCTGTTTCCTGGGGCAGACTTTGTTCAGCGCCAGGCTCAACAATGGTTATGAGCCCAATCTGTGCCCAGTAAGACCAGTGCTATGGAGGTGTGTGGTGAGAGTGTGCTAGTTGATGAGTTGCAAGTGAGAGAAGAGACCATTTCCCAGTTGGAGTCTGGGTGGGGCAGACTGGGACTTGAGGGTGCTGCCAGCCAGCAGGGGCTGGGTGGGAAAGTCCGTGCCAAATAGGAGGTGCTCTGTTTGACTCCCCCATCTGGAATGGCTCCAAAAAGGGGGATCCCCTTGCTCTCCCTCCAAGACTGACTGCTCTGCCCTTTCTAGCTGCACCACCGCCCCAGCCCACGTATGGTAAGAAGAGGATGAGAGAACTGGGGTGGGTGGAAATCCTGTCTGGTGCAAACTGGTGGGGTGGATCACTCTGGCCTCACGTCCCAAAGATCCTGTTTGTGCCGCCTGCGTACGTTGTCAGAATGATGACACTTTTTCACCTGCCGGTTTAGCTCATGAATATTAATGCTTTTGAGCAAATAGGGCAAGACAGTGATTTGTTTGGGGATGTTCAAAAGCTTCCCGCTCAACTGGCTGGTCCTGGGCTTTCTTTGAAGGCTTCCCCCCCCCACCCCAACCAGGGTGCACCACTCATTTATTTATGCAGCTATTTATAGCGTTCCATAGTGGTTTACAAAATGAAACAATAAAAACAACAACGCGTGAAATGGAGAAGCCACAGGAAACGAGGAGCAGCTGCAAAGTCAGCACAAGAAGGAGGAAGCCAAAAGCAAAGGCCCTCCGGAAAAGGCAGCTCCAGCCAAAGGAACTGCCCTTGGAAGAGACTTCCGGGGCAGCTGCAGAGAAGGCCCCGCATCTTGGAAAGGCCACTCTGGCTTCTGGAGGAGATGGAACAAGAAGGACAGTGAAGAGCCAGAGAAGGTGCAGAAATGGGTGCAGCAAGTCATGGACAAAAGGCTAAAAGTTCTTTGGAGGTTTATAAATAAGATGATTGAAATTCTGATCCTTCCCAGGGCTGAATGTGGCATTTGCCCTGGAACAGCAGCCCAAAAGCTGCACCGTTGTTGGTGCTTTAGGACTGTCAGAGGCCCTGCACAGGTGTCAGCGACTGTCAGATGCTTAAAATTGGAAAGCTCTGTTAAATTCGAGGAACCCAGACCTGCAGTTTGGGAGAAGTCCTGCTGTTGGTGCCTCTCAGAAGCTGCAGCGCTTCTTGCAGCAGGCCATGCTCCCCCATGCGTGGCTGGTGTGGGGTTGTGTGCATGGCAGGCCTGCTCTCTTGTATGCTGGGAGGCTCACAAGTGTCTGCGCTAGAAAGTGCAGTCGGCTTCAAACTTCCCAGGCTGTGAAGCAACTCTGGAAAGTGACACTTGGGATAGCAGATGAATTCCCAGCTATGCAGAGGAGCACAGTTCCCAGGACCCATTGGGGGAGGCTATTAAAATTGGAGGGGCTCAATGGGTTTCAAGCCAACTCTTGGGACACTCGCTGGAGTTCCTGAGAACAGCATTTAGCAAACCTCAGAAAGGTGGAACCTGAACCAACCAGGCAAAATCAGAGGGGTGTCTGTCTCATTGCCAAGGATGATCTTGCCTTGGCATGTAGGGTTGCCATAATTCTCTTCCACAAAACCGGGACAGGATCCCCTGTCAAATATGCCAGAATGTGAATGCAATCTCCAATGTCCGAGATATCCCTGGTTTTTGGGGACATATGGCAATCCTATGGGCATGGCCTCTTTTCAACATGCAGGTTCTCCAGCTGTGCTGTGACCAATATAGTGGTCACCTCGGAGTCCACCTTCTGCTGCAGAGGCGCATGTAGAGTAATGAGCCTAGTTGTTCATCTGGAGCAGGATGTGAGAGGCCAACCTTTGCGATGCAAGCAGGCGCTTGGCCTTATGTGGGTTTTGTGATTTGTTTCACTGACCGATGGAAGCCTGAGGCATTTGCAGCCCTTCTTCTGCAGAAAGAAATCAAAAAGGAACCTGGCCATGCACAAAGAGTGTGCAACATGTTTCAAAGAGAGATGAATGTTCATCAAGTTGCAGATTTCTCTGTGACCCCACAGCCAGGTCTGCAGCCCTCGTTTCCCAAGTGAGGAAATGGCCAGTGTTTGAGTGCAATGAGGGGGATGTGCACGCCAGCAGGGTCTGCGTACTGCTCAGAGATGGCTCACCCTGGTTGGCTATCACTTGCTTGGCTCGCTCCTTCCTGTGCTGTGACCCTCTCCCTCAAGGGCACGGTGCCCACGCAGTGCCGTCTCCCTTGATAACAAAGCCGTAATCCCTGCAGAAGTGACAGCTTTTAAATTGCCTCATGTTCCCAGACCTGAGGCTTGGCAGCAAGTCAGTCCCATAAATGCTCCTGTCCGGATCTGTGCCGGTCACCATTTGCTTCTGGCAAACCTCTGCAACAGCATGTTACGGGGAGGGAGGGCAGGCAGGCAGGCAGTGCCAGCAGCTGCACAGCACCCGCCACAAGGCTGCGACTGACCACAGCAAGCACCAGGGATGCTTCGGCTGAATTATGGAGGCTTCCCATTTTCTTCTTTCCATGCAGTGACCATGTGCAAGTATCCTAAAAGAGGAACTCATGCTGGTGCCCAAAGGTCCCTGGTGCCCAGTGGAGCCTGTGTCTGTTGCTCAGTGGTCACCAGTGGTGCCCACTGCCCACTGGTGCCTGGTGCTGCCCGCTGCCCACTGCCCACCGTGTGGTGGAGCCTGGTAGTGCCTGGTAAGGGTCCCTGGTGCTCAGTAGGGATGCACAGTGCCCACTGTTGCCCACTAGTGCTGACTGCTTCTGGTGCTTCTGGGTCCCCAGTACCCAGTAGGGATGCGTTGATCCTGCTGCCCAGAGGTGGTTGATGGTGACTGGTGGTGCTCAGTGGTGCCCACTGCTCACTTATCATGGTGCTCATTACCCAATTGTTGCTGGTGCCCACCACTGCTCCCTCGTACCTGGTGCCTGTTGGTACCCAATGGTGCCCAGTGATGCCCACCAGTGCCCATCTATTCGGCAATAATTCTTGAAATTTGACTCCTGTAATGGCAGGTAACTTCTGATTGACTGACTCACTGACTCACTCACTCACTCACCAACGCCAAGCCAAAACCACTGGGCCTAGAAGTGTGAAATTTGGGGTCGGTGTTCCTTCCATGATGGAGGCACCCACTAAGAACCAGTTTGGGGAAATTCCAACCAGAAGGGGGTGAAAAGCGGCACAATGTGTTTTCCTTCCTATACTTTACATTGAAGACTAATAAAACCCAGCCCCAAATCCTGCACCTATCTAGTAGGGGTGTCCACAGTTGAAGGGGGATGGTGTATGGTGCACCCAGAAGTGGTGCATGGGGGGGATGTTTCATGAGGTTGTGGTGCACAGGACATGGTACAAGGGGAAAGGTGCATGGGGCGGATGTTGCATGTGGCGGGATGTTGCATGTGGCAGGATGTTGCACAGAGGGGTATATTGTACAGAGAGGGATGGTGCACAGAGGGGATGTTGCATGGAGAGGGATGTTGCCCAGGGGGATGTTGCATGGGGTGGTGGTGGTGTATGGGATGTGATGGTGCAGCGGGGATGCATGGGAGATGTTGCACAAAGGTGGTGGTGGTGCATGGGTTGGTGATGAATGGGTGATATTGCACAGAGGGGGATGTTGCCCAGAAGGGAATGGTGCAGGGAAAGGGGTGGTGCATGGGGGGATGGTGAACAGGGGTATTTTACTCCTGCAATGGCAGGAAAATTTCGCTAGCCTGTCTATATATATAAAACTGAAAAGTCACTCACTGACTCACTGACTCATTCACTGACTCACTCACGCCTTCATCAACGGCCAGCCAAAACTGCTTGGCCTAGAAGTGTGAAATTTGGGGACGGTGTTCCTTCCGTAGTGGAGGCACCCACTAAGAACTGGCTTTTGGAAATTCCCACTGGAAGGTGGTGAAATGGGGCACAGCATGTTTTCCTCCCTATACTTTCTATTGAGAATCCCTGGCTGAGGGATTCTAGAAGCATGAAATCTAGAAGCATGAAATTCTAGAAGCATCTAAATTCTAGAAGCATGAAATTTGGATCTAGAAGCATGAAATTTGGGGAAATTCTGTCACATGAACACCCACCAAAAATGTATGTTGAGAAATTGAATCCTTAAGGGGCTAAAAAGGGGTGCAGTGTGTTTTTGTCCTATACTTAACATGGAAGACTGAGCGATCAACATCCAGCCAATTTGGTGCCTGGTGCCTGATGCACGGGGAGTGGGGACGGTGCGCACTGGGGGGTGTTGCACAAGGGGGGTTGGTGCACACGGGAGGGTGATGTGCATGGGAGGGTGATGTGCATGGGGGGCTTGGTGCGCATGGGAGTGTGATGCAAATGGTGGGTTGGTGTGCACGGGAAGGTTGGTGCACATGGGGGATTGGTGGACATGGGTGAGTGATGTGCATGGGAGGGTGGTGTGAAATTTGGTGTGAAATTTGTGCATGGGAGGGTGGTGCGCATGGGAGTGTGGTGCACATGGGAGGGTGATGCACCTGGGGGCTTGTTGTGCATGGGAGAGCGATGCTGTGCATGGAAGGGTGTTGTGCAATGGGGGGTGGTGTATGGGGGTTATTACTTCTGCAATGCAGGTACATTTTGCTAGTTTATTACTAAATTTAAAACTATGTGTAATTCATTATATATAATTTACTGATTACAAGAAGGCTACATGCCGCCTGCTCACCAGGAAAATGAGGATAATGAATTTTTTTTCAAAGCTAAAAAGAGGACATGTCCTGGGAAAAGTGGAGACGTGGTCACCCCGATTGGGAGGCTTCAGAGGGGAAAAGGGAACTCCCTTCTCCTTAGCCCTCTGTCAACCTCCTGCTCTGTTCTGCTCTGCAATGGGTCTCTTTGGACCTGCCCAGCTGCTTGGCCTTTGTTAATGGTAATAGGCTGTCAATGACTTGAAAGCAGAAGAGGGTCTGGATCAGCCTAATCGCACTCTCTTTTCAGGTTGCTTTCTGGAAAAAAGGGTCTAGGTATCTGTACTGTGCCTCTTCCCATCCCTACCCCATCCGCAGATAATAGGAAATTAGAGGAGCTGTTTCAGTGCTGGAAACGGCATGGGGCTAACCTCTCTTCCCCAGAATTGCTCCACTGATTCAATCCTTCCACACTCCCTCTTTCTTGTTTTTAAGCCATGCAAGTGATCTCCCACCCACATCCAGTGCAATTTAGCTCTGGGAGGGGGTCCATAGATGTGTGGCATCCCCCCCCCTTGCAGTGAGAGGAGAAACCATGCTTGTCTTAAGAATGTTTGCAAACTGCTGCAGGCAAGTTCAGTGTTCACATTAACAGAATGTCCTTGCAGAGACATGCACAGTGTGGGGTGGCAGGTGGGGCACAGCCTGAATTGGTTTGAACTCTTGGGCGAACCTCTATTCAGAGAGTTTGCTTTGCATTGAAATTTGGGGTCTTTCTATATACAGTGGCTGCTTTTCCTGGAAAAGTGGTGCACGTGGGAGGATGATGCACATGGTGGGTTGGTGTGCATGGGGAGGTAGGTGCACATGGGGGATTGGTGCGCATAGGTGAGTGATGTGCATAGGAGGGTGGTGCACATGGGAGGGTGATGCACCTGGGGGCTTGTTGTGCATGGGAGAGCGATGCTGTGCATGGGAGGGTGTTGTGCAATGGGGGGTGGTGTATGGGGGGGGGTATTACTTCTGCAATGCAGGTCAGGGGAGGGAAGGGGAAGTGTGAGAGCAGAGATGTGGCAAAGGGAGGATGTGCATGACCCTTGCTCCATGCATTGCTATTGCTTCTAAATCAAATCCTTCCGAGGCACTGTTCATTGCACGGGGTTCCAAAAACTGTCATCATCCCCTTCCCCACTTCCACGCTCCAAAATATCCACACCTACATCCAACTGTGTTTTTGTAGGAGCAGATGTCAGGGTTTTATTGAGTGTGTGTATGTGTGCACATGCATGCTTGCACGCGTGTGTTGCGTGTGTGTGCTGTGCCCTGAAGCAAGCAAGGAGGTGGAGATTTGGATGCCACAGCTCTTTGATCAGTGTGCAGGGAGCACTTGAAGAGAAGATGGATGTGGCTGTCACGGTTAACCCAGACGCCTTCCTTGAGTAATGATAATTGTGGCTTTGCACAGTTATCCAGATAAGATCAATTTAATCATTAAAGAGGCTGCCACGGAAATTGCTTCCCAGCCAACCTCCCATTCATCTGCATCGACCACTATAATTTTACTGAAAGGGGGGAGGGCTCACCCTGTACATTTCTCTGTCACCTTTGCTACCTCTTCTCATTTTTCTTTATGGCAGTTGCAGACCCAAGGCCTGCAATGCTGTCTCCTGGGAAGCAAAGGCAGAAGAGCCACATCCAGGTGGAGAACAGGAACTCAGGCCCAGCCACATCAGGGAGGTACGTGGTACCTCTCATAACAAGCGCCTCGCTTAACAAGTGTTTCACATAAAGAGCAAAAATTTCCAAGAAATCTTGCTTCACATAACAAGTTCCACTTCACTTAACAAGCAAGCACACTAAGGGCACGCGTGCTATGCAGCCCTGATGCTCCGCATGGAGGCTCTTTAAAAGGGCTGCTGGCCAGCACTGCTGCCTCTAACCGCCCCCAACTTGGGAGCAGTTGCCTGGAGGTGCCAGAGGCAGCTGCCCCTAACTGCCCCCAAGTGCTCCCACCGACCACCTTGAACCTCCAGGAGCAGCCTAGGTAAGCCTCCCAGGAAAGTGTCTTTGACTGCAGCCTCCTAACCATGTCTACTCAGAAATAAGCCCCATTGTGTTAAATAAGGCTGCAATCCTAAAGACACTTTCCTGGGAGAAAGAGCCATTGAACAGAATGGGGCTTACTTTTGAGTAGACATGGTTAGGATTGTGCTTATAGTACACTTCATAGGATCCTGCACATTGAATGCATGTTTTGAATTCAATTCCAGTGTTTTGTCATCATTTTTACATCCAGTTAATATTTTGATATGAATATGTTGGGGGTTCTGGAATCAATCATCTGAGTTTCCATTATTTCTTATGGAAAAATCTGCTTCACTTAGAGAGTGTTTCACATACAGAGCAGGCCTCCGGAATGAATTAAGCTCTTTACGTGAGGCACCACTGTACATACAAAATGCAGAAAAGAGCCTGAATTTGAGGGTGAGGTAGCTCTGCCCCCCCCATATCACAACCGAACCACCTCCAGTCAGGGCACCTCATTACATCTCCAGGGCATCTCACTACTTTAAAATCATTGGCCTGGGGGAAGGGGGGCAGGCACTGCACATGGCCTGCATGTCCCACATGCCGATGGATCAGATGTGCTGCTCTTGCACCCAAGTAAGTGGTCCAGGGAAGGAGCAGCTTCAGGACCTGCTTCTGTTGCCTCCAAAGAAGGAAGTCCTGCTGGCTTCTCAGCATTCCAGACGTTCTGTTGGTCCTGAGTAGTGGATTTTTCTGTCTTTGAAGGAGAAAAACTGAGTGTGGTGATGGAGGGAGACCCCGACTGGAAGCAATTTAGGCAGGTCTGGCACAATCTGCTCCCATCAACATCTCTTCCCTTTGCCTAGAAAATGGTCTGGGCACAAATCTGGACACAAATCAATGGGCTGGCAACACACTTGTCCGGCTCATGCTGGCCACGCAGCAGGTCTCATGCTGGGAGCATGGAAGCCCAACTGGGTCAGGGCAAGCATCCTGCATCCCACAAGATATGTGGGACTGGAAAGCCTCAGCTCTTTCCTGGTTGTCCCCAGAATCTGGTCCTCAAATTATTTTTGAAAAGAGAGGTTCAGTGTAGCTACAATGAAAAACAGAAAAGTCCAGCTGGACCAGATCCAGGGGGTACACCTTGTCCAGTGTCCTCTTCACATTAGTGGCCACCCAGGTGACTCCAGGAGGCACACAAGGAAGGCAAGAAGACAGTAGGCATCCCTGGCTCTTGACCCTGGCAGTTTGGTCTCTGGTCCAACTCCAAAAAGAAGGATCTCAAAGGGCTTGGAGATACCCTGAAGCAGAAACACTGCTAGTCCAGACAGACAGGCTTGATGGACTCAGAAGACATCTCTTGCAAACGAGTGCTCCTCAGGCCTTGGACGGCACAGGCCTGCATGCCAGAGAGAGGGGCTGCTGGTTTGGGGGCTCTCCTGGGCGAGGAGCGTGACAAAATTTTGACAAGACCAGGCTGGGCTCCAGACCGGCAGCGTATCAGACAGGAACAGCGAGCGGGTGGTGGTGCTGGCATCGAAATAAAAGAAAACCATTCAATATATTTGGAATCCAAGCTGGCGAGTCACATGAAAATAACTTTCCTTGTCAGCACCTTTGAATCAGTGTGTGCACCAAGACTGTGCATTAGGGGAATTGTTCTTTGGACTGTCAGCGATCCTGATGCAAAGAGAATTTGGAGACCAGCTCATTCCAAGCAGTGGGTGGGGGGGGGGGGCAGGCCAATCTGGGGAGAGAAAATGGGCTGAAGAGGGAGGTGGGGGTAGTAGAGCCAGTCCCCAGGCGGATGCAGCGTCCGCCTGGCTCCCGAAGCAGGAAGCGGCAGTGTGGGAACATCACCCTGACCTTCGAGTCAGTCCTTGCAGGTGGGAAAAGGCCATGGAAAAGTGTGTGTGTGCGAGAGAGAGACAGACAGACAGATCTCTCTCTGGATCCATGCAGGTAACAGACATGAGAAGAGGTTTCTGTTAATAACAGGCACCAGCAGAGTCACCCAAATCTATGGCTGCAATCCAAAAGGCACTTTCCTAAGAGTAAGTCCCACTGAACACAATGTGGCTACTTTTGGGTAGATTGTGCTCTTAGTAGATTCAATTCTGTTGAATCTGTTCCAATTGCAGACCTTCAGAAATTGTCCTTCCTTCCTTCCTTCTCTCACTTCCACAGACCTCACCATTTCTGACCTCACCGTTCTGACAAGTACAGGGATTGCCCACTTTCTGATGGTATGTTTTCCACAATCCACTCTTTCAACACCTTTCAGTTAGACTCAGAACCCATTCATTCAATGCATGGTCCACTCTTTTGACCTCTCTCTGCTGTTCTAAAGGCCAAAATTGCCCTCCGCAGGTTGAAGCTCCTGGTCTAACCCCATTCCTGAAGGAGTTAATGAGAATCCATTTGCAGAGACCTTTGTGTAGCAAGGGCTGTGGGTGGCACAAGTGGTTAAGATACTGTGCCTGTTAACCAGCAGGCCAGGGTTTGAGACCCTGGTCGGTCTCCACAAGACAGGGTGAGCTCCTAGCCCAGCTCTGCGACACCAGCTGGATCCAATCGTATGGGCTCTGCCTTTCTGTTGGACTAATTCAGTGGTGTGGAGAGGGGGGCTTTGCTGCTTGGGTAACAGCCTCTCCTCCATATCAATCTAACCCAGGCCTTTGTGTTTCGCATGCAGCGTATGCAGTGCCGAGCACGATACCATAGTCTTTCAAGACTGATGGAGGCCTGCTTTATTTTGTGTGGCAGCAGGAATTTGCAAGATAAAAGGAGTTTTTTTGCAGTTTGCTAGCAACATTGATAAACTAAAAAAGAAGGGATTCCACTCCTTTCAGTTTTGGACAGTGCTCCAGTCGCAAATCCACCCAATAAGTGGGAGATTCCCACTTATAAGTAATGGATTTTGGCTCCATCAAGGGATCCAGCAGTTCTGTGCAGCCCAAGAATACATTTCCTAGCAGTGATGCAAAGCACTAAGTTTTTCAGGGAGCCTGACCGCAGTGAGCAAACACTCCCCTCTGGCTTTTAGAGCCATTGCAGGCAGTGGGAGTAAAAGGGCAGCATTTGTTTCCCTGCCATCCTGTATTGCCTCCTTTTGATCCCCCAAAATGGCTCCAAAGAAGGAGGCAGGGCTTCTTGCATGCTGTGGGGAGGCTTCCTGGCAGACTGAGTGCTTTGCCCCCCCGCCCCCATCTGGCTATGCCACAGTTTCCCAGTGAAGACATCATCTTGCTTGCTGTGAGATTTCAGTCCTGCTCAAACCTTGAATCTTTGTGCACCATCAAGGACTTGGTGTCTGTGCTGTTTGCACATCTATTTGCTGTACGTTCCGAAAAAGGGACAGTCCTCATTTGGGGGGATTGTGTTCACGTACTGGCAAATGTGACAGAGGATCCTGTCCCAATTTGGTTAAGAGAATTATGGCAACTCTGTGTGCACATTATCTGGAGGTAGAGAACGCAGGACAGAGCTCTTATTCCAGCCACTCAGTCCTCTGGCCCTGTAGTTGCTCCTCTTTGGAAATGCCCTTTGCAGTTAGACAGGGTGGAGGATTTGGGGCTCCTCTGCTCAGATTCTTGGGATCCTTGCCATGGATGCACACTAAGCGGGGCTGGGCTGGGCTGTGTTATAGGATTAGACATTAAATCCAAAGAAGACGTTCTTCCTGTTTTGACCATTTCTATATATTTTTTCTGACTTTTTAAAAAACCACCCATCCCTTCTAACAACGTGAAAGATGGACTGTGTGAATGTGGAGAAGAACAAACCACCCTATGTATGCTCCGGTGCATATGATGTGCCTTCAATATGCACAGAGGAACATCTTATGTGGGCAAAGGGAAATGCTGTCAAGGTGGCTGGGTTTGGGCAAAGACGTTTCATTAACTTCCTGCTAGTGTTCTTTGTAGACGTTTTCCCTGCGCATGTGCTTCTGACACAAATGAAGAATCTCTGCTAATTGGAGAAAAGGGATGTGGAAGGTTGGAGAGTCCACATTTCACCCTAAACTGTCCTTCCCTGCAGCACAACTGCAGTTGTCAGATGGAGGAGTCAGCACAGACTGGGGGGCCCCATGGATGGTCCTTACTGCATGGAAGCTCAGCCACCATCTGCGGCTCCTGAAGACTGACTGGGCAGGCCGGTGGCAGACGCCTGCCAGAACCGGCAGTGCCACAAATACAGGAGCAGCCTAAGGAAGGAGGGGGTGGACATCTGGATTCTGCCGACATTGCCCTGAGGATGGGCAATCAGTATGGAAACAGAAGGCAATCGAGGGACCGTCTCAGCCACCTCCGAGCCTGGCAGAGGTGAAATGGAGGGGAATGAATGGCACTTCTGGGTGGTGCTCAGCACACATTTGTTGGTGGGAAGGGACGGTATGACAGTGGATCCATCTGGTGTGTCCATCTGGGCATCCACTGGGAGGGTGAAACTGGTCCGAGGCTGAAAGGTTCGTGGACGGCTCTATCTGGTTATTCCCAGAAGTCTGTATTCCCAGACTTCTACCATGTTGTTTCCCTGTGTGTAGGAGAGGCTGTGGTTCCCTCTTCATCTCTAAGACAAACAGTGCAATCCTAAGCTTGTCTACTCATCAGTAAGTCCCATTGTGTTCAATAGTATTTACTCCCAGGAAAGTATGGTTAGGATTGCAGTGTCTTAGGAAAGACACTTTCCTGGGAGTAAGACACACTGAAAACAATGGGGCTTACTTTTGAGTACACATGGTTAGGATTGTGCTCTATGTTTTAGCCTTTATGGGTGGAGGTTATTCGGCCCCCCAGCTCTAGATGTCTAAAACAGAGATGTCTTAGACAGGCCTAAAGGTAAAGGCATTCTGTCCTCCGTTGTATATGGTCACCTGCCTTGGACCGGCAGCACCAGCTATTTTGCTGACAAGTCCAAGGAGAGGCAGGGGGATGTTTGATCAGGAAAAGAGGGGAAGAATCCTGGCATGTACTGCCACCTCCTCCCACCCTCTATCACTTTACCTGTTCCAGGACAACATCTGGGTATCTTGGTGGAAAGCACAATTTAAAGATGAAATGATGAAGTATCAGAAGAAGGAGCCTTGCTGAAGGAGAGCCGGGGGTGGTGGATCGGGAAGGCACTGCCAGTTCTTCTTCAGTAAACTTCTAGGTCTTTGAGAGGGTCAACAGGCATATGGATGAAGGTGATCCAGTTGCTATTATATACTTGGACCTTCAAAAGGCTTTGGACAAAGTCACTCACCTGAGTAGTCTTAACAGTGATGGAATAAGATGACAGGCCTTTGATGGATTATTAAATGTCAGGAAAGTGGAAGCAGAGAGGACGGTTAAATGGAAAGTTGGGTGTGTTGGAAATGAGAACTACCTTCCCTTCCCCACTCAGTCTCAGTCGGAACAATAGGATGAGTGGAATGGGAGGGCTGGGGAAGGGGCTGCCTGTTGCTGGCCACTTGAAGGCACTTGGCCCTGCCTTCCTGCCCTCTTTTCTCCTCCATGGCATCTAAGAGGTAGTCAATCAACGAATCCCTGAAACACAGCCAGTCTTGAGGGCCCTTTGGGTGAATCCGTTTGGGCTTTTCTTGTGTTCTCGGAGAAAAGGGAAGGTAGCAGTTTATTAAGGCTCAGCTCCTCGGGCGTCAGACAACAGAGATAGCATCGGCAAAACACTCAATAAATAAATGGATACTCCCGATAAGAATAATGGCAGGGCATATAAAACACTTTGGAATGCATGGCAGTGAGCAGGAAATAAGTCTTTCTTTGTCTCACCAGTAATAACTTAGGGCCCTATGATCCTCTCCAGCACAGGCGCAGCTGTGCCAGTGGGGTGCGTGTTGCATTCTGCAGTGAGGGGCTGACTTAGGGGCCTCCCTTATTTGGGGGCAGTGTTGCAGCCAGTTCGGTGATGGAAAGTCTGAAAGGGCTGGTTAAAATGATGATCAGAAAATGCCCCTAGAGTGCAAGTTTTCCCAGTTGCTTCACAAGTACAACTTGACATGTCTGTGTTTACTCAGAAATCCCTCTATAGACAATGGGCTGACTTGGAAGTCATTGGGGCATGGGATTACAGCTGTAGCCCATGATGGTGCTGTTCATCTGAGCTGTGTCTAGGATGCACCTGCAAGTGCTGCACAGACACAGCCTTCAGCCTGACTACTGCAAGAGTCCCTGGGGACACCAAGTGCAGCTTTATGGTCATGCTAAAATGTATTTATTCAATTTATATCCCGCTTTTCTTCCATATATAAGAAAACCCAAGGAAGGCTACCAAGTGACTGCTTGGACTACCTCTGCAGTCGGGCCAGCAGGATGCTTGCATAGGCTTGAGCATCTCACTCCAATCCAGCAGTATTGCTGTAGTTCCTCCTGCTGAAAGGGGTCTGGAGGGGACGGGACCGGATGACACCATCACCTCTGACCACAGAATCACCTGGCTACTCTTCTTTCCACAACCACCTCTTTGGAGAGGAGTGCAGGTGGAGGCCCCTCCGGAAAACGGTTCCTCTTTTCTTTGCAACACTTTTCTCCGGGCACTATTTTTATCTCTCCCTTTCTGGAGAAGTGTTTAATTTGTCTCTTTTAAGTCTCCCTCCTCTTAATCCCGGAGCTGGCACATCTCTCTGCCTTGTCAGATCTCCTTTGTTGCAGGCAGTTGCTTATCTTCCTTTCACGGGTTTTTTTTCCTCCCCCATCGCACAATCATCTGATATATTTACACGAAGGCTCTGAAAATATTTCTGGAGTTGCAGAAGAAAAAGAAAGTGGGCAGATTTCCCTGAATCTCCATCTCTTTGGAAAGTCTTGCCAGGGCAAAATCTGATTCTGCCAATGGTAAGCGGGGCAGAGGGAAGTGCAGCCCCATCACTCAGGGGGCTCTGCAGGCAAGCAGGTGCTCCCCACTTGGTTTGACCCTGGGTGGCAAAGCTGGCCCAAAAGGACTACCTCTGCATGGGAGAGCTGCTGCCAGTCAGAACAGGCAATCCAGGCTTCCTCGACCAATGACCTGACTCAGGCTAGGCAGCCATGTGTGCAGTGAGGGTGGACTGTTGTTCTGGGGTTGTGGATCTCAAGCTCTCCAAAGGATCTAGGAAGGCTGGGCAGAGAGTCCTCATGAAAAATGCTGCCCAGTATCCTTGGGCAATCCTGGGCTAGATGGAACAAGGATCTGACTCAAATCAAAGCAGATTTTGCCCAATTCCCTTTGCAGTCCATGTTGCAGGAGAGGAAGCAGAACCTGCAAGCGCTGCACATCCCCCTCCACAATCAATCCTTTTCATTCTGCATCAAAAACTGGGCAGCCTCTGAAGCAGCTTCTTGTAGATGGCATTTTCTTGCCTTCTCTGCCACAGAGACTTCTGGCCGTCGTGGGCAGTGGGGCTCCAGAGGAGGCTGGCACCGCTGCTTTCTCCTTTCCTGGCCTGACCTGGAAGAGGCCCCTCCTGGTGTGCTTTCTGGACTGAAGCAGTTGGCCTTTTGGGAATTGGTTCAAAAGAGAACTCCGTCTCCAGCATTGTGTCCATCTGAGCTGCATGCTCAGCACCTCCCCATGGGATTTTGGCCCCTGGCCCTTAACTAGGTGGGCAGGAAAAGGCAGTTTCCTGGGTTCTGAAGAGGACGGAGCCAATGCTGCAATCCCAGGCCATGCAATTCCAGAAGCCCCCCAAGCTCTGGCACCACCTCTGATGCCACCAACTAGACCAGAATCCCACATTACTCAAATGGAAAGAGGTGGCCATGGTGGGAAGGTGGACACTTTTTTGAGCATACAGAATTATGTGTCCTCTTAACAAGCTCTGGTTGCTTCTGCTGCTGGCTTTGCAGCTGGGGATCCAAGGGGGGAGCCAGCCAGCTTTCCTCCAGCCATTCACAAAGGACAGAAGCACTTTTGGGGGAATGAGAAGAGCACCCCTTTTCTGAGTGGGCCATCTCTCCTTCAAACTCTGCTATTTAGGGATGGACACTTTTATCAGCAGGAGCAGAAGAAGCAGGTCTCAGCAAGTCTGTAGCATCATGTTCATGCATGTTCAGGAGCCTGGGAAATTGGAGCACTGCCAGGGAGCTTTGGGCGACCAGAGACCTGGCTCAGGGCAAGGCAGCTTCCTGGGCTCCAAAAAAGAAGGAGCCAAAGGGTCAGGCTGGCTTGGCACACTGTGCGGTTTCTCCCATTTGCAGCAAAAGGAAAGAAAAGGTTCTCGTGGGCTGCTCTGAAGATGACATTGCTGGGTCCATCTGGAGCACACTGGAGTCCATGTTGGTGTGAATAAAGACCTTGTGAGATGGGGATGGGGGGACAAACCAGATGTGAGGGACTGGTGCAAAAGAGTGTGGATAGTGACAACGGCTAAGGAGGGGCAGGGTTCCTCCTTTTAAAGAGGCTTACCAAGAACTCAGTGTCCGGGTCCAACTATATGGTCTGTCCTGCTGTATGTATGTGGCTCCATTTTGCTGCCCCACACCTGAAGTGGCTCTAAAGAGAAGGGGTGAGGCTCCCTCCAAGACTGACTGCTCTGCCCCCTCTAGCTATGCCACTGAACTCCTGCACGCTCCTGCCCCCCGTGTTCCCTGCAACAGATGAGTAGCCTCCTTTCTGGGCTGCGTGAGCCTTAATTTGCCCATGAACTGGGAGGCCGATGCCAAACTGGCTTGCCACTCCATCTTGATGATTTCCCAGGCTGCAAGTGTACTTGGTGCAAAATCTGGACTCCTCTGGCATGGAATAGGGTTTCCAAGCCCAGTGATGGCTTTGACTCCATCAGGGAATTCTTCCCCCTTTTCTTTTGACATTTTTGAGCTGGAAAGTGCTTCCTGGGAGACTGGAAAGGGGCTTTAGATCCCAGCTAGTCTTCCAGAGCCAATGTGCTCTTTCCCCTGGCCACGGCCTCCCCAGAAACATTCCCTTCAGTGCTACATCTGTAGGATTAGAGTTCCCAGGCAGAGCAAGGAGCCCCGAGAGCGGCAGCCCAGCTTCCCCAAGAGCCGCCAGGCGCTTTGAAGTGCTTTCCTTTGCTTAGCTGTCTGATTCCTTGACAGGAAGCTCTGGTCCCTGCAGCACAGATTAGCATCCCCAAAATTGGGGGGGGGGGGGAGACGGACACTGCTGCTCAGATTTGGCATGACGAAAGCTCACCAGCATCCCCCCCCCTTTTCCCAATCAGCCTGCCAAGAAGGGGGGAAAGGAGTCCCCAGCAGCACTGATGGAGTGCAGGCTCTTCCACCAGCTTCTCTTCCTCTGATTCAGAACTGTAGGATGTGATCTCTGCTAGTACCAGTACAATACGATGTATGTACTGTGTATGAGTACTGTGTATGAGTACTATGTATGAGTGTACAGGTATCCCCTCACTTGCTGTAGGTTCGTTTTTGGATGATCCACTCTTTCAACGCCTTTCAATTCTACCCAGAACTCAATCTCTGGGATCCAACACATCATGCGTTGTTCTGAGTAGAACTGAAAGGTTTTGAAAGAGTGGGTTGTCAGATAACAAATGTACGGAAAGTGAGCGATACCCGTTCTGCTCTTTCAGCCTCTCTCTGCTGTTCCAAAGGCCAAAATTGCCCTCCCCACGTTGCAGCTCCTGGTCTAATCCCATTCCTGAAGGAGTTAGTAAGTATCAGTTTGCAGACATCTTGTTGCAATAGGAATTGGCAAGATCAAAGGGACATTTGCAATTTGCTCGCAGGAAAGCATCGGAAGCAACATTGATAAACTAAAAAGGATTTGGTTCTGCTTTCAGCAGTTTTCACTTTTGGATGGTGCTCCAGTCACTAACCCACCGCTAAGTAACCGCTAAGTAGGAGGTGCCTGTACCTGCCACCAGTGCATCGGCGAAGGTGTCAGGCTTGTGGCTCCAGTTAGGACTGAGGAATCACATCCTGTTGCAGAGCCAGGTGAAGCTGGCTGAAGACCTCGACACCTGAAGTGTATGGCAAATGCTGTCCCCATTGTCTGGTGAAGCACCAATCTCTGCTTCACCAGCAGGCTCCTCTCCTCCACCTTTGTTATCTCTGGTCCCCACTTGCTTTTCCAGTCCACAGAGTGGCAGGAGGAAGAGGAGAAGCAGTGGAAATAAATCGGCAGAGAGATGGGTGCCCCCGCATCAGTCTCCCACCTTAGGCAGCTGCTTCAGTCGGACTCTGCGTGGGCTGGCTGTGATTGCAAAGCAGTTGACAGTTATGGGCTGTGGGTGGCGCAAGTGGTTAAGTCACTGTGCCTGTTAACCAGCAGGCCAGGGTTCGATTCCCGGGTCAGCCCCACAAGACAGGGTGAGCTCCTGTCCTTAGCCCAGCTCTGCGACGCAGCTGGATCCTGGCTCTGTCTTTCCATTGGACTAATTCAGTGGCTGGAGGGGGGATTTGCTGCTTGGGTAACAGCCTATCCTCCATAACAATCTAACCCAGGCTTTTGTGCTTCACATGCAGCATATGCAGTGCTGAGCGCGATACCATAGTCTTTCAAGACTGATGGAGACCTGCTTTTTTTTGACAGCAAAGAACAAATACATGCACTTCCAATAAATGCAACTGATTAATTTAATCCCCACTTTTCTCAGGGTTTCTGATCAGGCATTCAGCTGAACATCACGCTACAGACCCCTCCACAGCAGTTTCTAAGGGATCACAGGCCGTTTCATGTGCAAACTCAGTTTGGTGGAACATTCAGGCATGTCCATCATCTCCTGGTTTTGGTTGGGAAACATCTTATGCTTCTAGTTTGGAAAAAAGCATAGCCTGAGAAGGATGTCGGTAAGGACTCAGGGGTCCCAGATGGTCTGGGGGTCAGAGAGAGAAGACTTGGAGGGTAACCTTTTCTTGACTAGCTTAGGAGTGGTTGGGTGGAAGGAATTGGCTATGTAGTCATCACAAGTCAATGGCGCTGAGTGTGCTTTATAAGGCTTTAGAGCAGTGGTTTTCAATCAGTGTGCCATGGATAGCTCTCAGGTGTGCCGCAGGAATTTGGGGAGGGACAATTATTAATAGGAAAACTTGGGGATTTGAACAGCATGGTGTGCCTGGTCAATGGTAGAAACAATTGATGGTGTGCCATGAGATGAAAAAGGTTGAAAAACAGTTTTAGAGTATGCACAGTTTCTCCCATTAGGTGCCAAAGGCAAGACCCCCATTCAGACACTCCACATAGAAGGTTTTAGGATCTCAGTAGAGAGAGTAGCCCAGAGGAAGGTCCCAGCTCAACACTTACACCCCCAGAAGCCGTGCAGGTTCTCCTTCAAAGCTGGTTCTTCTGTAAGTTCCAAGGTAGATCCTTCATTGCTCTTCCTTCCCACTGCCTCGTCTGGAACAGCCCTAGCCAAACCACAATACCAATTTGAGTTGTGTTCACCTGACATGCACCCAGGACCAGGACCAAGCAAGCGGCATGTGCACAACCACATCAGGCCATAGAGAGAAGGTGGTTTGAAAACGTTCTCCTATCAGGCTTGAAAGTGGGGCATCTCCACTCTTTCTCTACTGATATGGATCATGACTTCTAATTGATTTCTATCAAACAACAGCAAAAGGATTGGTATCAAATCAACAACATTAGGCCATCCTTCCTGTCACGGGTTACAGCAAGGGTAGGTTACCCTGGCACATGTGCCAAGCTTGGCATACGGAATGGTGCTTGGTGGTATGCCAAGGCACCCCTGGCAGGGCCTAATGATATATAATATATAATATATTGTATTGTAATATATAATTTTCTATATAATTATATTGTAAATGTGCTGGCCCGGCTGGCCATTTAAAACTGTTGTATTTGTGACAGCTGTGAAGCTATTTAAGTACCTGGAACGCTCTGCCAAGTGGGGGACACAGCCTCCCCCCCCCCAGTATTGGGCTAAAAGATGTGATCCCTTAAGATGGGGGTCAGTCAGGGAGTGAGTGGGCTTCAGTGTTTGCTCCGAGGAGGTTTCCTTTGGCTGTTGCCTCCAGGCCTGAAGACTAGAAGAGTCCCCTGTATCTCTTCCCGCCTGCTGTCTGTATCTGCAGTTGCTTTGGAGGTGCCTCCTTTCATCTTCTGAATGAAGATGCCCCACAGAAGGAGAGGGTTTGTTCCTGCCGGCTTCTCAGGCAGTGATCAAGACTTCCCAAGAGCAGCATTTCCCACCATGGGACTCCCTACTGAAAACTCTCCACACTCATTAACTTGCAGAGGGAGGGAGTGCATCGGGGAGCTTGCCTGCTGCTACGCCAGCCTCATCTCCTCCAACACGCGAGCCCATCCTCTCTTTTCTTCCCAGTGTGTCCCCTCTTCCAAACAAGGGAGTGGAAGGGGAACAGCAGAGGTGAACAGATGGAGAGAAACAGTACCCCACCAGTCTGCCTCCTTAGGCACTGGTTTCAGCTGGCTTTCTATATGGACCAAGCCTGAGTCAGAGATACCAGCAAGCAGAGCAAAGAACTGCGGCGTGTGTGGCAGAGGCAGGTGGAAGTGCCTGACTTGGTCAGTGGCAGCTCTGCAGGATCTTTGGACTGGACCTGCCCTTTGCAGGATGCAGGTGCCCCCTCCCCTTTGGAGCCATTCTAGGTGTGGGGTGCAAAATGCTTGGCTCTGAAGGGGAGGAGAAGGGACCGCTTGCATGCTACCTTCAGATCTTGGTGATTCCCCCCCTCTAGCTATGCCACTGCCATCAGCATTTGGACTTGAGCTTGGACCTGCCACCAGTGTTTGCCACCACTGGCTACACCAGTGGCTACACCAGTGGCTACACCATGCCACCAGCACTTGGTCCTGAGTTTGCGCTGACTCCCCTTCCTCCTTTTCATTCACATCCTTTTATTTTGCGGGTGGCACGTTGAGCTGCTTTGCTTTTCATCACCTCAATGTCCACTTATTTCCCATTTCTGCTCTCTCTTTCTGCTCTTTCTGCTATTTCACACTGGGAATTGCTTTGGGATGTGAAAGTTCTCGTCGAGCTGCTGCACAAGAAACAAACCACCACCTCGTGGTGGACAAAGTAACCCCAAATCGCCTTGAAATTCAAAACTCTTTTGCTAACATGCACCACACCTTCCCTCCAGGGCACACAAACGGGGTGCCTGAATTTGATGCTCACAAGAACCCAGTGAGGAAGGATGGAGACTTGTCCAAGGTCACTCTGATGCGCTGCCTGCTTGGCAAGGAAAACAAATCTTCCTTTCCATGTCCGGTGCTCCAACTGCTGGACCACATGGCTCTCCAAGATGAAGATAAAGTTCATTTGGAAAATGAAAATATATGAAATAAAAAATGGGAAACTCAGACATTGACATTTGGAGCTGCAGATGAAGACAGTCCTGGAAACCCAGTGTTGGAATATATGCCTGGTGGTTCCACTTTCAAGCCGACACAACATTTTGCCTGCTGTCCAAGGTGAGCAGGAAGACAGCCTTACCTGCCACCTCGTGGTTACTTTGAGAATTTTTGCCACGCCGGGACCAGGTGAGCCGAACATCTCCAGACATGTACCAGAAGGAAATGTAAAAGAAGGACATGTAAAAGAATTGTAGCTGACTTGTGGAGTTGTAGGCACACCTCTAGTAGCACCAAAAGGGATGCTGCAAACTCTTGGGCAGCAAAAGCTTTCATGTTCATGAGAACACTTTGCCTGGTCAGAGGTTGCAAAGCAGAAGTGATGGCAGGAGCTGTGCCCGTCGCAGCAGACCCTGGTCTCCCCTCTGACTTTCCTCTTCTTGCCCACCAGACTGAGAAAATGCCCAGTTTTGGGTACTGGGTAGCTTTTGCTGCTCAAGATTGTGTGTTATTTTGATTGATATGATTTAATGGTATTATTAGAAAGTGGCCAAGAGTAAAATCTGCTGTTTCCTTATTCCAGGATAAAAGCTGTTACCAGAGAAATTGTTGTTTGACACAAGTTGTTCGTTATTATTTATTAGGGTCTGTTCTGGAACCCCTAATGGATTTTTAAAAATCCATGGATTAAAAAAGTGGAAAAATAGCTTTAAAGACCATTTCCAGGTTTCTTGCACCTAACGGAATAAGGTTGTGCAAGGGTTTGATTCTGGGAGGCTCTGTTAATACCAAAAAATCTGCATGGGATGGCAAATTCCCAACCACTACCAGAGACCCCAAGAAGAAGGAGATCTGTTTGTGCAGCATAGTTCACAAGGGGCAGCTCTCTCTTTCTCTTTCGGAGTGTTGGAAAGTCATAATCAACAACAAGAAGTAAAGCACAAAGTATAACAATAAGGAACCAATTTATTTGCAGCAGGTACAGAAGAAAGCCTGCAGTACTGAAAGAGAGGAGTCTTTGCCAGGAATGAAATGCTGGCACAGATGAAGACTTATGCACTTCCCAGAGCAGAGCATTTCATGGGCTGGGCTGGAAAGCCCATCAGAAAAGGCCTTGGCACCATCCCAACCAACCATGTCCCCGAAAGGTGTTGGGTCGATCTGCTTCTGTTAGGGTGCCAGGTTTGGGGGCTTGTGAGAATGAACAAATGCACCTGGTTTTCTGCCCAGATGCTTTGATTCAGACATGCAAAGAACAGGTGGAAGGAACAAAACTAAAGCAGCGGAGGAAGGAGCTGCCACAGACCTCTTCATGTCCTTCTGATGGAATTCCCAGAGGTGTCTGGATGGTCCGGAGATGTCTGGTAGACCAGATGGACCTGATCTAGCAAGGGAGCACTTCCTTTGTTCTAAACCACAGTCTGAGTTCAACTCCCAGGCGTGATCATACGTGACAACAGATGGTGTGATCAGGCACAGGGATCCTGATCAGAGTCAAGATTTCAACCAGGGTCAGCAGGAACCTCCAAATGGGGGTGGGAGGCAGTAACAAGACCACATCCTAGAAGTGATATCCATGTTGCGTGTGCTAAGGCAGGTGGTTGCTAGCAAAGCGTCGGCAGCCAGGATGAAGGGACACTCCTGAAGTCAAGACCGATCAGGCACAGGCCTCTAGCGGTGCAAGAGTGCAGAGCGGAAGCCCCCCCACCACTTGTGCAGTGCTTGCAAGTGACCCTTAATGGGATGTCAGGCAGAAAGTCCTGAAGGCAGCTCGCTCAATAGATCACCCTGACTCGGACACCGTAGAGTATGTGCACAAGTTGCCCAGGAAATGCTAAGTGTTTGGACATCAACATTGGGACATCCCATTCCAGAAGTCCCTGCTTTGAATCCCTTACCTGGAGGACTTCCCAAACCAGTCCCAAGAATTCCTGTCTGGAACGGCCCTGTTTTCTTCCACTGCAGGCTGTGCGCTCCAAAACTCTGCTACAGAGGGTGGCGCAAACCAATTTCATGCTCTCTTCTCTGCATATGTGCCCTCCCTTCCTCGGCCTGCGGTATGTAACAGATGCTGAAGATGAAGCTGTTGTGCAGTGCTTGCAGTTTGTCATCAGGCATGTAAAAGGAAAAAACATACAAAATCCAGGGCGCTTGCAATGTGCTAGTGCTCTGTGCAGGGCTAAGACTTTATCAAATGGTTGTGAGGCTGCTGCACTGGATCAGTGCCCACAAGACAAGTATTTCTGGGTAAGAGTGAGACTTCTTGGGCACCTCCTGATCAGAGAGACCACCGCCGTACCCCATTTCAGGAGCACTGCTCCCTCTGTCTCCATCACTTTCAGCCCCCTCCTCCTGCCCTAGATTTTTTGTTTTTGTCCCCTCTTCTGCCAAGAGGCTTGAATTGCCATTCAGGGAATTCTCCACCATGTGGTGGCATAGCCAGAGGGGGGCAGAGGAGTTAGTCTTGGAGGGGTCCTCCCCCCTTTGGAGCCATTCCAGGCAGAATGTCTGTCCTGCTGTCATAAAACCCTTGACCAGGGTGACCAGATGCCTGAACCTTAAAAGGAGGACAAGGTCTTGGATTCCTCTCAGTCTGGCCTTTCTGGCAGACAATGGCATGTTTGTCTACTCATGAGTAAAGCTGCAATTTTGGGCACTTTCACTTTCCCATAGAGCTCAATGCATATATATATATATATTTTTTTATTTTTAGTTTTTTGGCCATAACGTTTGATAGGAAGGAGATATTACTGCTCTTCAATATGAATCCAAAAACATATGACATGATGGGGTACTGCACCCCATTACAAAGTTCCAAAACAAAGCCAAAATGGAAGACAATGAAGCCCTTTTGGAGGACACCTGGACAGGAGGCAAAAAAGAGGACCAATCTGGAAAAATCCGGTCATATGGTCACCCTGCTCCCAACACGCCAGCCCTGCACAGGATTCGAAGGTTGGGCCAACAATCCTTCTTCCATCTTGACTGCTTCTAGAACCTGGTGAGGTGAGCACACACGTATGCACACGGACAGTGCAACCCTAGTTATGGTGACTTGGAAGGAAGTCCCACTGTATACAGTGGCTCTTACTTATAGGTAAATATGCATAGGATAACAGAATAGGAACTTATGCTTCCTTCAGCCTGCTATGCTAGTGCCGCAGCCCAATCACTTCCGGTGTCACTGCCAGCTTGAAGATATCACCTTCTCATTCAAGTACGTTTGACTGGGGGGTCCTGGTCACACCTGGAAGATTGAAAGGGGGTCCCGAGCTGAGACACCCAAAGACCACTGAGGCAAAGTGTCACCTGATGGATTGTTGCAAGAAGGGGGGCTTTCAGAAGGAATCCCCAAAGTGTTCTGGAAGGCAATTGCAAGCAAATGGATCAGTTTGGAAGAAAATATTGGGGGGGGCTTGTGGGGGGCTTAGGGGGGCTTGTGGGGGGCTTAGGAAATGGGATGAAAGCCCAGAGGGGTGAGTAAGAGCCACTACTAGACCCACTGCTGTCCTGCAACATCTGTGCACACTGCACGGAGCTCAAGATGCCGTTGAAGTTTCCTGCACTTGTTTCATTCCCTCTTTTTTGTGTGACACAAACTGGGGAACTTTTCCCGACGCAGATGGCAAGGCAAGGTAGTGGCTGTCCCTGCTGGTTAGGGTCTCCAGCCCCAGAGGAAATGGCCTGCAGATGATGGATGAAGCCATGCGCTTGAAGTGTCATTCCACAGTGGAGGCATTAATCAACTGCCAGCCTCACTGAAGAGTGTGGCGAGGAAGACCTTGGAAGCAGGGACAGACCTTTCCAGTCGTGCTGCCCACCTTCACCTCCAAGAAGCAGGTCGCCTGCCCATGAGCAGGAAATGACTGTTCTGGAGAAAACAGCACACCGAAGGGTCAGGAGCCTGTTGTGAGGTCTGAAAGCCCCAACCTACAGAGGAACCTACAAAGCCCCAACCTACAAATTAAAGGAAATCAACTGCTGATGATCTGGGCATTTTCTTCTCTTGGGCATTTCATTCAAAATCCAGGTTTATTCAAAGACTTGGAGTCTTAACATGAGAGTGGAACATTTCCAAAATAGGATTAAACCTATTCCACATATAAAAGATATACTGTATTGGTGGGATTTATTTCCAAAGAAACTTGCGCAGGCTGGCACCTATGTTCACTAGGACATCATGTTCATCGGCATCCAACTCCTAACCAGCTAGCCACAAAGATGCTCCAATACCCCACAGATTAAGCATGCAACACCTATTCAATCTCTCTCTCTCTCTCTCTCTCTCTCTCTCTCTGGCTGCCCAAGAAATGGTGTTTTCTGTGGCTGTAGATAGCTTTGAAAAGGGTCTATAGACAGTCAAGACATCCAAGGAGGCAAATGAGCTGGTCAGTGGCTGTGCATGGCACATACAGCAGTGTTTCTCAAAGTGGGGGTCGGGACCCCTTTGGGGGTCGCCTGGAGCTTTCCTGGGGGTTGCCTAAAGACCCCTTGTGCAGGGGGCCAGGTGGGAAGACCAGGTGGGAAGATGCTGGAGCCACTGCGGCTGGAAGAAGCCACTGAAAAGCAGCTCAGAAGGAGCCTGTGAGCTGCTGTGAGATGATGTGGAGCCTCGGGGGCAGGGAGGATTGCAGTCTTAGAGTCCGCATGTCTACTCAGAAGTCAGTCCCATGATAGTGAATGGGACTTACTCCTAGGAAACAGTGGCTGGCTCTGCTGCCTGAGATCCCAATCATATGGAGGTCTCCTCTCACCAAGGTACTTACCTTTCCATCCCTCTTTCTTTCTTTCTTTCTTTCTTTCTTTCTTTCTTTCTTTCTTTCTTTCTTTCTTTCTTTCTTTCTTTCTTTCTGTATTGTTTTTATGATTAATCGCTATGCTTTATGTTCAATTTGTAACAATGAAAAACATCCTGCATATCAGATATTTGCATTACTATTCATAACAGTAGCAAAATTACAGTTATGAAGTAGTAATGAAAATAATTTTATGGTTGTGGGTCCCTACAACGTGAGGAACTGTTTTAAGGGGTCATGGCATTAGGAAGTTTGAGAACCTCTGACATACAGGGTCAGAGGTCATACTCCCATTATAGTCAAAGGGACATGCTCCCCCGAAGGTATGGATGGCATTGGGCTCTAAAGGGAGAAAAGCACACAGAAGGCAAATGAAGGAGGAAAGTCCTGGGATTTCTGAAGTCTGTTAAATTGAGGTATACTGTATCTGCACAAAACAAATAGATCCTAAATTCCCCCTTGAACTGATCTTGTAGCATTTGGGGTTTTGCTTCTATGGCAAGTTCTGCCCCCCTCAAAACAGAGAGGAAGCAGCATCTGTATTATCACAGCCAACAGATGACTAATGTAGCCATTAATTATCATTAATTACAGTCCTAATCTTATGGAGATTAGAGCATGCTCACAAATTAGCATGCTTCATATCCAAGAAGTGCTGCCATGCCTGCAGGGCCTGCACGGCAAGCAACTCTGTGGGTTGTCCCCACTTTCCCCTTGAGAAAAGGGTGGTTGGGCTACCACTGGCATGCTGGGGGAGGAGGGTGGCTGAGGGCCAGATGAAGCCCTGGCACTCCTTCAAAGGGTCCGTCTGAGGCAGCTTGCTTTTTATTCTTGCGTTGGCAGAAACGTGCAGATAAAGAAGAAAAGAGGTGGAAGAAGATCTGAAGGAGAAGCCAATGGGGGGGCATCTGGAGCAGCACATTCTGTATCAATTTGACCAGTCCTTTCCAGTTACTGCTCACAGGGTTCCAACAGAATGCACTGGACTTGGATGGGCAATCCAGTGCAACTTCCCAGCACCAGTGCAGCCATGCAAATGTGGTGCACGCTGCATCCTGGCAGGGGAGTTTTCTGCCCCAGAAATCTCCTCCTGACAAGGGATCTTCTGTCCCATTGCCCAGGGATAATAGTCCACCACATGCACAGTGTCTACTTGGATCTGAATCTACTATACTTTGCTGGCTCAAGTCCTACTGGAACTTGGGAAAGCAGATCAAGGCTGAGAAGGGGGACTGGGTATGGGCAGAGTTGCTGCTGCGCCTACACCTCCTCCCTAGGACTGACCCTCTTCACTTGTCCCCCCAGTCCCTGCCCTGTTCCTCCGCTTCCTGGTCTTGATGGGTCTTGGCCCTGATCCAGCAGGGCTCTTCTTATGAGACACATTCCAGTGGTTGAGTGGGATTGTCCTCCAGCCTTGGACCTGCTGCACCAGAGCCATTAGATTGAAGCCATCTCCTCACAACCTAATTGAGGATGACTGAGCATGCACAGAGCTGGAAATAGGGCAACAGCAGCAGACCTGATCTATGGTTTTCACTGCACAACTGGATTCAGATAGAGTTTATGCCGCACAGATCGGAGTTCTGAAAAAGCAGGATATTCCCAACGGCCTAAGGAAAACCCTCCATGCACACACTGACTCAGCACAGGCAATCGGGTGGATTCGGGTGAATACAGACCTCCGCTCGGTACACATTTGTTCATTCAGCATGTGGTGTCAGACGAGGGTTTGAGTGTCCAGGACTGTCTGTCTCTCTGGCTGGAGGGAAGAACAGACAGACTGAATGGCATCTGAGTGGAGCTGTGCCCATCCACATTTAAAATTCTGATGGTGCCCTGCAGCTTGCGGACGGAGGCCAATCTGGAGGAGAGCAAAACCAAGAAAATCAGGCTCTGGCTCCCCAGTCAAATAAGTGAACGTTCAATCAAATATCACATTCAATAAGATAGAGGGAGAAAAATAACAGGAGTGGAAGGATAGGGAGCAAAGCCAGGCAGATGGCAGAGGGGCCCTTGGATGTGGCAAGTCCAAAAGCAGCTTCATAGGTGAGTTCAGAGCCGTTGGCATCTGGAGGGACACCTGCTGAAAGTTCTGCTTGCTCAGAGTCTAGTGTGGAGGTTGTTCCCAGTATTCTAGGTCAGCCACAACACCTTCACAACCTAAAAGCATCTGTGAAGATCAAGGCACAACCAGTGTTTGAGGGGCCTTTGAATATGGGATTGACCCCAAGTTCCCTTCATCACCATATATGCAGACATGCAAGGAGGCCCAGTGGACCAGTGGTTCCCAGCTGGTCCCCAAGTCTAAGGGGGCTCCGCTCAAGGCTAATCTAGTCTTGTCAAATACACATGACAAAACATTGCAGTGGACACCTAATGCCACATTGCAGGTTTTATAGAGAACAACAACTATTATAATTTCCAGTTCTTAAAAAAGGGGGTTTTGTAACTTTTTACTTTTGAAAGGTAATCTACACCTTTTTTGTTTGCATGAAGTCTTTGGTAAAATGCGCTTGCATCCATTGGGTCCATTAACTGACACGCACTTTTCAAGGCACATTTGGATTGCTTTCCAGTCCAGCATGAACATAAATTGGCTGTGAACCTGGGACCCTGCAAAAAATGTATCTGGTTCGGCTCGTGGCTCCATTGGCTGGCCCTGCTGGTCACGGCAGGGACTCCCTGCACATGTGGAAGATAATGAAGCCAGAAGATAATGGTCCTTCCCCAAAGGTCCTGCTGTGAGAGCCCATGTGAGCTGCACATTTCCCGGTGGTAGAGCAAAGAAAGGCTGTGGGCAAGAAATAGGCACCAGCAGTGAGGAGGGGCAGGGAGGCCAACTATTCCCAGAGAGCCCCCAAAGAGAAAAGTGCACTCAATTGCTAAAATCTAATTTGCTTAAATATCTAAGATTGAGTCCCGCAAAGCCTGCAATTGGTTTCAGACAAGATGCATGTCTGTCTCCTCGAGGGCAAGCAAAACGGCAGATTCTTAGAGTGAGTGTGGAGTGAAACTCAGCGCAGGTGACGGGTGGGATGCCGATTCAATCATTTAGTGCACAGTTTGCACACCAGCATCCCTGGCATGCCATTTGAATTTCAAAACCACATACAAATAATACACTGAGGATCTGGAGAACTTTTCCCATTTTAGATATTATAGAAAAAAAATCTGAAATCCTCATTTTTAAAAAAAAAATTGGGGAATTTCCCCCATATTTTGCCTGCTGGACACCAGTAGTGGGAAGAAACGGGAAGGAAAGAAAGCTGCCTGTGTCTGAGGAAGGAGAAAGAGGGGAAGCATAGGCTGTGGTCCTGATGGATAGAAACAGATGGGACCAGGGAGCTCCATGCTGCTCCACACATGGAACAAAATAGCATAACCGGCACTGAATCTGCAGCTGAACACAACCAAATGAGCAAATTCAACAACGTCAATGCAAAATTCAAGGCAAGGGTGATCCTTAAGGACAACCCAACCAGTGGATTCTCTGTGTGTTCACCTGGCAGCTGATAACACTTAATTCTAAATATAAAATTTATAAACACTAACAGTCCAATCCTAAGGGTTTACCGCCAGTGCTGCCATAGAGCGCATTTGCAGTCCCCTGTGCCAGTCCTAAGCTGGCCCCAGTTTGACCCCCTTCACTGACTCTGTCCCCCCAGCCCTGCTGAAGCTGTTCCAAGGGTGACCCTGAGCACCGGTGTTGGGGAGGAACACCTCCCATCAGCCCAAGGCTTTGAAGAGTGGTGTGTTGAGTCAGGCAAGAGCACCGGCTGTTTGCTAAGAGGATTAAAAGTTCAGATGCCTCCTGCGTGGGTGTTGCATCAAATACAAGCCGCACCGTTTAGCCTTAATTAAGCTGCCGCGAGGACGTGATGCGCCTCCATCGCCCATCACTCCTCCTCCCACTTCTTGGACATTTTGTCCCAGACACACCAGCTGCAGCAGGGAGTCTCCCCAGAGACATGGGGCTGTCTGGAGCATGTGCGGATGGGAACCAGAAGGGGTTTTCTCCTCCATCTCAGTGCGCACAGAGGGGGATGAAGAGGATTAAAATGCTGCCTGTTCCACCTCTCCCCTTGTCCAAGAGCCAGGATGTCTAAACACCGACCCGGGGGCCAGATGTGGCCTGCAAGGCAAGACCCCTCTAACTGGTCCATGGACAAGCCTGTAGTTCTCCAGAGGTGAGGGGAGCAACTCAAGGGGTTCCAAGGAGGATGCCCAGACCTCCTCTATCTGTGTACAAAAGTGCTTCAGAACTAGTTTGAAGATCATCCTCTCTGTGTGTTGGAAAGTGTGTACAAACTGATTTGAATACACCATTCATAAGTTCCATCTCTAATATGTTCATTCATGGAAATGTATGTAGATTCTCTTTTCTGGCCCCCGACTCGGTGTCAGAGAGGTACTGTGGGCCTCCGGCCAAGATGTTTGGATATCCCTTGCCCATCAACAGCAATATTCAACCCGTATGCCATGGCATATTAGTGTACCCTGAAAAGATTTGCAGATGTGCCACAGGAGTCTGGGAAAAGTTCATATAATAGTAAGGCCAGTGGGGGTATGAGCCCCCCCAACAGGAGCATGGCGTGCCTTGTCAGTTGTCCAAAAACTGATGGTATGCCTTGGCCATTCTAGCACCTTGTCCGTGTGCCAGGAGATGAAAAAGATTGAAAATCACTGCCCTAGATGCTCTACGCTGCCAGTGTCCAGGGTGGAGGTCAAGGAATCAATAGGCAAGAGGGCAGATCTAGTTCAGGAGTCTGGCTCAGAAGGACTTGGGTCTTCAGAAGTCCAACCCTTGGACGGAGGCTTCATAAGGAATCATGGCTCAGTTGTGGTTAACCTGCTCGTTTTTAGTTGACCTTCCCCCATAACCTCCCCTATAACTTTCCCTTCTTGTGCATAGTATTTAAAGAAAGCAGAAAGGCAGAGCAGGGTTTGGACCACATCTAGTTTGACTGCGGGCGCAATCCAGAGTAATTATGGGGAGTGCTTGCTCTGGTGTAAGAACAATTTATTCTGGATTGCAATATGAATTTTCCATAGGTTTTTACTAGGTAGTGCCGTAACTACGGGTGCACGTAATGTCTCTTATGTGCTCCCGTAGTTACTCTGGATTATAGGGTGCAATGTCTATTTTGGATATTATCACTGGTGGCAGCCTGCATTGGCAAGGCTTGAAGTCAATAGGCTCAGGGATTCATTCCCACTTGGTGACTCACATGATCATCCTCTTGAAGGCGCCTACAAATATTTCTGCAGATCACATTTATTTCAGATGTGGGGCTCACGCAGACAACTTTCCATGTTTGTCCATCATCTCCTGCTCCACTGGAAGCGTGCAGACAGACTTGCACTCCATTCACCCCAGGGTGGTCCTCTGGTGGCGCAAGTGGTTAAGACTCTGTGCCTGTTAACCAGCAGGCCAGGATTTGAGACCTGGATCCTCACAAGATGAGGATCTCCTGCTACAGGCGGGGGGTTGGACTAGCTGATCCACTGGGTCCCTTCCAACTCTATGATTCTATGAAAAATATTGGCCTGGCAGATTAGTGGCAGCCAGTTGAATACTTCCTCCTCCCCCTAAGAAAGATACTCCAGAATCATTTGGAGCAGATAATTCTAAAAACCTTCTTACTGACACGGGCAGACAGGCACAATCCTAATCCTAATGGGCACGATGCACAGGAGCACAATCCTAACTAATTTAGGCTCGTCTGGCATATTTTCCTCGGTGTTATGGGAGGTCAGCACATGCCTGTGCATTGGCCTAACCCCTCAAAACCCCTTATGGCATTTTAGTGACACCCCCCAGGTCAGCACAGGATTTATGCTGGGTCTTAAGCCAGCCTAACTGGAGCTTAGGATTGCATCAGTTAACCATGAGGTCACAGCCTGTTTTGAGATACCCCCATCAACAACCCCCATCTCTTGACTTCACTGTTGTAGAGTTTGTGAAACAAACACTGTTTGGCCAAATGCCTTCCTAGAAAGAATGATGGGCCACGGGGGGCTTAAGGAGGGGCTGCTTGTGGTTTGGGTCTGGCCAAGGCTCAGCTGATAGATCAGTCTGGGGAGAAAGGGAGATGTCTTTAGGAAACACTTCCCATTCCTTCCCTCAAATGCCATTTGGGTCTCATTGGGATGCATGGAAGGCGAGAATGATTCTGCTCTTTAATGAGACATATATTTGCTTTTGGGTTTTTTTAATGAAAGGGAACTGTCTAATGCAAGGAGAAAAGTGTAAATATTCATCAGCTCCTTTTGCAAAGAACTCCATCTGCAAGGAAGGCGAACCTCTCCGGCACGCATTTGCTGCATCTGAAACGAAGGCTTTATTTGGGAGAGCTGCTTCCTCCGTCTGGCTGAGCAAACACCTTATTAAGTTTACGTAATTCAGACAAGGAAATTAAGTCCCGTGACTTGCTTTGATGAGGTGCTGATCCTGAATATCGCTAGCGAGTGCAGGACTGCTCTTTTTTATCCCAGGAGCACCTCCTGAAACTTGTGCCTTCTCCAGAGTCAGACCTTTGGCCCTGCTCACTCAGCTCAAACCCTCTGAATTGCAGCAGCAGTTGGGGGGGGGGGGGGTATTTAGTGGATTCAATTTGGGTGGTGGAGTTCTGCCCTGCTAGAGATGAACCTCTTCCCTGGAGATGCTGGGTTTGAATCCCGCTGTGCTACCTTCGAAAGAGATGCTCTACCACCCACATCCCGACCGTCTTGCATTGTGTCAATTCCCAGAGAGATCTGCTTGTCCAGAACTATCCTTTTCAAGATGAGACCCCATATTTTAAGGAAGGGGATCCCCACCTGCCAAAAGGGATTGGCAACAGTCCTCTGTCCTTTGCTCACTGGTCAAGTGGGGGGAAGCTGAAGGTTCTGCAGAAGAGATTCTGGAGGGATCTCCATCTCTCATGACTACTGGGACCCTAGTGGCCTCTCGTAGGTGGGTTTCTCTCTGGATGGGGGTACCCAGAAATCCTGTTTAGATGTTCCAGACATTGCTGTTTAGATCAAGACAGAAGAGGATCAGCTGCTTTCTGGAAAAAAAGGATGGCTGGCAAGGAGATACATTTGCCAAGAGGAAACGTTGGTTGGTTCCCTCTCCCATGAATTGTATGGTTTTATGGGGGTGTATGTGATCTAATTCAAGGGCAAAGGAGAGAGAGCGAGAGCAAGAGAGAGAGCAAGAGAGAGCGCACGAGAGAGAGAGGCCACAGTACAGTCTCAGACTTGCAACTAATAATTTCTCCTCGCTCAGGCAGGCACCTGCAGAGCTCAGCCACCAGCGTATTTGGATGATCAAGGCCATCAGATGCCTGCCTTGAAGCAAGAGGCCGCTCACTGTCCAGGTGGTTCCTTGATGTGACACCTCCTTGCGCACTGATGTTCAGTGTTCTCGCTGTAGGGTGTGTACGTATTTTCCTTGTCGTCGCCTGTGGCTGTACGCAATAAAAATTGGATTCGCTTGAATAGGAAGGAGTTTGCTGCCTGTCTGACTCAATGACCTGTGATAATGCAATATTACTGGCTCTACTTCAGATCTGCCCAAATATTTCTCCTGCTTCCATTTTTTTGGAATAAAAAAGCCATTTTGGCTCATTCCTTTCATTTTGGTGGGACAGAAACTACAGCTCCAACCTTGTTATACATGGATTTTTTAATACTCATCACAAATGGTCACTACAACAGAGAAGAAATGTACTATATTCTAGGAATCCCAGGAGAAGGAGAAGAAAAGAAACCTTTCAAAACCACAAGTTAACAACTGCTTTTCTTTCTGTTGTAGAGAGTCAGCCACGCAAGCAGTCATTCCATTCTTCAGTTGAGCCAACAAAGGCAGGTGGTCTTTTGCATTTCTAATAGCCAACAGCCTCTCTGCACCAGGAAGAAAAGCTGTTTTTAAACAAGTGTAAAGGCTTGGTTTTTTAAAGCATTTGCCGGCCTCCGTCAGTCTTGGAAGACTATGGTATCGTGCTCAGTGCTGCATACACTGCATGCGTAGCACGAAAGCCTGGGTTGGATTGTTATGGAGGATGGGCTGTTACCCAAGCAGCAAATCCCCCTCTCCACGCCACTGAACTAGTCCAATGGAAAGGCAAGGCCAATATGATCGGATCCAGCTGGTGTCGCAGAGCTGGGCTAAGGACAGGAGCTCACCCTGTCTTGTGGGGCCGACCCGGGAATCGAACCCTGGCCTGCTGGTTAACAGGCACAGCGTCTTAGCCACTTGCGCCACCCACAGCCCTTAAAGCATTTAAAGCTGCTTTTACTAAACACATTTTTCCTATTGTTCTTGCCATGGGATTTGCTCACAGAGGAGATTCTTTTTGTGTGATCCATGTTGTCCTTTGCTGAGGTTACTTGGTGAGCACATAAAACAGAACTTCTCCAGATTTCATGGGCGCACCATGCTTCTCTCTTTACATCATGCTTTCTTTACTGCACTAGCAGATCCAGTGCCACCATTCCATGCAGAGAGGGGCTGACCCGGGGGAAACAAACACCTCCTTGGGGTTCACAACCACAGGGGTGCTTCTTCTTGATCCTTCCTCCAGTTTCTGCCAGTTCGTTTTCAAACAATTCACTCTTTCCACAGTTATGCCCAGAAGTCATTCATTCAACACATGTTCCACTCTTTCAACCTCTCTGCTATTTCAATGGCTGAAATTGCTTTCCCTATGTGGATTTGCCTATGACATCAGGATTCAGACTTCTTTGTTGTGTGTGTGTGAGAAAGAGAGAGAGAAAATCGTTTCGGTTTTTCATCACAACTCCGTTCATTTCATTGTTCTTTTCTTCGTGAGCACCCAAACAATATGCAATAAATTGCACATAATAGTTTTAAATTTAATAATTGACCATATAGTCTATACACAATATAGTGTTTAAATTAACCATGGGCTGCAACAGGGCTTACAAAAAAGGACATGTCCTGGAAAAAAGGAGGAAATATGGTCACCCTGTAATCCCATCCCAGTTTCAACAGATCTGTCCATGTTCCCCAGTTTTTCCAAATGTGATCAAGCAGTCACACAGTTGAATTTTTAATTATATTATATTACAATAAATAATTATATTATCTATATATATAAAAGAGAAAAGTCACTCACTGACTGACTGACTCATCACTGCCCTGTCAAAACCGCTGGGCCTAGAAGCGTGAAATTTGGGGTGGGTGTTCCTTCCGTGAGGGAGGGGTGCACTAAGAACCGGTTTTCGGAAATTCCAACGGGAAGGGGGTGAAAAGGGGCGCAACGCGTTTTCCTCCCTATACTTTGCATTGAGAATTGCTGACTCAGCAACATTCCTCCCCAACTGCTGGGCCTGAAGCATGGAATTCTGGGAGTTCCTTCTGTCACCTGAACTCCCACCAAGAACCATCTGGAGAAATTAACCCTTCAGGGGCTGAAAAGGGGCCAACGTGTTTCTGTCCTATACTTTACATGGGAGACTGAACCACATCCAGCCAGTTTGGTGCTCAGACCCTGGTGCACTGGGGGATGTTGTTAGGAGGAAGAGGTTGCACTGGCAAGGATGCTGCACATGAGGGGAAATTGCGCATGAGGGGAAGTTGCGCATGTAGGAAAGTTGTGCAGGGGGGAAGTTGCGCAGGGGGAAATTTGCGCATGGGGAAAGTTGCGCACGGGGGGAAGTTGCGCACGGGGCAGAGTTGCGCATGGGAGGAAGTTGCACATGGGGGAAGTTGCGCATGGGGGAAAGTTGCACATGGGGGAAGTTCAGGCATGGGCTAATACCGGTTTGTACCGGATCGGGCGATCTGGTTGTTAAAATGAGCCCGCCGGTCGCGAACCGGTTGTTATGGGGGTGGGTGAAACACAGCGAGCTGGTTCGGCGCAGCCGTGATCTCCCCGCCTCCCTCTGCCGGCCGTGGAGGCCGTTGGGAAGCCGCTCAGCGGGGCAGCGCTCACCCCGCCTCCCTCTGCCGGCCGTGGAGGCCGAGGGGATGCCGCTCAGCGGGGCAGCGCTCACCCCACCTCCCTCTGCCGGCCTTTAGCTTCAGACCCCCATCCTAAGCAGGTCTACTCAGAAGCAAGTCCTATGAAAGTCAGTGGGACTTACTTCCAGGCCAGTGTGGGGAGGACTTCAGCTTCAGACTCCCATCCTAAGCAGGTCTACTCAGAAGTAAGTCCCATGACAGGCAATGGGACTTACTCCCAGGAAAGTGGCTGGCTCTGCAGCCTGGATCCCAATCCTGACTACTCAGAAGTAAGTCCCATGACAGGCAATGGGACTTACTCCCAGGAAAGTGGCTGGCTCTGCAGCCTGGATCCCAACCTGACTACACAGAAGTAAGCCTCATGCCAGTCAATGGGGCTTACTCCCAGGACAGAGTGGAAAGGACAGCAGCCTCAGAGCACCATCCTATGCACGTCTACTCAGAGGTAAGCCACATGCTTAATTTTTTAAATTGTTTTAATTTTAAAAAAATTATTGCTGGCCCCGCCCCTGGCCCCGCCCCCTGACCTCAGTCCCACCCCTAACCTGACCTGGCCCGGCCCACTTCTGGAGAACCGGTTGTTAGGGCCAGGCCTGCCCATCACTGGGGAAGTTGCTCATGGGAGGAAGTTGCGCATGGGAGGAAGTTGCGTACGGGAGAAAGTTGTGCATGGGAGGAAGTTGCGCATGGGAGGAAGTTGCGTACGGGAGAAAGTTGTGCATGGGAGGAAGTTGCGCATGGGGGAAGTTGCGCATGGGGGAAAGTTGCGCATGGGGAAGCGCATCATTTATCACTTATTTATTTATTGGCCAAGTATGAACTCCATACCTGGAATTTGGCTTTGGCAACGGCTGCAGACATACAAACACCAACTCACAAATAACAAACAATACATACAAAGCATACAAAGTTGCTTTGTACATACAAAGCATACAAATACATACAAATGTACAAAGTTGCACATGGGGGAAGTTGCGCATGGGGGAAGTTGTGCATGGGGGGAATTTGCACATGGGGAAGTTGCACATGGGAGGAAGTTGCACATGGGGGAAGTTGTGCATGGGGGGAAGTTGTGCATGGGGGGAAGTTGTGCATGGGGTTTGATGCATATGGGGAAGTTGCGCATGGGGGGTTGATGTGTATGGGGGAAGTTGCGCATGGGGGGTTGTTACGCCTGGGGAAAGTTATCCATGGGGGGTTAATGCATATGGGGGGATGGCATACAGGGGAATTTTACTCCCGCAACGCGGGTACGCCTTTTGCTAGTATATACATAAACACCTTTTTTTAAAAAAAGAACACACAGCTATGGTCACACCACCTAAAAACCAATTATAAACAGGAAAAAAAGATTAAAAAGAACCAGGCAGATATTAGTAGCTTTAATAAATAGGAGGGTTTTCAGGCCACACTGAAAGCTCTGAAGAGAGAGAGAGAGAGAGAGAGAGAGAGAGAGAGAGAGAGAGAGAGAGAGAGAGAGAGAGAGAGAGAGCAGTTCTCAACTCCAGGGGAAGGGAATTCCATAAATGAGGAGCAGCCAGCGAAAAGGCCCTGCTCCTGGCTTCTCTTGGTGGCAGCACAGTCAGCAGGGCCCCACCAGATGGTGGGTGATGGGTCGGATTGTATGGATGCACAAGATACCCGGACCCGAGCCTAAGAGAGCTTTAAAGGTTAGAACTAGCACTTTGAATTCAGCCCAGAAACGAATGTGCAGCCAGTGTAGCCGCTGAAGCAGTGATCTGACAGAGATGAACCGACGAGTCCCAGCAACCACACAAGCCACCACATTCTGCCCTAGTTGGAGTTTCTGGACCATCTTCGGAGGCAGCCCTACAAGGGGTGCATTACAATAATCCAGTCTAGATGTCACAAGGGTGTGGGTCACCGTGGCCAGATCTGAGCAACTCAGGTATGGTTGCAGCTGGTGGATCAGCGGAAGCAGAGCAAAGACTCCCCTGGCCACAGCCGCCACCTGGGACTCCAGGAGCAGCTGCGAATCTAGGAGAATGCCCAATTTTGAATGTCAAGCAAGCATTGAAGGTTTCCAGAATTTGCTTCAAGCAGGACAGATTTCCTCCAGCAGGCCCTCCTGGCCAGTCTTTTGATATGAGCTGGTATCTCTGGGTGTCCTCATGAGACCAGCCTTTGAGACGGAGGACAGAACTGGGCTCCGGAAGGCAAACGGCCAGGAAATTTTCCTTTCCGACTCCAGTCCACCAAATGAATTAGAATTTTTTCATTTGCGGAGCAGCTAAAGCAAAAAGGCAGAACTTGGCTCAAGAGGCGTAGCTGGAGGTTATATAACAAATCTCATTTGTGCAGCCAGTGAGTCAGCATGGAAGGGTTTCCCAGCACAATGAGACACCCACAACACCCTTTCCGTGCCTTCACACAACTCCAGGCACTTCCCACTTCAGGTTGTAGATCAGGCATGAAAGGCAGAGCAGGAGCTCAAACCCCTGATTCCCCTACTCAGTTTTATTCCCCACCATTGTGCAAACAATGCTTGCATCTGATGAGTGACAACGGTGAATTTCATAGCATGGATGTTTCTCTCTAACACACACAACTTTTACTTTTTGTATAATTTTTAAAATAACATACGGTGGTACCGTGCTTAACAAGCGCCTCGCTTAACAAGCGTTGCACATAAAAAGCAAAAATTTCCAAGAAATCTTGTTTCACATAACAAGTTCCGCTTCACTTAACAAGCAAGCGTGCTATGGACACGTGTGCTATGCAACCCTGACACTCCGCACGGAGGCTCTTTAAAAGGACTTCTGGCCAGCGCTGCTGCCTCAAACTGCCCCCCAACTTGGGGGCAGTTGCCTGGGAGTGCCAGAGGCAGCTGCCCATAACTGCCCCCAAGTGTCCCCACCGATCACCTTGAACCTTCAGCAGAAGCCCCGGTAAGCCTCCTAGGAAAGTGTGTTTCATTGCAGTCTCCTAACTATGTCTACTCAGAAGTAAGCCCCATTGTGTTAAATGGGGCTTACTCCCAGGAAAGTGTCTTTGATTGCAGCCACCTAACCATGTCTACTCAGAAGTGAGGCCCATTGTGTTAAATGGGGCTTACTCCCAGGAAAGTGTCTTTGATTGCAGCCTCCTAACCATGTCTACCCAGAAGTGAGCCCCATTGCGCTAAATGGGGCTTTCTCCCAGGAAAGTGTCTTTGATTGCAGTCTCATAACTGTGTCTACTCAGAAGTAAGCCCCAATGTGTTCAGTGGGTCCTACTCCCAGGAAAGTGTCTTTAGGATTGCAGCCTAAGTACACTTCATAGGATCATGCACACTGAATGCATGTTTTGAATTCAATTCCAGTGTTTTGTCATCATTTTTACATCCAGTTAATATTTTGATATGACTATTTTGGGGTTGTGGAACCAATCGTCTGAGTTTCCATTGTTCCCTATGGAAAATCTGCTTCACTTAAAGAGCATTTCACTAAAAGAGCAGGCCTCCGGAACGAATTAAGCTCTTTATGTGAGGCACCACTGTACATACATAATGCAGTTCAGTACAAGTCAGCTGAAGTGGACATTCACTGTCCAGCACCTGTGCTGTCAGCACACCTTTGCTGCCTATATCTGGAGCAGTGCATTTTGAAAGTGTTTGCACACTCCTTTGGTAGGATCATGGCATCCCACTTGGGGAAATCCCAGCACCTGATGCACAAGGGCCGGCACATCTCCACAGCATGGAAAGGACCAGAGCTGCATGTTCAAATCCAGGCATGTCTATAAACACCAGATATGGGTCGAGTCTGGTGCCTGCACTGGAGGTGAAGAACATGCGGGGAGAGTTCTTGCATCTGCTGCCTCTGGTTTACAAACTGAGGTTGAAACACTTCAGAAATGGGAATGATGCAGAAGGAACAAGCAATGTTTTGTGCCTCCTGTTTTTGCTGTACCCCAAACACTCTCTTCTGCACTCTGGGAATCCAGTATATGGGGCAGAGTCTGCATCTCCCTGGTCTACTATGGGTGAAAGAATTGCAGCTTGGAGGAGATGGCTGTGAAAGGGAACAAGAAGCACCATCTGGCCAAAACTGCCCCCCCTGGAAGAGTTTTTGAAGAGCCGGTTTGGAACATCAAATTTGCAGAATGGCTCAAGTTTTGCTCACATACTCCAGGCAGGAGACAGATTTATTTCTTTATTTTATTTCAAAAATTAATCCCTGCCTTTTCAATGCTGAACCAAATGCCCAAGCTGGTTTTCAGGGGGGGAAACACCGTCCCCTCTTCTGCCACCAGCCAGGGCAGATAACGGATGGTGGAGGGACAGAGGAAGAAGCAGGGGGTGGGTGATGGTCAGTGGTGGGATTCAAATCAATTAACAACAGTTTCTATGTCCCATTAGTAACTGCTTCTCAGAACCAGGTGCTCATTAGCAAAGGGTTCTGTAGAAACAATGAGAACCCCCTGAAGCCCACCACTGGGCCCCAGACAGTGCTCAGTGAATCCTGCTGCCATCTTGGACAAGCTCACTCGGAGCCTTGAGTCTGATGGGAAGCCTGCCGATACCCATGCATTAGAGGAATTGTTTGGGACAAGTTCTTCTTGGGAAAAATATTGCTTCTGTCTGGCTGCCAAGATCAGACCGTGTTTCCGCTGTTCCACTGCATGAGTAGCAGCTGCAGGCAGGTGACCATACAGAACGGAGGACAGAGTGCCTCTGCCTTTAAGCTTTGCATAGCAGAGGGAATTTAGGAAGGTGCTGCTTTTTATCCCATCTATGATAAGTTAACTTGCCTAAATTCCCTTCTCTATGCAATGGTTAAAGGTAGAGGCACCCTGTCCTCCATCCTACACCTGTCCTCCATCCACACCTACACCGGATCCTGGCATTGCCCATACTGGCATGCCTACAGATCCCCCTCATAGACAGCAGCCACAACCAGTTAGTGTGGGGGAAGCTAGACACAGAAGGAGAACCCGGAGGAGGGTGGTGGTGATTGGAGATTCTCTCCTGAGGGGCACGGAAGCTGTATGCCGACCAGACCCGTTTTCCCGTGAGGTGTGCTGCCTCCCTGGTGCCAGGATACGGGATATCACGGAGAGGCTACCGAGGATGATCATACCCGCTGATCGCCACCCGTTCTTACTCATCCACGTAGGAACAAACGATACTGCTCGGGAAACTTTCCAAAAGATAGTTGGGGATTATGAAGCTCTGGGGAGGAAGATGAAGGACCTGGGGGATACCCAGGTGGTATTCTCATCCATCCTCCCAGTAATTGGCAAAGGTCCTCAGAGAGATAGCAAGATTTTTCAGGTCAGTGGCTGGCTTCGAAAATGGTGTCGTTGGGAAGGATTTGGATTCTGGGATCACAGGATGAACTTCCTTGAGGAAGGACTCCTAGCAAAGGATGGACTACATCTTACGGGTTGGGGGAAGAGTGTCTTCAGACGGGAGATGGCCAACCTGATCAGGAGGGCTTTAAACTAAATAAGAAGGGGGTGGGTTACGTCCAAAGGGAACCTAGGAATAAGGAAAATGCTCTGGATGGAAATTGCCAGGGCACGGCTGTAACTCAAAAATCTTTAGAGGGACCTGGCCTTACAAAAAAGGAGGGAAATGCATTGAGTTGCAACCTCCAGGGCTTACGTTGCATTTACACAAATGCACAGAGCCTGGGAAATAAACAGGATGAGCTGGAGCTTTTAGCAAGTGAAGGGAAATTTGATTTGATGGGAAAAACTGAAACTTGGTGGGACTCCCATGACTGGAACACACAACTGGAAGGCTATCAGCTGTTCCGGAGGAACAGAAGTGGCAAAAGGGGAGGTGGAGTAGCATTATATGTCAAGAACGTATATACTTGCTCTGAAATCCAGGAGAGTGGTCCGGATATCCCTGTGGAGTGTGTTTGGGTAAAAGTAAGGGGGGAAAATAAGAAACAAAACATTGTGGTGGGCGTCTACTATAGACCGCCAGGCCAAGGAGAAGGAGTAGACGATGTCTTCTTGGATCAACTGGCAGGCATTGCAAGGAACTATGAGGTAGTAGAAATGGGGGACTTTAACTACCCAGACATTTGCTGGGAGACAAACTCAGCCAAACATGGAAGCTCCAGTAGATTCCTGATGGGCCTGGAAGATAACTTCATGGTCCAGAAGGTGGAGGAAACGACAAGGGGAGGGGCCATCCTTGACCTGATCTTAACTAATCGTGAAGAACTGGTTGATCAGGTCAACATAGTGGGAACTTTAGGGGAAGCGATCATGAGCTGCTGGACTTTAGAATAATGTGGGAAATAAAAAGAGTGCAGAGTGAAACTTATATGTTGGATTTCAGGAAAGCTGATTTCAACAGGCTTAGAGGAGTCATAGGTGGGATCCCATGGGTTGAGGATCTAATGGGGAAAGGGGCCAAGATGGGTGGGAGCTCCTTAAGAGGCAGCTTCTACAAGCACAGTCAGAAACAATTCCCATGAAAAAGAAAGGGGGAAAATGCTGAGAAAACCAGGTTGGCTCCACAGGCAACTTGGGGATCAGCTGAAGTTAAAGAAAGAGAAGTCTAGGGAGTGGAAGACTGGAAAGATCACCAGGGAGGAGTACAGGCAGGTAGCCCAGTCCTGTAGGGAGGGGGTCAGGGATGCTCAGTCTGAGCTGAGGCTGGCCAGGGGAGTCAAGGATAACAAGAAGAGCTTCTTTAGATATGCCCAGAGGAACAGGAGGAGAGACGAGGGGCTGGGGCTGCTCCTGGACAAGGATGGACAGCAGGTGTCTGGAAACCAGCAGAAGGCGGAGCTGCTCAACTCCTACTTTGCGTCCGTCTATTCACAGAAGGAGGGCTGTGCAAATGGGGGTGCAGGATCATTGGCTGATTCGGGGATGTGTTTACATCCCCTAAGAGGTAATGAAAACATGGATGGTGCAGAACAGCAGATTAAGATTGACAGAGAACTGGTTCGAAACCACTTAACTGGCCTCAATGAAGTCAAGTCATTTGGACCGGATGAGCTGCATCCTGGAGTTCTGAAGGAACTGGCAGATGTCCTTGCAGAGCCTCTGTCGATCATCTCTGAGGAATCCTTGAGGGGTGGAGAAGAGCCTGGACTGGAAGAGGGCAAATGTAGTCCCAATTTTTAAGAAGGGGAAGAAAGAAGACCCCGGAAATTATAGACCAGTCAGTTTGACTTCAATCCCGGGCAAGATATTAGAGCAAATCATAAAACACACAATTAGTGCACATCTAGACAAGTACTCGGTGATCAGAACAACCCAGCATGGATTGACCAAGAATAAATCTTGCCAGACAAATCTGATCTCCTTTATTGATGGGTTACGAGCTTCCTGGACATGGCAATGCTGTGGATGTCATTGATCTTGACTGCAGCAAAGCATTTGACAAAGTCCCACATGGCATTTTAATTAGGAAGTTGGAAAAATATGGGCTAGACATGGCAATTGTTAGGTGGATCCGCAACTGGCTCGATGGCCGCACTCGAAGGGTTTTAGTAAATGGTTCTGTGTCAACCTGGAGGTCGGTTTCTAGTGGGGTCCCCCAAGGCTCTGTCTTGGGACCTCTTTAACATTTATAACTATTCATTTAACATAAAGGATCTCTTTAACATTTTCATCAATGACTTGGAGGAAGGGATACGGGGGAGCCTGATCAAATGTGCGGATGACACCAAACTGGGAGGAGTAGCAAACATATCAGAAGAAGGAGAAACCTCCAGGAGGATCTGGATAAACTGGAATCCTGGGCTGTAACCAACAGAATGAATTTCAACAGGGAGAAGTGGAAGGTTCTGCACTTGGGCAATAAAAACCAAAAACATAGGTTTAAAATGGGGGGTACTTGGCTTGGCAGCACAACATGTGAGCGGGATCTTGGAGTCGCCACTGTGGATCACAAGCTGAACATGAGTCAGCAGGTGATGTGTCTGCAAAGAAGGCAAATGCCATTTGAGGTTGCATTAAGAGGACTGGAGCTTCCAAGTCACGAGAAGTTCTAGTTCCTCTTTATTCTGCATTGGTGAGACTCACCTGGAGTCCTGTGTTCAGTTCTGGGCTCCTCACTTGAAGAAAGATGGAGCCAAACTGGAGCAAGTCCAGAGGAGAGCGACAAGAATGATCAGTGGGATGGAAGGGAAACCCTACGAGGAGAGGTTGGGGGAACTTGGGATGTTCAGCCTGGAGAAGAGGAGGCTGAGGGGAGACATGATTCCCTCTTCAGATACCTGAAGGGCTGTCATAGGGAGGAAGGGGCCAATTTGTTCATAGCTGCTTCTGAAAGCAGAACTAGAACCAATGGGGACAAACTGCAAGAGAGGAGATTCCGGTTGGATATCCGGAAAAAATTCCTGAGTGTGAGGGCAGTTCGGCAGTGGAAGATATGCCAAGGGAGGTGGTGGACTCTCCCTCACTGGGGATCTTCAAGCAGAGGCTCAATGAGCACCTGTTGGAGATGCTCTAGGGGGAATTCCTGCTGCAGGCAGGGGGTTGGACTAGATGACCTACTAGGTCCCTTCCAACTCTATGATTCTATGATCCTATATGATCACCCTGGCTGCAGGTGAAGCGAGTTCATTTGGTGGGACACATGCAACAGTAATGCTTCCAAAAAACCATCCAAGCCCAGGGGAGGTTTCCAAGGAGGGGAACATGCAGAAATCACACTGCACCTTAGCATCCCATCTTGGTTAGGGTGACCATATAGAACCCGGGACAGAGTGCCTCTACCTTTAAGCATTGCATACTGCAGGGTATTTAGGCAGGTCCTGCTTTTTAAAAATTGCTATGTTGAGCTACACCAGCCTAAATTCCCTCTTCTATGAAATGCTTAAAGGTAGAGGCAATCTGTTCTCCATTCCATATGGTCACCCTGCCTTGGTCTGTGGAACTCCCTGCCACAGGATGTGGTGGTGGCATGCATCTTGCCTCAATGCCTTTAAGAAGGGCTTGGATAAATTCCTAGGGCAAAGGACTCTCACAGGCTACAAGCTATGAGGAATGTGTGTAGAGGTGGACAACCTCCAAATGCTAAGTACGGAGAAGGGCACCTGGATGCAGGTGTCATTTGTGTTCCCAGAGGCATCTGGTGGGCTGCTGTGAGATATAGGGATATAGATGGGTCTTTGGCCTGATCTGCATCCTGATAAATATTTGCAAAGAAAGGGAGTCAAGTTGTGGAGGTGTTGCAAATGCAACATGGATACCAAAAAACCAAAAATATCCCTTGCAAAAGCCTCAGTAACACACATTTATTAACACGGAGCCAAAATACACAACAAATTACAGTAAAATGAACAAAGTCAAGGGTGGGAAATGAAAATCTTCTGTATTTAAATGCTGGTTATTTACTGAAGAAAGTCAAAAGGAAATGCCAAAAACAGTCTGATCACCATGTCATATGAAAAGCAGCATTAGACAAATTAGCCTTTAGAGCAGAAGAGAGAGGTTGAAAAAGTGAAGCATGTGTTTAGTGAGTGGATATAACGGAAAGGTGTTGAAATAGCAGAACTGTTAGAAAATGAACTGTCAGAAAGTGGGGGGTGCTTTATTCTGACTGAAGAGTTCAGAGGATGGGTCAAGTGTCTTCATCAGGGCACAAGCCCAAACTATTCTTGCATTGGGTGCCCCCAGGAAAGTGGCCTTTGGGGTTATCGCTTTGCCCTAAAGTACTCAAGAAGCTCAGGAAAGCACACTCTGTCTCTGTCTGTCTGCCCCGAGTGTTGGAGGTGATAACTTTGGGGCCCTGACCGGTGCGTGGCCAATCAAGAATAGGGTCGCGCAGCAAGAGAACGGAGTTATCCATTCATTATTAGAGGGTGCGCAAAGCAAGCTGCCCTCATCCCATCTTCCATTCGGAGGTTGAGCAGAGGTTGCTTCTCCCAGGGATTTGGAGCTAAAAGAGTTGTAGAAAAACTCTAAGCAATGGAGAGCGAGGCCGACTCCGTCCAATTTCTTCCAAAACCAGCTGAGGTTGACGATTTTGCCCCCTGGCCACACTGGGGAGGTGACCTCTTGGTCAGATGGGGCCACTGCACATGTCTCACAGACGCACAGAAGACACCCCTGGACACCAGCAACTATCAATGATCCGTCTACCTGCAGAATACATGGAGAAGGTCCATCCATGCGCACCAAGTGCTCCAAGGCCACCCCAAACCTCCCAGTGCCAGAGGTGGCCTGCCAAATGCTTGTCCCCTTGACTTAGTGATGTGCCAGCCTCTGCTGCGCCTGTCCTCCCATGATCCAGCTCCCTAATGCTTCTCCCTTTTCTATTCTTGAGGATGGAGGGACAGTAGAGGAGGGAAGAAGGCAAAGATCCCCCCCCCACCTGTCTTATGCTTGTGGCCACCACTTCTGCTGGCCTCCTGGATGGAGAGACCCTCAAGAGAGCAAAAGACGAACTACATCTGGAGGAAGATCTCTAGGCATAGGAGCCTCTTCCCCAAGAAGGGGGCAAAGACAGTGGCTGAAAGAGGAGGACATGGGACATCACCTTCTGGAAAGGCAGCCAAGGCCCTGACACGAAGAGCTGCAAATGAGATGCGCCACCACGCACTTCTCAGCTCCACATCTCCTCCTCTGATCCTCTCCTTCACCTGACAGCAACATAGACATGCGCACTGACCAAAAGCTGAGCTTGAGATACATTCTGGAAGTCTGGACAGATCTTTTAATGTTCTCTTGCGGGGGGGTGGGGGGGGGGGTGGGAGCCACAGTGATGCTCATCAATGGCAGCGTTCACAGTCCTAGGATTTTTATCCATTTAAGGAGGTTCCTTTTATTGTCCCCAATTCACATTTATCTAAATATTATCTAAATCTAAATATTGACCCCAATCTACAGTTATCCTTTTAACTCAGCAAAAGCAGATGAAAATAAGGAATGGTGACCTCTCGCTTCTGTCCTCGAGGACAAACTAACTTTATAGGGTTTCTTCAAAATAAGAAAAGCTAATTCAGGGGTGGGATAGAATCAGGGCACAAATAGGCCATATTTACTCTAATCTGACATTCACCTTTTCAGCCAAATTGAGGCTGCAATCATAAAGACACTTTCCTGGGAGTAAGACCCATTGAACACAATGGGGCTTACTTCTGAGTAGACATAGTTAGGATTGCACCCTTAGTCTCCAAAATTGGGGTGTGCATTAGATTCAATGGTGCATTAGATTGGAGTAAAGACAGTGTTTTTATTATAAGTATAGGTCAGTATTTAGTTTATTATATTATAGTAAAATGTAACAAACAAATTATTGTATAAAGTATTGCAATTAGATAAAAACATAAATCCACAACATAACATAAGACAAATTCATTGGCATACAAGTCATTGCTGATTGCAGTGAAATTAAATTTTGTACCTGCTTTGCAGCTGTGTGTTACAACAGCCTGTGAACTTTTTTTTATCTCAAGCCTTTTAAAGTTAGGGTGTCCATTAGATTTGATGGTGCATTCGATTTAAGGCTGATCCTGAATTATACCCCCCTGCACACCTACAGCCACAATGCACACCTGAGCACGGCTGCATTCATGCACAGGTGCAAGGTGGAGCTGAAAGGATGTGCGACTCTTTGGGTGCAATCCAGAGTAACTACGGGGAGTCCGTGCTCCGCTGTAAGAACAATTTGCTCTGGATTGCAATCTGAATTTCCCATAGGTTTTCACTAGGTGGTGCAGTAACTACGGGTGCATGTAATGTCTCTTATGTGCTCTCATAGTTACTCTGGATTGTAGGGTTAGCCTCTCTCCAGGCCTTCCCTCCCTCACCCCGTCTTGGTGTGGGGTTTGCAGTGCTTTCCTGTCCGTCAGGAATCTCCATCACTTCTGTGATTGGGGGAGCTTCAGCGCACTCATTCCTTTTAATCCAGCTCCAGCCAGCTCTGCTGACTCCTCGCTTGCACAGTGTGTCCCGAGACCATAAATGATTCCCTGCCTGACAAGGCAGTTGTCTCCTCTAACAAATAGGCCACACAGCCGGCAGGCCGTTGCAGGACATGCAGATCTTGACAGGCACGAAGGAGGCCTGGTGCAGACAACCTCTCTTTATTCTCTCTCCTGCCACGCTGCCTCCTGGTCTGTATGGACAGCCTGATGCCATTAAGGCAGGGTGACCGTATGGCTGGATTTTTCCGGATTTGATCTCTTTTTTAGCCTTCTGTCCAGGCGTCCTCCCAAGGGCTTCACTGTCCTCCATTTTGGCTTCATTTTGGAACTTTGCAACGGTGTGCAGGACCCCATCAGGTTTTTCATTTCCTTGTAAACCGCTTTGTGAACTTTTCAGTTGAAAAGCGGTATACAAATAGTGTCGATGGATAGACAGATACGTTCTTGGATTGGTACTGAAGAGCAAAACCCAATGCTAAAATCGGATTTGAAATATCTCCTTCCTATTAAACGTTATGGCCAAAAAACTAAAAATCAAAAATATGCATTGAGCTTTATTGGAAAGTGAAAGTGCCCAGTACGGCAGCTTTACTCGTGAGTAGGCAAAAATGCCATTTTCCGACAGAAAGGCCAGGCTGAGAGGAACCCAAGACCTTGTCCTCCTTTTGAGGTTCAGGCATCTGGTCACCCTGCATCAAGGGGAAGAATAGTAGGGACCCTTCAAGCAGCTTCTACCTCGTCCTGTCAGGTCCTCCCTTCTTATAGTGGACAAAAACCAGTTATTAGAATTTATTAGAATTTATTAGAATTATTTGATACCTTTGAGATCATTCTGTAAACCCAGGCAGCCTGCAGACACACATTCCCAGGCAGAACTTTCACAGGTCCCCAGGAGAAGGGATAATAACATCACATGCATTGCCTTAGTTCCCAGGCACTGATATAGTCAGCAGTAAATAGCCCACTCGAGACTTGTAAAGTCTGCTTATCCGAAAGGGAATCCCCCCTTGTCTTGCCTAACCCTGCAGCCTGGAAGGAAAGAAAAACAATACAATGGAGATATTCACTGTTAGGCAAAACGGAAGGACTTATTTGGAGCCCAAAGATTATAAAACCAAAATAAAATTCTTAATTCCTTTTTCTTGTGAGAACGGAAGCCCGGATGGACCAGCCAGATGTGAAACCTATACGTACTAGATAACAACTGTAAATGTTTTCCATTGTGAATTGTGTAATCATGTGTCCTACCCCACTCTTTTCCTTCCTAAGCCAGGAAGCCTCTAGAGATAAAATCTTTTCCTGTATGAATTTCTCTTGTCCTAAACAGAATAATCTCTTTATGTAAAAGTTGCCTTCTTGACAGTTAAGCTATAAAAAGGATGTGCAAAGGGTAATAGGCACTCAGTCTTTTGGGGGGCAGAAACTCTGTCCGACTGTGGTCTGGAGCTCCAATAAAGATATCTTTTGCTTGCATAAGCCTCTTCTGGGTCCTCCTGATATTTCCACTCTTATTTCCATAACATTCTGATGCCTGAAATTCACAAAGAAGCCCCCAAACATACCTGAAACATGCAGAAAAGATTCTGCTTCTTGGGTCAGGATTGGAGTCCATCACCTGCATTTTTAACTGACTTACCCTACAATCCAGAGTAACTACGGGAGCCAGTAAGAGACTTTATGTGTACCCATAGTTGCTGCACTACTTAGTGAAAACCTATGGGAAATTCATATTGCAATCCGGAGCAATTTGTTCTTACACTGGAGCAAGGACTCCACGTAGTTACTCTGGATTGCACCATAGAGTACAATCCTAACCATGACTACTTAGAAGTAAGGCCCATTGTGTTCAGTGTTTCTTACTCCCAGGAAGGTGTGTTTCGGAAAGTGCAGTCAATATGCATGTTGCCTATATACATATATTGCCAAAGCCCCAAAATTGGTGCCTTGGTGAGACTCTTGCCCTGTTCCAGGCCCCCTTTTTCAGAACTGAAATGCACCAAATATGTTAGTCCTTCATCCACCTAGATGTGTTGGTGTTTTTTGACACGGGGGGTGAGTGACCTCAAGTTATTTATTTCTTTACATCCTGCCTTTCTTCCTAAAAGGACACTCAAGGCAACTAAGCAGGCCTCCGTCAGTCTTGGAAGACTATGGTATCATGCTTGCATGTGAAGCATGGAAGCCTGGGTTAGATTGTTATGGAGGAGAGGCTGTTCCCCAAGCAGCAAATCCCCCCTCTCCACGCCTGAATTAGTCCAGTGGAAAGGCAGAACCGATACGACTGGATCCAGCTGGCGTCACAGAGCTGGGCTGAGGACAGGAGCTCACCCTGTCTTGTCGGGCCGACCCGGGAATCAAACCCTGGCCTGCTGGTTAACAGGCACAGCGTCTTAGCCACTTGCGCCACCCACAGCCTTTACCACAGGCAACTACCAACAATTAAAACAGCAGATATTAAAATACAATTTAAAAAAACTAGATAAAAACAGTTTAAAAACAGTTAGTAAAATGCAACTAAAAACTACTGTATTTACTCAAATCTAACACTCACCATTTCTAGGCAAATGTCTCCAAAATCAGGGTGTGCATTAGATTTGATGGTTAATTAGTTTTGAGTAAATACAACATTTTTATTATAAGTTTCAGGTGCGCGTTAGATTTGATGGTGTCTTATACTCGAGTAAATATAGTATATATAAAAAATAAAAACCCAGTTTAAAAAAAAACCCGTAGAAAACAGTTCATATTTAAAAAAATCCATACATAAGTACTAAGGATTTTTCCAAAGGCCTTTCTCCCCCATTGCTGACCCCCCAACCCATCCTGCCTGTCCAGTTGTTCTACTTCATCAGTCAAAACATTTGCTCTTCATATGGACAGGATTCCAAAAGCCCCCTTAAGCCTGGCTCCTACTTGTGTCCCTCTTGATGCCGGATACAAAGCTGAAAGGGAAGCTATTTTAGGACTGAATGTCCACTCTAGGAGGTGGGAAATGAGAGGCAACAAGGACACTGTCTCCAGGGTGCTCCGCTCTCTTCTGTCACACCCGTTGAAACAAATGGGAGTTGCGCAGGAGAACTTCTCAGTCTGTGGGCTGGGCCTGACAATGGTATCTTCTGCTCTTTGATGCCAAGCTCTGTGTAACTCCTGCAGACTCCCTCCGCGCTGATCTTGGCTCTCCTTCCCGGCATTTGGCACCTCTTTTCGGGCTGAAGGCTCCCACACACTGCCTTTCATTCTGAAGTGCACCACCTCCTTCCGCCTGTGCGAGCTCTCCGTTTGCAGCTGTCATTTTCAAAGCCGTTAACAGTGAATAGGCTTAAATTATTTATATCTCTTATAAAACGGTTGCAGCCTCTTAATTGTTTGAGTGGAATGGATTTCTGCATTTCTAAAGGCAGGCCTTGTCCCAGCCAGACAATGCCAAATTAACCCAGGGCTGGAAATGCTGGTGTGCAAAACACACCCAGCCCGACCCTGGTTCTTGCCGGCATTCTGTGTTCCAGATCCGGATACTCAAGTGGCTTCTCCCTGTGGGTTTCTTGTATAGCTGGGCTGCTCTGAGCTATAAGGGACTCCGGCCAAGAGAAGCGGCTGGAACTGGAGTGGTTCAAATGTTTCTTCTACGCTACACAATTCCAGAAAAGTTTTCACTGTGAACTTCAGAAGCTGGCAGATTGAGACCCCTGCCTGACATGATGTGCCAGCCTCTGCCCTTCATAAACCCAGGAAGAAAGAGGATTTTTCTATCAACTTGTGACTCAAACATTTGAAGCCACCTGGATGTGGCTCCTGGATGTGGCATGTTCTCAACCACAAGCTCTCCATAATCTTGGACACAGCCTGTCCCCCGCCCCCCGGGCAATAAATCATGGAGCAACACTATTTGGACTGAAAGAGAGAGACCCACCACCATGTTTCTTTGGCTGTAATCCTAATCTCCAGTTAGGCTGGCCTAAGCAGTGGCATGAGTCTTGAGCTGGCCTGGGAGTGTCACAAAAGTGCCGTAAGATTTCAGCGCCACTCCTGGGAGAGGGTTAAGCCAGTGCACAGACATGTGCTTGCCTTCCTACGACACCATAGGTAAGGGAAGACTGATGGGTTGTGCCTGCTTTGATTAGGATTGCACCCAAAAGATCCACACAGCAGCCCAGTTACCCAGCAGGTCCTTATCCTGGCAGCCAGGCAGCGAGGAAGCTGACTTTCCTTTCTCCTTCGTCTTCCTCAAGCACCTCCATCTTGCCCTCCTTGTCACCTCCAGCTGCATCTTTGATGCCTCCTTCAACTGGAATAGGATCTCCAAACCTTTCAGTTCAAGGGCCATATAGAATATTTTACAATACAATTTTTTGCAGGCCAGAAAACATCAATTTTATAGATGAATGAATGAAATTTAAATGAAGGGGATTTCAAAACAATGAATTAACCCTTAAAACTCCAAAAGGATCAGGATTTCTGCAGAGTTATAGACACATTATTACACCTTCCATATGCACTGTCTCCGACATATTCTTGGAATCACCTGGCATGACAAAGTCTCAAATGACACAGTCTTGGAATGTGCTGGAATCTCTAGCATGTTCACACTTCTGAAACAGCAGCGTCTACGCTGGCTTGGGCATGTCGTGAGAATGGCTGATGGTCGGATCCCAAAAGATCTCTTATATGGAGAATTAGTGCAGGGAAAGCGCCCAAGAAGGAGACCACAGCTGCGATACAAGGACATCTGCAAGAGGGATCTAAAGGCCTTGGGAATGGACATCAACAGCTGGGAAACCTTGACCTCTGACCGTTCAGCGTGGAGGCAAAAGACCCAGCATGGCCTTCTCCAACTGGAAGAGACACTTGTTCGGCAGGCTGAAGCAAAGAGACAGACCCGGAAGCAGCGAAACCTGGGCCTGGGCAGGGGACGGAGTTTATTTGTCCTCAGTGTGGAAGGGATGGACACTCTCACATTGGCCTCTTTAGTCACACTAGATGTTGTTTCAGGACCTCCAGTCAGAGCACGATACCAGAGTCTTTCGAGACTGAAGGATGCCAATAATAATAATAATAAGGGAAGCAGGGCTCAATGTAAACTGCTTCTATAGAGCAGAGGCCAGCGATGCACACGTAGGTGATCTCGATGCTTCTGCTCAACCGTTGCTGAAACTCGGTTTGTTAGATGTTTGCACACCTGCAAAAATGGTGCCATTTCCTCACTGCGACTGTTTTATGATGTTGTTAGAAAGTCAATGTGCAGACACCTGATTTGCGTTACTGGCAGGGTGAGGTTAACACTGAATAATTATGGACAGAAGTCTTAAAGCATATAGACTTTAAGAACCACACAAGGATTATTTCCCCCTTGTCAGTGAGATTTTAATGGTAGGCTGTCTCCCATACCCCACCCCGGGAGCTGCTGTTGCCTGGATGGCTGGCACAGGGCTGGGTGCTGGCTGGGAAAGGCTTGTTGTGGCAGGGCCATGTGGCAGAGTGCAGCGGCATGCACTGAAGGGGGAAAGGCAGGGGGGGGCCAGGGATGGCCAAGGGTGAAGGGTGGCTGGAGCTGTAAACCCCTCCCTGCCCTAAGGATAAGAGCCAGGTGGGTACAGCCTGGAGTGGTAGGGTTGCCATAAATCTCTTCCACAAAATTGGGGCAGGAGGACCCTCTGTCCCATTTGCCACTATGCGATCATGATTGTCCCTGTTTTTTGGGACATATGGCAACCCAAGGTGGACAGCACCCTCAATCTGCCAGCCCTAATCCTGCTCCCCACCATCTGTGGTTGACTTGAGCATCCAAGACTTATCGACGTCTTTTCCAAGCGACACCAGCGTATCTCGTAGGTCTTGGAGTCTGGGACCCTTGAGGCTGTGATGGGGCTTCCCTTCTGGCACGTCATGGGCAATGAAGTCCTCACCTTGAATTATCGACTGGAACTGCTCTCCCGACTCCAGGAGCAACCACCTCATTTACTGAAAGTCCCTTTTTAATTACATCCCCTTCATGATCACCAGAGATGTGGTGATTAAAATGTGCTCGACTGCCACAGATGCCGACACGGCCTGGCGGTCTCCCGACACTGAATCCATCCGGCTCAATTATGGTGCAGCATGGGGAGGGGGGAAGTGTGTTGCATCGGGCGACAAGTTTTAGGGGGGCTTCAAACTGAGCTTGACACTAGTGATTAGTGAAAAACTGAGTTTGTAAGAATGACAGTCCCTTCATGTTATATATCATTGGAAAGGTAATTTAATGCAGAATGCCAGGAAACACACTGCACTGGAATGTCTATATTCGATCAAACGTTATGGCCAATAAACCAGAAAAGGAAAACACAAAAAGTGGATTTCCGTAACTCAACTTTCCAATGATACTGATGGCTCTGAGCGCCAATGAGATGTAATTCTGATACTGTATGGAACTAATAAGGTGTTAATATGAAACAGCTCTCATTTCTATATACATATATCATAATATAAGAAAGCAGGCCTCCCAAGATTTCAGTCTTGGAAGACTATGGTATCGTGCTCGGCGCTGCGTACGCTGCATGCGAAGCATGAAAGCCTGGGTTGGATTGCTATGGAGGATAGGCTCTTACCCAAGCAGCAGATCCCCCCTCTCCACGCCACTGAATTAGTCCAGTGGAACATATATCATAATATAGTTACCCCTGCTCACTGGATATACAGGCACTTCTAAGCAGGGCCTCCAAGAGAAATTTTTTTAAGGTGGTACAAAACCCATTTGCGGCCTCTAAGAATTGCAGATTTATTTTGAAATAAAAAAAATTGAGGCTAATTACTGTGCAACAAACTTCAACAAGTGCTCGTTTATGATCATATAAAATGTTATGTTAAAACATACCGGTGTTCAAGTAATGTGACAATATAAAATACTAAAATCTTCTCAAGAAAAAAAATTAGAAAAAATGTTAACTACTGTATTTAATAAGTGTTTTTCCGGCTTTCTTATGTGCAAATATATGTGCATGTATATGTGTGTGTGCACATATACCGTATTAATTTGTTAGTAACAAACACTCAAATGGTCCTACAGTCATGGGTCCCTCCGTTGCTCTTGGGCCCCGGAACCAGGGGTGGGCAGATGCTGGTTCGGGCCTACTCGCCCGAACCGGATCTTTCCTTTTCCCTGCCACTGGTAAACCGCCAGCCGCAGGGAAAGGAAAAAGAGGGCGGACCGGTTCTCCTCCTGGAGAAGACGCAAAGGGAGCGTGCCTGAGTCGGCATGCAGGATGTGCACCTCCTCCAGCAGGAGGAGATGAGTGTGTCTCCTCCAACTAGATGAGACGTACTGAGCACGCGCCGACCTCGGCGCACTGCGCACGCGCCAATCCCTGGGGTCGGCGCGTGCGTAGTGTGTCTCCTCCAACTGGAGGAGATGCACTGTGCACACATCAACCCTCGGGGTCAGCACGTGCATACTGTGTTTCCTCCAATTGGAGAAGACACACTGCGCATGCGCTGGGGGTTGGCGCATGCGCAGTGCGCCGGGGTTGGGGTCTGCCCCTAGCCCCACCCCCGCTCTGCCCCTGACCCCGGCCCCGCTCCCAACCCTGCCCCCGCCTCCCAACTTCTGGCGAACCGGATCTTGGGGGAGGCTCGGCCCACCACTGCCCGGAACAATGTTCCTGCCGGACCCCCCCTCTCATAGGCCCTACTTCTAAGTCTTTAGCAGGCAAAGAATAACCATTCCTCTCTGCCCCAGCACACTTTCCCTAACCAATAAGAGACATAATTCTCATTTTTTACTTAATTAAATTTTATTTTGTTATTGGGGGGGGGGCAACAAAATCAGGGCAAATAAGTGGTGAACTGCTGAGAAGAGGAGGCAGGTTTTTCCCCAATTTTCTTTTTAAAAATACCTGGGGTTGACATCACTTCCAGGGCAACATTTTGAACTTTGCACCAGGCTACATGATCATTAGCTACGCCACTGGTGGGGGCAGCCATGCATTCCGGATCAGCACTGCTGTTTGCAATGGGCCGTTGCATAGGGTGACCATATGCCACAACACTCATACATTGGTTTCATGTGCTTAACTTAAACACTGTACTACTTATTATGAAAGTTAAAATGATTGCATATAATAGCACATTTACTCGAATCTAATGCGCCATTGAATCTAATGCTCACCCCTAATTTAAAAGTCTTGAGGTTAAAAAAAAAATGTTTAATGGTGATTATATTGCTGCAAAGCAGGTACATAGCCTTTGTATTTTGTAGCTGCAAAGCAGGTACAACATTTAATTTTATTGCATATAATATTTAATTTTACTGCATATAATAATGAGTTTTATGATAATAATAAAATGCCAATGGGCTTATGTTATGATTTTTACCTATTTGCACCCCTTTATACAACAATAGGTTTATGTTACATTTTTATTACAATATAGTAAACTATTAAACTCAATACTGCCCTATACTTATAATAAAAATACCTGTATTTACTTGAATCTAATGCACCATCAAATCTAATGCACACCTCAATTTTGGGGACTAAATGTGGCTGAAAAAGGTGAGATTGGATTCAAGTAAATAGGGTATATTTATAATTTTTATTAATAAATATAAAATATTAATATAAATATTAATAATATGTATATTCATAAATATAAATATAAATAATTTATTGATTAGAAGTAGGCAACAGCCAAGAAGGCCTTGACTGCCATCACCTCCACATGGGGGCCGGGCAGCCACAGGAAGAGGACTTTGACCGGGTTGGGGATACTGAGGCTGTCAAAGGGATGGTGATTCCTAACTATTAGCAGGAGTGCGCACTGTTGCTGTCGAAATTAATAAGGAGGTTTTTCTTGGTGTCGTTCTTGAACTGGAAGGAGCTGTCAAACCAGCCGCTTGACAAATTGCTGCTCCGCAGAGTCCCCGAGTTGGTTATTGCAAATGGAAGCAGTGAGCAGGCTGAGCTATTAAGTCCCTACCCCGGACCTCGCCACCCCCCCCCCCCGCCCCACTGTAGAGATGTGACAGCCAGAGATTCCCAGTTAATTGAATGAAGCCAGCTTGCTACAGACATGGCCGATGTGCTGCTATTTCAGCATCAGTGACTTCCTGCACTTTGAAATAGCCAAGAGTCACCCCCCCCCCCAAGACTGACTTTCCGGTGTAAGGACGGGTGTCGGAGTGGGGGGGTGCACCTCTTCTGCTGCAGAGACAGCCCAGCTGAAGACCAGAAAATGCTTCCATGGTGCAAATACATAGATGCCTTTGGTTCCAGTGTTGATTGTGTGTCTGTTTGTAAGTGTCCCCACTGCTTCTCTTTCCCCCACAACCCATCACTGGGGCAGCTGCTCATCTAGACCTACCAGTGTGCCATGCTGTGCGCAGGAGGAGAAGCACTCTTTGGCTGCCTCCCCCCCATGCAGCTCCTTCCCCTGCCGGACACCTTCCAAAAATGTGCTCAGACTTTTATCTCGTTTCAAAGTATATCTTGGGCCGTGGTGGATTTTGAAACTTCTTGGGTTTTATATCTTTGACTTGCCATTTAATGTCCGTTTCGGTGTTTGCTGCTGCCTCCGAGCCTCTGGGATCCAACTAGCTATAAAATTGGATAAATAAATGAACAGAGAGTCGGTTCTGAACAGAACACCCAACTGATGCCATCCGTGTCCTGGAGGCGCACGTTGCACTGCTGCAGGTGGACAGGATGGGGTGGATGAAGTGCCAAGAACAGCTGCTTGGAGGAGAGAACTTGGTTGCCATCACAGAGAAGTTTTACCCAGGGAGACAGTGGTGTGAGTAAGGGTGCAATCCTGACCATGTCTACTCAAAAGTAAGCCCCATTGTGTTGATGGGTCTTACTCCCAGGAAACTGTCTTTAGGATTGCAGCCCAAGACTTCATGGCCTGGGGTGGGGGGAGTGAGGAGTTTGAAAGCTTTGATGGGCGGCCCCTCAAAGCATGAGATATGTTGGCATTACCCTAGTTTGAGACTTGGGCTGCAATCCTATCCACACTTTCCTGGGAGTAAGTGCCATTAAACTGAGAGGGACTTGCTACTGCAAGACTGCAAGAAAGGGTGGATATCAGGACAAAATTCCTGCTGGTGAGGGCGGTTGGGTAGTGGAAGAGATCGCAGAGGGAGGTGGTGGACTCTCCCTCACTGGGGATCCTCAAGCAGAGGCTCGATGAGCACCTGTTGGGGATGCTCTAGGAGAATCCTGCAACAGGCAGGGGGTTGGACTAGATGACCTACTGGGTCCCTCCCAACTCTAGGATTCTAGGATTCTACTGAGTAAACATGCTTAGGATTACAATGTCAGGCTGCAATCCTAACTTCCAGTTAGGCTGGTCTAAGCCCTAGCATAAGTCCTATGCTGACCTGGGGGTCTCACAAATGTGACATAAGAAATGCCACTCCTAGGGGAGGGTTAGGCTGGTGAAGAGACATGCACTTGCCTCCCTGCATCCACATGGGAAGACCTATGAGTTGTGCTGGCCTAGGTTAGGCTTGCACCCTAAGGCTGTGCTTGCAGTCCAGTTGTAAAGCAAGGTCTGTTTTCTTCCACGTTGGCAAACCTGCCATTCCTTTGGCTCCAGCTCTTCCAGACCTTAAAGGTCATAACCAGCACATAAATTTGATGTGTGCCTGGAGAGGAGGAAGCCACACGGGCACTTTGTGTGGCACAAATTGCAGGGAGGCCTGGCAGCACCTTTGCAGTGACGGCACCTTCAAAGCTGCTGCACACAGATCATGCTGCAGTAAGCCAAAGGAGACGCCATAAAGGCAGAGATAGTCATGGAGACAGAAATGGGCACCAAGCCAGGCAAAGCCGTCTGGTCCACAGAGGTCACCTGAACACAGCGGAGCAAAGTTGGGTGCAAGGGAGCGGCCAGCCTGACCCTTCACAAGGGAGTGCAGGTCCTGGAAACAGGCCAGCACACCATCTCCTGCCTAGGAAGCCTCTGCTTTGTTCGGCAAAGGGATGTAAAGCTGTGTGTCAACCGAGCTACCCCCCCCCCCTCAATTGAGAGACAGAAAGCGAGCTCTGGAGACTACTCTCTTCCAGCCCAGAAAAAGAATCATTTGTCTCTTGGGAAGTTCCGTTGGGAAGTGATGAATCACCGGAATATATCTGAGATTTTGCAAGAGGCGAGGAGAGGCTGCTATTGATTTACAGCCTGCTAGTGCTGTGTCTCTTCCTGGGATAGCTGGAGGGAAACAAACTCAGGACATGGAGACACTGATTTAATCCAGCTTCTTTGGATCATTCTCTTACATGCATGTCAAAGGCGTACCAAGGGCTTCTGGCACTCATGGCAATGCCCAACTTCATGGTGCATCATGATCAGTGATGGGCCCAGCCTGGGCCAAGAACCGGTTCTCCGGAAGTGGGGGGGGTCAGGGGCGGGGTCAGGGTCAAGGGGCGGGGCCAGGGTCAGGGAGTGTGGCCAGGGAGGTTTTTAATTTTAAAATTAAAAAATAATAAATAAATAAAATTACTTACTTCAGAGTAGACCTGCATAGGATGGGGCTTTGAGGCTGCAGTCCTCTCCACACTGGCCTGGGAGTAAGTCCCATTGACTATACTGGGACTAACTTCAGAGTAGACCTGCATAGGATGGGGCTCTGACTGAGGCTGCAGTCCTTTCCACTCTGGCTTGGGAGTAAGTCCCATTGACTATACTGGGACTAACTTCAGAGTAGACCTGCATAGGATGGGGCTCTGAAGCTGCTCTGAGGCTCTCTCCACACTGGCCTGGGAGTAAGTCCCATTGGCTATATTGGGACTTACTTCAGGGTAGAACTGCATAGGATGGGGCTCTGAAGCTGCTCTGAGGCTCTCTCCACACTGGCCTGGGAGTAAGTCCCATTGGCTATATTGGGACTTACTTCAGAGTGGACCTGCATAGGATGGGGCTCTCAGCCCCCCCTTCCCCCGCTGGGAGAGCACGATGGGGCTGCTCTCCTCCTTCTCAGCCCCCCTGCCAGCAGGAGAGGCTTGGAGAGCATGATGGGGCTGCTCTCCTCCTTCTCAGCCCCCCCCCCCCTCGCCGGGAGAGGAGAGCGTACAGGTCTTCATTGTTCTGGGGACCTCCTGCTGCTGCCTACTCGCTAACAGCAGGCTTTCTGGAAGATCCCCCACGCCAGAGTAGGGGCGCGTAGGCTCCTGCCCACCTGTGATCATGATATATCAGTGCAATTGCCCTCCGACTGATCCTGATGGGAAAGCAGTTGGAGCATGAGTGCACCTTGGCAGCTGAGTGGGCAATTTCACCTGAGTGGCTACTGACAGGGCACATGCACTCCTTTGATGGAGAATCAGTTGGATGAACTCACTTAGCAGTGCATGTACCCCGCCAATTTTGCTTGGGAGACCAGCTGCTGAGTGCATGCTCAAGTTGGTGCCCAGGGCAATGAGGAAGGCCAGTTCCATGCTTGGGATCATTAGAAAAGGGGTTGAGATTAAAACCGCAAAAATTATGATACCATCGTACAAATTGCTGGTGAGGCCACATTTGGAGTCTTGTGTCCAGTCCTGGTTGCCACATCTCAAAAAGGATATGGAGGAAAAGGAGAAGGTTCAGAGGAGAGTGACCAAAACGATGGATGGTCTGGGACACCTTCTGTATCAGGAAAGGTAGCAGTGTTTGGGGGGGTTCTTCAGTCTAGAAAAGAAGCACTTGAGGGGGGACATGATTGAGATGTACAAAATTATGCAAGGGATAGAAAGAATGGATAGGGAGACATTCTTTCCCTTTCACATAACACCAGAACTAGGGGACTTCCACTAAAAGTCAATGCTGGGAGGGTTAAGACGGACAAGAGAAAATATTTCTTTACCCAGCATGTGGTTGGTCTGTGGCACTCCCTGCCACAGGATGTGGTGATGACATCTAGCCTCAATGCTTTGAAGAAGGGATTGGACAGATTCCTGGAGGAAAGGACCATCATGGGTTACAAGGCAAGAGGGGGTGTGTGTGGAGGTGGACAACATCAAAATGCCAGATACAGGGGGAAACCTGGATGCAGGCGTCATATAAAGCAACAGGGGGGCCACTGTGTGATACAGGAAGCTGGACTAGGTGGGCCTTTGGTCTTTTCCAGCAAACATCTTCTGATGTTCGTATGTTCAGGAGCACCTTGGCTGAAACTGAGCTTTGCAAAGCCCAGGCTCTGTTGGTTTTTCCTCAGCCTTCCTTAGGAATCAGGACGCCCAGTTGCTGGTCTTCAAGTTCTGAAAATTCAGCTGCCTGCGCAAGTTTCCATATGCATATGGTTCATTAAATAAATAACACACCTATATGCAAGGAAGCTGGACTGCCCTCCAGTGGCCACCAAAACACACAAAAGTTCCCACTCCTACTATACGTGGCAGCAGCAGCCATGAACATTAGAGGAGCCCCTTTGCTGGATCAGGCCCATCTTCAGAAACCCTTCTGGCTGTCTCCAGCCTCCCCCTGCCCTGCCCCATCCTGCCCCCCACGACGCTTCCCATCCTGCCCCCCACAAAAGTTTCCCACTCCTACTATTAGAGGAGCCCCTTTGCTGGATCAGGCCCATCTCCAGAAACCCTTCTGTCTGTCTCCAGCCTCCCCCTGCCCTGCCTCATCCACCCCCCCCCCCCCACAACGCTCTCTCCCCATTCTGTTTTTGGCTGCACAGGCAGGAAGACCTAACTCCAGAGACCCTTCCGGCTGTCATCCTACCCCTGCCCTGCCCCCATGGCACCCCTTTTCCTGGCACTGCAATGGCAGGGTGACATGCATCCAGAGACCCTTCTGGATGTTGCCCACCTCCCCACCACAGTTCTGAAGAGTCCCAAAAGGATCTGCACCCCAAGCAATTCCCAGATGGGTCCTGCTCCATGTCATGTATTCTAGTCAGGGCTCATATCCTTGCCGCGCTCCTTTTCAACAGCTATTCACTCCTTCTCCGAACCCATCCCAGACTTCTTGTAGTAAACCCTCAAAATACTGGGCTCTTTACATTTCTGACAGTTCTTTTCTGATGATCCACTCTTTTAATACCTTTCAATTAGACCCAGAACTAATTCATTCAACGCATGTTCTACTCTTTCAACCACGTCTGCTGTTCTAAAGGCTCAAATTGCCCTCCCCATGTCATATTCCTGATCTAATTCCATTCCAAAAGGAGTTAATGAGAATCCATTTGCAAACATCTCAGAAACAGCAGGAATTTGAAAGATTAAAGGGATCTGCAATTTCCTACCTAAAAACCATTGGAAGCAACATTTATAACATTTTAAAAATGGTTCCACTTTTCAATGGTTTTCACTTTTGGATTGTGTTCTGCAGGGATGGGCCCAGCCTGCCCCAAGATCCGGTTCTCTGGAAGTTGGGGGGCGGGGCCAGGGCCAGGGGGCAGGGTGGGGCAAGGGACGGGCCCCAACCCCACCGCACTGCGCACTGCACAGGCTTGACACATGCACAGTGCGTCTCCTGAAGCTCAGCTTCAGGAGACTCAGTGTGCTTGCATCCAGCTGGACGCAAGCGCACGGTCACTGGTGAACCGGTCCTGCGGTTTTTTGCAGCCGCCACTGCAACTTGTTTGCCAGCGGCCGCCAGGGGGGAAGATCCGGTTCGGGTGAATAGGCCTGAACTGGCATCTGCCCACCCCGGTATGCTGGTTCTTAATCCATCCAATATGTATTTTCCTATTATCTAAAACAAAAGAGTAAAAGATACAACATACAACTGCATTCAAATTGGTGTCAATAAGTAGCAATATTTTATTTTGTTCCAACATTGCTGTCTCTGGAAGAACAACTGAGAATTCAGCAGTGTGATGTGTCTGCAAAGAAGGCCAATGCCATCTTAGGCTGCATTAAGAGGACTGGAGCTTCCAAGTCACGAGAAGTTCTAGTTCCTCATTATTCTGCTTTGGTCAGACCTCACCTTGAGTCCTGTGTTCAGTTCTGGGCACCTCACTTGAAGAAAGATGCAGCCAAGCTGGAGCAAGTCCAGAGGAGAGCGACAAGAATGATCAGTGGGGTGGAAGGGAAGCCCTACCAGGAAAGGTTGGGGGAACTTGGGATGTTCAGCCTGGAGAAGAGGAGGCTGAGGGGAGACATGATTGCCCTCTTCAGATACCTGAAGGGGCTCATTTGTTCTTAGCTGCTTCTGAAAGCAGAACTAGAACCAATGGGGACAAACTGCAAGAAAGGAGATTCCGGTTGGATATCCAGAAAAAATTCCTGATGGGGTGGGCAGTTCGGCAGAGATTCGGTGGGCAGTTCGGTGGAAGAGATTGCCAAAGGAGGTGGTGGAATCTCCCTCACTGGGGGGTCTTCAAGGAGATGCTCCACCAGCACCTGTCAGAGATGCTCTAGGAAGATTTCGTGCTGCAAGCAGGGGGTTGGACTAGGTGACCTCCTGGGTCCCTTCCAATTCTAGGATTCTAGGATTCTGTCTGAACGTGACACTGTTCTTGTCAGTCTCACAGCAAAGAGTGCAGTACACCGTTTGGCTACTTGGAAGGACACTGACCATTGCCACAGGATGCAAACCAGAAGAACCAAGCCGGAGGTCACCCAAAGCCCTGTTGAGCCTATTCTTGCATCGGTGCCTTAAACCAAGTGCCTTAAACCAGTGCCTTAAACCAAGATGCACTTTCCTTTGGAGGGGATGTTCCAGAGTGAATTATCCAAATCTGAGGCTGTGGCTCTTGGTTCATGGAAATCAAAACTCTCAACTCTTTCGGACAACTCTGAACATGAGTTGTCTCAACTCATGAACATGAGATGAACATGTTCATCTCAACATGAAAAGTGCAATTGATAGCATAGGAGCAGTTGGGGAACACGGTGGAACATTTGACTGCTTTGTTGTACAGTATGCAGGTTCTGGGTTTCTCAATTTGCCGTTAGAAAGCTGCTCACACTCCCATATGGAATCTCAGAAGACTTTGTGGGGAGTTGCCAAACATCCAGACATGGGGTCAGGGTGAAATCACTGTATATGCTCACTTTGGGTCCTGTAAGATTCCAGGGTTGTACAGAATCACAGAATCCTAGAGTTGGAAGGGATCAAGAGGTTATCTAGCCCAACCCCCTGCCTGTAGCAGAAAATCCTCCAAGAGCATTTCCGAGAGGTGCTCATCAAGCCTCTGCTGGAAGATCCCCAGAGAGGGAGAGTCCAACACCACATATTTTGCTCTCGGATAAATGTAAATGTCATTAGCGTCAAATGTGTGCTGTGAGTGGCACAAGTGGTTAAGACACTGTGCCTGTTAACCAGCAGGCCAGGGTTTGAGACCCAGGTTGGCCCCACAAGACAGGGTGAGCTCCTGTCCTTGGCCCAGCTCTGCAACGCCAGCTGGATCCAATCATACTGACTCTGCCTTTCCATTGGACTAATTCAATGGCGTGGAGAGGGGGGATTTGCTGCTTGGGTAATAGCTTATCCTCCATAACAATCTAACCCAGGCTTTCGTGCTTCGCATGCAGTGTATGCAGCGCCGAGCACGATACCATAGTCTTTCAAAACCGATGGAGGCCTGCTTTATTTTAGGGTCAAATGAAGTCATTTAGCCAGTGGCATCACTACATTGGGTGCCAAGGATTCTCTGCTGATGCCTCAACTTGTAGCATCCCCTCCTCTTGGAGCCATTCCTGATGGGGAAGAAAAATAAGAGGCATGCACCTGCCTCAGAAGGGAAGGGGGCTGCTTGCTCAGCACATTCAGACACTTGCAAAACTTACAGTGCAATCCTATGCAAGTCCCACTGTGTTCAATAGTACTTACTCCCAGGAAAGTGTGATTAGGATTGCAGCCATTGTGCTTTGCATCCCGTCTAGCTGCACTACTGTTTCTCCCCTCCTTGCCAAACTACAGAATGATTTTCCTCTTGGCGTGAAAGCTGCTGACAAGTGAAGAGACACACAAAGCAAAAGTAGGAAAAGGTACGACAGACACAAGTATCCAGATCTTCTGCACAGTGCTGGGATTCAAATAAATTAACAATAGGTTGTATGTCCCATTAGTAATCGGTTCTCATTAGCAAAGGGTTCTATAGAACCAGTGAGAACCCCCTGAAGCCCACCACTGCTTCTTCATCATAGCCTTTGTACAGTCCACGCATGGAGTCCACGCATGGAGCATCTCACTGCTAACCTTCATTTCCAGCTAAGTGTTAAGCAGGAAATTCAAACTAGTTATTATGGGGAGTCCTGGCAGCAGCTACTGAATTCTGCTTGACACTCGTCTATCTGGAAGATTCCAACTTTTGAATCTGAGCCGCGCATGGATATTATTATGTCTCTCTATTCGGAGAGGAGTGCTTTATACCACGTGTCATTTACTCCCCTCCACCTTCGAAAAATGACTCAACCTTTCCACTAAAGAGATCCTTCAAAAAGAGGTGCAATCAAGGGAAATAATCCAAGAACTGGGAAATGTTGCTCCTCCCGTTTCAAGAATAAGAGTCTGGCTGGCATTGCTAAAGGATGCAGCACCTGCTTGCTCTAGAGTAGCCCTCACTTCTCATTTCCATCTGTGCAGAACATGGACAACCTTGTTCTCCTGTCTTTTTTGGAACTGATCTGTGGCTTCTTCCTTTGCAGCAGGATCTGGCCAAGTTGCGGAGGGCCCAATCCTGTTTGGATTTTTTTCAATGCTGATGCACCAACAGGGTATGCATCGCAATTGGTGGTGTTGGTGGGGCAGTCATGGAAGCCTCTTCAAGGTAAGGGAATATCTGTTCCCTTACCACAGGGTTGCCCTGTGGCAAGATCAGTGTAGGAAAGTTGGATAGGATTGGGCCCTGAGTCTTCTATGGTGCCAGTCTTTTAATTAGGATCCAATATTGCATTGTTCATCCATTAATTAATTATTTCTGGGACTAATGGATCCTTATCTGTTAATTGCTTCCTGTTCACCTTCTTGGCCATTGTATTCCTGCTCCATCACTTACTCAATATTTTTATTTTTTTTTTTTTTTGGGGGGGGGGGGGGAATAAGGACATGCTGTCAGCTATAACCACTGATTTCCTCTTTCCAGCAGGAACAGTTTATTCTTTTTCCCTATGCAACACTAAAAGCCTATGGATGCTCTATGGGTGATTGACAAGCCCATGGATGCTGTAGATGCTGAAGATTTCCTGCAACAGGCAGTGGGTTGGAGCAGATGAGCTTTTAGGCACTTTCCAATTCTAGGATTTCCAGGTGAGTAAAGAGGAAGCAAGAGGGAGAAGCCAAGAAGCAGAGCTTGCTGGACAGGATAGGAGCAAGCAAGGCACCGCCAAGGCATGGGGCCGTTGCAAAAGCCAGTGGGGGCCACTATTGAATGCAACTTGTAGCCACAGACTTTATTATGATCTTCTTGTGTTGAGAGGCACAGTTGGATTTTCATAAGGGATCAGATGAATGTGGTGCGAGCTGCTGGGTGAAACCATGTTTTTAATTCTACTTCCAGTAAGCATGGGAAAAGCAATGTCTCAGCGCTGTTGAAGTGCCTTTAGGGTGGAAAGGGAGCTTATAGCTCGTGAAGGGAGATCAAGCTATTTGCAGTTTCAATCTCGAAAGCCCTGTCTCCCTATGCTGCACCGAACAACAAGCCCCACAGTCAACATCACCCCTTTCCTCCAAGGTTGCAGTTTGTAACAGGTTCTGCAATGCAGGAGGTGGAGGAGGGAGGCACCAGGTGGAACCACAGCAAACATCCCGGTTTGAGTGCAGGAACACCCAGTGCTGACTGCTGCATCTGGACTATCCTGCATCAGGACTGGCAGCAGGAGTCCATCTGGACTATCAAGTGGCCAGTGCCTTTGGCTGGGTGGTGTGGACCTCCTGTTGGAGCACATGGGAGGTCAAATGCAACCCTGCAGCCATTACTGCTGCTCTTCTTCCACTCTGGCCTTGAAGTTATTGCCAGATGGCAACAGCAGAGTCAACTTAAAAAAATTAGAATACTAATACTATGGGCAAGAATTTCTACCTTCATTACTAGTTTCCCTAAGCAGGAACCCATCAGTCTTAAGAGACTATGGTATCATGCTCGCTGCATACTGCATGCAAAGCACAAAGGCCTGGGTAGATTGTTATGGAGGAGAGGCTGTTACCCAAGCAGCAAATCCCCCCTCTCCACGCCACTGAAGTAGTCCAGTGGAAAGGCAGAGCCCATACGATTGGTTCCAGCTGTGTGGCAGAGCTGGGCTAAGGACAGGAGCTCACCCTGTCTTGTGGGGCCGACCCGGGAATTGAACCCTGGCCTGTTGGTTAATAGGAACAGTGTCTTAACCCTTTAGTTTCCCTAAAGTTAATCAATAAAAACGCACATGTTAGATCAGTGATTTTCAACCTTTTTCATTTCCTGGCACATGAAAATGTCAAGGCATACCATGCTTTTGATAAAGGGCTCAAATCCCCCAATTGTAAGTGGCAAGAAGAAGGACCAAAGACCAGCTCAAGGAGTTCTCACTGTTGAGATAAGAAGGGAAACCAAAAGGAAATAAAAAGCACGCTTGAAGCCCTTTTTATGAAGGCAAAGACCCTCTTTCCTTGTGGCTCATCATCATCACCGAAGCCTGGACCTGAACACCTGCAAAAGGCAACTTCCTGGCCTTGAGGGAAAAGGGGCTCTGGGACCTGGGCCTTGGGGGTCCAGGACTTGCCTTACCAGTCCCAGAAGCAGAGTGGAGGGGACCTTGCTGTGCCCTGAACAAGAGTACAAGAGCCTCCAAGTAAGAGACCAGCCCTCCCAGTAATTGGAGACCAGCCCTCCCCGTAATTGGTTCCACTCTTGACGTGCTCTCACCATTTAGAAGGGTTTCCTAATGTTCAGCCTTTCCCGTGACTGGCAGCCATATGAGTGGGTCTCAGCAGGGAGGAAACCTTTGGGAAAACTCATTAATTATGGGCTGATTCTGCTGCGAGACAAGAATGTTCTGAACTTGCAGGATGCACTTCAGCTGCACCACCCCCAGTTTGTCTCAAGAAACACTGGATTTTTGGCAACCCACGTCAACCGGGTTTTTTATTCCAGGGAACTCAAAACACCTCACCACAACCCTATAGTGAAAGTCTCCTGTGTGTACCCCATCGAAAGGAATGGCATAATACCGTTGTCCTTTTCTGCAGTCCTCATCCGCTTCAGTGGGCCCCACACGGGAAAGGGACTTTGGGGACTTCTCCGCACTAATCTTCAGGAGGTGCCCTAGACCCAAATATGTTTCCAAGCCTGGCACATGATCCAGTTCTGTCAAGGAAGACATTTTATCCTCAACCTGGTCAACTAAGCACAAGGATCTCTTCAGCAGTCTGAGGCCATCAGCGCATTATCAAGGAAAGCAAAGAGTCCCAAGCCCTGATCCTGACCCTCTTGGAGCTCTCTTTGCCTGGCTCCTGGATCAGGTTCAAGAGAGAAAACAGCCATGCTTTTAGCCACTGCTCCCTTTTTCCATAGTTTCCCTCTTCATGAACATACACAGACCAAGACTATTCACCAATACAAGGAAATGTGTCGAAAGTGCCTGGACTGTCCTCAAGCAGAATTAGAATCCTAGAGTCGGAAGGGACCCAGTAGGTCATCTAGTCCAACCCCTGCCTGTAGCAGGAAAATTCCTACTACGACTTCAGGTACAGGTACAGGCACAGCCCAGCATTTCACAATGAAGAAATCCAGACTTGACGCAATGCAGCAACACAGAGAAGGCGGGGCAGGTGGCAACTTCATTAGTAAAAAATAATTAACAACCTTGGAGTAGTCTAGGTCATATAAAAATAAAAGATATATATACATATATAACCAAAGGGCTGGACATGGCACTGCAGGAGTAACACACAGAACAGAAGGAGGAGATGAGAAATACAGGATGCACCTTCTGAAAAAGAGCCAGCATTTCTGAACCACAAAGGGGTAGGAATCTGAGGAGGGGGGGAGTGAAATCCAGGCAGATTTAACATCAGAGACAGAAATGAAGAGCGAACAAGGGGTCCGTTTGCAGAGTGTCCTTCTGGGGTGCAGCAGGGCTGAGATCAAGGAAGAGGGTGCCCTGCCTGACACCCTCACCTCACCCAAGGCACTTTTTCACCGGCTGGCAACATCTTCAGAGGCTCCAGCCTTGATTTAAAAAAGGTTCCTGGGACTCCGTTTCTGGATCAGACTGAAATTCTGAAGACTGAAAGTACAATCAAGGCAGAAAATAAAATCCAAGTTCAAACACCCATCAAACTGTCCAAAACCCGTTACTATTAAGGCCATCCCTTTTTTAGACCGTTTAAGTAAACCACTTCAGAAGAATGTTAATGTAATTTCCAGGATCATCGAGGGCTGTTTCACACATTACAAAACAGCAAACCTGGGTCTGCCACCGAGTGCAGCCAATCCTGGAAGGCGTTCCTGAATGACACGTATGTTGTTCTGCTTCATGTTACACGTACGTCTAGAGCAGTGCTTCCCAACACTTTAGTACCGGGATCCAATTTTTAATATGACAATCTCTCTTGATCCAATAGATCCATCAGATTTAAATGATCCATCAGATTTAAACACAGATTCAGAAGAAAAATATTAATAATAAATTAACTGATTGAGTCCTATGCTTCTATATGTGCGCGTGTAGACATTTGCTCGACTCTCCCTAGAACTGGCCTCTCCAACACCCCTGAGGACTGTTTGGCCACATCTTTAAAGTCATTCGAGGGTGCTCAGAAGGCTGAACTGGAGAGCAAGATGTGCAGTTAAGGATGTGCAAACTGGGCTCCGCACTCCAATTACTAGAGAAAATAAGAAAATATGACATTTTAATTTAGATGTATTACCTCTTACCTACCATGGGTTAGCATTCTAGCTAAGGATTTTCAAACCGGGCAAAGTACTTGCAAAGTTTTTTTTTTAATTCAAAAACTTTTCATGACTTACCCCCCTTAAAAAAATCAAAAATCAATGAGCTAGTGGTGGATCCCGACCTTCATTTAGGAAACACTGACTTCTAGTATCTTCGGTGTAACTCTGAAAAATGTCACGTGTGAGGCAACCCTGAGTAAGGATATCTCATCACTGGATGAGTGAGTGGAATCCCTGCACTTCTCAGAACAAAATTCAGACAAGGCAGCTCAAGTCGGGGAAGCCATGTGGGTGGATGGCAACTTCTGGAATGCCTGTGAAATGTGGAGAGTGCTAGGAAGTGGCAGAGCCGCCTTTGCCATGGGTTTGCGTGTGGCACAGGCCACTCCGCTGCCACAGATTTGAGGGTGTGGTTCTTCCCAAGGGGCTTGGAATCCAGACAAAGCATCCAGCTCAATAGGATAAACCAATCCGTTGATGTGGTTCCTCTGCCCACCCACATGCTCTCCAGTGTTCAAAAGAATTCAAGAGTCACCTGTAGGTTGCTCACTGGTACCATCAGAAGATGCTACCAATGACCACATCATACCACATCAAAAACCAACTTCATTATGCAGTGGTTCCCAAACTTTTTCAACTTGCGGTTCCCTTGACCCATTGAGCCGCAGCTCAATTGGGACAGCAATCCTATACATTGTGGAAGGTGGTGCGCTTTTGGCCAGGATTCCACAGCTCCCTGAGGAGCCACGGCTGACAGTTTGGGAACCACTGTTAACAGAAGAGACCCATGGAGGGGAGGTGGATCTGGAGAGCTGTCCAGATCTAACTGTCCTGCTCAAGAGATCAGACACAACAAGAAAAATCCCACAGACGGGAAGGGTTGGAGAGGCACTGTTTGTGGACAGAGCACTGCTCTGGAAAGAAGCAGTCTTGGGACCGAAGCCCTCCAAAGCAGGAAGGATGTGGAAGATCTCCCAGAAGGATTCCCAAAATGTGTGCTACAGAAGAGAGTCGATGTCGGTCTGAAGTCTGGTCTTCCTACTGCTTGTAGCGGAAACCTGCAGAAAAGAATAAGAACGTGGTGAGGCTGGAGCTCTGTCTTGGGTGGGGGTGGGCTGGCCTCCTTGATCTTGTAGGAACCTCTCAACCTTAGGATTCCATGTTTTAGTGAGCCAGTGCAACACCACCCAAAGCTTTTATCCTTTCTCCGACAGCCCTGACACTGACTCCAGGAAAACAACATGTGCTGCTCTCAGGGCCAGCTTTGCTTGGAGAGGCACCTTCATTGCAGGGTCATGAAGAGATGAGCCCCCAGCCTCGGCTGGAGACTTGGATCCTTTCCTGACTTCAATGTTCCCCCCTGCTTTGACTTCAGGATAGGGTTGCCATATGTCCCGAAAAACAGGGACAATCCCAACGGTTGGGGGATTGTGTTCATATACTGGCAAATGGGCCAGAGGGTCCTGCCCCAATTTTGTGGAAGAGAATTATGGAGCTCCATGCGCAGCCTTGCCTGCCCTCTGCTGGGCTCTGCTGCCAACACACACACTGCTCCTGATTGCTTCATACTGAAGTGGTGCACCAGACGACAGGAGAGCAGCTGCACATGGACATCTGGCAAGTTAAGAGAGGTGGAAGGAGGTGCATCTCTTTCCCTACACATGAGCAGTTGTTGCCCCCCCTGCCTGCTTTCTGCCCACCCACCTCATTTCTTTTTTGGGGGAGGGGGAAGGTGTGCAAGAGAGCTCAGGCAAGATGGGCATGATTTTATGCCATCGGCTTCTGTTAGCTCATTGCTTGAAATGGCACATCCCTGACTATGCTCAGCAGCTCTCTGGACGATGCACGTGCGTGGGCTTATGCACACTCCACCACATTGCATAGGGTTGTGCACACACAGTGTAAACACCATCACAGCTCATGGGCTTGTGCGCACACTGACACTGTTAGTGACTTCTTTGGAGCTAGCATGAAACTTCTGGTGACTCACATGTACTCAACATGTACTCCTCCCCCAAGCAGCTCAGATATCCACATTCCAGACTGAGCTCTAGAAGCTGCTGAACATTCACAGCCACTCCAGACCCTGTTTGCGGCCAACCCCACGGCTGGGCCAGCACAACAGCTCACTGGAGATGGTCCTCCCAAAGGGAAAGATTCAGCCGGCCTCACACGCTGCACCTTCCCTGCCCAAACGGAAAGTGCACTCGCCTCTGTGGGAAGGGTCTGGCTTGCCTGCTTCATGCACTGAGCGCTGCTGGCTGGCAGGACTAGAAGGATGATCTGGGTCCTCCGTGAAAGGTGGTGGTGGTGGCCTGCGGAGAGGGGGAATGTCAAAATGTCAGTGGAAAAGAGAAAGAAGAAGAAAGAGGAAGAGAAAGAGGGGGCAGTAAGGTCCCCTCCCTTCCAGGAATGAGGCTGAGTGTTCACTCACAAACATGGCCACTCCTTCTGCCCCAAACAGCAAGAGGCTTTATTGCCATCAACATTCTCTACCAAAAGCAACAAAAAGCTGGCCAGGTTGGGGTCCCATTACAGCGACTTGCAATGAAATGGGGAAGCAAAGCCTCTGGCAAATCCTCAGTTCATTCTCTTGAGCTGTCCGCAGTTCCTCCATAGTGTGCTGCCCTGATATGATTCTCATGAGCATGGCTGGCAGCTCACATGCAGGTGCGCAACTACAAAGATGTACGCACAAAACGCCCTGCCCTGGCTGGCAACATCTCATCCTTCTCTTCAGTTCACAAATGCTTTTCTTTGGGTTGCAGAAGGTGACACATTCCCCTTCCCTGGAATAGTGGAATCGCCCATACATCTTACCGTGTGGGTTTGTCACTCCGGGGTCGGTGAGGCTCGTGCCCTTCTCTGGACTTTGGGCGCATCAGTTCATTTGTATCTTGCTGCATAGAGAAGAGCGGACAAGGTGGTTAGCCTCTCTTGGAACACCTCCGGTGCAGGCCCACCACAAAGACACAGCAGACATATGGCATGTTGCCACCAGGTATAGGTAGCCACACCTGAGCGGACTCCAAACACACATTAGCAACTTCAACATCAAACTCCAATGGAAAGCTAAATGGGCTGCAGAACCCCCAGATACAGGCAGATAAGTTGAAGACCCAACATAAAAGATGCCAGGTTTTGACCCACCTTGCCAGCATTGGACAACTTTGAATAGGATCCATACCCAACATGGTATATATCAGGACTCATTTAAAGGAGATTTATTATCTACCCACAGTGATCAATTCCCTACCAGTACCAATTCCTGGAGCTGGCAGCATGAGGCCCCAGTGGACAGTGGGCAACACCAGGTCTTGGGCACCATCAGGCAGCAGCAAGCACCACTAGGCATCACAATTATGCACAGGGTATCCCTGTCAAGCACCACCAAGCATCCCTGCTGGGTACCACCAGACACTGGGAATCTCTGCCAGATACCAAACATCAGGCACCAGACACCACCAGGCACTGTGTATCCCTATTAGGTATAACGGGGCAGTGGGCACTTGGCATTACCAAGCATCCCTACCAGGCACCACCAGACACCACCAGGAAGTGGGCACACATTACAGGGCGGCTGCAGTGACTCAGTGGTTAGAACGCTGGACGTTACAGGACAACGTTGCTTGACTGGAATTCTGATCAGTAGGTTAGCATTTCAAGACCTGAGTACTTCAAGACAGGGTGCACTCCAGGAGCCCAGCTCCTGCCAACCTAACAGTCCAAAAGTATGTAAGAGCAAGTAGATAAATAGGTACCACCTTAGTGGGAAGGTAACAGTAGGCCATTTGTGGGGGGAATGATGCCTGCTGGATGCCTGCTGTCACTGCCACTGCTGCCACCACACCTGTCACAGTGTCAGAAAAAGAGCCTGGCTGCTGGATCAGGTCCAAGAAGGACAAGCCAGCCACCTACTCCAATGGGATCCTCACCCACCTTCCAGTCTTGGTCCCTCCTCTTCTTGTCAGAAGACCCTCTTTCCCGATCCTTTGCTTTTTTGTACGCTTTTTTTTCCTCTGCCATCAGCAGCCGAGCGATTTCCTGGTCGGAGAAAGACATGTCCAGGACTTGTGCCCAAGTACCATCAGCAGAAGCCACTGGCCACAAAAAAGTGCAGCTTCATCACCACACTCAGAACACTGCCCTCCACGAGCTCCACCTTCCTGGCTGGCCTGAAGCAACCTGATGGTAGCCCTGAATGTTGGTGCTGGTCCATGGGCAGCTCAATATATGGGACTAAAGTGGGGCCAGAAAAGTTTGGGTGCTGGCACTTTAGAGTGCACTTGCTCCCTGTGCTCTGGTTTGCTCCACTGGCACATCAACTCTGAACACCCAGGTTGAGCCAAGCGGGTCGCCATCCACAAGGCAGGCTTGACTTTGGAATTCAAAAAGAGGTCCCTGGCACTGGCCTTACTTCGCCCGATCACTTTTATTCCAAACGTAACCCAAGAGGAAATTTTTCTACACTTCCTTCTCCTATCACATGCCTTCCCCCTTTCCCCGAGCACTTCCCACCAATGTGCACATGCACACATTCCCTTACCTCGTCCTGGGCCACCTGTGCCGCCCTCTTGTCCACCTGGCTGGCCTGAAAAGGAACAGAGACATTGGAAGAAACCAGTTAGAGGAACAGTCACCAGCTGGGATGTGCTCTCAGGGGGTGCACCACTTCCTTTGTACACCAGCAAAATGGCACTCTACTTCCCCACATCACAGCTGGGTTTGGGGTTTGGGGAAACACACAGCGAAGGACCTCTTTCCAGTGAGGCTCACCCACCATGTACAAATGCTATGGAGGGGTGGGGGGGGGGGAGCCAACGGGACACTTCAACCCAAAACAAGAATCAAAACCAGCTTTCCTATGGAACAACTCTGTGTTTAGCTGCCAAACCCATGTGGGTTCTTCACATTTGTTCCTAATTTGCTGCCACAGGATATCCAAGAATCACTAGACCTTTATGTTTGGTCTGGGCTGAGGATGAGCCTGATGGGGGAAAGGATACCAAGTTCCCTAAGAGAAAAGGGAGGTACTAAAAGGGCCAAGAGAATGTCCCGTCAGAGGTGACCCCCTTGTGGTGCACTACTTGGCCATCTTGTTTAGAAGCTCACCTGTGCCAGTATGGCAGGTCTGGCTTCTGGTCTGGTCTCTGGACTGCCTACTTAGGGGGACACGTGCCCCAGCAGCGGAGGCCAACTGGAACCAGTTACTGGATGCCTTTCAGCATTTCAGAAATGGAATCGCACCCCCACAACACCCCATTTAAGTTTCCTTTCTGTGCCTGTTCTGCTCACCAGCAGTTCCTCCTCTTGTAACTTCCGGGCAATCTCGGCATCGTAAATCTCCTGTTCCTGGAAGGTCCGACGGGGCTTCTGGTAAATGGCTTCTTTTGTCCCCTTGGATTTGGTCCCTATGGGGGAAAAGTGAATTTCCTTTTGGAGTCCAAGGAAAAGATGCAGAGCTCAGTTCAGAGTGACACACACTGATGTTCTGCGCACTTGCACCACTATTACGCTCAGGGAGTCTGCCCCCAGGCTGCACCGGTTCGTCTTCCTGTGGTTGTGACAAAGCATTGGGGGGGGCGGGAACAGAGTCAGCCCCACTGATCCAGCGTCACTCAAACCAATTGGCAGCAATGAAGGCAGGGACTGGTCTTTCTGAGCCATGCTGCTGCCAAAGGATTGTAGGGGGGAGCTTGAGAGTGTAGGGCCAGCCAAATGTGTTGCCCAGTCATGGCCATGCTTGGAATAAGAAGGGCTAGAAGTTAGCTTAGAGCTAACATCTGATGCTCAAGTGGTGGGTACAAGTGGTGGGTACAACCCATAAAATTATTTTATTTATGGCATTTATACCTCACCTTTCTCAGCCAAAACAGACTCACGGTGGCTGACAACATGAAAACACATAAATAGTAATATATATCTGAAAACATTTTAAGAACATCCCACCACCCTAAAATTCCATCCATAAATGATTCCATCCTCCCAGAAGTTGTTCCTGTTCTAAAAAGGTAAAGGTGTCCTCGTAGCTTGTACTGCTAGTTGTGACCAACCGGAGGGTATGGTGCTTATCCCAGTTTTTAAGAAGATGCTGTGCCTGTTAACCAGCAGGCCAGGGTTCGATTCCCGGGTCGGCCCCACAAGACAAGGTGAACTCCTGTCCTTAGCCCAGCTCTGCGACGCCAGCTGGATCCAATCGTATTGGCTCTGCCTTTCCATTGGACTAATTCAGTGGGGTGGAGAGGGGGATTTGCTGCTTGGGGAACAGCCTATCCTCCATAACAATCCAACCCAGGCTTTCGTGCTTCGCATGTAGCGTATGCAGCGCTGAGCACGATACCAGAGCCTTCCAAGACTGACGGAGGCCTGCTTTGTGGTCATGAGGCTGGCATGGCTGCCAAAGGTGCACAGAATGCTGTTTTGACCTTCCCACCGAATTTATCTGCTTGCATTTCCATGCTTTGGAACTGCTAGGTTGGCAGGAGCTGGGCGAAGGACAGGAGCTCACCCTGTCTTGTAGAACCCGGGTCTCAAACCAATTATCAGCCTAAGAGAACAATCCTAACCATGTCTACTCAAAAGTAAGCCCCACTGAGTTAAATGGGTCTTGTTCCCAGGAAAGTGTCTTTAGGATTGCACTGTGTCTTAACCACAGCCCTGTTCCTGTTCTACTGGATTTAACATCAAGCTGAAAAGGTTCCCGGGTGACAATCCTCCAAAGGATACCAGAGAAAACTGCCCAACGGCCCCTTCTTCGTCACAGGATCAAACCCTCGTCTGTCCAGGCAGAGTGCGCTGGCAAAGCCACAATTCCCTGCTCCTGCTTGCTCCTAAGTGCCTCGCTCAGCTTCTCCGGAGATAAGCTCCTGCCAGGCAGCAGCCTAGAGGAACCCAAACCCGGTCACAGCCTTCCTGCTTGGACGCCAGCCACAGCCGTTGCCTTTGGCCAGTTCCTCCAGTGCCGCCTGTCAAGCAGTGTGGCGCTCAGAGGCCCCCCTCCCTCTGCAAAGGAGGACAGGCAGGCCTTCTGTCAGGCAGGGCTCTCTTGCCTCTGCCTCCGGCGGCCGCTTCTCAGCATCGGGGTCACCAGACAAGAAACAAGCGGTGCCCGTCACAGCCTCTGCCCTCAAACCGCGGAGCAGAAAAGACAGGCACAAAACCGTGGCGTGCTGTTCTGGAGCCCACAGAAAGAAGAGCCCTGCAGGGCAGAGCTGGAACCACCTGTCCCGACACCCAGTTCCAGCACTGGGCAGGTCTCCAGCAGACCCACAAAGCAGAGAAGGCTGGACGACTTTCTCATGCCTTTGCTTTCTGCCCTCTCTTTATGGTGACTGCACTCAATCTCTCTGGCTAATGAAAAGCAGGGTCTGATCTGCTTTAATAAATAAATTTAATTAATAATAAATTTAATTTAAGAAATATTTAATTTAATAAATAAATTTAATAAATAAAATTAAATAAATCTAGGATCTAAGAATCTTCTGGCCACCTACAATCCATGGTTATGATGTGGCTTCCTGGGTTTTCGGGACATTTGGATATGGCAAGGTGTAATTTGAGGACTCAGCTCTCTCTGATCTCTCGCTGAAGTGGCAGAAATCATTAGGGTATCCTAAAGGAAGGATACCCAAGGCAACTAACAACACTTACAACAACAGAATAGAATACAGTTAAAGAACTGGATAAAAAGCAGGAAAACAACAGCGCAATACAATTAAAACGACACAAAAAGAGTCAACTTTCTTCCACAACTTAAAAAACAAAAACAACAAACTACTTAAATTGCAATTGAGTGCAGCGTTGGAGTAGCACATGAACTTACAACTAAGTAGCATGAACGTACAACACATGAACTAAGTAGCAAGGACAGCTCTCTCAGTGGTGCGAGGCTCCGAGAACACTCAGGAGGGTGCAATCCTAACCAATTCACACCAGCTAAACTTTAATCCCATTTTATTAATATGCAACCCCCAAAGAGGGGGACAGACCTTCCCCCATCCCCAGCAATACAGAACAATTTAATGCAAGAGTGTCACTGCACAACTTAATTCAGAAACCCTTCACCACCTGCCAGAGGCTCAGCAAAGTCCTCTTCCAATCCCCCCCACCCAAAAAAAAAGCAGGAGAGGGGACAGGAGCTACCCGGTGGTACACTGCACAGCTGGAGGAGGAAAAGCGGAGGCCAGTGAATTTCCTGCCGCTGACTCCGAGATGCTCTTGGCAAGAGCTCCCTTGTCATGCTGGTGAGCCAGCTATGATTAGCACCACAGACGAAGAGGCAGGAACCAGCTGGAGATGCTGGAGCTATTTTGGGTCCATCATGGCAAACAAATCTCATCTAAAAATTATTAAAAATGTTATTTTTTATAAATCTGACTGCATCAAGGCCCCCAGAAACGTATCTAGGAGAAGGGAGCAAAGTGGCAATGCTGTGGTCCTCCTTCAGAGAGGGACTGAGACTTCCAGCCCACCAAGACCTGCTTCAAAAGGGACAGCCAGAAGTCCTGAGTGCAAGTCTTGCCTCTACTACAGATTCAGCTGGTGGTAAGGCAAGCTGGGGATCTTCAAGCAGAGGCTTGACAAGCCCCTGTCGGAGATGATTTCCTGCTCCAGGCAGAGGGTTGGACTAGATGACCTATTAGGTCCCATCCAACTCTACGATTCAATGATTTTACTCTTTCTGCCTCAGCTTCCACCCTGTGCAAGACAGTAATAATAACAGTGATCTCGTTTATGGGGTTGGGATAGGAAAAACAAAGTTCATAGTAGGGAATAACAAGATACTGTACAGAAATTACACAAATGTCAAATACATCATCACTGGAGATGCTTGAAAATGGTTTTATTTATCTTACACAGAAGGAAGCCCACTGTGTTTAGTAAGACTTGGGCTGCAATCCTGTCTCACTCACTGGAAGCAAACACCTCTAATGATCGCTCTCAGCAGCTTGTCATGGGGCACACGGAGGACCGGTTTACACCCTTACACGGGTTAACTTGCACTGTGAACTGGACAGAGAGAATCTGGTGCTCCGTGGAGTACACACTGCTCCGTCTCTCCCCACCCCAGCTTTGCAGACTCTAAGAGAAGCAGTTTAGCACCCGCTGCAAGGAGCCTGGAGAGACCACTCTCAGGCCTGGGGAAACAAAACACTCCGGCCGAGTTGGTTTTGGCAACTCCCAGGAAGAACGTATGCTATGCAGGCAGAAGTCTTGCCAGATCCACATCAGGAGGAGGAAAAGGATCTGTGTGGGGCCACTGGCCCCTCCTGGTGCCTCACATAGTCCTACCATGCTGAGTCCTCAGCCTTTGAGCTCCTCTCTTCTCATAACCTACATGTTCAGTAAAACTTGTTTCAAACTACTTTCCTGTCCGTTTGTCTGCAATTCCTCTTGTGTGACTTAGGGGCAACAGAAGGAAGGGGAAGTGCCCAAGCACCAGGCCCAGAACCCTGAGGACCCCACTTTCCCCAATGAAGTGCTTTGTAGCTGGAGCTCCCCCAAGTGCTGAGCCCAAAGATGGAGCCTTTTCCCTGGGTGCCCGGATGACCCCCCGGGAGTGCAGAATACGAAGGGGACTCTCCAAAGTGCACCATTCAGAGTGCACTGAAGTGCTCCAAGAGCTTCAGTTTTGCTTCTTTTCAGGTAACACTGGGCACGTGGTATAGCCAGGCTTCCCTGACAGACAGTCCTTTGTTCTGCCCGGACAGACCACGTTCCAACTTGGAGGGAAGTAGAGATGGGGAAGCCAGCAAGAGGCTCTTGGCCAAAACCCCACCATTTTCCAGCATGTACCAAGCAGTCCTCCGCATAGTGGTGATGCTGCATCAAAAGCCCTTCCCCACAGCAACATTTACAGGGGCACCTTTTACTCATTTCCCCCCCACCCCACATACACCTAGATGCAGTCAGGGCCTTCACAGAGAGCATCTTAGCAGAGAGACCCATGACGTTCCCAGCAGACCTAGAATGAACACAGTCTTGTCCCCAAACCAGGCACATATGCACCCCCTACTCACCAGGGCTCCGTTGGCCCCCCGACTCCACTTCCCAGTTCTCCCCTCGATGCAGAAAGGCTCTGGTCCCATAACCTGCTCGCTCCCGTTCTCTTTCCACATCCCTTCTGAGGCCCTGCCGGCTTAGCTCTTCCAAGTCCTGGTGTCTTGCCTCTGCCTTTGATGCAGGGCGACCCTCAAGGGGCAGCCTACGGCGGACTACGTCTGGAGAGTGACTACTGCTACGATGCCGGTTGGGGCGCCTTTCCTCCATAATGGGGTTTGGACTTGTCTCCAGACTGGGCAATCGCCTTTCCCGATGCTTCACATGCTTGCGGTCATGGTACAAATATGGCCCATCGTCTGCCCTATCCCGGGCACAAGTCCTCTCTCGACTCCGTGGCCTCCGCTCCCTGCTTCCTCCACCGGCGCACTCAAGTTCTCCATCCAGGATAAATGCCGGTGGGCCCCGAAGCCTCTCCTGGCTCACTGGCTCTCTTCGGTGCCCACGGCTGCCTCGCTCCAAGTCGTCGTCCTCCAGATCCACAGCCGGCTCCCAGCTTCCTGGCTTTCTGTCCCGTTTCTCTCTGCGGTGCCTCTGGCCACTCCTGGCCTTCCTGGCTTCAGAGGTGCTCCCCAACACCTCCAGGTCAAGGCCCTCCGAGACAAGGGGGGGCCCTCTGCGGTGCTCCCTGGGCCTATGCAGTTGCCTATCGCCACTCCGAGGCTGGGGAGAGCGCATACATGTGGAGGTCGGCTCCCCGAGGCTATCGCATGAGTGGTCTGAGCAACGAATGGATGAGACAAACAATGAAGGTGGGTTAGTGACATGGGGACATGGCAGGCACAGGTGGGCATAACATGGGATGCAATGAGACACAGGGATGCAGTAGGGGAAACGGGACATAGGTATGAAGAAATGCAGAGACAGAAAGCCAGGGGGGAAGGTGTTAATGGCAGGGAGGAAACCCAAGCAAGCAGAGGAACGAGCAGCGAGGACCTGCCAGGGGGATGACTCAGGATGCTGGTCCAGGCTCTGTGCCTCTTCTGACCCATCTGACCTCAGAGTCTCCACCTGAACTTCAGACTCAGGGTCCACCTCATTCCCTGCTACATTATAGGGACTGCTGGGATGCATTCAGGTCATGCACAGACATGCCAGCATCACCTCTGCCAAGCAAGCAGCACCTTCCACCAGCCACAGCCAGCTCAGTCCTATGCATGTCTACTCAGCAGACAGCACTGAACAGGATTCGCTCCGCAGGAGCAGGGTGAAAACCAACTCTGAAGACTCCAACGCATTGTATGTGGCTGATTTGCCTCATCTGTGTCTGCCTATCCAGGCCACAGAGACACGGGTGTGCTTGCCTGGAAGCAAGTCCCAAGTCAAGCTGCGTGGACTGGTCTCCAGAAGATACTGTCAGCCTCAAGAGGTAAAACCCTTCGCTGGAACATGTTTTGAGCCCTGCCTCCTCAAGTCGCGTTGCCAAAGCCTGCTCTCCTCTAGCGGCTCCTCTAGTGGCAGGAGTGGCTTCTACTGGTGTTCATTGGCATCTTTTTAAAATTGTGAACCCTCTTGGGAAAGGCCATTAGAATAATTCACTTTCTCCATAAACCACTTTGTGAACTTTCACTGAAAAGCAGTATTAAAATATGATTGATTGATTGATTGATTGATGATTGACTGATCGATCCACATTGACATTATGCCTCTTGCTTATCTAGGTAGGAGGATTCCCCACCCACTAGGAAGCAGGAGCAGCAGGTAGAAGCACATCAGCTCCCCCCACACCCCCAAAGAGTCCCCATTCCTACTACATATGAAGCATTTGCAAGCACCAAAGCCAGGGGAAGACACCGAATCCTGAGTCTGATGGACCCAAACAAGGCAAGATCTGGTTATCTCAAGGCAGCTTTGCAACCGTACATCCAAACATGACCCAGATTGGGTAGGAGAAATTCCTGGCACATCGCGGCTGTGTGCTGAGAAGAGGCACAACTCTGGAGAAAAAGCTGGAAGCAGGCGGAGTTCTCTTCAGAGCCCATTTGGAAGAGAAAGCCAAAGAGTTTGCAACCTTAGAGTTGAAAAGCAGGAAGAGATTGCAGCAGAAACCTGACTTCCCCACAAGCATCTCAGCAAGAGCAAGAGCAGGAGCGCATGTGCACAGGTGAGGCTGGGATGCCAGAACCACCAACACCAGAAACTGCAAGGTAATAAATAACTCAGGCATGACCTGTCTTCAGGCTTCTTTGATTGCAAGATCTAGTCTGAGGAGAAAGGAAAACTCGGCAAGGAGCTCCGCTTCCTGAAACCTCTTGGAGGAGCAAAAGTCTTGCTGAGCACAGGATGCCCGACAGTGATGAAAAAGCTACTTGGCATTGTGTGGGGGTCCGACACCATCCTCTGCAAACAAGACCCCAAGAGCAGTGCTCTGCTTCTCATCACACCACCCACCAGTGACCACAGAGGGAGAAGCCTCACCATTACCAGAAGGGGGAAAATCAGCCACGAGTTCCCACCACAATTGCCACATGAGGCCCGAGGAAAAGAACCCACATCCCACAAGCAGAGCATCAGCTTCCATTGACAACTGGGTTACCTTGATCCACAACATCCACATCTTCACCCACAACCTGTGGCACCTTTACCCACAACAGCCCCATCAGGATCCAAGGGACACCCTCCTTCCAAAATACAAAGGGGGCCGGAGTCTCTGTGTGGATGCCAGAGAGTTTCTTGCAAGTTCTCTTTGAGCAGCAACTCCCAATTAGATGGATCCTTAAATTCCTCCAAGTTTAAAAAGTAGCTCCGGAGCCTGGTGGAGGCAAGTTTCACTGGGGGGCCAGTGAAAGCAAGACAGATAAGAAACTCTGGCGCATGGAGTGTGCCACAGCACTTCCCATTCTGCGCAAAGCCTGCAATGCAATGAGGACAACACTCTCCCCTCTGGAAGCCATGCTCCAAACTCCCGGTGCTTTGTGCCTGCACAGAGGGACCGTTACCTCTGCTCTCCGGATAGGGACCTTTCTCCTGAGAGCTATGCAGGGGTTCTGCGGGGGGTTTCTTCCTCTTCTTCTCTTCCTGAAGCTCTTTCTGTTGCAGGATTCGTGCAATGTCCTAAAGAGAGAGCAGGAATGTCAGCAGCAGCCAGAGGCAGGAGTTGCTCAAAACTCCTTTACTGGCTTTTTCCGGCTCCCCAGCGGAGGAGATGCCCATGGATCAGCCTGCCAGCCTCCCCCTGCAATGGGGCACTTGTCCTCCAGGCAGGTTTCTGCACTCAGGAAGTGGCCAGCCTGCTGGGGAAAACCTTTGACAAACCTGCTCCGAGTCACACACACACACTCCCCCCCCCCCCCGAAGGCTGCCTTACCTCATCATCCTCTTCCTGCCGGCGCCGCTGCTCCGCTTCAATGACCAGCTTGACTTGTATTTCCTGAGCAATTTCGCAGTCCTGCCGCTCTCTGCAAGACACAAAAGGGCCGGGCAGGTGGGGGTGGGGGGAGAAGGAACACGTCAGGCAACACGCATGGGCACACACAGCCCTGGGGACTCAACTGCAGGCCGCACAGTGGAAGATTTAGTGATTTATTTCGTGTATGGCAAATACAGGGACTTTTGGTATATCTGATGTTAGTGTCCACTCCACCCAACCATTCAAGGACAGAGTGGTCTATTTGGAAATCAAATCAGATGAACAGCCCCAAGGCAGAGGGCTGCATTTTGACATGCCTGCTGTAGTCCCAGGTGCCACTCCAGTGCTTCCTACACTTTGCAACCAAGTCACCAGCAGGACTTCTCCATAGTGGAAACCCTCCATCACCGGCCAGCAGAGCCCCATCATTTAACTGCAGGAGGCCGAGGCTGACATTCCATGTACCCAGGAATCCTCATCACCCTCAAGTTCTGGATTCAACGTGCTTCGAGGTCAGATACCAATCAGTGGAGACCATCTCAGTCCACCACCGTCCTCTCCTCCAAGTTATGCTTTTTTAAAAATAATATTTTTATTCAAATATTCAAATTATATTCATACAGCAAAACCACAAGTTCAGTCACTTGAATTTTCTAGCATATTCAACAAGTCACAAATGAAATCATGTTCATTTTCAACATATGCTGCAATCCTAAAGACAGTTTCCTGGGAGTAAGACCATTGAACACAATGGCTTGCTTTTGAGTAGACATGCTTAGGATTGGGGCTTACTTTTGAGTAGACATGGTTAGGTTTGTGCTCATACTCTTCTTACATTATCTATATTTATTTATATGAAATTTCTTTAAACGCCACTTCTCTTTCTTTCTTTCTTTCTTTCTTTCTTTCTTTCTTTCTTTCTTTCTTTCTTTCTTTCAAAAATGTATTAATTTCTCTATAACAACAAAATTATGACATCTAACATCTACATTTATTTTTAAATTCTATATAATTTCTCCCCTCCACATTTCCTCTTCTGCTCCTCATCCTTGCCCTTTGCCAGTCCAGGAGAAGCGGTTGCAGTGGCAGTGAGTCGGAAGATAATGATGGGTTCACCCTCTTGATCTGCTACTGGGATTTTCCCAGCCCTGGAGAGGTTTAACCCCAGAAGGGGTCTCCATTTGTCTATCTTTCTGTCCATAAAACCGGCAAAAGCTGGAAGCATCAATTTGCAAACCTCCCTCAACCAAAAACCTGATGAATACACATATCTACAAAACACTTTCTTAAAGGCTAAGAAGGAAAGGGTACCAGGCACCTCCGGTGGCAAGGCATTCCAGAGACTGGGGGCCAAAAAAGATAAGGCATGTGCCTGCCATGTGCATGCCAATAAAGCATCAACTGACAACAGCATGCACAGTATCCCACACCTATGCTGAAATTTCATAGGCAGGCAGAAGAGTATGGCAGGAGATGGTCTTTAAGAAACTGACCAACTTGGGACCCTAGAAAGGAGCACCGTGCTAGATGGCTGTCGACACGCCAAGCTATACCCAGGTACAAATATTCACATATTCTGTTCTGCAAAGGTATATTCTGGGTACAGAACACATAGATTATCACTATGTAAAAATGAATGCCGGTCACACGGATGCACATATGGGCACAGCATAATGCATAAAGAGCTCTGCACATGGCAGCAGGATGTGTCCAAGAGTTGTAGGCCAGAGACTGCGTCTTCACAGTTGAACACAGTTGAGCTCTGCAGATGGAAAGCTTCAATCTAGCCCCTGATGGGAAGGACCCCTCATGACCCAACCTCTTGTTGAGGCATGACCTGCCAGGACTGGGCTAGATGGACCACCAGCCACTGTCACGTTTACATGTGCTCCACAGGAAAAGCCAACAGATGGGCAATTCTGTTCACAGATCCTCAAGAGAAGCAACCCTGGGTGTGTGGTGGTGGTAGAAACACTGGCATGTGGCGCACTCACATGTCTTTGCGGCGCTCCTGAATCCGGGCTTGTGCCTTGCGGTCCTCTTCCTCCTGCAGCAGCTTGGCCATTTGCAGGTCATGTTGGACCAGACGGTTGCGCTGGACATTTGTTGCCAGGTGGTGCTCGACTGCAGAGACATGATCCGATGGTTTTAGTCTGGATGTCGTGGTGTATGGGTGGTGGTGTGAGGAGGCCGGCACATGACTGTGCACTGGCCTAACCCTCCAAGGACACCCCCATGTCAGCACAGGACATATGTCAGGTTATGCTGGCCTAACTGGGGATTAGGATTGCAGCCCAAAGAGCCACAGGGCTTGCTAAACTCCCTTTGCTGCACCTTTTCCAGGTAATCTAGAAGGTAAACAGATGTTCAGGAAGGATCAAAAATAGAAAGGGTCACTTGTAACATCCAGCCCTTGTCTTTTTGAATCGCTTGCATGTGTTGTAATATTATTCCTAAAGTGCTTCATAAGTACAAGGACAGCTATGACATTTACCATCCGCCTGCAGCGTGGAGGGGGAACTGCCACTGGCAGCCCAACAGTGTCTTTCCCGTAAATCATGCTCCCATAAATCAGTCTTCCCAAAGTAATGTGTCCCACTCCAGAAGGCCACACTTTGGAGCATCTGCTCGGTGACTATTGCTCGACACTCCAATCCCAAAGGCAAGATTAACTCTCAGCCCTAATGCCTGTGGACAAGGGGAGGCCTGGTGCTCAGCATGCTGTAGGGACCATCTACATGGACTGCTCTTTTCCAAGACCAATGGGACCCTCCCCACACAATTCCCCCTCCAAGCCAAACTTCCCAGGCCTTCAACCTCATGACAACAAGCTTGGCCAATGTTCTCCAATGGCTCCTGTTCTCTTTATAACCAAACCAAAGCATGAGCGGAGACACCAGGAGGGGGAACTCTGCACACAACCCCACATGTTTGGCAATCCCCCAAAGTGGCGGCACAACCTAAGCCCAGCTGGGTGCCAGCTGTGCTGCGATTCTGCAGGATCCTGGAACACCAACATGTGTGCAGATTCACCCTTCTGTGGCTTTGGCTTCCATTCCTCTTTCTTTTAAAGAATGATGTGTGGGGAGGGCAGGCCCTGCTGAGATTTGAGAAGCTAGAGGGGGGCTGCTAAGTCTTCCAGGGGGCTGGGACCCTTTGGCCTTGCTTGTCTCTCAATTCTGTCCCCATCCCCATGACATGCAAAAACTATTATAACGCAAAGCGGCAACAGAGCTGGAGCCCAGCAAAGTCAGAGACTTTATGACATCCGTGGGATGGATTTGCTTGGGATATTTGCATGTGGCCAAACCTGGCTTTAGCGGTCCAAGAAGACTTACTTTCCTGTTCTTGCAGGTTGTGGGCCAAAGTGTGGTCCTCCAGGACAGCAAAGTCTCGGCACACTAAGGAGACAAATGGAGGGAGTGGGTGAGAAGGAGGAATCAAGCCAGATGGCTAGCCAACAAAAGCAAGGGGGTCATTCAACAGCACAGAACCTCCCCCCCCCCCAACCGCTGTAAGGCTGTTGCATGACTGAGTGGTGGAGACCAAGGAAGAGAGGTGCGTTAGAGACACCATCACTACCTTAGATGTGACACGATCCCCAAGAACACCCTAACTGCAGAGGAGGCTCCAAGCTTAAGACTTTGAAAACATCAAATCTGGAGTCACGATTGAAACATAAAAAATTATGCAGGGGGTGGATCAAGTGCAGCCGCTCAAACTGAGTATTGGGAAAGTTAAGATGGACAAAATAATTTTTTGACCTGGTGTGTAATTAGTCTACGGAACTCCTTGCCACCCACGGAATGCCACCCTGGATCACAGCATCTCTGTGACCCCCTCCCAGCCACATAACCGAATCCCAACTCCCACTTCTTTTGATCTGCTGTTCTTTGTAGGCTTGTCCAAGATCTTTCAACGTCCATCTTTCTATTCTCCTGGCTGCACATTTGTCCTGCGCTCTGAACTTCCACCCACTCTTGGGTTATGGAAAAAAAGAAAAGAGGTTGCCAGGATCCACTGCACAAGGAGCCCTCCAAAAGTCAGCCCCCCCCCCCTCCAGCAGAACTGCAAAACCAAGAGGAAGGAGAACAGCTTGAGCAAAAGGCCACTTGCAGAGGAAGACAGCTTGCAAATGGAGCCACCCACACGTCTGGGGATCTGGCAACCACCAGCAGGACTGTTTCCATAGACATATGCCTGACGCCCGGCATCGCAGGGAACCTCACACTCCCCATCCGGGTGCCAATCGCTGCTGAGCGAAGCTGACCAGTTTCAGTAATGATCCCACGCGATCCCCTCGGAAGTGAAACAGGCAGAGTAAGAAGTTCTGGATCGAGGGTTGCCGTAATTCTCTTCCACAAAACCAAGACAGGACCCCTGTCGAACTTGCCAGTATATGAACGCAATCCCCTAAAACTGGGACAGTCCCTGTTTTCCAGGACACATGGCAACCCTATAAAGGGATTCACAAAATAACTAGCCATTCTTCCTCTTGTTCTCAGCCATTTGATAGCCAGACATGCTTGGGGGGGGGGATACTTAAGCCCCGGCTGTTGCATCCTCAGAAGTGGAGTGTCTGGAAAAAGAGGACCTTGGCCTGGTGAGGAACTCAAGTGCACCCCCTCCCTCTGGGTCCTTTGCTGGAGAGGGGAGGATGTTCTCCTCCCTGGCCACCAAGCTTTCAGAGGAGTGCTGACCATCTGTCTCCAAAATGTCTCCTCATCTCTGGGGAGGGGAAACAACCAGGAGAACGTCCTAAACAGCAATTTACTGCCAACTCCTGAAATCTTATGCACATATCCAGAAACAGCTCCTGTCAAGTGTGCATATGACTATCTCACCATTAATAGCAATGTTTGTCTGGTTCAGACAAAGTGGGCTGTGGGTGGTGCAAATGGTTAAGACACTGTGCCTGTTAACCAGAAGGCCAGGGTTCGAGACCCGGGTCACCCCCACAAGACAGGGTGAGCTCCTGTCCTTAGCCCAGCTCTGTGACGCAGCTGGATCCGATCGTATTGGCTCTGCCTTTCCATTGGACTAATTCAGTGGCGTGGAGAGGGGGATTTGCTGCTTGGGTAACAGCCTCTCCTCCATAACAATCCAACCCAGGCTTTCGTGCTTTGCATGCAGCGTATGCAGCTCCGAGCACGATCCCATAGTCTTCCAAGACTGACGGAGGCCTGCTTTTTTTTGTCTGGTTCAGGAACAAAGCTAATAAAAGCTGAACAACCCTTGCTGGTCATGCTGCAGTTACAGACAATCTGGACAAGGGCCTTTATGTTTAATCCATCCTTTAATATAAGAAAATTGTCATGATAACCAACTCTTGTTGTTCATTCATAAGTATATTTTGCTTTACAACCAACATTCCCGGAGGATACGATGCAATCCTGAAGTGCACAGAGTTGTGTCACAGTATCTGCAAGGGTGTTGTTCTGGAATCCTTTGCAGTCAGCTGAAAACAGTGGGGATCTGATGTGCCCCCCCAACTCACCCTCCAGAGGCAAAGGGAGCTCAGCCAATGGAAAAAAATAATAACTTCTGTTTTTCTCGTAAAACTGGAAGTGACGTTTCTATGCCTTTAAAATGCATTAAGAGGGCAAAGTGAGGTTTTTGGCTGAAATGGCCATTCTAAGGCTTGGAATGTGTGGGTGGGTGCGTGGGGGAAGATGTGGGTGCGTGCGCATGGCCTATGTGGGGTTCAGATGATGCTCTGGAGACAAGGCAAGCCAAGTTCTTCCTTCAGTAGCAGAGACAGACCGAGTATGTCAGACAGACAGCAGAATCCAAAATAGACAGGGGGTTTCTTGCTACAGGCAGAGGGTTGGACTAGATGACCTTCTGGGTCCCTTCCAACTCTATGTTTCTATGAAGGAGTCTCCTGGAAGCCAAAAGTAACATCAAAGGAAAAAAATAGTGCAGAGAAGAAAAACGATGCACAAGAAAACATTGCTGATTTACATCAGGGGTATTTAAACATTTTGGCCAAAGGGCCGCATCAAATATCTAGAGTGCTGAAAAACATTAAATATAAAATATAAAGTAGCAAACCAGAGTTGGAACTTAGATGAATAAGTGGGCTCCAATTTTCAGGATTTCTGCAAGCACCAACACAGAGCACAGAAATCAAGCACACACTCCCACAATCCCACCATCAAAGCTCCAGTTGTGGTTGGTCAACTGGGTCAGAGGCTCTTGGGCCACCGGACTGAAGAGGGCATCTAGCCCCTGGGCCGGGGCTTGGAGACCCCGGTCCAGATAAAGGTCACACTTTGCCCATAACAAGTCCCAGCCAGAGGAGTTCCCACTAATTTCCCAAGAGGCAGGTCACGGCCCAGGATGAATTCAGCAGAGGAATTGTTCTCCAAAGCCTTCCTGTCAGCAATTTCATGCTTCTGCAACACCGTTACATTAAAGCTGACATGAGAAGGCATCCAGAAGCAACTTCTAGTTTGCTTCCAAAAACCAGAAGTCATTTCCAGAAGCTACTGCAGGATATTCTGAGGACTGCAGAGGCCCCAAAAGAGGCCTCTGGGACCTCCAAACGAGAACACCACTGACAACAGGTTGTCCAAAAGACCACTGGATAAGCGACACACAGCTAGATTAAAGACGACAAAGACGACAACTGTATTCTGCGTGGCAGCAGAGCCTGCAAGGTCTTGACCATGAACCTCCTGGAGCAGGAGAAGGTTGATAGTGGAGGGTCAGGGAGTTGGAAACACTAAGAGGAGCTGCCCAGGGCTCCCTCCAGGGCTCCCTCCAGGGCTCCCTCCAGGGCTCCCTCCAGGGTCTCTTGTTCGAGGGGACAGTACAGAAGGAATCAAAGGCCCAAACCAAAGGAACCTGCCTTTGCAGCCAGCTTTGCAGCCACATCAGTGACCTTTACTCCAAGAGGGAGGGAGGTGCCCGTCTCTGAAACATCATCGGCTATCGCGGCGGCGCAAGGGGTTGCCCTGGTGATGATGGCCGCTGTTCCAAACACTGGCTGGCCTCGCAGCCCTTTGTCGGGCGACTGATGCAGCTGCGCAGCCGGTGCCGAGACACTGCATGGGCTGGGTCATGCTCCTGACTCATGCAAAGCCGGGCTTTCAAGCCACAGAACATCACCTCCTCCTCCTCTTTCCCTTCTCCAAGTCACAGCTGGCTAAGAAGGTGGAGGGTGGAGACGGCTGCTCATTAAGCTCAACGGGAGGGCATCTCCGCTGGGTCAGAAGCAGAAGAGTTTCAAGGCTGGTTGGATCTTCAGGACTGGAAATACCAAGACCCAATTCATGCGGGGAGTGCAAACGTCCTTGATAAAAGGTTGCTGTTACGACAGCTGGTGAAAAGACTGACTTAGGCTTCCATGCCAATTGCAATCATCATACCATTGCGCCAACTTTGTGCCAAGGTGGCCCTCTGAGGAGTGGGCTGTGCAGGGTGCCGGCACCCCAGCCAAGCCCAACTGCAGTAGCGCATGTCACGAAGCCGACCTGCAAATCTTGGTGTGGTGGAAACTGAACTCCTCTTCTCCAAGTGAACACTCTCCCTCTTGTGCATTGGAGTGGGGGCCGACTTTCTACAAACACAGCAATCTGCTAATGGGAGTGGCTGAGCAAACACGGAGTGCGCACAAGGTCGGAGGCAGAAGGTGCCGAGAGTCCAGGTCGCCTCGACTCTCCCATGCACAGGAAGAGTTGTGGAAAATGAGGACCTTCTTCCAAACTGACCCAGAGAGACACAGGAGTTGAGGTCTTTGAACAGGGAGGGGGCAGTTTGCTGGGTGGGGGGAATGACAGCCGCCAATCAGAGACTGAACATTTACAGACATGCATGGCGGAAGTACAATCATTTTTTGCTTCCACTGTCTAAGCACCACGTGCGCTGAAAGGGCCGCCTGTCCTTTAGAGGCCAGGGGAACTCACTGCATGCAGCCAGCATGAATATCCTCTCTCCTTTTCATCACCATCTGACCCAATGAAGAATTCTAAGGGATCTGAAAGCTTGCAGCTGAGCACCAACCAGAAAATAACAAACTTATTGATTTATTGATTGATTGGCTTGGAGATCAAGTCAGGATTCCTCTGTTCTGATCTACAGATTTCTCTTCTAATGAACTCAGATGGCCCCCTCTGATCATCATTGCAATTCACTCTGTGCCTTTGGGGTACGGTGGTACTAAGAGTGGCCTCTCCTCCAGAACCCTCTGGCATCCTAAGAGCCATGGTCGGCCAAGCAACAAAATACGTCAATGAGACAGGGTAACCAAGATTTTCAGGGCCATCAAGGAAGGCATATGGAGTGAAGAAATGTAACAGAAGTGCAATCACACTTGCCCCCCATCATCACCCCCCCCTTTTGCAAAGGTGCCCCAAGGAGACGTTGCACTGGCTGACAAAATTTCTCTCTGAATGCCCAGCCTGCACTCATTTGCCCTGGCAGCATCTCCCCCAACAGCACTGGGTAAGCATCTTCCTGCCCCGATCCTGGGAAAGTTTTGCAGGCTTCCCAATAGTGGTCTGAAAGTGCCAGGGGAGCTGCGTCTGGCCCCTCCATATGCTTCCTGCTTTTCTAATTGGCGGCAGATTCTCACCGCAACAGAAAAGGGCCTTCCAGCTTTCCCTGCTCGGAGCCACTTTCTTTGCCTTTTCCCACAACTCAGCAGCAGCCGGCTGGCACCGGGACCTCACTACATAAAAGGGGGTTCCCAGCTGGATTGTGAGCTTGAAGCTGGGATCAAGGAGCAGCCCAAGCTTTGTCAGCCTCCTTTGTGGAGGTCTCAGGGGTCCCTGCCGGCCGGCCCCTCTTTCCGGGAGAGCAGCCCAGAAGACAATAGACCAGATCCCTCCCCGCTCAGCCTCCTGGACAAGAAAGAAGAGAAGAAAACCAAAGGATGCCCAGGAGTGGCCACAAAGCAGCTCTTGGCATCTGGCTGGAAAAAAGGTCTATTAAGGAAGACGCAAAACACCTGTCACCTATCAGTGACAAGAAGGGCAGTATTTGTTGGGCTACCCCAGAAAGCTTTTGATACCTCCCGAGATCCTCCACTTATTTCCTCACCCAAAGGCCCCTTTCTCAGTCCACAGACAGCGATGGCGCACAGAGCGCACTATGCCCCCTTGCCTCCTGTGCTCTTAGGTAGACTCACAGGCCTGCTTTGCTAGGAAGGGAATGAGCCAGGCACCCACAAACTCCAAAGGAGATGGCGCACTTCTTCACCACAAGGACAGCCACCCCAAACTGACCATCTTGAGCGCATGATGGCTGAACAGCCAGACAATGTTGCCACATCTCTGCTCAAAAAGCCTTCTTACTTTTCCCTCCCTGGTCCCCATTCTGATTCCATTATGTTATTATAATGATAGATTTGGCTAAGAGAGGTTGGAGACACAATATGCCATTCATCTCTGAAAACGCGCAGTCCAACTTTTAATCAATGCACAACTTTTCAATTATTACCCACATGTATTTGGACACAACTTCACAACTAAACAACATCTGAGCCACAACTACGCCAAAAAAGCACACAACTTGCTGGCTGAAAGGCAAAATGTCAGTCAGAATAACTCACTCATTACAACAGATGCCAACAAAAAAACTATAATAGAGCATTTTGATGCCGAGTCTTTAGAGCTATAAACTTCAGAACCTTTACAACAAGCCTGCAGTGTAGGTCAGTGAGATTCCTCCAATATGATGCTGGCGTCTCAGCTCCCTAATTTCTGCCCACAGATGTGAGATGCCAGCTTTAAAAACTAAGTGCAGCATCACAGAGTACAGGAAGAAGGGAGCAGAGGGAGCCCAAGGAAGCTTTTCCTGCATCACTTCCAAAGGGGGGACCCAAGCAAGGCGTCATCATGGAGAGAGAGAGAGAGAGAGAGAGAGAGAGAGAGAGAGAGAGAGAGAGAGAGAGAGAGAGAGATGCGCACTTCAGATATGGGTGCATTTCCTGCCACCCCTTCCGACCACACTTGTGAGAGCAGCTCCGCTGTGCATCCAAGTTGCGCAAACTGAACATGGGAAAGACCTGGGGATGCTGGTGGAACCGGCCCCAAGTGCAAATGGCCATCAGGGTTTGCACAGCTTGGAAGGTCAATTCCAGAAGCCCAGAACTGTGGCTCTCTGCAGCCACAGGGCACATCTGCGCACTAGTAAGAAGTGCGCCCTGGTGAGCAGTGCAAGAAAACAGCCCACCAATTGGCCCCCAGTTGTCCTGTTTAGGGCTTCCCAAAGGGGGTAGTGGAACAACCACCCTTGGGACAGGCACACAGAAAGAGGCAAGTCCAGGCAGCATCTTCACCTCTTAACCCAGGAGATGTCAACCCCCAGCAGGTGCAGCCCCCACAACATGGGACATATGAGCACAGGGTTGCCATATGTCCTGCAAAAACCGGGATCGTTCCCGTTTGGGGGGTTGTATTCACATATTGGCAATTTGAAGAGGGGGTCCTGTCCTGGTTTCATGGAAGAGACTTGTGGCAACCCCAGCTGAGCAGGGCCATCTCCTGCCGCCCTCTATCAGGGCATGTGGCGCCAACCTCTGCTTCACATGTGCAGGTGCATTTTGACACCTCCGTCCAAAGGGAGGATGTGGCGAACAGCTGCCACCCCATGCAGGGATCTTAGTTGGCGGAGGTCCCTGCCACATGGGAGACCAGACTGAGTTGGCCCCCAACACACACATGGGGGAGGCCCCCTTCGCTACAGATCCAGTGCCCACCTGAGGTTGGTCCAGTGCCCGTGTGCCAGGGCCATGCAAGGGCCAAGTGAGTGTGCCCTGTCCACTCACACTCACCCTCCACAGTGCCCACCCAGCTATGCCACGACCAGACACAGGTGCTGCCCCCACCCTCACCCTCTACAGCAAGTGAACCCCCATCAGTGCCCACCCCTGGGGGGCATTCACCAGAAGCAGCACCTGCCCTCCAGGTAGGTGGGGGCTGCAGCCTGATCACCCAGTAGGAGGGGGCCTGGACACCCCCACCCTCTCCAAAGGGCTGCAGTGCTCAGCCATCCAGGAACCCCAGTGTGTTTGTGGGGGGTCCTCTTTACTCCCCTCCCCCCTCCGTCAGGGGGGGACTTAGCCCAGAAAGAAAGGGGTATACACCCCCCTCCCAGACCAGGACTTGGGGGAATCAAGGCTTCCCCCCCCCCCCAGCCGTCGAGGCTGGAGAGAGACAAAGGGAGCCCCACCCGCGACTAGTTGTGGGGACAGAGAGCACGTCTAGGGTGGAGGTCGCGGGGGGGGGGGTTTCCCCGGCGGGGGGGACTGTGCCTCTCCCTCCCTTCCTTCCTTCCTTCCTTCCACCTGCCCCCTTACCTTCCTTGACTCCAGGCAGCTTGGACTGGTCGATGCCCAGCCCGTCCATGGTGCGCCTTCCTCCGAGGGGCCCCGATCCTCTGCACGTCGGTGGAGTGGTGGGTCTGCCAGCCAGCCCAGGCACCGGGACCCTCCCCTCCCTTCCCCTCCCCACACGGCTGTTCCCTCCCCCCTCCTCCGCAAGGAACTCTGGGAAATGTAGTCCCACTGCCTCCCCATGGGGGGTACCATGCTGCGCCCCAGCTTGGAGGTCTCCCTCTCCTATCTCCCCACTGGGAAAGCCCGACGGGGATGCGCTCAGTAGCGTAGCTGGAGGGGGGCGCAGCAGTCTGTTTGGGAGGGAGCCTCACCTGATCCTTCAGGTGGAATGACTCCGAAGAGGTGAGACTCCCTCCCAAACAGACTGCTGCGCCCCCCTCCAGCTACGCCACTGCAGCCTTCCCATCAGAACGTTCAACACTCCAACGTTCCATCCGAAGAAGCTTCAGCCCCCCAACGTTCCATCCGTTCCAGTCCAGCCTGGAAGGACTCTCAAGGGGTGAGCCTCCCTCCCACCCTGACTGCTGCGCCCCCTCCAGCTATGCCACCCACCTGGCTGGCATTCCCCTTCCCCCATCTGTCCTCTTTCTCCTGGACGTGTCCTCCTTTTTAGCCTGGAAAAAAGTCTCCACTGAGCGTACAGCAGGGATGGAGCAGCCTTCTTGGGATTCATAAAATACAATGTAATAAATTAGAGGTAACAGTTTTTAAATGTAATGAATGTTACGACTCTATCACCACTCAAGGCACAATCCAGAGCAACTATGGGGAATCCTTGCTCCGGTGTAAGAACAATTTGCTCTGGATTGCAATATGAATTTCCCATAGGTTTTCAGGTCTCTTACATGCTCCAATAGTAACTATGGATTTGGGGGTTAGAAAACAATGAGCACAATCCTAACCATATCTACTCAGAAGGAAGCCCCATATTGTTCAATGGCTCTTACTCCCAGGAAAGTGTGTTTAGGATTGCAGTCAATGATTAATTTCCAAGGCGCCTCAACATATAGTAAATGCCTGGATGTTAAGCAACAACAAACAAGGAAGCAGGAGCAGGAATGTACTTCCAGGAGCAGGGAAGTGCGGTGTGTGTGGAGGCAGAGCAACCCCACTGGTGGAGTCCTTTGAAAAGTGCCACTGCTGTGCCACCGCATGTGAATTCTGAGTGCATGTGCACTTCACATGGTGGCAGTGTTTTCGAAAGGACTTAGGTGGAGGAGCTCTGCCTCATCTGCCTCCCCTCATGCCCCATGTCCCTGCACATAACCCCCAAAACTGGCACTAGTGACGTTGCAAAGATGTTGCGGCAGTCACTGGTGCGATAGAAATAAGAGTGGAGGTTCACCCGTGGCCTAGGCAGAAATGTTCAGTCTCACTGAAAGAGACTTGGGACCAAGGCCCAGATGGGGAAAACGTGATGTGGCAGAAAACCAATGGGAAAGTTCAGGTCAAGATGACCCTACGTGGGGAACAAGGCTTGGGCCACAATGTGGGCTGGTAGCCCTATGCTGGGTTGTCAACATCATGAACTGCCAAGTGTCTTGAGCTGGCAGTTGAGAGCAAATCAAAAGACTCAAAGGGGGGGGGGGGGCTTTGTGGTGGTAGAGAATAAAGGTGAGAACTGGAGGGCTGGAAAACTGGGATCTGATCCTCAAAGCTGTCTCTTGGGCCTGAATGCTGCTTGATGCAAGAGACCTGCTTTCTGCAAAGACCAACCTGCCACCTGAATTCGAATTCCTAAAGGATGGGTAACTCTGTTCTCTCTAACAGGTGTACCATCCATCTAGCATGAGGTGTCTTGTGCCATTCAGTGTATAACACACTGCTGGGTTCAAGAGCACCCCCCACTTAGCACTTCCCCCACCCCTGCAGGAGAACATTTCCTGGCTGGCTCAGAAGGGCATATGCACTCTTCCAGCTGAGCTGCGTGTGCACCCTTCTGTGCCAACCAGAGAATATTCCCCGGCTGGCTCAGAAGTGCGCGTGTGCGGCTCCAGCACAGTATGCGCTCCTCGCAGCTGGCCAGGGTGGTTCTCCGGCTGGCTGTGAGGAGCCCATGTACATGATGGCATCATGATGGGTGCCATGGGTGCACAGTGCCATTGGTACACCCCTATGTTGCAGGTATGTTCCTGGCTGCAAGAGTGGGTTCGATGCCAGTGCAAATTGTGGCCATTTATGCTCACGGAGGGCATCAAGGTTCAAAACCAAAGCCAGCAGAATCTTCTCTTGATGATGCCTCATCACCTGCCCGCAGGTGGCTTCCTCAGAGGGAATTGGTTCATTGTGAGAATTGCTGCTTGCTTCGGTGTATCTATTTGTGACAGGTTTGGTGCTTCCACGTTGCAGTGTGTGCAAGGAGGGTAAGCGAGTGAGCGATTCCGAGGCTCTTACGTTTGGCCTGTTTATTTTTAATCCGGGTTTAGATTAGTTGTTTCTTTTCTGCTGTACAAACATGCTTTGATGTTGTTTGTGGGAAGACAGAAAGTGCTGTTCTGTTTTATGGGAAATTTGAGTCCCCCCACTGAGAAGAACGCACAGCCCCAAACATGTTTTCAGCAAATGATCTTGCGCCCTTGAGAGTTTCTATTTGTTTGCCTTTGGGTTTGCAGTGCTTCTCTTGTATCCACATGTCCAACATCTGCACCGGGTGGGCGGGGGATCCAGGCCTTGAGAAAAAGCTTGGCAGAGGCCCCAATGAGGATAAATCAGGCTGCGCTGGCTTCCTAGCAGACCTTCACCTCTTTATCTGCTCCCTTTTACTCCGTGAAACAATTTTCAGAGTCAAATCAAATTAACCTTTTGTTCCACGAAGGTCAGGCTACATTTTTTCATACCCCTGATGGGGGCTGGTTGTTGTCTGATCAGTTTCATGCCCCTGCAGATTAAATATCCTGATGTCTCTCCTTGCAGCTCATTGACTCTCCTCCTGCTGCTCTTGTGGGCACGGGAGGATTGATTTTATTTTATTTAAGGGATTTATACCCTGCATTTCCATACCAACACAAATACCCATGGTGGCTTACAAAGCCTCCTTCTGTCCTCACAACAACCCTGTGAGGTAGGTGAGTCTAAGAGTGAATGCCTTGACCAAGGTCACCCAGGAAGCTTCATGCCCCAGGGTGGGATGTGAACCTTGATCTTCCAGGTCTCGACCCAGCTCCCTAACCAAAACCATCCTGCACCAGGAGCTGACCTGTTTCTGGCCCGGCTGGTAGCACATGAACCTGCACGCTGCTGTATGTGGAGAATGGTTGTTGATCATGACACCTGATGTCTGTAACGTGCTAAGTGGCAAAAGCTCATTTCCGTACTGCCCTTCTCCATACTTCTCCTTCTCCGCACTACCCAATCTGCTTTTTAGCAGGAACTTTCACGAGTGGTGCATTTTTTTCAAAGTATCCAAACCCCAAACTTGGCTGACCTCATTGATGCATCACCAACTCATTCCACAACATGTTGGCCAGGTGGAGGGGGGCTCCATGGGTGTGGTGGTGGCATCTGGCCTAGATACGTTTCTGGAACAAAAGTCTTTCACAGGGTACAAGCCATAATGGGTCTGTGCACCCTCCTGATTTTAGAAGTGGGCTACCAGGGCCAGGTAGAAGGGAAGGTGTCCAGCCAGTCTGGATGTTGAATTCTTAAAATGAGATTATAGATTGTTTTGGATAGATCTTTAGGTGGTGGGTTTGAAGAAAGGTGGCTTTAGAGCTCTGCGCTGCCTTACAACTTTCATAATTTTATTTATTTTTATTTTATTCGATATTCTTCCCCCCAATATTTTGCTTTGTTTCCTTTGGTGTTTTTTATTTTTAAAATAATAATTTTATTACTCCTTTCTCCCCCTTCGTTGCTTGATGGAAATCAGCCAGGTCTGCTGCTGTTGCAAATGGGTAAGAGGATTGGGAACAAAAGCAGGGCTCAGACTCAGCGGCTTTTGGGTTTGACTGTCTCTGACAAAGAGAAGCTGATCTGTTTGGGGGCAGCGAAAAATGTTTGCAGTTCTCCCTTCTCTTTTTGTCTGTTCTGATCAGTTGGGTCGCAGTCCAGTGTCCAGCAGCACATACTGTACGTTCATACCAAAGGCTCCAGCAGCTGTTAAAAAGCTGCCCCCCACCCCCGTACATACTTCTGAACTGAAATTTGGTCCGTACAACAGTTCTGTGAGGTAGGTTCCGTCTTCTTTTGGCTTGCTTGCCCCTTGACCAAGGTCACACAGTGAACCTCCTAAAGGTTTCTCCACGTACACCTGGGGAAGTGGGTCTTCATACACCTGGGTTTGGAGAAGCAGTGACTACCTGCAAAAGAAAGTGATAACACAGAGAACAGCTAAGGCTGCAATCCTAAAGACACTTTCCTGGGAGTAAAACCCATTGAACACAATGGGACTTCTTTTTGAGTAGACATAGTTTGGATTGTGCTCTAAGCATCACTGGAAACAAAATTGCATGATCAGTTATATGTTTTCACCTCATCGGCTCTGGAATATTGGAGAGGAATGGGCGTTTCCTCCCTGGCAAGAGGCAAAGGATTGGGACCTTCACCTTGCCCTCTGCTAAGACAGGATGCCTGGATGAAGAACCAAATGATGACAATTTGCCCAATGAGGGGGAGAACATGAATAGATTTTGTGTTCTTAGAAGGTTTTAATAGAAATGTTGTGTAGGTGGCGGGTGCACAATTTGTAAGCAAGAACAAGGAGGACCCAGAGATGGGACCCGGAAAGCCTGACTGGCAGAAGTTCTGTTACTTTGATCTCTTTCGCTTTTGATATCATCTCAGAGCAGCTGTGCTCCTGCTCTTCAAAAGTTGCCACAATCCCCCCCCCCATCATTCATGCTGCAGTCCCCATGCGCTGGGTGCAAGGACGCAATAAGGAACAGCTGCTCTGCTTCCTGGGGCTTCCCAGGCCCCCAGTCCTGTTCTCTGATGCATGCACTCCCAGCAGCTGCTTTGGTTTATCCCCCACTTCTCCATCCTCTGATACTCAGTTTTTCTCTGCTTTATCTCTGCAACACCCCAGAGTACTCCCCATAAAAAAAGCAGGCCTCCATCAGTCTTGGAAGACTATGGTATTGTGCTCGGCGCTGCATACGCTGCATGCAAAGCACAAAAGCCTGGGTTGGATTGTTATGGAGGATAGGCTGATACCCAAGCAGCAAATCCCCCCTCTCCATGCCACTGAATTAGTCCAATGGAAAGGCAAAGCCAATGCAATTGGATCCAGCTGGTGTTGCAGAGCTGGGCTAAGGACAGGAGCTCACCCTGTCTTGTGGGGCCGACCCAGGTCTTGAACCCTGGCCTGCTGGTTAACAGGCACAGCGTCTTAACCACTTGTGCCACCCATAGCCATAACCAACTCACAACCATAACCAACTCTTTTCTAGGTTCCACATTCTCCTTTCTCTGTTTCTTCTTATCATTTACACCAGTGGTTTTCAACCTTTTCCATCTCATGGCACACTGACAATGTCCTAAAATGATCAAGGCACACATGGCACCATCCATGGCATACCAGTGGTTGAAAATCATTGGTTTGCACCTCACCCGTATTAAAACATACCCCGGGTGGCTCATGAATTGCAACCTTCACAACAAAAACTCACCAATAATCTAAATTAAATGGTTAATTTCAAAGGAGTGTCTGGAATGCTTTGTTCCTGGAGCACAGCCAGTAGCAGCAGAGAATGCAGTGCCGGATGGACCTGATGGTTGAAACCCATGCGTAAAAAATGTGCTAAAGGAAGAGATTGTGGTCCCTTAAAAGCACAAAGGGCACCTTTAAAAACACTTTCTAGGGAGGGAAAATTGCTTGGTTCTGCAGGAGAAACTTCCACTGCTAAGGTTTTGGAACAAATTGACCCAAACCACAGTGTTAGTTACTGGATTCACGTTACTCAGTTTTCCCCATACAATGGTCTCTCTTGAGCCAGTTACCATAGGAAAGCAGGGTCTACTCTAGTTACACTGATGACGATGCAAAATTAACTGGGACCCAAAGGGCTACTGCAGTACTTGTGGTCTGAATTTTCTCGCATATGCGGTCTGATTTGGGTTGCACTTCCATGGACCTCAGCGTCTTGGGAGAGGTGCCAAATTCACAGGGATGGGCAGAGAATAGGCTCTTCCTCTTCCAGCAAAATTTCCCCTGGCAAAGCAAAGTAAAACAAAAGAACTAAGTTGTGTAAAAGCCGTGCTAAAAATATTCCCCCATGGAACTTGGTCCATCCTGGGAGCTGGACGGAGGAACCAAGCACTTTTCGGGGACAATTTATGGGATTCTTCACCAGCAGCCCAGCAGAAGAGTTGGAAGCTGACCTTATTGATTCTTTTATTTTGCGAGCCAGAATAGATAATCGACACAAATGCCTATCACCTAAAAAGTCCCCCCCCCCACTTCTAGAATCCTGACTATAGGACTGATGCACAATACTGTCTTTAGGACTAATGCTCATGCATGGATGTGCACAAGCACACACACACACACACACACACACACAGAGAGAGAGAGAGAGAGAGAGAGAGAGAGAGAGCTCCAGTACAGGAGTTTTCTACCACCATAGCATACAGAGTTAACCCTTTCATGGAACTGTTCATGTTCATAATCACCAGTCTCCCAGTTGCCATTCCATGGCATGCACCCTACGCATGTGCTTATCATCCCTGCTTTGGGGAAATAATCAGGGGCACCTGGGCATTCACACCGCCCTGGTTGGGGCTGGCACCCACCTTTGGAGGCCTCCGCCAGTAAGGAGCGCAGATGTCTCCCAAGCAGAACCAGGCGCTGTTTTCCTTTGAGGGGAAGCACCAGACTTGAGCCTCTCTGTGTTGTCTGTTGTGGTCGGCGAAGAGAAACAGCTGGAATTGTGAAGCTAAGCATGAGTTCCCCTGCTGTGGTTCCAAGTCAACCACTCACAAGCCACACTGGTTTCTGGTTTCTCAGCACAACAGGCTCCACCACCATCTGTGCTGGAACGGGGCACCCGGGCACGAGGCTGCCTGTCCTGGATGAGGGAAGACACATTGCCTGGTCCAGGATGCCCCTGCCTGTCTCTGGCCTTTACTTCTGAACCAGAAATGGGGCATTTTTCCTTGATGCCTTTTTACTGCATCTGCTCCTGTTTTACTCTTATCAGCAAACTAGCTGGTGGGTGGATAGGTGGATCGACACCTATGGACCCCTTTATCCAACAAGCTAAGAACCCAAGACCCAAGTTTTTAAAGCCCCATTTATGATCTCCCCCCCTTTTCCAACCACCTGCAGCCCAAGCTTTAGAAAAGACCTAGACCCACCACAAGGCTTGGGGTACCCCTTCTTGTCACCAGCCCAACTTTTTGAATCTGGCACAAGAACCTAGTTTTGGTGGAATCTGTGCCACACGCAACCAATTTGGAACAACTCAGCTGAAGATCAGAATTGTTCTTCTGCTTTGGTTTATTGGCAAATTGGTTTCTATTCCACAACAATCCATTTTCTCTAAGAATGTGTGAGTTTCCAAGGAGTCCTGCTGGATTTGACCAAAATGTGTGCTCCATGAAGATCAGTGCAACTCCCAAACACAAACCACCTGCTTCTAGGAAGGTCTTAGAAGCTGTGCGGACAAACTGGAAACATTTTTTTTTCAGGGCCCCAGGTTCACAGCCAAGATCTGCAGAATCTTAGGCTGCAGTACTAATCATCAGTTAGGCCAGTATTAGTCTTGGCATATATCCTATGCTGACTTGGGGGTGTCGCAAATGTGCCACAATACACTTCTGTCCTACATTCTAGTATGGGGCACCCTTAGGTGTGTGGTCCAGTTGGTAGCAATAGGTCCAGTTGGCCTAAAGCTGGCCCTGTTTGGTTATTGGTGTTCCCATAGAGCTGTGGTACTTAACTTGGGTTTGGTCAAAACCCAGGGGTTCGGTGAGTCCATCTCAGGGGTTTGGCAGAAGTGGTGTCCCTTTCATTCACCAGGCTTGCCAGGTGCATTGATATACTTTTGTTTCAATGGACAGAACATTTTATTTTTCCAACTATGAAGGGTTCGGTGAATGCACATATGACACTTGTGGGGTTCAGAACCTCCAACAAGGTTAGGAACCGCTGCAATAGAGCATATAGAGCTCCCACTGTGCTCAGCTTAGGGATATGAGTGGAATGTGCTAGTGTCATATGTGCTTCCCAGTGGCATCTGGTGGGCCACTGTGAGATACAGGAAGCTGGACTAGATGGGTCTGTGGCCTAATCCAGTGGGTGCTCTTCTGATGTTCTTAATGTTTGGCCCCCTTCTGCCCCTCTTGGTGCCGACCTGCTTCCATCACTGGTGATTGTCCTTCTGGCCCCTACACCAGCAAGGAGGGAGCAGGAGAAGGAAATGGGTAACTTTTAAATTGTGTAAAAATGTCCCTCATTATCCCACTAGGGTTCCATTCCAGAATATCCGTGAATTAAAAAATCAGTGTATAAAGAAAACAATGGAAAATAGGTTTAAAGAGCCACTTCCAGGTTTCTTGCTCCTCTGTTGCGCCAGACTGAATAAGGTAGTGCCTTAACAGGTGCAGGGCTTTGATTCTGGGACTGAAAAACGGAATGATTGCTTGCATGACTATCTCTCTACAACAGTAGAAAAGCAGTTTTGTAAAGTGCAATTTGCAGTGGCCATTCGTGCGGAATCAAATCTGGATATAAAAAAATCTGTGTATAACATGGTTGGACCTGCATATCTTGTTCTGTTTTTTTTTCAAATTAAAATCTACACAAAATGTTCCATAATAAAAACAGAACAAAATAAAATCACGGAAAGCAAAAACAGAAAAACAGAACAGTTAAAAAATAATAGTGGTAACTAGAATGATCAATGTGTGTCATTTAAAAACCCTAAAAGCCAGAGCCCTGGGAGGGATAAGGACCCCATGTTCCCAGGTCTGCCTACTCTGATTGAAGCGATCCCTGGACATTTCCCACCCCAATGAAATGCTGAAAATTGCTGGAAGCTTTGCTGCAATTTCCAAAGTTGCCAGTTCCCGGTGCCAGTTCCTGGTGATTCCAGGTCAGTCCTGGAGAGTTGGCCCCCCTACAGGCCCCACTGCCCCTTCTGCATGACTGTCTTGTGATGGAGCTCCATCATGGGACTGAAGCAAAGATGAACAAAAGAACGATCCGTAATGATGTTGTGCTACAAAAATTAATAAGGGGAAGAAAGAACGAGAGGCGGAGGCTCCACGTTAGGCTTTATTCTCGCACCGCGGAGCGTATGCAGCTCTTTTCAGGCTTGAATAGGAAGCATCTCCAAGCATATAATACAGGAATTGAAAAAGCTCTTCTTGTGGAGGCTGAGAAGGCAAAGGGAAGGGGCAGAAGGAAGGTTCAGACAAGGTGCTCATGCATCATTGATTACGACCCCCCCTTTCTGCCTTCGTTCAATCTCAACCTTCAAGTGGTGGCTGGACAGAGACATATAGTGGCTAAAGTGATGAGTGAAGACTGAAGAACAGGCAATGTCCGGGAAAACTCTTCCTCCCGGCAGAAGAAACTGGGGAGCTTCCAGTCCAGACCTATAGGGTTTGCCTTTGGAACAGCAAGGATGACCACAGGGTGACCATATAGAATGGAGGACAGAGTGCTTCTACCTTTAACCATTGCATAGCAAAGGGAATCGAGGCAGGTGTTGCTTTTTAAACCCCTCAATGATAAGCTAAACCTGCCTCAATTCCCTCTTATATGCAATGCTTAAAGGTCGAGGCACACTGACATCCATTCTGTATGGTCATCCTGGGTGACCATATGTTCTGTTTTTCCAGCACCTGTCCTCTTTTTAGCCTTGTGTCCTTCATTTCCCTCCATTTACTTGTGAGCAGGCACCATGTAGCCTTCTTGTAATTCATAAATTATGGCTACGCTCCAGTTTGGCCAGCATAAAACCTGGCATAAGTCCTGTTCTGAACTGGGGGTGATACAAAAGTGCCGTATGACACTTCCACCCCACCCCTAGGGAGGTTAGGCCTGAGAATAGGCATACTCCAACCTCTCCACACCACCACAGGAAAAATTCTCAGGTGAGTTAGGCTGGCCTAAATCAGTTATGATTCTGTCCATAATGTAACAAATTATATGTAACAGTTTTAAGTTTTAATAATAAGCAATATTGTGGATAAATTAACCACTTGAAAGCAATATATATGAGTGTCCTTAGCTTTTCTTTTCTCATGTCCTACATTTTTCTTATGTGTCCTACATTTTGTCCTACAATTATGACATAGGGTCACCCTGTTTAGGAACAAACCTCTCACTGCCCAGAGAATCCTGGGTATGTACTTCCGCAAAGGATTTCCAACAACGTTCTCACCACCAACACCAAACTGTAATTCCCAGGCTTCTTTGGGGCATCCACATTCGTTTCCCCCAAATATTTCTGGCATATTTGGTATGCCAGAAATATGCTTGGTCTAAGCGGGTAGTGCTTGTCTTGTATTTGTGAGCGTCCTGATCTCCCTCCTTCATATTTATTTGGGGGAAGTGCATGTGTTGGGCACTCTACGGAAAACAAAACTGATTTTCAACCAAGGGCTGCACTTGGATATAGGGGAGCAAATGAGAGGTTCAGGACTGAAAAAAGTGGGGCAGAGGAAGAAGAAGGAAAGGCTTGACACAGGCAGGGGGTTAAGGTGGCTTGAGGAATGATGGGTGCCTGGAGCATGTGGCAGAAATCCTTTTGTATGAGCTCCAAGATCTCCCGTTAAAAGAATCTTCAGTGATGGGAATGGACAATATTGGGCTGGACAGTGAACGAGGCTGATGGGGCAGGAGCAGTGATGGCATTCAAAGAAATGAACAACTGGTTCTCTGCCCATCTGGCAGTCACCTTTTAATGGCTATTTTTAAACTTGAGATGTCCTATCTCTCGTTAACAACCGGTTCTATAGAGTAGGAGCGAACCTGCTGGAGCCCACCACTGGGCAGGAGGGAGCATCACAGAAGGGTCAGAAACAAAGCTGGAAGGCAGGAAGGGGTCAACAGTCCCTTCCTGGAGAGATGGGGCAGGAGGACAACACTCAGGATTGTCAAGGCGGCTGCCACATTTGCAGGCTGACTGTCTCTGCACCATTCCCCGGAGCTGCCAGCCCTGGCACAGACACCCCATCAGACCAGTCAATGCAATGAGAAGCCTGCAAATGTCGCAGCCTTGGACTCAATGCAGAAGTGTTTGGGCCAACTTCCACGGAGGGGCCGCTCTGTGATGACGGCCCCATGAGCAGGGCCCCAATGGAGAGAGTGCTTGGAGTTGAGTCAGGTGCAGATGTTGGAAAACCTGATGCTGGCAGGAGAGGGTGTTGGCAAAGACAGACCAGAAAGCAGGAAGCCATTGATCAGGCAAGGTGGCGGAAACCTCGGAAGGGGGTAGGGCCCAAATCTGTGCACGCCAACCCTGGTACCCAGGTTTCGCATGGGGGCCCAAAAGATTCTGTTGGCTCTCTCCCCCCTAGCTACGTGGCAGACGTTGGGGTCTTAAGTTAAACCAAATCAAGTTCAAGGTCTGCTGATTATTAATCTGATTATTTGATTATTGATGATTTATTAATAATCGCTTAATAAAGTGGCCCATCTCCTCCAATCTGCTTGTCTGAGTGTTTAATTGACCAATGTGTAGACCAAAGCAGGAAGCCACTGATCAGGAAAGGTGAAGAAATAACCCTGTAAATTACTGGGAAATATATGGCTGTTCTAACCACTGTGAAGCCTTTCTTGGACTGGACTGTCTCTCTTTAATGCTTACTTTTATTTATTTTACTTATATATCTTCTTTATATCCTGCATCAAGGAGACTCGAGGCGTCTAACATTGGAGCAAAAATGCAAAAAACATTTTTAAAAACCACATAAAACAATTAATACAACATTAGCAAGGCAGCAAATGGAACGTTCAAAACAACAGAACAGAATGAGGGCGCAATCCAGAGTAACTACGGGGAGTCCTTGCTCCGGTGTAAGAGCAATTTGCTCTGGATTGCAATATGAATTTCCCATAGGTTTTCACTGGTTGGTGCAGTAACTATGGGTGCACGTAATGTCTCTTACGTGCTCCCGTAGTTACTCTGGATTGTAGGGAGTGTCAAATATGGGTAATCCCCAGTGGGGGTGGGGGTGTCCCCCTTTGATTTTAGCCTTTTAAAGGAAAATCTTAAAACTCCATTGACTTTAAGAAATTGCTGTGCTGACTCCAGGAACCTTCACTTTGTGGGTGGTGGGCCTGGGCTGACTGCATTTCTCTCTGCACAAGAACTGTATGCTATTTGAGAAAGAGATACACAAACTCACACATACGCACTGATTCAGGGCAGTGCATCGGGGAAAGAAGGTCTGATCCTGCGGTCGGGACTTTGTACCGTTCATACAAGAATAACACGGAATGGATACACTTTTCATGAGATCAAATCCTTAATTACAAAGTTGTGAGATAGAGACTGGGGAGTGAAGCTCTCGGAAAGTCTTCTGCAAGGTCATCCGTTCTGGACAAGGCAGGAAATCTGCAAGAAGGAAAGTCATGAAAAGTTAAGACATTTGTTGGCCATAAATAATAATGATGATCTAAAGGGGTCAGACAGGAAAGATGCAATGCACACACACATATGCACACCCACACACATGATAACAATCCAATACAGTGGTACCTTGTAAGTGGTATCTTCTGTATTATATTACAGTGTATTGAATTCGATTGCAGTTAATATTTTTATATTATTATTATTATTATTATTATTATTATTATTATTATTATTATTATTATTATTATTTTATTTTATTTTATTTTATTATTTTATTATAATACTGATAGTTTAATATTTTTGTATGAATATTTTTGGGTTGTAGAACCAATTGTCTGAGTTTTCATTATTTCCTATGGGAAAATCCGCTTTGTATAAAGAACACTCTGTAACACTAACATGCTTCCGGAACCAATTGTGTTTGTCTTGCAAGGCACCATTGTACTTGCCATTTATATGACCAGTTCGAAAACTGTTGAGATGGTCTAGTGCCCAGTGGAGGAACCTGGCAAGTGCCCTTTAATGAAGCGCTATGGTTTTCCAACAACAAACTCTCAGCCCTTTTACTGTCACTGCCTTTCCTCACTGTTGTTGGATGTTCCCAAAGACATCTGAAGTCTCCAATGCTTTCCAAAGGAGCCGGACCCTCAACTTCTTGCCATTAAGTCAGAACAGGTTCTGTCTCCACCACCGTTTTCTTATCTGGAAGTCCCAGGTATCCCTTGGAAGCCCTGCCCTGCTGGACCCAAGCCCTGTTGGGATGGCTTTCTGGGCTGTCCAGGTGAAGGCAGGTTGTTGAAAGCAGGACTCTGTGACTCGGTCTTACCGGGCTGACTAGCCCCTGGAGTTGCTCAGATGATTAGTTCCCAGCCGGTCTAGAGGGAGTCGAAACCTCCTCTTTGGCAGCTGCACAACTTTCCTGCAGGATGAGAAGAATCAAGATCAGGGACTCAGGTGTGGACACTTGAGCTGTGTACATCAGCAGCCGTGCCTCTGTTTCCCTTATGGCCTCTTGCTGTATCACTGCTTGTTAGCGTGCCCTCACTGCTAGGCAAGCCTGTTGGCCATGTGACATCCCGACACAACACCTGGTACTAAAACTACATGGGACCCTGTGCACAAAATCAGGAGGGTTGCCACAGCTCCTTGTGTTGACCCACAACGAAGGCAGGTGAGACCAAGGCTAGCAAGTGCCTGAAGAGCACAGCTGCCAGGGGCACCAAGAACCAGCCCAACCAGTATATGATCCATTATGAGGCCCTGACCCTCTTGTCCCACAATGAACAGAGACTTATTAGTGCTGGCTTCCATCCCATGGCTGACCTTCTCAGAGAGACCTGTGGAACTCCAATAGGGAGTTCTTCTCAGTCTTTTGGTGTGCAGGCTACATACTGTGCTCTTGTGGCCACCTTGAGGGGTTCTCCGTCTTCCTCCCACACTAGATTAGGTGGTTGACAGGTAATTCAGCATCATCCCTATACTGCAATATTCTGTACATTACTGTATTGCAGCTATTAATTAGCTGTTAATTTTTTCCATTTCCTTTGTAAACCGCTGCGTGGACTTTTTAGTTGAAAAGCAGAATATACTTGTAAATACTGTAGGTAGGTAGGTAGGTAGGTAGGTAGGTAGGTAGGTAGATAGATAGATAGATAGATAGATAGATAGATAGATAGATAGATAGATAGATAGATAGATAGATAGCTGACTTGGTATGATTGTGAATACATAGCCTTAGATGGCTCTGTTCTCATTTGATGGGTAGGGACTTAAAAAAATCCCAAAACAACTATTTTGTGCAGATGCCAAGAATCTGAATAAAGAATCTGAATAATAATAATAATAATAATAATAATAATAATAATAATAATAATAATAATAATAATAATAATAATAATAATATAACTTTTAGTGCTGATGCTTGGCTTGCTTTCTGTCCTTTTCCATGGCCCTAACAGGAGAGCTATGGAAGGGGTTTTGGGAAGAAACAAAGCTGTGGAAAGGAAGCTGCATGCTGGAAAGGATGCAAAGCTGTGCACAGTTTCTATCCCAGAGCAAAGGGACCCAGACTGTGCCTGCCACAGCCAGTTCAGTTACTTGTGGGCCTTCTGCAGGAGAAGCTTTCCCCCTCGTGGGCATCTCTGGGTAAGACAGGAATGCTTTTGTTCAAATCCTCAAGATCTAGGATCTGTCCCCATTCCCATCTCCCCCATGGACTGAAATAATAACATTGTGACATGCAACATGTTATTATGCAAGACAAGTGCTTTGCACTGAGCATGTGAAACTGACTGCAGTCTACAAAATCCATGAGACGCACCCAATGCAGAGGCAGCTGGTCGTATCGGGAAGGAGGAAGAAAGGAAGGAGCTCCCTTGTCTTCCTGCACTGCCCACTTGTTGTATCTGAGAGCAGCTGGGGAGAGGTCTGGAGCAGCCTGCCCAGCACTGGCCTCGTCCTCGGTCTCCCTGATCTTGCCACTCCATCAACACACGGCTTTAATTCTGCTCCTCTGCTATTGCAGAGACTGCTTGTGGTAGAAGAGAGTGGAACCCTTTGCCTCGCACCCAATGCTAGATGCTAGAACATTGGAAGGTGGAAGGAGGTGAGGTCTATAGTTGACCAGAAGGTGGGTGAAGGTGGGAGACTGAAATGGCAAAGGTAGCATGGCGGACATGCCAACGATATTCAGATTTTGGGTGGGAGAGCAGTCTTCTTCCCCATTCATCTTCTAAGGAGCACTACAGTTTTGACTCCTGCAAATCTACACCCCAAAGTGCGGTACTGTTTTTATTAGGATCAGCCCAAAGAGAAGGATATAAAACTTTCCAGTTCTACAGAACTCTTGTTTGGGTAAGTGGAGGAGGATGGACAACAGTCTCTGTTGTGGAAACAGAAGATAAGAGATTACTTTGGACACACACAAGGGTGCTTAGACCAAAGGACCAAGGGACAAAAATGAGTTTGATAGTCCCATTTCTGCCCCCCCTCCCAACACATCTGGCAATACAAAGTCCATCAGCTAACTCCATCCTTGACAATTTAGGGACTTTTTTAGTGTGCCGTGAGTTGTAAATGGGTGAAAAACACTGTTCTCAGTTTCCTTCCACTGGAAAGGACAGAATGAAGACAGCAAAACAGTGGACTGAATGGAGGGGATGAATCAATACTTCTAAGTAAGATCCCACTGGTGCCCTCTCCCAAGCAGTGCCAGCGCTGATCACCAAGGAGGGAGACCCTCAACACTTTGAAACTCGTCCCCATTTCAAATTGCCCACCTCTGGTTGGTCTTCAGGTCCACTGAGCCAGCGGAGAGCCTGTCGAGCGGAGAACCAAATCCCGGGAAACTGCGCTTCTTCTTAGTTTCGGTGGCATCGTTCTCAAGGGAGACCAGCTCGTCCAGGAGCAGCAGTTTGCTGGCCAGGTCGGTGGCTGACTTACCTCCAAGGGAGAGGGAAGGAGGCTGCACCCCCAGGACTGCAGAGGAGTCCAATGGCTGCTGCAAAGGAAAAGGTGTAAAGAGTCTGGCCACTCAGTCCCTCTCTTAACCTGGCCGAGCCCCTTTCCACCGAACAGCTCTCTAGCGGGGTTGCTCATCCTCAAAGGAAGGAAAACCCTCAAAATCAGGTTTCAAAGGTGACATCCTCAAGGTGGAGCAGCTGTAATGAAATGCAGGCTTACGTGATTCTTGAAAATTGGGAGGTCATGGTTAGAAATAGGCCAGAGATGCAAAAGCAGGAGCTCCCGAGGGAGTCGGATTTGGGGCAATAGATCTTCTCTGCGATGAGCCCTTGTTCAGCCACGGAAATCAAAGCAAGAACTTGGTTTAGAGGGGAGCCTGGTGCCCCGGGGAGGTTTGCGCTATTCATTAATGGACTCCAAGGAATTTAGACTGCATTCAACAGCAGAAGTCAGTACAACTCTTACCTTGTACATAGATTTTTTAATACCCGGATTTGACTCAGCGCTATCAGCCACTGCAAATGGGAAGGGACATGCTAATCCTCAAGGATCAGCAAAAAATGCATCCCTTTAAAATCATAGTTTTAAAAACTGCTTTTCTACTGTTGTAGACAGCAATCATGCAAGCAATCTTTCCATTCTTCAGCTGAGCCAGGCAAAAGCAGGCAGCCTTTTGCATTTCTAATTGCTGACGCCTCTACAACAGGAAGAAAAGCTGTTTTTAAACAATTATAAAAGGACACACTTATTATTTTTTTAAAGCTGCTTTCTTTGAACACATTATCTGGTATTAGCAGAGAGTCTCAGAATTAAAGTCCTGGGGTTAATGAGGAACAATGGAGGTGCAAAAAATCTGGAAGTGGGTCTTATTTTTCCACTGGTTTTTAAACCACTAATTTTCTTTATCCAGAGGGGGTTCCGGAACAGAAAGTGAGTGGATAACAAGGGACCACCTGTCCATGTCATATGGTATTTCAGAAAGTGTCCTATGTAGAGGAACAGAAAGACACACAAGCACATATGTGCAATGGTCAAAAACTGTGGTATGTTTATATTTCATGTGCCCTTTCGTATGGCAGTCCTAGGCACGTCTGCTCAGTAGTTAGACCTATTGATTTCAATGGGAAGTACTTATGTGTACTGAGTGTCAAATGCAGTCAGTGACATTCTAAAAGAATCAAATGCTAAATGGTGCCAGCCTTGAGATTTTATAGGGAAAGTGCTCCAGGAGTAGGGAATTAACCATTTAATAAAGTGAAGCCTGAACACTGTATCCTTAAGAAATATAGATTTTAACCACTTGTGGGTGCTTTGAAACAAGTCAGCCAAATTGCAGGAAGAACATCAGGATGTCACCATGCAGGGATTTTGCCAGTCAGAAATTGTGGCCTCCTATTCTGGGCTCCCCACTTACCTCTTGCCACAGCTCTGCATGGGAAGCAGTGCCAGACTGCCAGTGGAACAGGGTGATGATGGCTAAGAGGAGATACGTTGTCACGTGTTGACATGCTGGCATCTGCAAATGACAGCAGCTCATTAGAATCAGGCCATGTGGATCAAGTCCAGCTGATGCTGCCAACATTAGGAGTCTGCTCACTCTGTCTGTGCTCATGTGCCATAGCCAAGAGTGGAAGCCTGCCCTCCACAGCTTTGTGCCACCCCTTCCCTGCCCCTGAAACCTGGAGTCTGCATACATAAGAAGAATAATGCCTGTTGCCTTCTTTTTACAGCCAGGTCCTCTAAACCAGTGAGGCTAATAGAATCCTAGAGTTGGAAGGGATCTAGTAGGTCATCTAGTCCAACCCCCTGCCTGCAGCAGGAAATCCTCCTAGACCATCCCAACAGGTGCTCGTTGAGCCTGGTGCTCGTCAGTTCATCTGGTTTGCATGATCTTGATCCTGCACTCCTGCTTAATAGCTTGCCGGACAGACAGATGTCTTCCAGCACCAGCTTTCTGCGCAAGCATCCCAGCAACCAGGAGAGTCCCCTTGAAACTGGCCTAATGGATCATGATCTGCCTTCTGCCAGTCCTTGTGGAGGAGAAGGGTGAGTGCAAGCCTGGTTATGCATCACTGGTTATGCATCACTGCTTGGGGCAGAAAGGGTTTCCTCCTCCAGATTTCTTTATTTAGCACGTGGCATCCAAAACATGGACTTTTGATCAACAAGATGCCAATGTCTAGTCCATCCAGCCATTCCAGAACAGAGTGGCCCACACTGAAAAATGTAGCCAAGCTACTGTGGGTGCCACAGGAAGAAAGGCAAAGTACAAATCTAATAAATAAATAAAAAGAAATAAAAAATCAGACACTGGACCAGCATAAGAGGAGATGCCAGAGACCCCAAGCTTGTCAGGTTTAGCCACCTTACACTTGTCCTCTTCCCTTCCCCTCCCCTCCGTTTTGTCCTTCTTGGAGCCCTTTTGGATTTTTCGACAGGGCTCAGTAGCAATGTAGGAAGCTGCAGTCACTACACAACAAACCACATCCTGATGATCTGGATCTGGAAGTGGTGGTGGGGAGGTAAAAATAACTGGCAAGGTTAAAAATACACATTTTTTTTCATGGTGAAACATCTGCACTCCTGTCCATTCATCTCCGGGAGCTAAAAATAAGCCCCCGGCACTAATCAAAATAAACAGGATGGGACCTGCCCGATCATGCAGGCAGGAGTACAGGAAGCTGCAGAGGCAAGAAGAGGGGCTCTGCTCGTAAACTGGGGAGGGGGCTTCTTTGCCCTCATCCTGCAATCAGCTGTTACATCTATGGGTATAGGATGAACTACCAGACTTCTTTTGAGAAGATTTCAGGAATTGATGGACTGTGTGACAAAACTTAGAATCATAGAATCATAGAATCCTAGAGTTGAAAGGGACCTAGTAGGTCATCTAGTCCAACCCCCTGCCTGCAGCAGGAGATCCCCCTAGAGCATCCCCGACAGGTGCTGGTGGAGCCTCTGCTTGAAGATCCCCAGTGAGGGGGAGTCCACCACCTCCCTTGGCAATCTCTTCCACTGCCCAACTGTCCTCACTGAACCGCCCTTAAGCATGGCCTTAACAAGGTCCAGTCCCCTATCAAGAGTCACTGCCCTTGGTCCACGCTGTCCAACAGTAGCTCTGCAGGGTTTCAAGATGGGACCTTTGCCAACCTGTACCATCAGTGGCATTCCCAGGATCCACAACACTTCCTCCCTTCACCAAGAAAGGGGCCAAAGAGCACAATCCTAACCATGTCTACTTCAAAGTAAACCTCATTGTGTTCAATGGGTGTTACTCCCAGGAAAGTGTCTTTAGGATTGCAGCCAATATAGAGGCTTCCCTGTTCATTGCTGGCAGTTGCAGCCACTTACAAAAAATAACTTGTTGAGACAGGTTTTCAGGTGCAGGAGAAAAACCCCAAACGTGGAACCCCAAAGGTGGACTTGATCACTTGGAGAACCTGTGAAGAATCTGGATAGACAACTCTAGAGCCAGGAATCATTCAGTGAAATCATTCAATGGAATAGGCAGTCCAATCCCCCAGTCCCGAGCTTGCAGCTCACTGACAGAATATGGTCCCAATGGGGGGTCCCACTGCAGGGGGTGGGGGGACAAGCAGCAATGCCTTTTGGAAAGCCTCTGCTGGGGAACAGCTGGAAGACCAAGACCTGCTCCTGACACTTGTAAGTGTCTCTGGCCTGGCTTGTAAGGCTTGTAAGACTTTCTGGCCTGGCATCTGCTGGGCATAACTTGGGGATGCCAGGACAAGTGTTTTCATTAGATGAGGGGCCAGCCTGTATCTGATTGTGCCCTATATTCCCATTTTTGCTAAAGCTGCTTTGGACAGCTCCAAGAATGGGGCTGGGAACATGAAACACAGCAGGGAAAAGAGATCCCATGTCTGTGCCATGTCAAGTGGGTAGGCACGAGGTGCCCACTTGGCTCTGTGCTTCCTTCTTTTGGTGACTGACAAAGACTGATCTCTTTCAACAGAGCCCTTGAGATGCTGCTGAACTTGTGCCATTGGTTAGGACATTGTTTGGTGGGTCCTTCATCAGTGGTTTTAACCTGTATATATTTTTGTGCTTCGCTATTATACTGGCGTATTATTGCTAATAGCTGTTGCGAAACTGATGGACAAACTGAAAGCACAATGGTGCACAGACATGTATCGCTGAGTTCAGATCCTGCTATCGGCCAAATATCCCAGATGTGTTTTCCACCTTGCCCGGCCTTCGGATAATCAGGTTTCACATTACCGGCATGTTGATTTGGCCAGAAGGAATCAAGAGTGCTTCATCCCCGAATTTAAGCACGTTAAGTGGGTGATGTCAGGAGCTGGACTTGCCAAGAGATTGTAATCATGACCAGACTACATTTGAGGCTCATTGCATCAGTGTGCTGGTGTTGTCAGTAGTGGAGGAGCTAGACCGGGTGCAAAGCACTAGGTTTTGCAGGGATCTCACAGTGGTGTGCAATCAACCCTTTGGAGCGAGGCAGACACCTCTTTTGCTACCCCCAAACAAGAATGGCTTTGAAGGAGGGGGGGGGGAAGGGGCTGCTTGCATGCCGCAGTGAGATTCCTTGCAAAACTTAGTGCTTTGCACCCCCTCTAGCTATGCCACTGGCTGTCAGCCTCTCACAGGCAAGGTGCTAAGTGGTTCCTCTGGGCAGATGAACTTAGTCTCCAGAATCGAGGTGTGCATTAGATTCAATGGCACATTTATTCAGGTTAATACAAATATTTTGATTATAAGTATAGGTCAGTATTTAAACAGCTTACTGTATTGTAATTAAAATGTAACATAAACCCCTTGTTGCAAAAAGTAGCACAATTAGGTAAAAATCATAACATAAACCATTGTCATTTTATTATTATCATATGATATTGATGATGATGATGATAATAAATTTAATAATAATTTAATAATAATAAATATAATATAATAAATATATAATATATATAATATATATAATATAATATAATATAATAATAATAATAATAATAATAATAATAATAATAATAATAATAATAATAATAATAAATTTTATATTTATCATTATTATATGCAGTATACCCGGTTTATAGCTGCAAATTACAAATTTTATACCTGGTTTACAGCTGCAAATTACAATTGCCAGTAAACATTTTTTTTAATCTTGAAGCTTTTAAAATAGGGGTGTGTATTAGATTTGATGGAGCATTACATTTGAGCAAATATGGTATGTAAGGAAGAACTGCTCCTGGAATAGGACAGGGTGACAGACTGGCAAGCCTAGGAGCAGCAAGTGAATGCAGCAGACTGTCCATCCGTCTACCCATCCATTTGTCTGTCCACCCCGTTGTCCCCCCACCTGACATTTGTGTCCAATGAGAAAGCTCCAAGCTCTCCAGCACTTCTACTGCTACCTCTGAAAGACCTTTAAGTGATCGTGGATGGGGGAAGATGGACAATTCATGATGCAACAATTTTTTGTATCATGAATCATCCTCCCTATAATGAGATTTGCTGTGATGTGGTCCTAAATATTCATAACAGGTACATGGTCAGCCACCATGAGAGTGTTTTTTTGGAAAGCTTAGTGTTTTGCCCCCTCTCTGGCTACGCCACCCATATGCAGAACTAGGGTCCCTTGCATGCCCCAGAGAGACTCCCTGGAAAAAGTCCCTTGCTTTGACCCTTGCCTTGCCCCCCTCTGGCTATGCCACCCATAGACACCCATAGATATCTATGACAAGTATTGCTGAGCATGAGAAGTCCACAAAGTTTTTCCATATTGAAGAAATAAACTATTGCCAGACCTTAAAAGTGTCACAGACTTTAAGAAGATGCAGAAATAGATGGTGGCAACCATCTCTTCTGCATCTCCCAGCTCTTGGGAACTGACAGCTTTCTCCAGGAACAGTTCCCATAAGACGTTGGACTCAGAACAAGGATTTCAGAAGCTGTACCTGCCCCATGTTATGAGGATGGGGTGTCTTACTGCAAAGCCCCCAAGGTTATGTTTAGTCTTCATGTGTAGCTACACCTGCTTGATAGCCCCAGTGGTGTACCTAGAGGGGGGCAGAGCAGTCAAGTCTTGGAGGGAGTCTCACCCCTTTGGAGCCGTATGGCTCCGTTTTGCTCCCCCTACCTGGAATGGCTCCCAAGGGGTGAGACTCCCTCCAAGACTTGACTGCTCTGCCCCCCTCTAGCTACACCACTGGATAGCCCTTCTCATATTTTAAGTTTAAGTTTAACTTTGCTTTATATTCCTTGTCTTAGGAGATCCTGATCATATTTTTCCTTGGAATCCAAAATTAACTCCTACCTAAAGTCTGAGAGCCACTAGCCAGAGCAACGGGGAGGGCTGCTGCTTTCCAGCAATTTTTATGGGCTTCTTACTGGGACATCTGGCTGGCACTGGGAGAACCAGAGAACAGAGGGGTCCACCTTAGCCTGACCCTCTCTTCTGGATCTTTCTGGGTGTCTGCCAGTCTCTGCAATGCACATCTTGTTTATGAACCCAGAGTTACCCCAAGAAGGAGCCCTATGTTGCAGGTGACCCTTTCTCCAAAAGGATGCTAATCCAGACCCATCATCTTCCTGCTATTTTGTTCATCTTCCTGCTATTTTCTTGGGGGATTAAAATACATTTTTGGACACTGATTCCTATTTGCACCATCAAGGTGGATACATTATGTGCATGGCAATCAAGAGTTGGATGCATGTGACCTTCATGCGACATGCCTGGAAACCTTCTGCAACATGCGACACATGGGTCCATATCCTCAAGTCAAATTAAGCCCTTTGCTCCAGAGCAGATAAGGTGGCTTTCCATAAGATAACACTAGAGGATGACGTAACTGCGTGGACCCGTAACTGCTCTGGATCTTGCCCATGGACTGCAGTGCTGCAGTTTTACTGGGACCCTAAAAATACACAAAGAAAGGTAGAACGATCCTAGTTTTTTGGACAGTAATCATGGAAGAAAAGAAGGAGAGAGGATTGTTCATTGTATTAAGCCATAGAGGTGATCCATGGCGGCCACACAGATTCTCAGTGTCAGGCTGGGGTGGTGGGCTGACGTCTCACTTGGGGTATCCGAAACAAGGCACGGGTCTTCATTTAGGACAGTGGTTCTCAACCTTCCCAGTGCCGTGACCCTTTAATACAGTTCCTCATGGTGTGGGGACCCCCAGTCATAAAATTAGTTTTGTTGCTACTTCATAACTGTAATTTTGCTTCTGTTGTGAATCGTTAAATATCTGATATGCAGGATGCATTTTCATTGCTACGAATTGAACATTATTAAAGCATAGTGATTAATCACAAAATAATATTTAATTATATATTGTGAAATATTGATTTCTAATTATGTATAAAAAAGATGCAGAATACACCAGGGGTCTTTAGGTGACCCCCATGAAAGGGTCAGATGACCCCCCCAAGAGGTCCCGACCCCCAGTTTGAGAAACACTGATTTAGGAGGCATCTGAACTAGTATTTTGACGATTACTTTTTAACCCTCACCTTAATTTTGACCATCTCTCCTTGACTTTGGCTGCAATCCTAAAGACACTTTCCTTGGAGTAAGACCCACTGGACACAATGGGGCTTACATCTGAGTAGACATGGTTAGGATTGTGCTCTATCTCTCAAATTTTTCCAGAAATAAGATGCAGTGAGATTATTTGCAAAATCAGCTTAACAAGAGAAAGATAACTGGAAAAAGGAGACCCTAAACTCTTGCTTTTAGGAGACAACTCAAGGAGAACCCAAAGCAGTGCCTGCTTCTGACATGTGGACGTCACTATCTGTGGCCAGAGATTTATTTATTAGGAAGCCACAGAGAGAGATACGGCAAACACAATCCATTTGCAAAAAGTTATTCTTGCCTTCACAGAAATGTAGATATTCTTGCTGTGGTATCTATATCCATGCAGTATAATATCCCAAATAATCTACGTTTAATAGATAATTCTCTACATTTAGATAATGCAGATTTCTAATAGATAATTTATGATGTAGATATCAAATAGATAATTATCTACATAATATCCCAAATTATCTACATATCACCAAAGAAGCACATGGTTCTGAGCACAGCAGGATTGTGACCTGGTCCAAACCTGGCCTCTCCTCACTCACCTTGCCGGAGTGCCTGATGAGCAGCGGCTGGTCCTTCTGGGCTGCTGCTGATTCCCCCCAAACTTATCTCTAATCTTCCCTTCTTTCTCAGGGATTTTATACTCTCAGATGGAGCCTCCACACTCCAATCCCTGCCTCGGCTTTCTCTGACATCATGTCTAAAGATTTTCCACTGCTCCTTCTCCCGAATCTCTCCCTCCCTCCTTCCCTCCCCTCGGCACATTCCCACTTCTCTTATTATATTTATTGCTCCGATCACAGTGATTGGGTCCTGCAAGATCTGACTCAGACCAAGAGGGTCCCACCAGCTCAGCACCCTCTTCCCAGCAAGGAGAGCCCAATTCTTTGGGGTATCTGTCAGACAGAGAGAGGCCCAAGGGAGAATTCCTGACCCCTCCGAGTAACAGTAAATGTTCAGTCCCCAGGAAAGAAGGAATAGTGGCTTTCTCAGCACTTGTAGTATTTTAATAATGTTACTAAAACTGAGTAATTTTACTAATTTTAGTAAATAGTATTTTACTAACCTAATACTTTTAGTATTTCAGCTCAGAAGAAATATTCTGCACTGTATTGGCAAGACTCCCCCTTTCCTGTTTATTTCTCTGATGTATTTAAGTAGGTCTACTCTCCCCATTTTAAACTGGTTTGAAAGTAAACCAACGCCAGTTTAAATGTCCAATCCTATCCCCATGTCAATCTGCAGGTCTCAGCCCTAGATGTCACCCGGCTGTTAGCCCATTGCAATGCAATGACCTTTGGTGCTCTTTCTCTTCTGTTGCAATAAAATTCTTTGCTGTGTTTTATTTGCTGAGTTGGAGGGAACCAAGTTTGTGTGTAGCATTTCTGATCATTCATTTGTTCAGCCTGGCATATAAAGGGTCTAACATATGAATGGCCCTACCGGGGTTTCCCTGCTCAGATTTACCGTAGCTTACATCTTCCACTGAAATCAGTGGGACTTCTGAGTAGACCTGCCCACAGTCAGAGGTGCAGGGACACCTTGGGGAGGCACCTGTACGGCCCTGCAGCAGCTTCTGCCATCATGTTGAATTATTCCAGGTCCAGCCCCCGACCTTCTGGCAAATGCTCCCTCCTCCCCACCACAGAGTTGCCAGACCTTGTTCCTCCCATCTCCAGTGTCCAAGCATGGCACCTTCTTTCCCTCCATGTGACTCAGAACCCACATTCCTTTCCATTCCAGGAGGTAGAAGAAGACAGAGGGGCAGCCAAAGCAAATGGGGGGAGATATAGATTTCCTTCCACCAAACTGCTGGCTGAGTTGGCCACTTCAGTTGGCTTTATGGGTGGGCTGGTTCTGTTGGAGATGCTCTAGGAGGATTTCCTGCCACAGGCTGAGGGTGGACTAGATGACCTATTAGGTCCCTTTCAATGTTATGATGCTATGACAATTTCTCTTGGTATGTCTCTGTGGCTGTCTACTTGCTCAGGTCATTGGCCTACCTGGGCCAAACCTGTTCCTGCTCCTGATCCAGGAGCAGTTCAGCCTCTCAAAGGTTTCAGGTGGGCATGAACCCAGCCTTGCCACATAAAGTCCATCTTACTGCAGGTGGCAATGCGTGGACCAGGAACATTGCACATGCCGGCCATGTGTTGAGCCAGCTTGAGATCTTTCTGTCTCTCTTCCACAGGCCCCTTGCAGCAACTCTTCCAAGTCCTGTGGTCTGGATCCAGACTAGGAAAGCAGTGATGGAAGGCTGTATATACCCATGCAAGCCCCTTCAGTCATGGCTCTTGGACTCCATCGCTTTCTAAAAATAAGATGTTAGATAATGACCTGCTCATAAGATTACCCTCCGTCTGTCCGCATCTTAGGTAGGGGGAAAAGGTGACCAATCTCTCTCTCTCTCTCTCTCTCTCTCTCTCTCTCTCTCTGTGTGTGTGTGTGTGTGGCTGGACTCTTTTGTCAAACCTATTCATTTGTGCTGATGTGGCTCATTACCTGAAATAAACTCACACAAACCCACCCCGGCCAAGCCAAGAGGAGAAAAGTATATGCCTGCAATGGAACACATCGTTTATCCTGCAAGCTAATTGCCCGTGTGGAGAGGGGCGCATGACAGGTGGTGGTGCCAGACATGGCTGCATGGACAGCCCTCAACCCTCTGGTGCTGACCTCAACAGTTTCACAGGGTCAGGCAATAGGCAAACCCTCCCATGGGTTGTTACACCCCAAGATTGTAAAACTCCAAGGGAATCCCAGGGCAATTCTCACTCGCTGTTTAGCTTCCGGATGGAATACGAGTCCCAGGACAGCCCTGTTGCTGTCCCACTGCTGGCCATCAGAAGAAGAGGGACTCTAAACAGGGAAGCTCCAGGTGAATAGGTGTCCATAGAACTGTCCGCCACAAATGCCACTCATCTGATAAGTCATCCACGACAGTGTCCACCCCACAACTCCACTTCCCGCATCAGACTTAAGCACTGAACTTACTTCCTCCAGTGTATCGAGCGACTCATGCTGTAAATGCTCATGATTCTGAAGTTAGCATGCACACATTTACTGCTGTTTGCCTGTCGTTTATCCTCCGTTCTACTGTTTTTCTATCGTTTTAATTGTATTTTACTATTTGAATTTTTTACTCTTTTTATCTAGTTTTTAAACTGTATGTTATCCTGTTGTTGAAATGCTGCATCCTTCCTTTGGGGAAAAATGTGGGCTATAAATTGGATGGATGGATGGATGGATGGATAATTCCAGGTGCCTATATGCATAACGCTCTTTGGTGAGAAAATTGAATCCAGTATCTGCATAAAGTTGGAGTTTGACTTCTTTGCTTCAGCAGAAATATATTTGTTTGTTGTTCTGTAACAATTCTGTAACTCATCAACAAGGATGAGTTGCAAGACTGTCTGCCCAACCCTTCTCCTTTCACATCTGGGGTTGGGACTGGCATTGGAGGAGTTTGCTGTATTAGAGGAGTCCAAATCCTTTTATTCCCACTTGCTGTCTGTCCTACACTCCAGGGAGTTGCTTGTGTGCCACTGGATAAGGGCATGTGTGGCTTGTGTTGTTGGCAAATACAGGAATCCCCCATTTATTGGATGAATTGGGACCGCAGCACCATCCAAAAATGAAAACCGTTGAAAAGTGGAACCCATTCTTTTTCAACTTGCAAATGGCCTTGAAATGGCCAGTAAAAAGGCATAAATATCAATTGCAAAAGCCTAAACAACACATATTTATTAACACACAGCCAAAATACACAACAAATTACAGTAAAATGAACAAAGGCATGTGAACAAATACACCTTATGTATTTCAATAGTGATAATTTACTGCAGAAAGCCATAAGGAAATGCCAAAAACCGTTTGATTACCATGTCACATGCAAATCAACATCCAGAAAGACAGCCTTGAGGCCAGCAGAGAGAGACTGAAAGAGTGAACCATGTGTTGAATGAATGAGTCCTGGGTGTAGATGAAAGGTGTTGAGAGAGTGGAACTGTCATAAAATGAACCATCAGAAAATGGGGGCTGTCTGTATCTGGGTACATGGCAGGAGACTTCTTGTGTCGTCAGAGCCATAGGTTGTGTCATCAGAGCTGGTGTGTGTGCCCAAGTAGCTGGGCTAGGGAGGACTGTGTCATGCGCCCACGGAGCTGGGCTGTTAAGGGAAGTCCCCACCTTTGCTGCAAATGCCTCCAAGGACCTTTCCCCCAAACTGCTCCCGTTCTGGCTCTGGAGTGGCCCCTCTTCCCGACCCTGGATATGCTTGGCCTACGTCTCGCTTGGAACACAAAGGCAGAAATGCAGACTTTTCGCTCAGAGAAGAACCCTGTATTTATTCTGGTTACGTGAGGCTTGGACCCAGATGCAATCTGGGGCCAGAGCGTTGTGCTGCCCTCAAAAGGGGCTTGTCAGCAGAGTCCATAATCAAATCCTAGGAGCTGAAAATGATGGGGCTGGGCTGGCTGGTCAGCCTTGGGGTTTCCTTTGACATGCAAGCCCTCCCTCCGCAGCAACAAGGTTGGGGTGTCAGTGCCGGGCTCCAAGAGAACGGTCACAGGAGGTGAAAGTCCAGTGCAGAAGACGGGGAAAAAAGACGCTGACGGCATCTGAAAATGATTTGCGGGGTTGGAACCGCTGCCGCCGTTGCCACTGCCGCAGAAGCACAAATAGTGATTTAAGCTCCGGTGTGGGACACTCCTGATAAAGAGCACAAACAGACCCAAAGCAAGCCGGTGGGCCTTGAGAGGAACAGATACTCCAGAGTAAGCACTGCTAGGACCTGTGTCCCTGTGCATCCAATTAACAAGGACACAAATGTCCTCTCTTTTAGCCCTGGGTCCTAGAAAAATGTCCTCCTTTTCCTTGTGAGCAGGCAGCAGGGAGCCTCCTTGGAATTAATAAATTAAATGTAATACATAATGCCTGCAATCCTAATCCCCAGCTAGGCTGGCATGAGTCCCAGTATAAGTCCTGTACTGAGCTGGGAGTGGCACAAAGGTGCCATAAAGCACTTCTGTGCCACTCCTGGTGGGAGGGTTAGGCCAGTGCACAGGCAAGTGCTTGCCCTCCTACATCACCGCAGGAACAGAAGGACCTATGTTAGGATTGCACCCTAAATATAATAGTTTTGAATGTAATTACAACATTTAAATTAAAATTATTTAATGTTAAATTTAATGGAATGTTGACTTTAACTACACGAAAGCGATATGTGAGTGTTTATAGCTTTCATTTTGTCCTGCCCTCTATTTTTCTTGTGTGTCCTACATTTTGGGACTAATATCCTCTCTTGTGGTTCTGACATCTGGTCACACTGGGTGAGTTGCATTCAACAGCAGCAGACCAAGGCAAGTGAATCTGAATATTCCTGGGCAGGGAACCTCCATGAGAATCAAATCAACTTAAGGTTTGGTTGTGGGATTTCAGGAAGCACCTGACTGGCCGCTGTGAGAAATAGGACGCCGGGCTCCGTGGACCCACTATGGGCTGACCCAGAAGCTGGGCTTGTCTTGGGTCCTGATTTCTTCCCCCTTTATCTGCCTCCATATTCATTTATACCACCATTTCTCCAACTGTGGGGTCATGACACACTAATGTGACTCATGGGTACAAGCTAATTTCAGGTCCCCATTCATTTAAATGTGCATTTCATGTTTAATATACTGTATTAGACTTGATACCACAATGAAGATATGTGACTACTTTTGAGGAAATGTGTACTTTTAATGGGCTGCAATGACGTGGTTGTCTGTACTTTTATGTACTTGAATATGCTTTTAACAACGAGAGTCAATGAGGCTAAAACCCAGGTCAGCACGGATAGGATTGCAGTCTGGGCAGTAATGGGGCCAGCCTCCCCGAACAACCGGTTCTCCGGAAGTGGGCGGGGCCAGGCTGGGTCAGGGGGTGGAGCCAAGGTCAGGGGGCAGGGCTGAGGTCAGGGGGTGGGGCGGGGCGGGGGCGGGGAGAATTTAAAGGGGAATTTTAAAAAAAATTAAAAAAAAATTAAAAAATTAAGCATGCTGCTTACTTCTGAGTAGACCTGCCTAGGATGGTGCTCTGAGGCTGCAGTCCTTTCCACTCTGCCCTGGGAGTAAGCCCCATTGACTAGCATGCGGCTTACTTCTGAGTAGACCTGCATAGGATGGTGCTCTGAGGCTGCAGTCCTTTCCACTCTGCCCTGGGAGTAAGCCCCATTGACTAGCATGTGGCTTACTTCTGAGTACACCTACATAGGATGGTGCTCTGAGGCTGCAGCAGAAGCCTCAGCGGCTGGGGAAAGAATAGCGCTGAGGCTTTTGGGGCGCTTTGCTGGACTGCCGCTAGGAGCAGCAAATTTAAAAATGAAAAGATGCTCAGCTGGCTGCTGCTGCACGCTGCACCTGCGAACCGGTTCGGCCGGTTTGGGGGGGTCCCCACTGCTACCAGTTTGTTAGCGGCGGGGAAATGGGAATCTGGGAGTGAGTCTGGGATGATTAGGGATTAAAAAAACAGATCAACAGTTGCTCCGGAGCATTAGGAGGACTCTTTAACTACACATTTAAACTTACACTTACCCCCAAATCCAGAGTAACTACAGGTGCACGTAAGAGACTTTACGTGCACCCATAGTTCCTGCACCACCTAGTGAAAAGCTATGGGAGACGCATATTGGAATCCAGAGTTAGTTGTTCTTACACCAGAGCAAGGACTCCTTGTAGTTACTCTGGATTTTGCCCTTATTGTAAACTTTTAATTTACTCACTTAATTGATTAGCCATATGGGGATGTTGAGAATTTCCCTGCTTGATGATGTGACTTTTGATGCTCACATCCAGGTTAGCGGCATCACTTCTGGTGTGTCCTAGCAGATTGTCGTTCTCCAAAGTGTGTCCCAGTACTGCAAGTTTAGGAATGGCTGACGTATACAATCCATATGAAGAATCTGCTGGTCTCTTTGACTGGGGCTGGAGCTGCCATATCTGGGGAGGCTTTCTTGTGCTCTGGCCTCCTTTTGGCACAGGGGAAAAGCTGCTTCTTTTCAGCCTCCCAAACCACCTCAAATTTTGCAAATGGTTTTCTCCGAATCTGCCATGGCTGTGGAGAAAGCCCTTGGCAGGGGCTGCTGCTTCCCCTGGGCCAGCCTGCCAGGAGCTCCAAAGCGGGTTCCTCAAAGTGCATTTATTTTTACATCTGAATTTCTCTTGCCGCAAAACTGTGACTGAGGGCAGAAGCCGGGACTGCAAAGTCTCAGCACAAATTCTGTTCAGGGACTTCTTCCAATACTCTAAGCACACACTTTCCATTCGCAGAACGAGGGCAGAGTCGGAGGGGCACAGTTGGAAGGCAACTTTTGCTCCGTTGGCACCTTCACCATCCAGCAGGGGCTGGAGCATCATTGATGCCAACTGACATTGGCCTGACTGGCCACACAGGGAGGGCTCCCCAAAGTTGCTTTCTAACCATCCTGACACATTTCTTCAGGATGGGGCAAACCACCACCTGCTTCAATGCAGGAGGCAGCACCCCCTTTCTCAGAGATGAGTTCACTACCATCCCCACCCCTGTAGTCTTGGCTGCTGAAACCTGGCAGACAGTTCTGGGATAGGCCCACACCTCTGGCCTCATCCAGCCAGGTCTCCGTAATGCAAGGCAGGTCAGGGGTCTCATCCTGGATCAGATCCTGGATGAGGCAGGTCTTCTTATTCACTGGTCTGGTATTTAGAAACAGCAGCTTCAGACTCAGGGGACCGTTGCTTAGATTGCCAAGGGTCAGAGGGTTCAGGGGTGCTGAAAGAGATGGTCTGTCTCTGACCAACCCTCTTTCTCCTGAAATGGCCTGCACCCCCCTCCGGCCATATTGTCCTCTACCCATCACTGTATTAATGGTGGCTACATCCCCTCCCACACTCCTTCCCCCTGAGAATAGAGCCCAAAATTAAGTCTCCTTGGTACCAGCTGACCCTGTGAAGGTCCTTCTAGTACAGGAGCCTCAGTGGTTCGGGGTGCCATGCTTGAAGGTCTGCAGGTTGGCAGTTCAAGACCCAAGTACTGCAAGATGGAGTGAGCTCTCATCCCTTGCCCAGCTCCTGCCAACCTAGCAGTTTGGAAGCATGCAAATGCAAGGAGATCAATAGGTACCACCTCAGTGGGAAGGTTAAGTCCCAATTCAGTCATGCCAACCACATGACCACAGACCTGTCTTCGGACAGAACTGGCTCTTCGGCCATAGAAACGAAGATGAGCACTGCATCCTATAGCCATGGCTGGTGCCTAGACTTTATCATTTGTATTGTATTGAAAACACTGTAAGTTGTAACCTTTGGAATCATTCATTTTTCATGGTTATAACCGGGTTGGGTTGCACACAGGAAGGAAAAAAGATCATCAGGAACAACATTCAAAGGACTGAGGTGGCATGGAAGGGGAGGGAGCACTTCCAGGGAACACCCACCACACTAGGGCAGTGATGCCCAGTGCCAAGCACTCCCTCTCTTCCCGTCCCCCTCTCCTCTTCTTGGTTAGCCTGAAGCTTGGTGGTACCAGACCTGGTAGAACTAGTCTGCTGCCACCAGCTCAAGAGATCCAGTTCCCAGAGGGATTCCTTGGGCAAAATCCCTCCCCAAGAAGGATAAACGAAAGCAAAACCAACCCTAAAGCATCACTCTCTCTTTGGTCCTTTTTTCTCTGGGCTCCCCCAACAGTAAGGTGAGAACAATGGGTTCTGGCCTGGGTGCTGTATGGAGACCGACTCCCTGCTTCTCCCCCCAACCTCTTCAGAGGGGAAGAAACACAACCCAGCCAAAGGAGTGATAATCAGACCCGCTTTGGAGACAGGAGTGTTTTCTTGGGACGGCTGCCAGCGCAGCTCTTCCCGCTCCCATTGTGGCTGCTGGATAATGACAGACTTGGAGCCGCCCCGCAGACCGGCCAGGCCACGCCGGGCCAGGCAACTCGTGTTCAGGCAGCGCAAGCATGATGGAGGCTTGCTTGGCTCACACTATTTGCCAGCCCAAATAGGTTGGCCGCACAGCTCTGGGGGAAAGCTGCTGGCGGAGGGGGCATCCATCGATTTGAATGACTTTAGGAACATTCTTGCCTGTGCTGGTCCCACTGAAATGGATGGGCATGTTCAACGCACAGGGTTATCTGGTAGGAATAGAGCAAGGGTCTCCAAAGTTTTCAGCCAAAGGGATACATCAGATATCTGGCACAGTGTCAAGGCCATGTCAAATATGAATGGGCTGAAACTTCCAGGATTTCTGCAAGCACCAACACACAGCATGGAAATAAAGCTTACACTTAAATGAACCCCCATTTCCCCTACCCTGACATCACTGCTCCAGTTGTGTTGGTTTAACTGGGTCCGAGTCTCTTAGGGGACCAGAGGTTGGTTGCAGGCCAGTTAGAGGCTTGCATTGGGCTGCATCTGGCCCCCTGGCAAGGGTTTGGAGACCCCTGAAATAGAGCCACGTTCGGTGATCAGAAAAAACCACACTGATCCATAACCACAGTGAGGCTTGCCTAGGAAACTCTACCCCCTTCTGCAGGCAGCTACGCTGCAGAAGGCAGTAATCAGCCAAGACTCCCTGGGTAAAACCAACCTGGCTCCAAACCTGAGGTGGCCTCAGTTTCCCTAACGTGTCACTGCCAACCTTCGGAAACGGGGTTGAGGGAGTCCGTTTGTTCTTCCTCTCCCAAGCCTTTAATATGGATATCACTATTCAAATCACCAGGCTGTGACCCTTTGAGCCAGACAGCCTCTCAATGTATTGGTATGACTCAGGCTGCCATCCTAAGCCCCAGTTAGACCGGCATAAGTCCCAACATAAGTCCTGTGCCGGTCTTCTGCCCTTCTGTTCTGCCCCACTCCTGGGCGGGTTAGGCCAGTGCACACACATGCACCAGTCTTCCTGCACCACCATGGGAAGTTATGCCAGTTTAGTTATGCCAGCCTAAATTGGTTAGGATTATGCCCTGAGTACCTAATTGACTGCCTTATGCAGGGGAGAACTGGGTAAGAAATGCTTCCCCTACACCTGTAGCATTCATAGGGACTAATGTACAAGGAGATCTCTTGTGCAAGCTGTCCAAATGTTTAGACACCCAATTGATCCTGCTAACCAGGTACAGAGTAAGCTGGTGGACTCACCTATTGCCCTGCTACAAATTCTCCGCTCCAATTCATCTATTAATCTTGCAAAAGGAGCAGCATTGTTTCTCAAAGGCCCAGGGCCAGACCCATGAGTTTAAGAGGTGTGGAAAGAACCAGCTTTGGCGCCACAGCAGAAGAGCCATGAAACATCTGGGGCACAGCAGCCAGTGAGGCTCACATATCGTTTCCAAGAAGCACATCAACATATCCAGAGACCGACAAGTCACAGCTCATTGCAAAAAGCGAGGGCCACCAATGACTGTTGCAAGGTGTGAAGTCCAAGAAGTGGGAAGAGTGTAATTTGTAGACCACAACGATTTTCATTCCAAAGCCTGCTTCTGGGAAGCCCAGAGGTGTGAGTCTGGGGTTGGAATGACGTTCTCAAGAATGAACATCATGGATTGCTTGGCATTCAGCACTGATGGTACATGCCTGCAGGAAGGGCATCTGCAGGATGGAGAAACAGGTGGGGCATGACTGAGTTGGAGAGCTCGGCTTGCTAGCCAGAAGGTCCCAGCTTCAGGCCTGGTCAGGCTGCAGCCAGGTCCAGACACAATGGGGATCCGAAAAGCCCCCTGGATCTAATAAGAGGCCTCTCTAGTCCAGAATGGGTCTTGGAAGCCCCACATTTGGCTGTTATTTCCAATAATGGAATGGGGCAACAACCCTGGTGCATGACCTTAAAAAATTGACATTGTCAGTGATGTTATGGGTCCATCTCATTGGAGAGTTTACAACCCCTGAACACCCCACCTTTAGGAACAGTGGGGTAAAGTGGACTGGTAAAGTGGACTTAGAATAGCTGTTCGCAAAGGACCCCCTGGGCATCATAATAAAGCTGGGCGCTGCCATCTTAGAATGGTGCGCTCAGGCTGCATTCCATACTTCCCTGGGAGTATGTCACACTTCCAATGTTTTCAATGAGACTTACTCCCAGGAAACTCCAGTCCCAGATTCTAGATGCTCTTTCAATCCCAACTTTGAACACCACTGACCTAGAATCCTAGAATCCTAGAGTTGGAAGGGACCTAGTAGGTCATCTAGTCCAACCCCCTGCCTGCAGCAGGAAATCCCCCTAGAGCATCCCTGACAGGTGCTCGTCGAGCCTCTGCTTGAAGATCCCCAGTGAGAGAGACCTAGACAGATCTGTACCTTCTTTCTTTTGCTGCTCATCGTGGATCAAGTGATGAAATTGTGTGTTTGTAATATATTTTGTATGCTTATGTTTTTTATTGTTCTTGGCCTTGATAACTTTTTGTGGAGAAGTAAATTATAAACATGGAAATAATTTGTACCTTTATCTTGTATTATTCTTTCAGAGCAACCGCAGTACATGCACGTAATTCTTATTTTGTTTAGTAGCAATAACCTCGACCAACTTTAATTGCTTTCCTTGTGGTTTTAAAATGTAGGGTGAATATAATACGAATACCCACAATATTTGGATTGGGAACCACCTCCTTTCGGCATAGATGGAAGGTGACCCTTTTTCCTGGCACCACCTTCTACTATGAAATGGTAGGAGAAAGTCATTAAGTTTAATAGGTTCCTCTTTTGTTAAGTGGAAGGTAAATATAGCAGTTTGATCACCAAACTTGGAGCAGGAGGAAAAGGTTAGACAAATTAAGTGCCTTGAGCTCGGCTAGACATCAGCCGGACGTGGGAGGCAACAGGATAGTGCCCTGGAGAAATGTAAACAGCAAGCACGGAAGGGAATTGTTTGGGGTGAGACTCGGTAATATACCGTAATTAGGAATAATGTAGCAAAGGCCGATCTTGGCCGAGTCCCAGGAAAGAAATCCTAATGGGAAGAGAGTCTCCCAAGAAGAACGGTGCAAGGCCTTTGGGCAATGAGTCACCGACGGAGCAAATGTTTGGAAATCTATGCCACTGGAAGGAAAAAGATTGTGTCGAGGTCATTAACATCCACAGTTATGATCCAGGAGCTGCCAGTTTGCCTAAGCGCCACTTTGCACATGACACATCAACCATCTTCAGTTTTATGGGATGGAATATCACACTTTCTTCACTTTCTCTTCTCTGAAAGATTTTCATGACTCTGTTCACAGCTTCTCCCCTAATTACATTTGCAGAGCGTTCCTGGATCCGAGGCTGTGGCTTCCTTTGACACCAGAAGAACAGTGGTGGCTTTAACGGCTTTAATGGCTTTAGTGGTGGCCTCTCTCAAGGGGATGCCCATGTGGGAGCCGCCAGCAGTGTTTTTAGAACACATGTCACCTGCCAATGTAGGACAGGGGAGTCGGGGACAAGGTAACCATATGACCAGAAATTTCCGGATTTGTCCTCTTTTTTAACCTCCTGTCTGGGTGTCCTCCAAAAGGGCTTCATTGTCCTCCATTTTGGCTTCATTTTGGTGTGCAATACCCCATCATATCATATGTCGTTAGATTCGTACTGAAGAGCAGAATCCAATACAAAAATTGGTTTTGAAGTATCTCCTTCCTATTAAACGTTAGAGCCAAAAAACTAAAAATCAAAAATATGCATTGAGCTCTGGCCAGGGTTTGAGACGGGGTCTTCGAGACGAGGTCTCTTGTGGGGTCGGCCCCACAAGACAGGGTGAGCTCCTGTCCTTACCCCAGCTCTGCGACGCAGCTGGATCCGATCGTATTGGCTCTGCCTTTACATTGGAGTAATTCAGTGGCGTGGAGAGGGGGATTTGCTGCTTGGGTAACAGCGTATCCTCCATAACAATCCAACCCAGGCTTTCGTGCTTCGCATGCACTGTATGCAGCACCGAGCATGATACCATAGTCTTTCAAAACTGACAGAGGTCTGCATTGAGCTCTATGGGAAAGTGAAAGTGCCCAATATCGAGGCTTTACTCATGAGTAGGCAAACGTGCCATTGTCCACCAGAAGGGGCAGACTGAGAGGAATCCAAGACCTTGTCCTCCTTTGAGGTTAGGGCATCTGGTCACCCTGGCCAGGGAGGAGCATAAATAGTTTGAAAGAATCCAGTGTAACTGCACAAGTATATATGTTGGAGATGAAGGTGCACAAAGATTTAATATAGCACTTGAAAACAACATATACAGTAGAGCTGAAAACCACGTATATTCTCACATAAATGAACCTAGGAAGGGGAAATTCCTGCAGGTGACTTTCTTTGAGCAATGGAGCTCTTGGGGAACATAGAAGAAGGAAAGGGGAAAGCAGGAGATGAAGGAGCATCTTAGAGGAAAGGGACAGACTGAGAAGTGATAAAGGTGTGGGGTGGGGAGATGAGGTGCAGATTCCCTGAGGCACCTGAGTAAGCCAGGCTTTACAAGAGCTGGATCAAAGGAACGAAAATGGGGGGAGATCGTGGGAGAGCAAGAAGTCAGCAGCAGAAAGCTGTGGCTGGTTTTCCACTGCTTGAACCAAGGGGTATGGAGGGGGGGCAGAGAAATAGGATGAGGGTGCTGGTCTTTCTCCAAACAAGCACTCTAGACTGATACATAGACCCTACTGATACATAGACCCTACTCTAGACTGATACATAGACCCTACTGATACATAGACCCTACTCTAGACTGATACATAGACCCTACAATGCTGACCCCAAAGAAACCCTAACCAAAAATCCTTCAGGAGGAATTGTGTGATTGATTTAGGCTGAAGTCTTAAGAGCACTTTCCTGGGAGTAAGCCTCATTGAACTCAATGGAACTTATAATAATAGAGTCCTAGAGTTGAAAGAACCCAGTAGGTCATCTAGTCCAACCCCCTGCCTGTAGCAGAAATTCTCCTACAGCATCTCCAACAGGTGCTGGTCGAGCCTCTGCTTGAGTCTCCCCAGTGAGGAAGAGTCCATCACCTCCCTTGGCAAACTGTTCCACTGCCGAACCGCCCTCACCCTCAGGAATTTTGTCCTGATATCGGAATATTTTTCTGATATCTTTCCCAGACTAACTTCTGAGTAGACATGAATAGGATTTCAATGTAAGGCTATGTGGAAAAGGAGGCTTGAGCTGAATCTTGGGTCTCTAGCAAAAGAATGTACAATAACCAGAAAAAGGATGTCACTGTTAAAGAAAAAAGAAAGACACAGAAGGAGTGTGCATCAGTGGACTGGATGAGGCAAAGAGCAGGAAAACCACAGGGATTTGGTGGGTCTTTGGGGAAGCTGCACTGTGCGCCTCCAGCCTTCCACCTCCTTCTTCTGCAAGTCATGAGAACGATGATGCGCTGCTCTTGCGGCCGCAGTTACGGGGACAAAAGGTCAACCAAGTGGCTCTCCCGGGGTATAAAGGGATTTCAAAGGCCAAAGAGTGGGAAATAAAAGTCAGCTGCAACGGAAAAGTGCGCACACAAGCACACTGGAGCAAACACTGGTAAGTAACCATGCACACTGCCACAGGGTGAAGACCAGGTTCATGCCTGATCCCGGTTAAGATGGACCTCCTGGACCTCTGTGGCTGGACCTCCTCCCTGCCCTGCCTACTTGTATCTCTTTGCTTGCGCTTCTCTTTCTGTCTGCTCCTCCACAGTTGCAGGAGGGGGCCAGGCAAGCAGAGGCTTCTGTGCCTTCACAGTGCACTCCCTGCAGTGCTCACTCACCTGAAAGCCATAGGTGGACAGGAAGCAGCACTCATGAGAAGGAGGACAGGGCCACCTACCACGGCAAAAGGTTTGGAAGTGCCCTATGTGGTGCCAAACTCTTTCCGCAGCAGTGTTCAGGATGAGCAAAATCCACCTACCCTGAGCCATGTGCTTGGGATCATGCACCTGTAGTATAGTATAGTATAGCAATACCTATACTGTATGGTTTTTACCTATGACCTTCTTAATGGACTCTATGTTGAGGTTTATTGTTGTGAGCTGCCTTGAATCTTTTATAAAAGGGTGGGATATAAATAAAGTAAATAATAATTTAAAAAATACCTGATGCTATTTAGAAACAAGAAAAGCATGTCCTCCAATCCACATGGAGATCAAGATGGATTTGAATAATGAGATGTGTCCAGGCTTTGTTTCAGCAGGGATCACAAACCCGGAATTGAATCCCAAGTTTTCAGCTTTGGATCTGCCTTTCAAAGGAAGAGGCACCAGAGAGATCATCGGGGTGGGTGGGTGGACTTCAGGTATGTTGAGGAGCAATGCTGGACCAAGGGCCATGACCCCTCAGTTGGAGCTGCACACCCACCTTAGAGTGCTGTAATGTGAAAGAAAGGGACCTCATCCTGCCGCACTGCGCATGCTGCGGTCAAAGGTTGGTTTGCCTTGGACTCTCCCCCACCCCCTGGGGTTCCTATGTTGAGAACTATCTCTGTTGCCCTCTGTACCGCCACATCCAGGAGCACTTGGGACCGGAGGCTGAAGGGCAGCCTGCCAGGCTTTCTGTTTCCCCTCGCAGAGAGGAGATCTGTTTCCCAAAGCCTGCTGTACTCACGTTACAGGCGGATTTCATTAGCGGCAGCTGCACGGAGCACCCGGGAAAGCCATTATTGGTGGAAACTGAAAGTCATGCACCTCAAGACATCAGTCCATGAAGGAGAAGCCAAAAGGGAGCTGTGTGGTGCTCTGACCAAGGGTGCACATTTCCTCTCCCTTGTTCTGCAGCCCCAACACTGGCAATCTTGCAACCTGAGAAACAGGAGCACTGCCTGGAACTGTCTTCAAGAGATAGGTCCTGCAACAACCCTGGTTGTCCCAGAAGCCAGAAACACATGGCAAGGGATGGCACCAGGAAGATCCCTTCCGTCACTGCTGTTAAATGGCATCTCTTGGGATTTCTTGCCCTAACCCTGACTTGACTGAAAGGGTCAGGGTGGGTGACACAGCACCAGGGCATAGCTAGGGGAGTGCACCACTGCATACACATGTATGATAATACAGATACCCTTGCTCACTGGGCAAAGAGGCACTAAGTGGTGCTCCTCTGATATTTAACAGGGAAAGAAGAACCATTCCTTTTTGCCCAGCAGTTTCCCTACCCAATAATGTTCATTTTTTACTTAATTACATTTGATTTTGTTGGGGGTGGGGGGTGGGAGATGGGCACAACGACAGAATAGTATTTGACCCCAGACAGTGCTTTAGCTCTGCCACTAGCGAGCAAATGGGTGGTGAACTGGGAGGAAGAGGAGGCAAGTTGTCCCCAATTTTCTTTTAAAAGTACATCTGGTTGTGACATCACTTCTGGTTGTGACATCACTTCTGGGACAACATTTGAATATAAATTTCCCATAGGTTTTCAGTAGGAGGTGCCGGAACCACGTCGACGTAAATGTCTCTTACGTGCTCCTGTAGTTACTCTGGATTGTAGGGTTGGTCACTACAGGTAAGGAACACATTTTACCAGCCCATCTTGTGGCAGTGGGAATGTTCAATGTTCAACAATTGAGAATAATAAAGAAGCATGACTTTTGGCCGACACAGAGAGTTATCCCACCTTCTGGTCGCCCTTCTGTTGCCCACTCCAGTGTCGGGCACCGCCTGCCATACCGTAGGTGCTAGGAAGCTGGCGTAGTTTATTTTAAACTGTCAGGAACAAGTTCTAGGAAATGATGCCCTGCTGTGTCCTTTTACGGGGCGCACCAATTTGGCTTGGCAGGCAAAGTGGCTGCATTTTGTGTGAGGGTTGGGTTAGCTTTGGAGGAAGGAAGGGAAACTTCACTCCTTTACTCAAGGACTGAGTCGGGGAACCCTTGGGGATGACTCATTGTCAGACCCCATAGAATTTCCTCAGGTCCCAAAGTGGTTTTGAATGGCCAAGAATCAGTGCCCAGGAGGGAAAAGGGAAACCACTCGTCACTTTATGGTGCACTATTTTGGGTTTTGTAATGGATACCTCAGTGCCGCTTCCCAAGTGTTGTGGTGGGTGGAATTGCCAACTCTCTCCCTCAGTGTATGTCTATATGCACACATGTATAAGTCCCCATTCCTTTTCTGTATATTTTAATCCACTCGTATGCAATTTTTAAGAGGATTTATCGTCTGATGTACACTGATAAATTCATGTGATGTCAATACATATGTGGCACGATCAAATCCTATGACTGTGCTTTGGAGAATGACTTGCAATCTGTCCCTTTCACCAGTTTATGGATTTTCCTTCAAGACAGTAATTGCTTGAAAAGTGCAGGATTTATTTGCAATCCTCTTTGAATAGATATATACTCAGCACCATTTTCCAACTAATGTTCAAATTAGAAACCCAACATCCTTTTTTTGCAACTTTCATAGTTATTTGGCAGGGCAATCCTAAAGACACTTTCCTGGGAGTAAGACCTACTGAACACAATGGGTCTTACTTTTGAATAGACATGGTTAGGATTATATACTTATTTCCATTATTTTTGCCTTTTGTCTGCTGCACACGGTATATGCATCCCCCACATATTGGATGGGTTGGGGACCGGCGAGACCAGGAACCACAACATGGAGAGCAATTTTGGCCTTTAGAGCAGCAGAGAGAGGTTGAAAGATGTTGAGTGAATGAGTTCTGGGTATGATTGAAAGTTGCTGAAAGAGTGGATCATCAGAAAACCAACAGACAGAAAGCAGAGGATACTTGTGACACTTTGGGGGGATACCTTTCAACAATTATTTCCTATAAATCTTGCAGATTTAGAAATTCCAAATTAAGAGAATATCCTTTTGATTCTCTGCAAAATTGGAGTTTAAAAATAGAATTTTAGATTGTCCTAAAAATAATTTTGTGTGATGAACAAGATCCATGAAGAGGCCATATTATATCAAACAGCAAATGAGGGTGGGGGGAAAAACCTCCCCACCAATAATTGAGGGATTAGGGGACCCCCCCTTCTGATGATTTTGCACCCACCAGATCATGGGGCAGTTGTGAAGAGGAGATGATGCCAGTACTGGAATGAAGGTGAATTTCTGGGGGAGGACATGGCAAGGGCCAAAGTGAACCAAGGCCAAAGTGAAGGGAAAGTGTTCAGTTTGCAGCTCTCGGGAGGGGGGGTGGGGGGGGAGAGACGACAGGGCACTTCCATGGGGCACTTCCACATGAACAGAGGTCATGCCGCACTGGAGTGGTAAAGTAGGGAGACCAAAGGACAAGGCTGCAGCCAGCTCCCAAATGCCCCTCTTTCTTGGCACAAACAAATGGTCCCAATTCTGTGTAGAACTTGCCAGACAACTGAAACGAAACCCACCATGCATATACTTGTTTATGTATATACATAAACCCACCATACATATACTTGTATACATAAACCCAACCCATATACTTGTGGGAAGATGCACAAGTATATGATTTGGACAATTGGAAAGCAATTAGGTACAAAATGCAAATTAAGAGATGTGGGATGTGCTGACCCAGTGACTTTGATCAAATACACAGATGTTTTCCTTTTTCAGCTTCACAGGGTGCAAACCTAACCTTAGATCCTAAACCCTATCCAATTTTCCAGCTCTAGGGTAAGGGCAATGAAACTCTGGGGGAAGGGAACAAAATTGCCTTACCTTAAGGAGGCTGACTGCTCCACTCCCCCCAACTGCAGGATGCAACACATGCCCCACTGGCACAATCAATCAATCAAGTTTTATATCAATCAAGGTGTATCAATTTTTCATATACCTCTTTTCAATGAAGGGCTGTGGGTGGAACAAGTGGTGAAGACGCTGTGCCTGTTAACCAGCAGGCCAGGGTTCAAGACCTGGTCGGCCCCACAAGACAGGGTGAGCTCCTGTCCTTAGCCCAGCTCTGTGACGCAGCTGGATCCAATTGTATTAACTCTGCCTTTCCAGTGGCGTGGAGAGGGGGGATTTGCTGCTTGGGTGACAGCCTCTCCTCCATAACAATCCAACCCAGGCTTTCGTGCTTCGCGTGCAGCGTATGCAGCACCGAGCACAATACCATAGTCTTCCAAGACTGACGGATGCCTGCTTTCAATGAAAAGTTGACAGTTCCATGGTTTACAGAGAAGATGTCATGTGGCTTCTCCTACCCAATGACAGGATTCCCAGTGGAGAGACGGATCATCTCCCAGGCTGCATGTGGTTGACGTGACCCAGGAAAGCGGCCTCCAGGGTTCTTTTCAGGGGCTCAGGAATCGCATCAGCAGAAAAGCTTACAGGAGCACTTTTCAAACTTGCCCAATGCAAATGATATTAATATTTCCTTCAAATAGTTCTGTTTCGAAACCTCTGATTATCTTTGTGGCAGGAGCCTCGGAGCCAAGAGAGATCAAGGGATGGATGCCATCCAGAGGCCGTTGCCAGATGGAATTTTGCAAGCTGGATGGGTGAAGCTTGGAACGACTTTCTCTCTCTATTTCTCTCTCCGCTTCCTGGATTTAAGAGCTTCCGTTGCTCTGCATGGGCTATCAGATGCTGATAAATGCAGAGTGTTCACAAAACAGCAATGCTGGGTCTGGCAACATACATACAATCAGCTAAAAGTAGGAAAAAATTCTTCTTTTGGCTTCCAACCCAGCACTGGGTGAATGGCCAGATCATGGAACGTCCATTTGTGTCCACAGGCACAGAAACCTAGTTCATAAACTGTATTTTATATATGTGTAACTGTATTCACATGTATGTATGTATGGGTGCAATCCAGAGTAACTGCGGGGAGTCCTTGCTCCGGTGTAAGTACAATTTGCTCTGGATTACAATATGAATTTCCCATTGCTTTTCACTAGGTGGTGTAGTAACTACGGGTACATGTAATGTATCTTATGTGCTCCCATACTTACTCTGGATTGTAGGGATATATGTGTAACTGTTCATATACTGTATTTTATATATGGGCAAAATCCAGAGTAACTACAGGGAGTCCTTGCTCCGGTGTAAGAACAATTTACTCTGGATAGCAGTATGAATTTCCCATAGGTTTTCACTACATGGTGCAGTAACCTGACGGTTCGGGCGGTTGGGCAGTGGAAGAGATTGCCAAGGGAGGTGGTGGACTCTCCCTCACTGGGGGTCTTCAAGCAGAGGCTCCACCAGCACCTGTCGGGGATGCTCTAGGGGGATTTCCTGCTGCAGGCAGGGGGTTGGACTAGATGACCTACTAGGCCCCTTCCAACTCTACGATTCTATGATTCTAATGTCTCTTATGTGCTCTTGTAATTACTCTGGATTGTAGGGTTAGTGAAATTATAAAGTGTGGACCTTTAGATTTATCAAACTTTGAACGAGTGACCTACAGAAAACAAAGCTGAATAGATATTTTCAAGGAGATTTGTAGCTCATGTAACATCATAATTGTTCCTTTCTCGTGTGTTTTTAATGGTTCTGTATATATATGAAAAATTGAATTTATTTTTTTAGATATATATCAATTTCATGTTATGCTGCTGCATTTTGCCATACAAATAAAGAAAATGGATCATTCATGAATATTCCGGGTATTTAGAGGGGAGACCCAGAATGCTGAATATTAAAATAAGATTCCCCACCCATAGATTGAGGAAAAACTTCTCCATAGCATGTAGTGTGACCCTAAATCTTAACGTTCTTCTGGACAAAAGCTTTTAAATCATTTTTGAGGCTGTTTTTAGCTGGTTTTTATTGTACATTTTTAGGAAGGATGTTTTAACGTTTTGTTTAATCTGTATTTTAACTGTATTGTAATTGAGTTTTAATTTGTCTTTACTATTATCTACTTTTAATGGTGTTTTATTGTTTTTAGTTGTTGTTAGCTGCCTTGGGTTCCCTTTTTTTTAGGGAAGAAAGGTGAGATATTAAATAAATAAACAAACAAACAAATAAATAATAATAAATCAGTGTGCCACAGATAATCCTCAGGTGTGCCGCGGGAGTTTATTAAAAAGAAAACTGGGGATTATAACTGCCTGGTGTGCCTTCTCAATACTGAAAACAATTGTTGGTTTGTCTTAATTTCAGTGCCTTGTTAGTGTAACTAGTGTTACACTAGTGTAACACTAGTGTAGCTAGTGTTAGTTACACTAGAGTAAAACACTAGTGTAAAACACCTCTTGGAGGTGCATCTTGTGAATGCAAGGCTAGAAATTCCCTTGTCTGGATATCCACTCAGTTTGTCATGCACTGAGGCAACCCTGCTATGACACCCCATATAGTGTCTAAATTATTTAATTTATTATTATCAGTATTAATACTATTAATTAGATATTAATTAATATTTTCATATTTAAAAATCACCTTACCAATTAAGGGCAAAATGCAGAGTAACTACAGGGACTCCTTGCTCTGGTGTAAGAACAACGTACTTTGGATTCCAATATGAATTTCCCATGGGTTTTCACTAGGTGGTGCAGTAATCACAGGTGCATGTAAAGTCTCTTACGTGCTCCTGGACTTACTCTGGATTTGGGGGTATGCCTCTGTTTTTATTCTTTTTTGGGAAGGGGTTAGGCTGCCTTCTGGAGCACTTGCTGAGCTCCACTTTCCTTGATTGGGACCATTCTTGTGGCCTTGCATTCCTTTGTGCCTGATCTCAGTGTGAGCCAAGGCACATTTGCTTGCTCATGAGTAAATCCAGATGTGTATCTCAGTTCTGCTTTCCATAGGGCCCAATGCAATTATCAGGGACTTTCTTCTGGGTTGGTTTGTGTGTTCAGTGGATCAGGACCATTTTGGGGGCTTTGAAATCCTCTCAGTCTGCCCTATCCAATGGACTAAGCAAGTCATGTTGATTCAATTTGATTTATTTCTAGATACGTGTGCCTTTGTTTGCTGTTTCTAGATCCTTGTTATCTGTGATGGCTGAGATGCTTTGGCATTGAAGGAGATACAAAACTGAAAAAAAAGCATTTGCACCCCTACATCCTCCAGGAAATACTCCTTTGAAAAACTTGGCATTTTCCAGGCAAGAGGAGGAATCCTAGAATCCTAGAACCCTAGAGTTGGGAGGGACCTAGTAGGTCATCTAGTCCAACCCCCTGCAGCAGGAAATCCTAGAGTTGGGAGAATCCTAGAGTTGGGAGTGACCTAGTAGGTCATCTAGGAGCCCCCTGCAGCAGGAAATCCCCCTAGAGTACCCCTGACAGGTGCTGGTGGAGCCTCTGCTTGAAGATCCCCAGTGAGGAAGAGTCCACCACCTCCCTTGGCAATCTGTTCCACTGCCAAACCGCCCGAACTGTCAGGAATTTTTTCCGGATCTCCAACCGGAATCTCCTCTCTTGCAGTTTGTCCCCATTGGTTCTAGTTCTGCTTTCAGAAGCAGCAAAGAACAAATGAGCCCCTTCCTCCCTATGACAGCCCTTAGTGGAAGAAGAAATAGAAGAAGAAGAGGAGGAGGAGGAGGAGGAGGAGAAGGAGGCTCATAGTTCACAAGCTGGAGCTTCAATTGATGCGCAGTTTGGATGTAAGTGCTTTTGGCTGAACGCTTTTTCAGAGAAGGGATGTTGCACCTGCTGGCAAACCCAGACAGTTCAATCCTCCCGTGCTTGCTTTTGGCTGTGGAGTAATGAGAACTACAGGTACGTCTCGCCCCAGCCCTGATCCCGCGTGGCACACACAAGAGGAGAAGGAAACCACATTTCCAGTTGTGGCAGCTCAGCTTTCAAAGGGAATCTACCTGGAAGAAGGAAGGGGATTTGGGGAGAAATTAAATTAGCCTGGCAGAGAAAAGTGAACACTCAGTGCAAGAAGAGACCTGACCTCAGTTCTGGCACAGGATCCAGCCAAGGAGCCTGCCGGCTGCGCAGGAAGGAAGGAAGGCCGGCAGGTGGGCTCAGAACAGACACACCGGCTGGAGGGAGCCCCCAGACGTGGCTCTTGAGCCTTCCGCACAAAATGCTGCCTCATTTACTATTCAGCTGACATATCTGAGGTCTTTTTCTGTTTTAATAAATATACAAAGCAACACATATACTGCAACCGTATATAGAACCCCAGACATCACGGATTAAAGCAGCTCCACAAACCAGTCTCTTGAAAAGGTCTTCACCTTGTGCCTCTTTGGTTGAAAAGTCTCCAGATCGTACATTTCCAACCATCCTCCCCACTTTTGGCACTTTTGCAACACAAAGAGGCCAGCACACTTGTGCCAAAACTTGTGTCGGCCTAACCAGGGGTTCAGATGGTTCTGTCAATGAGACTGACTCAGGGTCCATTTCATGGCCATGTCAAAGCTGGAGCAACACCATTTCCCAAAAGAATGACCCTGAAGGGCAGGGCTTTAGATAAGGACCTCCATGGATAAAACTGCAGCACCCTCTAATGATGATGCCAGAGGTACTGAGAGATCAGTGAGATCATCAGCGTATTTCTCTTGCACAGATCCCTTGCTGGAGACACCCTTTGGTTTCGGTGGTGAAACCATCGTGACCTTGTTCCACACGATGGTGCTGTTGTATCACCCGTACAAGAAGCACACAGACGTATCCTTAACACACCAAACCCTTTTCTCCCATAAGGTGAGCTTGACTCTCTCACTTCCTAAGATATCAGCAACCGAATGCCGATTGAATCTTCACTGGTCTTACCTTCTTCTCATTTTCTAGGCAGGTTTCTTGCATTTTAATTGATTTTTGAGCAACACATGAATATTTGTTATCAATTGCCAGGTCATGGCCTGTAAAAAAGAAAACTAAGAGGGCATCCCCTAAGCCATCCCAAGTCCCTTGTACCATGAAGCTGTAAGGAACGTTTGCTCTGAATGTCCACACTGGGACAGGATAAGTTTGTTAGATCCTTTTTTAAAAAAGCACACCCAAGAGCATGCTGCTGGCGGAGGAATTTGGGGAGAGTGTGGAGAGGGCAGTCCAAGGACAGGGGAAGATGGGTGGCAGGCAGGTCACCAGGCAGACCAAACCTGGGCCAGGGGGGGACTAGGATCTGGTACTTAAGGGTGGGACCAGGATCTGGCACTAACCATGCTTCCAATCAGCTCAGCATTACATGGATTGCTTGAACCTGTGCCACTGATTTTCCTGATGCAGAGTAGCCCATAGGGCTGCCTGGGAAGTTCCTTGGGGGACAGGAGAAAGTATTCCCCTTACTCCAGCTGTGCCCCAGCCTGTGCACTGGATACAGCACATCCCAAGATTGTGTCCTAAATCTCCCCCTGCATGGGAGGGAAAAATAGGGTTGGGATGCCACAAGTGCCCACCTATCTGTACTCTGCACTGCTTGATTCTGATGCCAGCCATTAGATCAGGGGTGTGCAAACTTTTTGGCAGGAGGAGGAGGACAGAGATCCTCCAACTGCTGTACAGGATCTCCGTGTGTCTACTGGTTTGCAGTCAGTCACCCTGGCCTTCCCATCAGCAGACACCCAGTATGGGCTGGCAGAGGCTGCTTTGCAGTTGCTGTAAAGTAGCCTCTGCTGACACAAGCTATTTATGGCTCTGGGGGAGGGAAACAGGTTTGGGCCATAAATCTTAATCATAAATTTTTCAGGCCAAAAGTTTCAAAAGATACATTGCAGAGAAACTTCTAAGATACTGATGAAGATACAAGTAAATCAGAACAAAAAATGATTTTTAAATTCAAGTGTGGGAGACCCCAAACAACCAGAGAACCCAGAAAACCAGTTGCTTGTTCTAAAACCATCCAAGACTGAAGACTTCAGATGGCATCTCCGAAGGCAGCACAAAAGAGGGCATCTTGCCTGCCATTTTGCAAGCAAGTCGTTGCAGCCAGAAGAGCTGGAAAAGGGGGTCCTTTTTTCCTCCTTTTTTGAAAATTCAGCCTGAGCTCATCTTGGCATCTTTGCAGCGCTCTCTCAAGAGCCAGCAAATTGTAGCTCCGTCACTCTGCCTGATGGATCATTCTGATGGATCACTCTGACCAGTGGGGTGCAACTGCAACCTGCCTGCGCCGCTAGAGAAGACCCCTTTTCCAAAGACCCCTTTTCATGACACCCGCAGTCTGAAGGTATTCTTGACATTTGCCCCTCAAAGGACAACCATACAATGATTACAGTGATGTCTGTTCAACTTTGGATACAACACACACCACCCAATATAGGGCTGCCAAGTGAGCATCAGATTGGCTTGGGATGCCCTTCCTTGCACCCCACTGCCATCGGAGTTCCCCCTAGTGATGGGGATACACATCAGTGCACTTTCTCAGTGGCCATGCCTAGCCCTGGAACATCCCTATCCTGGGGAGGGAGATTGACATCCTCTCTTTTTGAGCATCTGCCTCTTCCTCCCCACCCTTCCCCTGGAGTTGGTGACTGTTCTCACTTTACTTGCTACTCCTATCGCTTTTTGTGCATTTTCCTTGTTTTCAAGGACCCATTTCAAATTTCTGGTGGTGTCTTTCGTGGCATTTTTTTTAAAAAAAGAGGTAAAGGAAGGAACATGCTTTTAATACAACAAATTGCATGCATGCATTTAAAGAAAAAGAAAAGAAAGAAAAGAAAAGAAAAGAAAGAAAGAAAGAAAGAAAGAAAGAAAGAAAGAAAGAAAGAAAGAAAAGACCCAATTCAATCTGCCTCTTGCAAACCTTGAGATAATTTGCAGTGCAAAAGCCTGCAGAGATCAGAGCTTCCAGGCTTGGAAGAGACACCACAAATGTGCATTGGGGAAGAGATAGAGACGCCAGGTGGTCCTGAGTTCCAGAGACGGGGGAAAGAAAAGAGGTATAAAATAGATGAAGGACGTCCAGGCTCGGACGGGTTGATTTGAGATACGGTGCACTCCTGCAAATAACAACCAGGATGCCCCGGTCACCCCACAAGAGGCACTTGAGAGACGGGTGGGGGGCCTCTGAGGGAGAAAGCCTTGCCCCCTGCACTGCGGCAAGGCTCCAGGGGTCCCGAGAGGCTTGTCTCGACTGCCCCTTCAGCTTGGCAGTGACCAAGGCCTGTCCCTGGCTGAATGGCTGCAGCACAATGGGCCAGCCATGTCCCTTCCTCCCTGGCCATATTCCTCTGCCCAGCTTCAGGCCCCTTCATTTGGGATTCCTCATCATCATTCTTCTCTCCTTCCCCCCTTTCTTCCTTCTCCAGCAAGAGCCGCCCCCGGGGCTTGGCCAGCCTCCAGTCCCTATGAACTTGGGGAAGGAAATTTCCCAGTTGAGCCCCCACCACTCCCCCACTGCCTTCCCCCTTGTCTTCTCCTCTTCACTATTCATAGCGAACTTGTGGACAAAATAAACCCTGGCACAGGGTCGGTGTCTCCCCCACCCCACCCGCACCTCTGAGGGGAACGCGGCGCATCTTGTACAAGGGCCTCACTTGGGGCCTGATCTGGGCTCCTGCCAAGTAGTGTGCGGGAGAGAGGGGGCCATGATGCTGCATGGCTGCCTGGAGGCCTGAGCAGGGCAAACCCTTCAGCAGGGTATGCGCGGGGGGGGGGGGGGGGGAAGCGGGGCAGGCGTCCTGGACCTGGGGACGCTTTTGCACTGTCTTTATGGTCTGACCCCTTCATGAACACGCATGTGTTTGTACGCTTCTGCCCTGTCTGTTGTCAGAGAGGACCAAGGTCTAGAACCCCTCAGTGAAGACGGTGCTGCTGAAGAGGTCAACGTGGCACGGCTTGGGGATACCATCTGCCCAGCATGTGCATCGGCCATAAACCTTCCCTCAAGAAATACACGGAGCTGCTGAATGGCCTCTTGTGATGCCAGGCTGGCCAGGCCTTCGTGGCACTGACTGCTGGAGACCTTTTTCACCAAGGCTGGACTGGGCAGCCAGAAGCAAACCAAGGTGGCTCAGCCAGTGACTTTGCTTGGAAAGGAACACGGGCATCTTTCCCTGGTGAACTGGATGCAGTGGATGTGCCAAAGATGTCTGCGCATGTCATGCTGTGATCAGAAGGTCGCCTCAAGGGAAGGGAATTTTGTTTGCTTATTTCCAGGTAAGCACCTCTGGACCTATGAGTCTCCCTGGACCTCTAGCTACATCTGAGGAGGGCATAAAGGCAACATGGGACAAACTTGGGGTGACAGGATGTAGCACCCGTGTCTCCAGCAAAACTCCCCCCTTTGGTGTCCTCCCTGAGCCTGCCCTCCCCCGGGGATCCCCCTGGTGCCTTTGTAGACTGTCCCTTGTGGCAGTGGCTGGGAGCCTGGCACACAAGAGCAGCGGGCAGTTGATGTCACCGTCAAGCAGTGTCACTTGTAGTTGTAGGCAGCGGTGGGCTCCAGCAGGTTCGCACCTACTCTATAGAACCAGTTGTTAACAAGAGATAGGACATATAAAGTTTAAAAATAGCCATTTAAAAATGGCTGCCAGATGGGAATAAAACTTGTTGTTAACTTCTTTGAATCCCATCACTGGTTGTAGGAGCAGCACATGGGGTTGCCAGTGGGTCTTGAGGGGCCTTCTTGCGGGGAGAAGCTCAGGCCCAGTGGTCCCCACAACCCATAGCTCTCCTACGCTTCCTGGAGTTAGGATTGGAGACCAGCCGTGCCCTCCAGACATCCCCATCCCCCAGCAAATCTCCCCAGGACCTCCTCTGTAGGTGCTGCAGGCACCAGGAGGATGGTCATCACAGCCTGCCTGTCCGTTCTGTGGGGGATCCATCCCGGGGCAGCGCAGAAGGCACACTCCGGGGTCCTTCCACACAGTGGCATAGCTATGTAGATTGATTTTCCCTGAGAACCAAGGGGTGAGGAAGGTTGGCCTTTGAAGGGCCCTGAACAGCACACCGCCTTTCCATCCTGACACTGCTTGGGATGCCTTGGGTGGGTGGCATCCACCAAACACCCCAGGTGCCTTCTTTTATGACTTTGCACTGGAATATGCAGGAGGCCAGTATGATTTAGTGCACACTTCCATGGAAGGCACACTTAATCCCACCTGCAGATGCCATTGTTGGGAAGAGACTGGATGTACTCCATGCTGGCTAATGGGGGTTTTCCTTCAGAGTGGCAGATTTCAGTTTGTAGCTCCCTTTAATCCATCATATTTTGCCAGGACCCTCCGAATGCAACTGCCAGGCCTGGCTGGGACGGATTTGTGTTCGTGAAACCCAACAAATTTGTGTAACAAACACAAACATCCCTTTCTCATTTGTCTGAATGGCTGAAGAACCCCGCCTGGTACGCTTGTTCTGTTTTCAATAATTGGCCAATGATCATTCCAGGGGCAACTGCTCTTTGCCAGCAGCTATTTAGCCGTCTCACGGAAAGATAAGGATGCCAAGAAAATCAAAGGCAGAAACCGGATTCAGGAGCAGTAGCTGCCACAGGTGTCCCATGGAAGTGGGGGAGACCCCCACCCCAGTTGAGTCAGACGCTGAAGAAGCACTGCCAGGGAGCGGCAGGAGGGACGGTTGAAAAGCGGCACCGCCGTTCCTTGGCTGATTTGTCTTTGTCCAGAAGAAGTTGCTGCCACTCAGGTTGTTCCCCTTGGATGTGTGCAAGCCCTGCTTTGGGGAAATGAATGCTCTGGAATGGAGACCTGGCTGAAGAGCAGTCTCAGCTTCCAAGTGAGCTGGAGACTTGTGAAGAAGAGGCCACTGTGTTGCACACATGTGGTGTGGCAATTAATTCCCAAGGGAACATCTCACCAATGGCACTTAGGACATCGCCGCAGAATCCCACACTTTCCCACACTTTCAGGGGAACCTAGGGGAGTACTGAGTACTTTAGGTAAAGGTAAAGGTGTCCAAACACAGGCTGCAGTGCTCTTTCCCATTACAAGTTCCAAGAGCCAGTGTTGACCAAAGACACCACCAGGGTCATGAAGTCACCATGACCAAACACCAAAGCACAAGGAATGCTGTCACCTTTCCACCAAAGTGGTACCAATTCATGTACTTGCCTTTACATCAGCGTTTCTCAAAGTGGGGGTCGGGACCCCATTGGGGGTCGCCTAGAGCTTTCCTGGGGGTCACCTAAAGACCCCTGGTGCAGGGGGCCAGGTCAGGCTTACCAGACCTCCGGCTGTAGTTGCACATGCACTGGGGCCGACTGACAGCCTCAGGGCCCAATCCTATGCATGCCTACTTGAAATAAATTCCATTATAGTCAGGATGGCTTTTACTCCCATGTAAATGTGGATAGGATTGCAGCCTCAGGGCCCAATCCTATGCATGCCTACTCTGAAATAAATCCCATTGTGTTCATTGTGTGCATAGAACACACATTTCATTTGTAACAATGAAAATACATCCTGCATATCGGATATTTACTATACGATTCATAACAGTAGCAAAATTACAGTTATAAAGTAGCAACAAAAATAATTTTATGGTTGGGGTCCCCACAACATGAGGAAATTATAAAGGGGTCACGGTGTTAGGAAGACTGAGAACCACTGCTTTACATGCTTTGGAACTGGTGGGTTGGCAAGAGCTGGGAAAGTAACGGGAGTGAAGGCTGCAATCCTAGCCCCTGCTTAGGCCACCCTAAGTTCTGGCACAGGTCCTGCAGTGACCCGGGGATGTCTCAAAAATGCCATAAGACACTTATGAGAAATTTATTTGAATTTACTGCACCATCAAATCTAATGGACATCCAATTTTAAAAATCTTGAGATAAAAAGAGCAGCGGCAAAAACTGTAATGAGCAGCGGTGAAATTTAATTTAGAATCATAGAATCTAAATTTAGAATCATAGAATCCTAGAGTTGAAAGGGACCTAGTAGGTCATCTAGTCCAACCCCCTGCCTGCAGCAGGAAATCCTCCTACATTATCCCCGACAGGCGCTCGTCAAGCCTTCAGCTACTCATAGAGGAAATGTGTCCGTATCCCCACACCACCATCAGAACAAGTGTGTTATGCTGGCCTAAATTGGTTAGGATTGCACTCACCGAGTCTTGCAGTACTTGGGTCTCAAACTCCTGAACTGCCACCTTCAAAACCTCAATGGTCTAGGGCAGGGGTCTCCAAACCCTGGCCCAGATTCGGCCCGCAGTGAGCCTCTACCAGGCTCACAGCCATGCTCTGCTCCCCTAAGAGCCTCTGACCCAGTTTACCAAACAATAATGTGTTGGGGAAAATGGAGCTCCATTTAAGTGTGTGCCTTATTTCTGTGCAGTGTGTTGGTGCTTGCAGAAATCATGAAAATTTGAGCCTAATTATTCATTAATCTAAGTTCCATCTCTAATGTATTTATTGAAATTTTATTTTTAACTCTTTTCTTGGCTCTTGACACTGTGCCAGATATTTGATGTGGCCTTTTGGTCCAAACATTTGGACACCCCTGGTGTAGGGCATCATCCACAGTCAGTGATGCCTATGGGGGGGGGGGGGGTGGCAAATGGGACATGGGAAGCCTCCTGTGGATTGCATGAGGCTTTGCAGCAATTCAGGAGGCCGGAAGATGGCACAGTCTCCCAGCAGAAAGAAAAGACACTGTGGCAAGAATGGTGTGGCAGAAGTTAGGGGTGGTGCCAGAAACGGAGCCCAAGGCACACGCAGCCAAGTAGCAGCAGGGGTGCTGCAGATGCTCAGGGACACCATATTGCTGGGTCTGGGTCTCAGATTAGGAGTTGCTCCTTCACAGACCGAGACGAAGCAGGGAAGGGGCAAAGGGCCATTGCTAGGACAGCAGGCATGGAAGCCCTGTTCTTTTCCGGGACTGGAAATCACCCCAAGGTGGTCAGCGATGAAGCCGTCTCTGGGCTCCATTCACAAAGGCGGTCCCTGCACCATTTAATTAAATCTGCTTTAACACTTTCTAATCCCCGGGACAGATTTTAATACCGAATGATCAGGACCCTTTTCACCTTCCCCACTTTTTCATGCAATATATTGCAGCAATCTGCTGACAGCTTAATATTCTCCATAAATGTGCGGTATACCCTTAGCAGACCCAACCACCACCACCGGAACGAGGAATGTCCCAACCAGGAACAAGGAATATTCCATTCTCAGGGCTTACATTATGTGCCTTCTCTGGGCCGAGGTGGTAATACTGGAAGAGAAAGCAGAATGGCTTGCGTGACCCCTCCTGGAAACTGAAGAAGAGCATGGCTGTGAGGAAGGAGGATGCTCCCCTCCCTTTGTGTGGGTTGTCTAAGAAGTCAGTGGCATTCCTTATAATGATCAGTGCCTTGTGGGGTCTCCAAACCCTAGCCCCAGGGCCAGATGCGACTCATAAAGGTAAGGGGAAAGGCATCCCCTGCAGGTAGCCCTGCTAGTTGTGACCAACTCTAGGAAGAGGTGCTCATCCCTGGTTCTAGAGCCATAGAGCTAGCATTGTCTGAAGGCACCTCTGTGGACATGTGGTCTATATACGCATGGAACAGTGTTACCTTCCCACCAAAGTGGTACCGATTTATCTACTTGCATTGGCATGCTTTCAAACTGTTAGGTTGGCAGGAGCTGGGCTAAGGACGGGATCTCACACTGTCTTGCAGGACTTGGGACTTAAATCGCACAATGCATTTAACCACTGAACAACTACAGCCCAGGCAGCCCATGGCAAGCCTCTGGTCCCATAAAAGCCTCTGAACCCAGTTGACGAAACTTAACTGGAGCTGTAATGGTGTGGTAGGGCAATGGTTAAGCGTGTGTTTTATTTCTCTGCTCTGTGTTGGTACTTGCAGAAATCCTGGAAGTTTGAGCACATTTATTCATTAATCTATCTCTAATGTATTTAAATGTTATATTTAAAGTACTGTATCTGCCCTGTGACACTTTGCCATATATTTGATGTACCTCTTTGGACAAAAACCTTGTGCTAAAGAAAGAATTGGCTGTAGCTAATATGGAGAGTGATGGAACAGTAGAAGCACCAGTGCTGTCCCCCAGCACAACAATTTATGGCTCGATAGAGAGATAGATAGATAGATAGATAGATAGATAGACAGATAGATAGATAGATAGATAGATAGATAGATAGATAGATAGATAGATAGATAGATAGATAGATAGATCGATCGATCGATCGATCGATCGATCGATCGATCGATGGGCGGGCGGGCGGGCGGACGGACGGACGGACGGACGGACGGACAGACAGACAGACAGACAGACAGACAGACAGACAGACAGATAGATAGATAGATAGATAGATAGATAGATAGATAGATAGATAGATAGATAGATTAAAAAAAAGATTTTTAACCAATCCTGGGCAATCTGGTCATTACATCTCCTCCCTCCCCCAAGCATGTGGTACATGAAATATATATATACGGTATATATTTCAGGGCTGTGGGTGGTGCAAGTGGCTAAGACACTGTGCCTGTTAACCAGCAGGCCAGGGTTCAAGACCTGGGTCGGCCCCACAAGACAGGGTGAGCTCCTGTCCTTAGCCCAGCTCTGCGACGCAGCTGGATCCAATCATATTGGCTCTGCCTTTGCATTGGACTAATTCAGTGGTGTGGAGAGGGGGGATTTGCTGCTTGGGTAACAGCCTATCCTCCATAACAATCCAGCCCAGGCTTTCGTGCTTCGCATGCAGCATATGCAGCGCTGAGCACGATACCATAGTCTTCCAAGATTGATGGAGGCCTGCTTTTTATTTCAGAGGGACTGGCTGGTCTGGGCTGGAAGTTTGGGCTAACAGGGTATAAGATTGGTTCTCTTGCAAATGCACTCAGCTCAGGCACATGGAAATGAGAGCCCTCCACACTTTTTCCAGTGAGAGAGCTACCTGCACAGTGCGCAGAGTCCGCAGCCTCTTCTCACACTTCCCAACCAAGGGCAGCCCTTGAGAAAAGGCAGGGAGACGCTCTGAAGCCCCAATTCTGCTCCAGACCACTCTGCCTACTGGACAAGGACTGTCTACTGAGACCCCCAAGACTGTAAGAGGATTACTCTACCCACGATCTTGACTGCTCTGGAGGTGAGCCTCGGTCACCAGGCCTCCTTTCATTAAGAACGGAGTCCCCCATTGTTCTGGTGGCGACCTCCATGTGCCCCTGAAATACCCCATGGCCCTTTTGGCAAGGTATTTGCTGATACAGGAGTCTCCATCTCCATTCCCCAAGTGTGGGGCCAAGAACGGAGCCACCCGATTGCTGGGAAACTTCATTGTGTTGCTTTCCGGGCAGAGGATTCAAGTTCAGGCTGGATCAGGGAAGGCAAGAAGGGCTCCTATATAAGTGTATGTTGCTTGTGTGTGTGTGTGTGTGTGTGTGTGTGTGTGTGTGAGAGAGAGAGAGAGAGAGAGAGAGAGAGGGGGGGGGGGACTTGAACCTGCTTGATTCTGATATTCCGAGCATTTCAACAAGTTGTAAATATAGTGGATATAGTCAGTAAATCCACAAATATAGTCAGTGAGTATAGTGCATATCTGATCACAGCTAAATTAGTACAGAATTAGAATAATGGAGATGATTATTTGATTATTATTTATTCAAACTCAAAATACTTTTATATATTTTTCATATTTTGTATTTATTTGAATTTACTGCACCATCAAATCTAATGCACATCCAATTTTAAAAATCTTGAGTTAAAAAGAGCAGCGGCAAAAACTGTAATGAGCAGCAGCAAAATTTAATTTTTGCATACAACAAAATAAGGAAACAAAATTTTTGTATACAACAAAATAAATTTAAAAGCAATTTAAATTTAATTACTGCCTACAACAATGAGTAATAATATGACAATGCAATTAAGTTACGGTTTTACCTAATTGCACGAGGTAATAAAACCCAGACAACCATAGGTTTTGCTACACGTTTTATTACAGTATTGCAAACTGTTAAACTTAATATTGACCTATACTTATAATCCAAATACTGTATTTACTTGAATCTAATGCAAACCCTGATGTTAGAGATTAAATTTGGCTGGAAAAGTGTGTGTTAGATTTGCGTAAAGAGGGAATTTTCTTTTCTGTTTGCCACTGAAAGGCTTTTTTTGGGAGGGGAGGGTAGACAACCAACCCCAGCATGTCATGAGTATACGATGAGCACGTACCCCTTCTGAGGTCACTCTATGTTCATCCCACAATTTCCTAGGCTTCCATAGATGGTTCTTTCCCAAACCTCTTGTCCACATGAAGATCCAGCAAGGGAGGGAGGGGAAGGAGATAGAGTACTGCCAGGAATGAATCAAGGGACGATTTGGACCCAAGTCTCCCATCCAGGTCTCACATCTAGTCTGGAAATTGTAGTGACTGCATATGACTGAAGTCCCTTTAACACTTTCAGTATCTTAGATGAGCACTGACAGTAGGGACGGCCAAGCCTTGGCATACCGCATGCCACATGCCACCTTTTATGTTGAGAATCTTGAACGTGCCTAAATGCCTCCTTAGAATTTTCTTAAATAGAGCCTCCAAGTTCAAGAGCAGTATTTCTCCAAGTACCAGAAGCTACAGAACACAAAACCTGGGAGTGCTGTTGCCTATTTGAGGCTTTCCATGACTGTTGATGGGGTCCAAAGGTGCCCTGACCTTTATTCTGGCCCAGGAGGACCTGCTCTGAGATCCATACAAGGTAGGTTCATTACCCTTTCTGTGCACCCAGCCCTGCCTCTGCAAGCCAACCTTCTTGTCCTCCAAACTGAGGACAAGCTGGCATCACTTTGTGGATTATTTCCCAAGAAATCTCTTTGTGGGTGGTGTCTTCATTGCCTGGACCATCTGGGTATTGATGGTCTCATAAACTGTCCTCATTCTGCCGCCTTGTTGTGTCATCTTTATTCTGCAATGGGGAATATAGGTGCGATATAAATAAATAAATAAATAAATAAATAAATAAATAAATAAATAGATAGATAGATAGATAGATTGATTGATTGATTGATTGATTGATTGATTGATTGATTCTACTGCCAGCCCTTCTTTGGCACGCCCTCAATTTGGTCTTCTTAGGTAGGCAAGTGATCCACCAGTTGGCACAGTGATTTTTTAAGTTTCACGGCACACTGACAAGGCACTAAAACAGTCAAGGCTCACCATTGATTTTTTGACCATTGACAAGGCACACCATGCTGCTGGTTGGAGGCTCAAATCCCCCCATTACCCTGCTCATAAATGCAGGCCTCCGTCAGTCTTGGAAGACTATGGTATCGTGCTCGGCGCTGCATATGCTGTATGCGAAGCACGAAGGCCTGGGTTGGATTGTTATGGAGGATAGGTTGTTACCCAAGCAGCAGATCCCCCTCTCCATGCCACTGAATTAGTCCAATGGAAAGGCAGAGCCAATACGACTGGATCCAGCTGGGGTTGCAGAGCAGGGCTAAGGACAGGAGCTCACCCTGTCTTGTGGGGCTGACCTGGGTCTTGAACCCTGGCCTGCTGGTTAACAAGCACAGTGTCTTAGCTACTTACGCCACCCACACCCAGCTCATAAATGACTCACCCCAAATCCCGCAGTGGACCATCTGTGGCGCACCAGTGTGCCAGGACACAGTGGTTGAAAATCACTGAGTCAGCAGAATGCAGCTCACCAGGGTTTCATCCAGGGTTTCATCCTGTCATTCTTCTGCTTTTTTCTCTTTTCCAACCAGAACACATAGTAAGAATAGCAAACCAGAGCTGAGGAGGCCTGGCTGTTCCCATTTCACACACAGACACTCTGAAATCAACCAGGATATTTTCTCAGATTGAAGCTAATAAGGAGTCTTGGCAGTTAGCAGGTCCTGTTTGGAAGATCTGGCCTGGCCTGGCTTTCCGACACCCGTGCAGACGCTCGTAGGCAGATGGAGCAGGGCAGTGATGATGATGATGATGATGGTTGGAGTAAGGATGCACACCCTGGGGGTGCCTTTCTTTGGACTGGTGAACTGCCCATGTGCTTCCCCTGGAAGCAAAGGGAAAGGAATGTGTCCAGGCCGGTGGCCCAGATGGCTGGCCGGGAAGCTAATCTGCCCAGGAGCAGCCGGCGTCAAGGTCTAGGCAGTCTGTTGGGGCTGGGAGTGACCCAGGGGCAGATCAGGGAACAGCAGGGAAGGAGATCAAGCTCTCCAAATGCAGTCAGGAATGTGCCAGGAAATTATTGCTGAGCATAATAGCAGGAATTGCACTTGTCTCTGGCAGTGCGGAGGAGAGCCATATGTGGCCAGGTGATATTTGTGCTCATACGTGATGTTTAACACTTCGCACTGCAAGCTTCCTTCTCCTCCTTACAAAAAATGGCCTGCATCAGTTCAGATCCTTTCCCAGGCATACTCCTGGTGGCTCCAGAGCCCAGTAGCATAGCTAGAGGGGGTTGGAGCAGCCAAGTCCGGGAGGGAGTCTCACCCTTTGGAGCACATGTTTGTGTACTGACCTAACCCCACAAGTGTGGCACAGAAGTGCCTTATGACATTTTTGAGACAGGCCAGCACAGGACTTGTGCTAGCATCACTGGGGGATAGGATTGCAGCCTCAGTCTCATTGGTCAGTTTTTAGTTATAATAATCCATAAGGCTGTGGGTGGCGCAAGTGGCTAAGAGACTGTGCCTGTTAACCAGCAGGCCAGGGTTCGAGACCCGGGTCGGCCCCACAAGACAGGGTGAGCTCCTGTCCTTAGCCCAGCTCTGCGACGCAGCTGGATCCAATTGTATGGGCTCTGCCTTTCCATTGGACAATTTCAGTGGTGTGGAGAGGGGGGATTTGCTGCTTGGGTAACAGCCTAGCCTCCATATCAATCTAACCCAGGCTTTCGTGCTTCTCATGCAGCGTATGCTGTGCCGAGCACGATACCATAGTCTTTCAAGACTGACGGAGGCCTCCTTTTTTATTGTTATATAAGTCAATGTTGTTGTTCTGGTTAATTGGCCATAACTTTTGACTCAATACAGACATCTTGATGAAGTTTTGTTTCATTATATTCTGCATGAAATTGCCTTTCCAATGATATCACATGATATATAAATTCCAAAAGCTTTCCAGAATTCTGGCCGTTAGGGATGTCACCTGGTGGAACCAGGCACCCCATATCACTGCGCAGGATCCAGGCATTTTTCCTGGATCCTGCCGTCTTCACCAGCAGTGCACTTTGGATAGGATTGGCCTGCCCAAAAAGATGAATGGGTGCTGAGACTGCTGGGGTGATGCGCAGCTAAAGCAACTCCCTGATCTGGAGTTCTGGGGAAATCAGAAAGGAATACATCAGGCCTTCCAGGGGACGGGTTGGTTCAGTTTTTAAGAACCCCTTAGAAGTTGTGGATTGAAGGTTCCTGATGAGTCATCTGTTTCCTCCTATATGTACCGTCCCATTACTTGCAACCTGCTTCTTGCACAGAGGATTGTCTGGTAATACAAATATCTATCAGGTTAGAGGTGGCATTCATGCTGACGACCCTCCAAGGGAACCAAGGCTGTAATCCTATGCACACTCACCTGGGAGTAGGGCCCATTGAACCTAATGAGACATATTTCTGAATAAGCATGCATATACTTGGGCTGTGAGTCAGGATGTTGTGATTTGAAGACTTCTGAATTTAGAGCAGGTTTTTTTAAAGGGTTAACAGGTCAATTTCCTTTTTCTTGCCTGCTGGATATGGACTTGTGGTTGCTCTGCCTTTTTTCCTTCTAACAATTTTTCCACCCATTGGGTTTTGCTTTTATTTTGGTTCTCCAACTTAAGAATGATTTTACTGGCCATTTTATGGTTATACTATTTTTTAATGAAATAAAAATGCATTTTCTCTATCCCGCTTTCATTTTTATCCCCATTCTTGAACTGAAGCACCTGGAGAAGAAAAGCCCCCTTTCCCTCCAGTGATGACTGTGAAATGGGATCGCTCTCACTTTGCAGAGCATGGGGTGCCTTACAAGTGTCCAAAACAGGAATTCTGGTCTGAAAGATCACCGATACCACATTCTGCAAGAAACCACATCCACACTATTCAATCAAGCAGAAGAGGATTTGGGGCTATTGATGATCAATATTCCTAGGAGAGGGAAAGAGCGAAAGTGATTTAAGTCCCTGCACTGCTTTATTCTGCATCGCCTGTGGCCCAGCCATGAAAACAAGCCCTTACTTAAGCCAGGCCCCACATGCATTTTGCCCTGGAAGTGCCCACCAGCGATGCCTCATTGCTTAGCAGTGGAAAGTATCTCCGCATACATGTCAGACAAACTCCCAGACAATTGTGCCGTCCATCCCCACCTAGACAAGTAACAGTAGATCTCGAGTCGCTAAACCAGGGAATAAAAGGCTGAAGCAGCCTAGCTGTCAATCTCGTGGCTGTTGGCTGAGCTGTCCAGGCCTGGCTGAATTCTGCACACCCGACTGGGGCCTTTCCTGCATGCTGCTCCCCTTGCCTCCTCCTCCTGCTCCTGGTCTTTATTTTCCGTTCCTTGAGCCTCTTTTGATTTCACGCTGGCTTTTTAAATTGAGGATAAAGTTAATTCACTTAACAATGCCACAGCTGGAATGGAATATGCTTCGTCTGTGTAGAGGGGAGGGCTTGGTGCTGGCTGGTGGCGTCAATTGGATCAGCCTGCCCGACCCCCCTGTTCCAAATACCCCTGGGGGCTGGCGCTGCTTTGGCAGGGCGGCCACTGGTGTCAAAGCGAGAAGTTAACTTAATTATGAACATATGGTTCTGGGGCTGGGCCTGACTCAGCAGCCACCTTGTTAGCCGGGAGCCAGCTAGGTGTTCAGGCAAAGGCGCAGGGGAAAGTTTGGGTCGGAGGGTGTGGCTGAAAGCCCCACCGGCAGGCTTCGGGGAGGACCGATTGATCCTAATCTATTCTTTTTGTTTGGCAGTGGCGTGCCGCTGGCAGGAACAGCTTGGTAATAACAGAGATTTGAGGCCGTTAAGTCCTTGTGGTTACAGGCAGCACGCGGCCCTCAGCCGGCTCCTCGCAGGCTCCCCTCCTTTAATTGGCCTCGCCAGCAGCGGGGACCAAAATGAGACAGGGGCTCGAGGAAGAGGAACACATGGTTTACCTGAAATTGCACCCCACAGGCTGCGGCACAGATGTCTCCAGATCTGCTGTCCAGCGGAAGCAGGTTGGGGGTGGGGGCAGGAGGAACCTGGTAGACAGAGGCCCTATGGATTTAGAGGGCAGGTGGAACTGGACTTGAAGCACGCCTGTAGGTCCCGAGAACCACTGCTGGTTCATGTGATGAATTGTGGAATTCACTAAGATGACAATTTTTAACCCACCGTGCCATGGCACACTGGTGTGCCACAGATGGTCTATAGGTGTGCTATGGGACATTGGGAGAAACATTTAGCCTCTTTCCTACTGCATAGTGTGCCTAGTCAATGTCAAAAATTCATTGGTGTCGTTCCAGTGTGCCATGAGATGATAAATGTTGGAAAACCCCGTGCCAAGGGCAGGCAGATGTAAGCCCAGGAAATGTCCATTGGGAACTTCTTGATCTTGTGAAATTTGCAGAAGTTGTGTAAAGTTGTAAAATGTGCAGAAGATGCCTTGACTGTGCAGAAGATGTCTTGAAAATCAACCCCCCAAAAAACCACAAGAGAGAACAAAGAGAAGGTGCCTCCTCTTGAGTCAACCATCTAGCTCAGTATCCTTTATGCTGGCTGGCAGCAGCTGTCCAGGGCTTCAAGAAGAGATCAAGCTAACCTTCTCCAAGGAAGGCAGGACCAAGATCAAGAACCTTCCCGAAACTTTCCAGAATTTTCCACAGTGTATATATAGTTGGGATGCTATATGTGCCAGAAAACAGGGACAGTCCCAATTTTGGGGGAATGTTTTCACATTCTGGCAAGTGGGACAGAGGATCCTGTCCTGATTTTGTGGAAGAGAATTATGGCAATCCTAACGTATACCCAATTTGTTACAGACCAGCCCTGGAGCAACATCTGAACCAGCTTTTGTTCAGCGTCAGTCCAGCGTGGCTGTGATCTGTCCTTGGTCCTGATGCTCCTTTCCCTTGATCTTTGCACTCTCAGCTCAGTTTGTTCCACTTTTCCACTTCTTGGATTGCTAGTACGTTCCTCCACTGGCCATCACCTCCTCACAGGCCGTGATATGGAACCAAAGAACCGGAAGGCTTTGGAAGAGAAAAAGAACACAATCCTATGCATATCTACTCAGAAGTCAGACCCATTAAAATCAATATGGTGCTTACCCTCCATGAAAGTGTGGCTAGGATTGCAGCCAAAGGCAGAGTGCTGAGGATGACCCAGTAAGGCAAATCTTCTGCACTTATTTTCTGTGTCTCTGTGACTTTTGTGGTCACATGGTCACACCTAAGAACATCAGAACAGATCCACTGGATCACACCAAAGGATCTTCTAGTCCAGCTTCTTGTGTCTCACAGTGGGCCACCAGATGCCTCTGGAGCACACAAGACAACAAGAGACCTGCATCCAATTGCCACTACCTTGCATCTGGCATTCTGAGATAGCCGACAGTCAAAATCAAGAGGTTGCCCAAACCCATCATGGTATGTAACCCCTTTCTATTTCTAAAAGCCTGTTTCATGCATGTTTTCCTAGATCCTAGAGTCACTGAGGCTGCAGTCCTAATTCCCATTTAGGCCAGCATACGTCTTGGCACAAGTCCTGTGCTTGGCTTGTGTAACAAATGTCATAAGCCACTTCTGTGCCACACCTGGGGGGTGGGGACTTAGGCCAGCGTGCAGACATGCACCGGTCTCTCCACACCACCACAGGGACGGGGAGCAGGTGAGTTGTGCAGCCTAAATTGGTTCAGATTGTAGGGCGCAATCCTAACTCTGCCTACTTAAAAGTAAGTCCTATTGTGTTCAGTGGGTCTTACTCCCAGGAGAGTGTCTTTAGGATTGCAGCCACATAGCTTAGCTCAGCCTACTGATGCAAAGGTAGAAGCCTGATGTGGAAATGCTGCACATACTAGTGATGTCCTTTTCTGCCTTTGCAACCCATGAGTTCAAAACTCCAAAGAAGATGCCCCATCATGAGTAACTTCTCATCTTTTCCGCTCCAGCCAAGACCTTCCAGCCATCCTTTTCCCGCCAAACCTGAATCTGGCCATTGGAATCGCTTCCCTCCTTCCTCCCTGGAAGCAATATGCTTGATCTTTCATTCACAAAGAACTTGTTTAATGTCTTCTGATGCATCTGAACAAACTGGCCCAGTGGGGGGCCGACCTCCCCTCCCCTCCCGTATGGGCCCAACAGCCTGTGTTTGTAAACAGACCCTGGTTGGCTTTGTGGGGGTCACTGGCAGAAGTCAGCTAGTTAATTGAATGTCAGCTCCCCGCAGAGAACCAGGCCTAATGAGTCATCCTGTGAGCACAGCTCGGCACAGAATTGCAGGCTGCCTCTTGCGGTGACAGCTCCCTGGTTGGCGTTCGGCTGGAACAGAGATCAGGATCCGTTTATGAGTTTATGCAACAAAACCAAGACCCTTCCCAAAATATTGCAGCGCACCTGCAGACCATCCATGGCACATCAGTGTGCCATGGCACAGTGGTTGAAAATCCCTGCCTTACGCTCTGGACTCCAAAAAAATCCTGGCAATTAAATCTTTCCACTGAAGCTCCTATCTGAACTTGGTTGTCAAAGTGTGAAAGGGGAGATCCTCCTATTATTTATACATTTATCAATTTATAGACCACTTTTCATTTAAAAACCAGTTCTGGAAGTGAAGAACTAAACCAAAGGAATAAGAATTATGGATTGGTATTGGTTTGAAAAAGAAACAGAGTCAAAGTAGGACAGAAATACTATGCAGCCCCCACTCCAAGAATCTGTACTGTGATGCCCTGCTTTATATATCTTCATGAATGTTCTGGAGCTGGGAGTGTTGGTGAGATAACCAAGGAGGGTGACACTCAGGCTGCAGTTCTAACCTCCAGTTAGACCAGCATAAGGCCCAGCATCAGTCCTGTGCTGAGCTGGGAGTGTCTTCTGTGCCACTCTTGGGGAACAGGCATTTACCGACCTCCCCACACCACCACGGGAATATATACCAGGTGCGTTATGCCAGCTTAATTATGCCCGAAATTACTTAGGGTAGTAAATGCCCCAAAGCTGTCTATGTACTGTAGATTCCTCTAAGGCTCTCCCCAGAATTGGCAATTGAGGTTTGATGCTGAATCCAGGCCTTTCTGAGGAATGAGGACAGAAGGGGGTCTTCAGTCCAAGAGCAGATGCACCAGACCTGTCCTGAAAGTTTTCTTCCCAATAGGGCCAGCTCAGCAGCCACCAGACAAACCCCCAAATCCAAAGTAACTAAGGGAGCATGTAAGAGACTTTACATGCACCCATAGTTACTGCACCACCTAGTGAAAACCTATGGGAAATTCATACAGGAATCCGGAGTAATTTGTTCTTACACCAGAGCAAGGACTCCCCGTAGTTACTCTGACTTTTGCCCAAAGAAGTTGTTTGAGATCCCCAGTGCTTGCTGGTGGAGAGCCTCAATTTGCAGGAAGCAGTTTGGCTGCCACAACCTGGAATCACAGAATCCTAGAGTTGGAAGGGACCTAATAGGTCATCTAGTCCATCCCTCTGCCTGAAGCAGGAGATCCTTCTACACAGTGATGGGATTCAGAGAAATTAAGAACCGGTTCTCTGCCCATCTGGCAGCCACTTTTAAATGGCAATTTTAAAACTTTCTATGTCCTCTCTCTTCTTAACAGCCGGTTCTGTAGAGTAGGTGCGAACCTGCTTGTGCCCACCACTGCTTCTACAGCAGCGGTGCCTGTCAGGGCCCTGCATTCTGCCTATTCTGTTTTCAGGTATCAAGCAGAGAAAGCCAGAGAGGCTGGTGCACAATAAATCATTCCACAATAAATTAATTTCCCTTTTTGGTTGATGCTCTGAATCATGGCGCTATTTCATTTTGCCAACCTGTCTGGTCTTCTACGCAAGGGGATGGTTGCTTCGTTTCAGGTCTGAGGCATTTCAGAAACATTTCCCATTCTTTTGAATCCATATTCACTGCATTTTTAAAAATGTCTTTTTCATAACTACTTGAATTTGCAGGAATGGGATTTGTTCATGGGGAGACAGAGCCTGAAACCAAACCAGTGTTGGGTTTTCCAATCTATTGGTTCTTGATGATGGATCACATTAAAAGATTTCTGCTGCTCTTTTGTAGCTGAATTGTTTTATCCTTTTTATCCAGTTTTAAATGGTATATTATTATTGTTATTGTACGTTTCCATTATTGTAAGCCGCCTTGGGTTCCCTTTAGGGAAGAATCAATAAATCAAATCAAATTGTGTGATGCTCATAGGAAAAAAAAAACAAAACACTTCTCTTGTTGCAATCCTTGCAAAGCTTTGCAAAGCAAAGGTGCAGAGACTGAGGAATTAACCATAAAGGCAACTTTAGAGGTTTGTGGCTGGTATTCATTAAGTTTCTGCTGAATTCAGGACTCAAGTATGAAGACCTCTGGCTGCCAAAAGGCTCACAAAGGGACCTGTCCTGGTTTGCAATGTATGGCACGGCCTGTTATGGGAAGGCAGCCACCAAGGACCACAAAAGAGCAGGCTCTTCTCCATTTGTCAAGCCTGGTATTGGTGGGGCTGGTCATCCTTTTGATTGCTCCTCCTGCACCTTTCCCATTTCCACTCTGCCTTTTTTGAGACTCCAAACATGGCCTCACCATCAATTTGTACAAAAACATTATAATATTAGCTATTTCCTCCTTCCTTTATAATTTTCCCATGCATAGAATTCTTCTCCTGTGCCGACAAGGCGACCAGATGCACAAACATGAAAGGAGGACAAGGTCTTGGATTCCTCTCAGCCTAGCCTTTCCAGCAGACAACGGCACATTTGACTACTCATGAGTAAAGCCATGATGTTGGGCACATTCACTTTCCCATAGAGCTCAATGCATTTTTTTTTTAATTTTTGGTTTCTTGGCCATAACCTTTGATAGGAAGGAGATATTTCAAAACTGATTTTGCATTGGATTCTGCTCTTCAATACGAATCCAACGACATATGGCATGATGGGGTCCTGCGCACCATCATGAAGTTCCAAAATGTAGCCAAAACAGAGGACAATGAAGCCCTTTGGGAGGACACCTGGACAGGAGACTAAAAAAGAGGACATATCCAGAAAATTCAGGTCATATGTTCACCCTGTGTGCCACACACTTCATTGAGCTGTCCACCAAGACCCCAAGATCTCTCTCCTGATCTGTCACACAGTATTGATTGATTGCTTTGATTGGATTTATTTCCCACCTTCTTCCCCCCAGAGTTCAGCACAGTTCAGCAGACAGCTGATTAGCCTATATGTAAAGTTAGGATTCTTTGCCCCAAAGCGCCTAACTTTTCATTTACCCACATTAAAACACATCTGCCATTTTGTTTCCCCTTCTTCCAGTATGGAGAGACCCTTCTGGAGCTCTTCAATGTCTCTTCTGGTCTTCACCACTTGGAATAGTTTGGTGTCATCTGCAACATGGCTCCCTCGCTGCTTAACCCTTTCTCCAGCTCATTTATGAACAGGTAGGAAAGCACTGGTCCCAGGACAGACCCCTGGGGGACCCCACTTTTCACCACTATCCATTGAGAACATTGCCCACTGACACCCACTCTGACCCACAACCAGTTCCCAATCCATGAGTGGACCTGCCCTCTAATTTCGTGACTGTGGAGTTTCCTTAGAAGTCTTTGGTGAGGACCGTATCAAATGCCTTCTGAAGGTCCAGATCTATAATGTTCAAGGTTTTCCTGCATCCACATGGCTTCAGACCTTTTCAAAAAATTATTTAGGGTTTGTGAGGAAAGACGTATCCTACTGAAGCCATGCTGGTTCTTCTCATCAAGTCCTGCTTGTCTGTGGCTGCTATCTGTCTGTCTGTCTGTCTGTCTGTCTGTCTGTTCACCTACCTCTCTATCCACCTCTCTATCTATCCATCTACATACCTATCTATCTGAAAAAATGTTCACAAACCTGTTTAAAAAGAAAATGAAAAAATAATAGTTATTAATTCTAACCACGCTCCTGGAAGTAAGTACTATTGAACACAATGGGACTTACCTTTGAGTAGACATGCGTAGGGTTGCATTATATGTGTTTTCAGATTTTATCTTTGATGGTGCTTCCCCCATCTTATCTGGAACCAGTGTTAGACTGTGCTATGTTTTCCGGGCTCCCCTCTTCTTCCCTTTTTAACGACTGATATGACATGTGCCATCTCACAAACCTCTCGCACTGTGACCATTTTGATAGACAACTTGCATATATACCCTACAATCCAGAGTAACTACAGGAGCACATAAGAGACCGTTACGTGCACCCGTAGTTATTGCACCACCTAGTGAAAACCTATGGGAAACTCATATTACCAATCCAGAGCAAATTGTTCTTACACCGGAGCAAGGACTCCCCGTAGTTACTCCCCGTAGTTACTGTGGATTGCACCCTTAGATAGATATTTAGATAGACAGGTGATAGCAGGCCTCTGTCAGTCTTGGAAGACTATGGTATTGTGCTCGGCGCTGCATACGCTGCATGCAAAGCACGAAAGCCTGGGTTGGATTGTTATGGAAGGTAGGCTGTTACCCAAGCAGCAAATCCCCCCTCTCCACCCCACTGAATTACTCCAATGGAAAGGCAGAGCCAATACGATTGGATCCAGCTGGCGTCGCAGAGCTGGGCTAAGGACAGGAGCTCACCCTGTCTTGTGGGGCCGACCCGGGTCTTGAACCCTGACCCGCTGGTTAACAGGCACAGTGTCTTAGCCACTTGCGCCACCCACAGCCCACCCATAGAAATATCAGATAAATATTATTTCTTCAGTTCCTTAACATATGTTGGCAGAATAGCTGGCATGGACTTGAGATGGCTTTCCCCAGGGAAAGGGAATAAAAACCCCTTCCCCCCCTCCCCCAAGGAGACCTCCAGCTGCTTTCTGGTGCCTTTCCGGCTATCTTTCTAGTGGTAGCCTAACCAGGTAGCCTAATCAGGAAACTCAGGTTTGGGTTGTTAAGTAACAAAAATGGATTTGCTGATCTCAGAACTGACCAATGAAACTGACAGTGCAGTCCAACCTTATGCAGGCTGCCCCAGTCTGCAAGTTTAGGGACTGCAGCTATGCTACTGCGGAAAGAGGAAGTTTATCCGCTTCCCTGGGGTAGGGCTGTGGAAGTCTAATCCTACTATACTCAGACCCTGGTTCACCTCCAGGAGAAACCGAAGCCCGAGGAGCCCTGGAGATCACACTGCTAGCTTGGATCTGGCATGACTGCTGGTCCAAGACCTGCCTGCTGCTCCCCCTCCCACCTACCCAACTACCCCACCCTGGAACACTCACTCCCCTTCTGCTCCCACAGGCTTATGTTACTACTGACAAAACCACATTAATTAAACGAACCTTCATTGCCAAGCGGATAGCCCAAATTATAATAAAGTTAAGTAGACCTGCCATAGTTTTCCTTCCCATAAGCATGCATCTTTTAATTTCATGGCTGCACTCACCATCTGCAGTGATCTTAGAGCCCCCCCCCCCCCAAAAAAAAAATAAACTCCGTCATAAATTCCATTTCTTCCCTTTAGATTTGCCATGAAGTGATGGGACCGGATACCACAATATTAGTTTTTTAATGTTAAGTTTCCAGCCATGCTTTCCTCTTTCACTCTCCTCAAGTGGTTCCTTAGTTCTTCCTCACATTCTCCCATTAGAGTGGTATTGTCTGCGTATCTGAGGATATTGGTATTTCTCCCCATGATCTTAATCCCAGCCTGTGATAATTCCAGCCCTAAGAATACCATCCGTCACTGACCCATTCAGAAGTCACTGAAGTCACTTGGCCACTGACCCATTTCTTATTATTACTAGCAAAAAGCGTACCCACAGTGCGGAGAAACTTCCCCATACAACATCCCCCACAGCGCATCAACAACCCATGTGCAACCTACCCCCATGTACAACATTCCCCTGTGTGCAACTTCCCCATGTGCATCATCCCCATGCGCAACTTTCCCCATGCGCATCATCCCCCTCGCGCAACTTCTCCCCATGTGCAACTTTCCCCATGTGCAACTTCCCCCTGTGCGGCACTTCCCTCGTGCGCAACTTCCCCCCATGTGCAACTTCCCTACATGCGCAACTTCCCTACATGCGCATCATCCCCCCATGTGCAACTTTCCTACATGCGCAACTTTCCTACATGCGCAACTTCCCTCCATGCGCAACTTCCCTCCATGCGCAACTTCCCTCCATGCGCATCATCTCCCATGCGCAACTTCCCCCATGCGCAACTTTCCTATGTGTGCATCATCCCCCCATGTGCATCATCCCCCATGCGCAATTTCCCCCATGTGCAACTTTCCTACATGCACAACTTCCCCATGCGCAACTTTCCTACGTGCGCATCATCCCCCCCATGCGCATCATTCCCCATGCGCAACTTCCCCCCATGTGCAACTTCCCTCCATGCGCATCATCCCCCATGCGCATCATCCCCCATGCGCAACTTTATATATGCGCAACTTAATTATAGCATCAAATACTGGCAGGCTCCATCGGACCCATGCTGCTCTTCACTGGTTATTCAATATTTTGCTAGCTAAAATTATAATCAAAATTCATAATTTCACAATATTTCACAATTAAAACTAGTATAAAATAGTTATATTAAAAGTTGGTGGAACATTTATTCATTATATGCACCAAACTATAGTACAGGGTCCATTGGACCCTGGCAGTCATACATGATACAAAATTCATGCTTTTGGATTTATAACTGCCTAATTAGCACTTAAAAAAGTCTTATCTAATATTAATAAATTCCATTAAAAAACAGGACAGTAACTTCCTACAGGGTCCTATACTAAATCTTGATGCTACATTTATTCATTATACGTACCAAACTATAGTATAGGGTCCATTGGATCCTGGAAGTAATAGGGATACCAAAAAGTTGGTATTTTAAATTAAGAGCAGCACAACAGTGGGATGCCTCAATGCCCCCTTCTGATGGACTCCTACCCTTCTCCCTCAGGACCCCATTAGGACCCCTCCCCAGGCCTGCTTCCTTCCCACCTGCAAGCATCTGGATCAGAGCAAAGGGAAAGGTTTCCTCTTGACTTGAGCTGACCTGTGATGCTCTCCTGCTTCCAGCTGCACTCCTGACTTGCTGTGACCCACCTGGAGGAAGAAGGAAGAGCAGAAAGTCCTAAGTCTTGGACCTCAAGGATGCTTCGGCTTTCCAGGGTCTCCCATCCATTCCTCTTTGTGATTCAACTACAGAGTCTGCCCTGCTCAGGATAGGAATTTGGTTTGGGAATGTCTCTTTTTCTACGTTCATACATTTGCAAGTGCCCACCCCAGAGTAACAGCTTCACCTGTGCAGACCTTTGCCCTGAAAAAGAAAACTGAAAGAGCGAAAATGAAACCCTGAAAAGAAAGAGCACTTCACCTCCAACAACAGGGTAAACATCTGTCCTCTTTTTCCAGGATATGTCTTCTCTTACAGCCTTGTGTCCTGGAAAAAATAAATCTTCACTATCCTCCTTTCCCTTGTGAGCAGGCGGCACACAGCCTTCTTGGAATTAATTAATTACATATATGCAATTTAATAATAAGCAATATAGTCTTTATATTAAGCACATGAAAACAGCATATAAACCTGGTTTTTTCCTATTATTGTCATGTCCTCATATTTCTTGGGTGTCCTACATTTTTTTGGGGGGGGCTGTGTCCCCTTTTTTGGCTGTGATATCTGATCACCCTGGCCAGAGATTATCTTCCAGCTGCAGTTTCACCCCCTGCAACCGTTTGAGTGGAGGTCTGGGGGGACCTCCTGGGCTTCACCCCACTCTGGGTCTTCCTCCTGGACCCATCCCAGGAAATTCACCCCCAGATCCAAATAGCTCAAGGCCTGCTTGTCCTGGGTCTTCTGGGGTTTGATGTTTTAGAGGTAGGACAGGTGAACAGAACAGGTGGGTCCTGTCCTGGGTTGTGCCCCCCAGATTCCCCCCCCTCCCCTTTCTTCTCCCCAAATCAGCTCTCTGGAGCACAGCCTCTGCAGCCTGCCAGGCACAACCTCTTCCTCCTCCTGCTCTCCTCCTCCTCCTCCCTCCTTGCCCGGGCAAGTTGCCTCCTTCCTCAGTCCTCTGACAGCACCGAAGGCTGGGAACCACTGGACCCCCCACCTGCCAGATGGTGAGTCCGTCGGGGAAAAAGAGGGGTCCCTCTTTGGGGGGAGTCAGGAAACCTCTCCCCCCTTCCTGGACCCCCACCTCCAGCCAGGGACTGGCACTGTCAGGGCAGGGCTGGACTCCTGCTCTGGTCCTGGCACTGGGGCACAGCATCCGACGCCCCCCCCCCCAAAAAAGAGGACCCTCAGGTTTGGGGGGCTCCTATATGAGGGTCCTCCTGCTTGGGGGAGGGGATGGTGGTGGACCCCACCAGGCTTGTGCTAAAGGGGGGTTGCCAGATCCACCCAACCCCCCTCCCTCGGGGACCCCACTACCTCCTCTGGTGGCGTAGCTAGAGGGGGCGGAGGGTCAGTGTTGGAAGAGCCTATGGTTTTGCCCCCCCTCCTGGAATGAGCCCCAAGGGTGAGACTCCCTCCAACACTGACTCCTCCGCCCCCTCTAGCTACGCCACCAGCACTGGGGTCTGCCCCCTCCTCGTCCTCGGCTGACCCCCTGCCCTCCTCCCGCAGAGCAGCACCGCCTTCGCTGGGGGGCCTGTCTTTGCCCGCCTGGGCGCCCCCCCGACGGCAGCAGAGGAGAGGGTCGCCCCAGAGACGTGGCTTCACCCGGGCTGGGCATCCGACGGCGCGGACCAGCAGGCAGCCATCCCCGGTAAGTGCAGCGCCCGCCGTCGGAACTCCCCGCCACAAGAAGCGCCGTCAGGGAAAGGGCTGGGAAGGCGCCTGGCTGGAGGGAGGGATTATTGGGTGGGGATCCAGTGGCGTAGCTAAAGGGGGGCGGAGGAGTCTACTTGGAGGGAGCGTACGGCTCTTTTATGTTCCTCACAGAGTGGAATGGGTGAGACTCCCTCCCAGTCGGACTGATGCGCCCCTCTCTGGCTACGCCACTGAACCTCCCTGTCAAACGTTCAAGCCCCAAACCTTCCAGCCATAGAACCTTCACCATCCATAGGACTTTCCATCCATAGGACTTTCAGACCCCCAAACATTCCATCCATAGAATCTTCAGACCCCCAAACGATCCATCCATAGAACCTTCACGTTCCCTAAACATTCCATCCATAGAATCTTCAGACCCCCAAACATTCCATCCATAGAACCTTCACGTTCCCCTAACATTCCATCCATAGGACTTTCAGACCCCCAAACGTTCCATCCATAGAACCTTCACCTCCCCAAATATTCCATCCATAGAACCTTCAGACCCCCAAAGGTTCCATCCATAGAACCTTCACATTCCCCAAACATTCCATCCATAGAACCTTCAGACCCCCAAACATTCCATCCATAGAACCTTCACGTTCCCCAAACATTCCATCCATAGAACCTTCAGACACCCCTAACGTTCCATCCATTCAGGCCCCCCGTTCCATCCAGCCACCTTATGTTTCCTTTTTTTAAAAGAAGGAAAGCGGGATATAAATAAAAAATAATTAAAACAAATACCGTAGATAACTAAAAATCCATAGAATGTTCAGTCCCCCCCACTCCATCCAGCCGTCTTGGGTTTCCTTTTTAAGGAAGAAAGGCAGAATGTGAATTGAATAAACAAACAAATAAATATCCCTGGAACCTTCAGTCCTCCCCCAAAGTTTCATCCCTAGAACTCTCAAGCCCCCAGTTCCATTCATAGAACTTGAAAGGACCCCCCCCCCCAAAAAAAAGGTTCCGTCCATACATCTCCGTTTTGCTCCCCCCTTGGAATGGCTCAGAAAGGGTGAGATTCCCCTTCCAAGACTGACTGCTTTGCCCCTCCTCTAGTTATGCCACTGCTCCTTTCCCATTCCTGGGCTCTCCCCTGCCAGTGGCATAGCAAGGGGAGTGGAGGAGTCAGGGCACAATCCTAACCATGCCCACTCAAAAGTAAGTCCCATGTGTTCTATGGGTCTTACTACCAGGAAAGTGTCTTTAGGATTGCAGACTCAGTCTTGGAGGAACCTTCAGCAAGGCCTGCAAAGGGTCCCTCCCCATTGGAGCCATTCCAGGTGGAGGGAAAAATATGAAACTAGAATGGATTGGAAAGGGAAGCCCCCATCCACCTGCATGCTGCACTGAGACTCCCTCCAAGATTGACTCCTTCACCCCCCTCTAGCTATGCCACCACCCCTTTAGAATCCCCCTCCCCGCCCTGAGGTTCTGAGGTAGGGAAGGCAGAAGAGGATGTCCCAATTTTCCAGGACATGCCCTCTTTTTAAAGCCTGGTGTCCTGGAAAAAATCTTCATTGTTCTCCTTCATTGTCCATACAGGAAGCATGGAGCCTTCTTGCAATTCTTAAATTATAGGTAATGAATTATATGAAATAGTATTAAATTTAATAATAAATAATAGGGTGTTTAAATTCACTTGCATGAAAGCAATAGCTGCCTTGGGTATCCTTCCTTTAGGACAGTGGTTCTCAATCTTCCTAACTTCGTGACCCCTTTATAAGTTCCTCATGTTGTGGGGACCCCAACCATAAAATTATTTTCACTGCTACTTTATAACTGTAATTTTGCTACTGTTATGAATCGTAACGTAAATATCCAATATGCAGGATGTATTTTCATTGTTACAAATGAAATGTGTGTTCTATGTGCACATTGAACAGAACGGGATTTATTTCAGAGTAGGCATGCATAGGATTGGGCCCCGAGGCTGTCAGTCAGCCCCAGTGCACGAGCAGCTACAGCCGGAGGTCTGGCAAGCCTGATCTGGCCCCCTGCACCAGGGATCCTTAGGCGACCCCCAGGAAAGCACTAGGCGACCCCCAAAGGGGTCCCGACTCCCACTTTGAGAAACGCTGCTTTAGGAAGAAAGGCCGATTATCAATCAATGAATCATTCATTCATTTAATCAATCAATCAATCAATCAATCAGAGTCATGAGCTACGTTTTTCTTGGGTGTCCTACATTGTCTTCTTTTTGCCATTCTGACATCTGGTCACCCTTGTCCCAGTGGTATGTCCATCACTTCTGTCCCTGTATATCCAGCACCTGTATATTGCCTGTACCAGCCAAGGGCATTTGGGGTGACAGTCAGGACACCCCAAGCAGAAACACAGCCTTCCCATTGAGGGGCCAGTGCTACCAGTTGGCATGTATTGTGGGGATAAGGGATTCCAGTCCAGATCCAGGCAGCACAGGCATCACATAGTACAGCAGGATGGGTTATAGTGTGAGTGCTGGGTGCAAGAAACCCCAAGAAAAGGGCCACCCCAAAGTTTATGACCAAATGCCAGATAGACACCCCAAAGCCATCAGCCAAACGAGGAAGGCCTGATGGAAAAGCAAAGCTTGGCTGGAACAAGGAGGGAGCGAGTGCCCTGATGACGGTGCCACTGCAGAGAAGGCCCTGCTCCTTGCTGCTCTCAGTCTGGCCTCTGCCACGCACAAGTGGCACACACAGGTGGCTCATCCTCTGCTGGTCTTTGAAGGGAGTTCCTCAGTGATTCAGGAGACCTTTTTTGGGGGGGGGGGACAAATGATGTTGACACCCTTGAGAGGTGCTGAACTGCTTCAACTGGCATTTTTTCTCCATAGAAAACCCTGGGGACTGGAGTTCTCCAAGGAGGAGGCCTTGAGAAAACTCCTTAGGGAGCCAAACCCTGGGGGTAGCCTTGGTTAACCCCATGGTTTTCTTTGGATCTGTGCCAGACGTATTGCAGACATGCGCCAAAGGAGTGGAAAGGAAAGGGAACAGGCCAGGATGCTGGCACAAACGGCTGTGGTTGGGGTCCCCTCTAAACTGTTTCTGTTTTGGTGCAGATCAGTTCTGCAGCTTGGATTTCACCCTTCCAGATGACATCGCAGGGTCTGCAGACCAGCTCTTGACTCAGCTCTACAGAAACAAGCAGGCAAGCACTGCCCAGCCTTGACCCCAAAGTGATCCTTGGGCACGGCTGAACCTCAAGTCTTGATTCTATAGCATTTGGGGTTCTTCAGTGTGGGGTTCTTCAGTTTCAAACAGTGATTTTCAACCTTGCACATCTCATGGCACACTGACAAGGCATGAAAATTGTCAAGGCACACCATCAGTCCTTTGACTGTGGACAAGACACACCATGCTGCTGGTGGATGGTTCACAACCCTTAAAGGCCCTATTAATAAAGGAATATTATCTAATAAATACAGAAATAAATAAATAACTTTTCCAAACCTCCACGGCACAGCTGTGGAGCACTTGTGGCATACTAGTGTGCCATGCCACAGTGGTTGAAAATCACTGGTTTCGGAAAAAAAGCACTTAAGTGGAACATGATTGATGGAGGAATCCTAACCAATTGAAGCTGACACAGCTAACCCACTCCCTGTTCCTGTGATGGTGTGGGGAGATTGGCGCATGTCTCCAGGAGTGCACAGTAGTCCCTTATGACACTTTTGCAACACCCTAGGCCACCCCAGGACTTATGCGGGGTTTAGGCTTAAACTGGGGGTTAGGACTGCAACCTGAGATGTGCAAAATTAAGGAAGGGTTTGCTAGAGAGATGCCCTTTTCCCTCTCACTCAGTCCCAGAACCAGGGGACATCCACTCAAATTGAGTGTTGGGAAAGCAAGGACAGACAAAAGAAAATCTTTCTTTACCCAGTTTGTAATGAGTCTGAGGAACTCCTTGTCAAAGGGCATCCAGACGCCCGGAAATGCCCGGACCAAGCAGGAATTTTGCAATTGGTCCGGACTGTCCGGACCAATGGCACCTTGTTCCGGCATTCTGGGGACACTGGGGGCACTGGGTAGAGTTTATGCTCAACAGCGGTTAGACGCGGCTAACCACTGCTAAGATATTCAAAAAAATTAACTGCACATGCGCACGCAGCTAATCAGTGGCCGGGAGAGCTCCTAGATCTTCTCTGGGTAGGCAGAGACCTCAATTGAACTGTTCCGGCACACGCCAAGTGAAAGTGAGGGAGAGTTCAACTGAGGTCTCCGCCTACGCAGAGCGTAAACAGCCCCCAATGCTTCCCAGTGCCTCCCAGTGCTTCCCAGTACACCCAGACACCCTCCCACACCCCCCAAAAGGACTCCCCAGGGAGTCAGACTCCCCAGACCCCAATTTTTTTTTCAAAAAATGTAGGACAAAATGCAACAAAATGTAGGACAAAAAGTTTTTTAATAAAAAAGTCCGGATTTTCATGTGAAAATCCGGACTTTAAAGTGACCAGGTCAGGAATTTTCAATTTTTAGTCTGGTCACCCTGAGGAGGTGGTGGTGGCACCTTTAAAAAGAAGTTTGGACAGATGTCTGGAGGAAAAGTCCATCACAGGTCACAAGCCACGAAGGGTATGTGCAACCCCCTGGTTTGGGAAGTAGGCTACTTCCACAACCAGGAGGTAGTTTCCCACTGCGTCTCAGAATGGCAGGGAGTGGCACCAGGATGCAGGACTCTTGTTACTGTATTTTATCCTTGATACACTCATGTGGCATCTGGTGGATCACTGTGAAATGCAAGAAGCTGGACTAGATGCACCTGATCCAGTAGGACTCTTCTTATGCTTATGTTCTTATGGGAATCCAACTTGGAAAAAATGTTTTTTTTTTCTAAAGTTTTAGAAGATGTGGAACTTTTTTTAAACTAAAAATGATAAATTTATCTAAATATAACATAGGCTGCGATCCTAAGCACACTGTCTTAGAGGTTAATCTCATTGAATACAATAGAACTTGCTTTTGAGTAGACATGCTTAGGATTGCACTGTAAATCTTTGTTTAACATGCAGGATAATCCTATACATGTCTACTCAGAAGCATGTCCCACTGTATTCAATGAAGCTTACTCCCAGGAAAGTGCACAGTTAGGCCAGCATAAGCCCTAGCATAAATTGTGTGCTGACCTGGGGGTGTCACAAAAGTGGCATAACACACTTGTGCACCACTCTTTGAGACGGTTAGGCCAGTGCAGAGACATACGCTTGCCTCTCTACATCACTATAGGAATGGGAAGAATCAATGAGTTGTGCCGGGTGAAGTTAGGATTGCACCCTAAGGAGCCTTGCAATTTTTTGTTGTAGTTTTTTTAAAGTAACAAGCAAGTGAACATCATCATCATAAGTCATATATGAACAGAAGCAAAGCCCTTCTGGGTCACGGCAAAAGCCCTGCTTAGCCCCACTTTGCAAAACCCAAAACACTGTATTAGGGTTTCTAGGAAAATTAAGGATATTTGTTGCTGGTTTGTGGTGGTCTGCAGGGCTCCACCCAGGGTGATCATATGACAAGGATTTTAGCCTTCTGCCCAGGTGTCCTCCAAAAGGGCTTCATTGTCCTCCATTCTGGCTTCATTTTGGAACTTTGCAATGGTGTGCTTTACCCCATCATGTCATATGCAGAGGCTCTACGAGCACCTGTCAGGGATGCTCTAGCAGGATTTCTTGCTACAGGCAGGGGTTGAACTAGATGACCTACTAGGTCCCAACGCTATGATTCTATGATATGTCGTTGGATTCTTTTTGTAATGATATGATTTAGAACAGGAGAACTTTGACAACAGGGTGATCATAGGACTGGATTTTTCCTGATTTGTCCTCTTTTTTTAGATTCCTGTCCTGGTGTCCTCCAAAAGGGCTTCATTGTCCTCCATTTTGGCTTCATTTTGGAACTTTGCCATGTTGTTCAGTACCCCTCATGTCATATGTCATTGGATTCAAATTGAAGAGCAGAATCCAATGCAAAAATCAGTTTTGAAATAACTCCTTCATATCAAAAGTTGTGGCCAAAAAACTAGAAATCAAAAATGTGCATTGAGCTCCATGGGAAAGTGAAAGTGCCCAGTATTGCAGCTCTACTCATGAGTAGGCAAATGTGCCATTGTCTGCCAGAAAGGCCAGGCTGAGAGGAATCCAAGACCTTGTCCTCCTATTTAGGTTCTGGCATCTGGTAACCCTGACTCCACCTTGTTATTCCTCTTGAAGCCGCTGCATGTGCTGCTCAGGGACTGGAGTGATGCAGGTTACAGCCACCTCTGCCTCTGGTTTCCACCTGGAGCCAAACAACTTGCAATGGTTGCACACGCTGGTGGAGCTTCCTCCTACACTGACTACTCCACCCCCTCTAGCTATGCCACTGGGGACACTTGAATTTTGTGTACATTCCTGAGAGTTGTCAACGTATCTCATGCAAAGGATAGACGTGTCCTTGGATCAAACGGAAGCCCCTTGTTTCCCTCGGCATTAGATCTAACGAAAGAGGAGCCCCCTCTGACTTGGCTTTTTTGGTGTTTCCAGCTCCAGGACAGCCTGCTGCAGAAGGAAGAGGAGCTGGCCAGGCTGCAGGAGGAGAACAGCCACTTGCGGCAGTTCCTGAATTCGGCCCTGGTCAAATGCTTGGAGGAGAAGACCAAGGTCATGGGTCTTGGGGGACGTTGCAGACAATGCTTGGGTGCTGCTTCCATGGAGGTCATGCATAGAGTTGGGCAGCGCAATGCCAACAGGCAGGCTGCCCTAGCCGGTGCTGTATCCAGCGTAAATTTAGGGACTGCTGCTGCACCACTGCAGGAAGGGAAGTTTTGACCCCTTCCTTGTGGTAGGGTTGCAGCAGCCCCAATGGGTCTACTCAGACTTAGGATTAAGCAATTGCTCCGCACTGCCCTCTGATGGTTAGGCATAAACATGTGTGTACAGGATTGACACCCAACTGCAGCTGCACCAACAGAGCACATTTGGGAATCTGCAGTGGTGGTAATGGTGGTGGAGGGGAATCCTAAAGATCTCCTTGAGCTCAGCCTCTGCTTCCCTGATAGGTCTACTCAGACCTGATCCCCACATGCCTCTATTTTCAGTTTTTATATAAACAGGAGCTCCCCGTAACATACGTAGAATATTTTTCAGCAGCTGATCTGAGCCATACTACGACAGAGAAAATTCTGACTTTTCTCTAATATTCCCTGAAAAAGTTGTAATATGTTCCTTTTGACATGTTACGTTTACTTAAAAAGCAATTATACACTGATTTTGTGTACACAGATTTGAATCGACACAAAAGGCCACTGCAAATCACAGTTTAAAAAACTGCTTTTCTACTGCTGTAGAGAGGCTTTCATGCAAGCAGTCATTCCATTTTTCAGCTGAACCAGGCAAAGACATGGGGTCCTTTGCATTTTTAATTGCTGACTATCCCTCTACAATAGTAAGAAAAGCTGTTTTAAACAACTGTAAAGGGACATGCAATTAAAAAAATGCTTTTATTTAACACATTTTTTTTGTATCAGCTGGGTGTCCCAGAATCAAAACCCTGCAGTTACTGAGGCACAACCTAGTTCCATTAGGAGGTTGCCATAATTTTCCTCCACAAAATTGAGATAGAACCCTCTGTCCCATTTGCCAGAAAGTGAACACAATCCCAATAAATCAGGATTGTCTCTGTTTTTTGGGACATAAGAAAAGCAGGCCTCCGTCAGTCTTGGAAGACTATGGGATCGTGCTCGGCGCTGCATATGCTGCATGCGAAGCACGAAAGCCTGGGTTGGATTGTTATGGAAGATAGGCTGTTACCCAAGCAGCAAATCCCCCTCTCCATGCCACTGAATTAGTCCAATGGAAAGCCAGAGCCAATACAATTGGATCCAGCTGGCATCACAGAGCTGGGCTAAGGACAGGAGCTCACCCTGTCTCGTGAGGCCGACCCGGGTCTCGAACCCTGGCCTGCTGGTTAACAGGCACAGTGTCTTAACCACTTGCGCCACCCACAGTCACTTATGGGACATATGGCAGCCCTAATTAAGAGCAATGGAGGAGCAAGAAACCTCAAAGTAGATTTAAACTTTTTTTATCCCCACTGTTTGTTTAATCTACTGAGGGTCTAGAGCAGCACCCTAGTAGATAACAGGGGACACCAGTGTTACATCTTCCAATCAATATGGCAAGCCGATAAGTGTATGATGTATGCATTGGAGGAATGGCTTCTTTCTGGGTGCTGCAGTGCCCCTTGGCTCACAAATGTTCTCCTTTGTGGTCCTCTCAAACAGACGCTGCTCTGGCCAAATGGGCAGAGATCCCAGAGGGGCTTCAAAAGTGGCAAAAGGCGACTGAAAGTGGAAGATGCTCTCGTTCTTCCAGAGGCGTCTCATCCGCAAAAGGCCCGGCGCAACCTCCTTGACGCTTTCTCTGCCTGTGAAGAGGATGCTCTGAATCCCACTGTGGACACCTGGGTTCTGAAGACCCTTGGGCTAAAAGACCTCAACACCATTGATGAGTCTTCTTCAGCTAACTACAGTGCCTTTGCCTCGAATGTTAGTCCAGGTCCTTTCCTCCCAGACCCAATTGGGCCCACCGACTTTGCGGACATCGGTGGGCAACCAGCTGCCTATGGATGTGGAGCGCTGGCCCCACAGGACTGTACTGCTGACCAGAGAGAAGAACCTTTGCCTTACACCCCACAACCTTTTTCCCTGTGTCACTGTCCTTCAGTTGCACAGAATCAGGCCCCTTTGACTCCTTGCTCATTGCCCTGCTGCTCTGATGATGCTTCACCAGTCAAGATGGACGTGGCCTTCAAGACATCTCTGAGCCCCCACTGCAATGTGAAAACCCACACCTTTCGCCAGGGCCAGGCTTTTGTGCGCCGAGATGAGGACGGGGGGTGGAAGCTGACCTGGGTCCCCAAGCAGCCCGAGTGAAGTAGCCCCATCCCATGCCCCCTCTCCCCCCGCACTGCCAGTACATGATGTGTTTACAAATGGCTAGTTATGAGTGCTGAACCAAGGTAGGCCACACTGCACTTCTTTGAGAATGAAGGAGTCCTGCACTGGGATATTTTGCAGGACTGATATGCCGTCTGGAAAAGGGGGAGCCCCCTGTCCAGCACTCGTCTCATGGTGGGGCACCCCCTTTCCAGACATGCACAGATCCATGTAGGCCAGGAGTCTCTAAACCTTTCAGTCTGAGGGCCACATTCTGCATTTCATGGACATTTTCACGGGCTAAAAAAGTCAGTTTAATGAATGAATGAATGGATGGATGGATGGATGGATGGATGGATGAATGAATGAATGAATGAATGAATGAATGAATGAGTTTTATTTCAATCTTTTTTGTAATGATATGATTTAGTACAGGAGAACTGTGACAAGTCCAAAAAAAATGCCATCCTTAAACTGAGAAATAATATAGAACAAATAATAAATGTTGAATGTTAGCCTCCCTGCCCCCCCCCAAAAAAAATTAGCAATAATATTTTAAGTTGGTGTGAGTCTTGGGGGGAGTGGATGTGGCCCCCAAAGACCCCTGAATTGTAGTTTGGAGACCCCTGAATTATAGGACATGAAAGCTTGAAGCAAAGAGCTTGTGGATGGTAGAAGGATTCTGGAAGAGCCCATGTTTTAGATAGCTCTTGCAAGTAAGCCAAGCTACATAATTCACGGCAGTGCTTCCAAAGCCTTCGTATCGGTCACTCTCTTCCACATGTAACTGCCCAATTATTTGCAGGCTGCAGCTTGCTCTTAAGGAGTTGTCACTGGTCAGCCCTGCAAAGAAAATGGGGGAATATTTCCAGCCTGCTTCTGCCTGCCAACCTAAAACTGCCTTGGACCTTGTGGATTTGTTGTGAGAGATGGTTCTGCTCCACCCAGAATTCAACGCCCTCAACTTCTAGTCCTGCTGGGCATGTTATGTAGAAAAAGATAAAAGAAGCACCATTTCAGCTGAGTCTCCCTTTTGCTGATGAACACGGACCAATATTGGGAAGTGGAGATTCCGGGTGACCAGCCCTACTGTCTCAAGAGGAGCCCATCCATCGCTAGCCATAAAAAGGGGTGCTGCCTCAGCTCTTTTGGGTTGGTTTCAATGCAGGTGCCCTCTGCTGCTAATGTTATGGTTTCCCAGGACAGGGCCTTGTATGGCTGCTTTGCTCAACCTCTATTAGGCCACCTCTGGATGTGCCGTAAAGTTTCCTGCTCTAGCAAAGGGTGCTTGACTTGGTGCAGCCTTGATCTGTTTGGGGTCTCCCAGGACATGAGCTTCAATCTGGACTAGTTGCATCTCCTGCAGCAGGCATCACCCATTGCCCCTAAAACAGGTGCAGTAACAAAGGAGAAGAGTCGCGTGCAGGAAAAACGGACACAATTCTGATTTTTTTCACAGTCCAAGACCAGATTTCCGAACATTGTTTAAAATTTCTCTTTGCAAAACTACTGGCACATTTTGAGTCAATTGTGTGGGGTGCTGGATTACTAGATTTGATGCTAACTTTACTTGCTCTAACATCACTAAATCCAAGTGTCCATTAATAGGGAATAGTGTTGGGGGGGGGGGAGAAATGGGGGAGATGCAAATTCAGCTTTTTGCTTGCCCCTATTTCCAGATTGACACCAGCTCTGCTCCACAACTGTGTTCCCTTCCTGGTCAGCTCAGCTTTCCACTCAGGTGCAGAAGCAAAAGAATGAGGGGTGAGCACCTAAAGACCTGTTCCCAGCAAGCTCGCTGGTTGGTCCCTGGAACTGGAAATCCTGGGCACTGAGCATGCACCCAGTTCCCTGGAATGGGTTCTCAGTTAGGGCCCAGATCCTACTGTACAGCCATCTTGTGCCAGGGGTGCACCAGCAGTCTTCAGGCTGGAAAGTTCCTCCCTTCATCACTGTCCCTGGAGCCCCATCTTATCTCCCCCACTGTTGTCCACGATGCAGCCACACTGATGGGACATGTGCTGCATCCAGTGCAGGCTTTCTTCCTGGACTGCTGTAATGCACCTCACTTGTGAAGTGGTGTCATGCGCTGAGAGTTTCCTTGGCGCCCCCGCCCCCCACATCTGGAACCTTCTCCACTTGCTTTCTGATGCTCCTTACCATCTGAGCATCTTTTCTGCCAAGAAAGGGAACCCCAATGGAGTGCAGGTATGTGGTCTTAAGGACTGAATCACGTGCATGGGTGGATGTGCTGGGACATGTTTATGTTTCCAGCCAGGGCTGCTGCCCCCACAGTTGCCTTTGGTAACATAACAGCAGCACATTGCGAATCCTGGGACACTGCCCTGTGAACATCAGTTGAAGTTATTTAATGAATAATATACATAATTTAATTGAACGCATTATGATTGTGTACTTTTTTCCCTCTTCTTTGTGTGTCTGCTGTTTCTCTTTAAAGAGCTGCGACAGTGTGAGCAAACCGGATATGCAATTGTACAATTACATGATCCTATAAATGGCACCAGGATACGTGGCAAAACTGCGGCAGGGTTAGGGCCAGGGGTTCGGTCTCTGTCTGTGCATGTTTTTGGTCCTGGTTGCACTCCTCGTGCTCTCCTGCTGCTATTCTTAGTTGAAAAGAAAGCCTATATAATGTATCCAGTTAAAAATAGCATTGGAGGAGGGGGGAGTTGAGACCAAAACTTCATTTGGGAAAGTTCTCACCCTCCTCCCTCTGCTGTGGTCTTCCCATATTTTGCAGCCCCTCCTTCTTACCTGCCAACCATAGTGATTCCCTCCTGCAGGCACTTTTCAGTTCAGCCTTCGATCAGTTTTCTGAGTCTGCTAAAGGCATGCCCTGCTGTGCCTGTGCACCACTGCAATGAATGGGCATAGCAGTGTTCACTTGCAGCTCCCAGCCCTTTCAGTAGGATGTGTGCAGAATTTTATTTTAAACCCGCACAGTTGCTGAGAACTCTGTTATATGGCTTGGAAAACCAGTAAGACCTTCCTGGACCGAAAGCCTTCCTTCAGCTTATATGTTAAGCTGTACGTGCCATGTCCTGAGTGTGCAGACGATCACAGGAGGCTTTAAATATGTAGAATGTCTAACAATAAAACAACTACATCCAGAACTTCTTCTTAACTCTTTCCTTCCTAAATCCTGGACTAAGGAAGGGAAATCCTATTGGATGTTCAAAAAATTGTGGGGAGGATTACCTAGAAAACCCTGGTTCACACTAGCAATCGAATGCAACTCTGGAACAAATAAGATGTACCCAAGCATGCTGTTAACTTCTCTCTCTCTCTCTCTCTCTCTCTCTCTCTCTCTCTCTGTGTGTGTGTGTGTGTGTGTCCTAACCACACTTTCCTGGGAGTAAGACCTATTGAACACAATGGAGCTTACTTCTGAGTAGACATGCTTAGGATTGCACTGTTATGTGTATGGTGGGAGGAGGAAAATTAGGTCAAAGCCAACAACAGTTTGTGTATGGTTGGCTGTGGGTGGCGCAAGCGGTTAAGGCGCTGTGCCTGTTAACCAGCAGGCCAGGGTTCAAGACCTGGGTTGGCCCCACAAGACAGGGTGAGCTCCTGTCCTTAGCCCAGCTCTGCGACGCCAGCTGGATCCAATCGTATCGGCTCTGCCTTTCCATTGGACTAATTCAGTGGTGTGGAGAGGGGGATTTGCTGCTTGGGGAACAGCCTATACTCCATAACAATCCAACCCAGGCTTTCGTGCTTTGCATGCAGCGTATGCAGCACTGAGCACGATACCAGAGTCTTCCGAGACTGATGGAGGCCTGCTTTTTTATTTCTTGATTCACAGACACAGAAATGTTTTGCCCCAAATGATTGATTGATTGGTTTGTTTGTTTGTTTGCCTGACTGCTTGCTTGCTAACTTACTGGGTATCTTAGGGCACTAGTTTGTTTATTTATTCATTTATTTAGCTTACAAAGTTTTTTTTATTTTGTCTTCACAACGACCCTGTGAAGTAGGTGAGGCTACCTAGAATAGCCTGGAATACCTAGTATAAAGTTCCATTTTCCCCCTCCCTTCTGATTTTGGAATCTTCCCACAAGGTGACCTTAAAGATTACAGAACCAGACCAGAGGGGGCCCACCTTGCCCAGCATCGTTTCCACAGTGCCACCCCAATGTAAGACATGCTATCTGGTTGGCCTAGTATCTTGCTAGTGGACCAAGCCCTACCCTGTGCAAGAAGCAAGTCCCATTACAGTCAATAAAGCTTACTCCCAGGAAAGTGTTGATAGGATCACATCCTAATAAAGCTTTCCCAAACAGGTTTACACAGATGTAAGCCCCACTGCATTCAATGGGCTTACGGTATTCTACCCAAGGAAGCACCCATAGGGTTAAAGTGCCCTCTACACCCTTAACTTTGGGTTAGTTCCCACTTTCTAAACAGTGAGGGTTACACCCCAGTAAACATGTATCAGTCCAGGCTGTTAATAAAGAACCAGATCACAGGGCTGAGTGTAGCATGAAGTGGGGTGTGCAGGCAAAAGCAGGTGCCATTCATTGATAGTCCGTTGTCCATTTTTTACTTCTTCACCAGAGAGGAACCTTTGATTTCTCCCATGGGCTCTCCCCAGCTTTGTTTTGAACCAAATCCCCCCCCCCCCCCAGCCTCAGAATTCATCCCACCAGCAATTGACCTTGCAGGGCCATGAAGTGCCACCATTGCAGATTTGCACCCACTACCACACTTGACACCACACTGGTTGGCACATCAGCATGCAAATGCAGTGGCTTTGAGATCTCCTGGCAAGGAGTCCCTGCACAAAGCAGGTCCCTGCAGTTGTCCTTCACATCTGAAGGAGAGCCGTGTTATTCATTAACTCCTCCATCTGGACAGGTTGATGAGTAATCCTGCCCCAGGTGGGCTCCGAAAGTGATGTTCCTTCCACTGGAATGTAAATGGTTTTACTGCTCATCAAGAAGACACACTTTGCACCTAAACTTCAGATCCTTGGCCCCCTGCAAGCCACATTTGATGTTCAGTCCAGACCTGTGGTCCGGATGATTTACTACAGTGTCACTGTCTCTCCACAGATCAGCGACTGGCCAATTTATGAATCATTGATAGAATGAAAGCAAAGGCCCCAAACACCTGCAGCCAAGTGTTATGGGATGGGACCCAACAGCATGATGCTGGGATGGAAGAAAGCTTTCGAGGTGGCTCTCTGTTGAGCCGTGTGTAGGGTTGCCATAATTCTCTTCCACAAAACTGGGATAGGACCCCCCATCAAACTGGCCGGTATGTGGATGCAATCCCCCAAAATGGGGACTATCATGTAGGATCGTACATATGGTGATCCTAGCTTTGGGGTTCCAAGCTCAGGACCCCCACATCTTGTTCAGTCCCCAAAGTATCAGTCAATGCCCTGGATTTTCATCCATGAGCTCTGTGGGACATACAATCATTGCTAATGACTCCTTGCACCACTAGGCTTGCCCCAGTTTGGAAACAGGCGGAAAGCCAGCAGCATGGGGGAGAGGCCAGACCTATCACTGGGCTGCACATGCAGCCAGGAGCCCATGTTCTGGCAGCACAGCCCAACTTATGGCACTGGGAAATGTGATGTTCTACATAGCCTGCTACGTGCTGGAATTGGCCGGAAGCACCAGCAGTGGCTTTCCTGTAGCAGGCCTCCGTCAGTCTTGAAAGACTATGGTATCGTGGTATCGTGGTATCGTGCACGGCGCTGCATACGCTGCACGTGAAGCACGAAAGCCTGGGTTAGATTGTTATGGAGGATAGGCTGTTACCCAAGCAGCAAATCCCCCCTCTCCACGCCACTGAATTAGTCCAATGGAAAGGCAGAGCCAATACAATTGGATCCAGCTGGGTCGCAGAGCTGGGCTAAGGACAGGAGCTCACCCTGTCTTGTGGGGCCGACCCGGGTCTTGAACCCTGGCCTGCTGATTAACAGGCACAGCGTCTTAACCATTTGCACCACCCACAGCCAATGTAGCACTGGGACCAATAAGTCAGGAGAGGAGAGAGGAACCAGGAAAGGAAGGAGTGGATCTGGCAGAATCTTATACCCCGTTTCAATATCTCTCCACACTTTTTCACACCTTGGACATACCCCACAAAATTAGGTCATGTATATGAAGAGACCCATAGGTGACCTGATGGCTTACATGGAGGTAAGGAAACTTTTTTAAACTTATTGTACCTCCCATTTGCTTTACACTTACATCACTTTGCACTTATTCCTGAGCATGGCATACACTGCATTGCCCCCCTCCCCTTGAAACTGCGGCAGTGCAACTTTGCAACCAGGGTTCAAGTCCACATCCCGCTTTCCATGCATGATAAAAACATAAGAACATCAGAAGGGCCTTTGCAGGATCAGACCCTAAGCCCAACAAGCCCACCATATGCCTCAGGGAACACACAAGATACCTACATCAAAGTGCCCTCCTGGCATTCTGACTTTGTCTACATATTTTTAAAACAAGCAAATAAATAAATAAACCAGAAGTTGACATACCCATCATGACTTGTAACGCATGAAAATCTTTTCCTCTGGAAATTTGTCCAATGCCTTTTTAAAGGCATTGAGGCTAGATGCCATCACCACCATCATGTAGCAAGGAGTTCTACAGGCTAATGAAATCATTCTGACTTAAAAAAAAACTTTTGCTAGAAACTCCTGAAACCATAGGACCCAAAGTGGTGGTGGGGGGCTCCCATCCATACATTTCAACCAGTGTATGTTAGTTTACATTGGACACAAGGCTCTTCTTTTTAAACTTCTGCAGTCAAATGCAGCATCCACCGCTCTGGAAATATGATCAAAAAGTGCCAGTACTGAAGGTGAGGATGGATGTCTCTGCCCAGTGATCTCCCTAGAACAGGATGTTGAAACCCCAACCCGCGGGCCAGATGTTGCCCACGGTCAGCCCACAGCAAGACCCCCAATCTGGCCCATGAGCAAGTCTTGTAATCTTTTGGATCTGACTCTTAATCTATTCTTCCGTACAAATTTATGTAAACTGAGTCAAATTTGAAATGTGAATAATTTTTTGGCCCCCGATACAGCGTGGAAGAGATAACGTGGCCCCCCATGCACAATCTTTGGCTATCCCTGCCTTAGAAGATAAAGGAGAGACAACAGAGCATTTCAGCACCTTGGTCAGAGGCAAGAGCTCTGGAGCTCCAGCAGGGCCTGCGTTTTCAGATGCAAGGAAGGGAGCCTCTTGCCCAAGACCTCCCTTTCCAAGGGTGCTCAGTACCCCTACTCTATATTGTGTTCTTGGTTGACACTCCAGAAAGTCAGCCAGGGGTTCGCCTGCTGGGGATCTTGCCAGAAGGTCACAGAAGCAGCACAGCCCAACTTATGGCATTGGGAAATGTGATGTTCTACATAGCATGTAGAGGGCCTGGGTGTCACCCTCGTCCAAGGACTTGCAAATGTGGGTCCCCACCTTGGCACAATCTTGCTTGCAAGCAAAGACTTTGGCCAGGCCACCTGGAGAGGCTGTTCACAGATCCTCTGGGGAATGTGGAATGGAGGATAGCGTGCCTCTACCTTCTACTACTGCAGGCGTCCGTCAGTCATGAAAGACTATGGTATCGTGCTCGGCGCTGCATATGCTGCATGCGAAGCACGAAAGCCTGGGTTAGATTGTTATGGAGGAGAGGCTGTTACCCAAGCAGCAAATCCCCCCTCTCCACGCCACTGAATTCGTCCAATGGAAAGACAGAGCCTTTCTACTACTACTTTCTATTACTACTGCAGAGAAGAGTGAATTGAGGCAGGTTTAGCTCATCATAGAGCAATTTAATTAGATTCCCATCGGGATCACACTGACCCACTCGGAAGTTTGTGTTGAGTTTTTAAAATGGAATTGTTTTTATTTGACCAGAATTTGTGACTTTTTTCCTGCTAATTAGACAGCTAATAAAGCCAACAGCATGAATGTTTTGAATTTACATTTTTTCTGTAAATTCAAATTACAGTATCGAATACTGGTATGTTCAGTCTGACCCATGTTGCTCTTCACTGGTTATTCGATATTTTGCTAGCTAAAATTACAATCAAAATTCATAATTTCACAATATTTCACAATTAAAATTAGTATAAAATGATTATACTAAAATTTGATGGAACATTTATTCATTAGATGTACCAAACTATAGTACAGGGTCAATGTGACCTGGTGTTACTCGGTGATATGCTTTCGGATTTATAACTGTCTCAGTAGCAGTTAAGAAGTGATAATTTCTTATCAAATAATAATAAATTCCATTATAAAACCACAACACTAACTTCCTGCAGGGTCCCATCAGTGATGGGATTCAAAGAAATGAACAACCAGTTCTATGCCCATCTGGCAGCCACTTTTAAATGGCTATCCTATCTCTTGTTAACAAACCGGTTCTATAGAGTAGGTGCGAACCTGCTGGAGCCCACCACTGAAGCTGTGCCAGAAAAGGAGAGATACAAAAGAACTGAACCTCAGTGCAAGCCAGAGTTTAGGTTGGAGATCCCCGTAGCCTGGAACAGCAACCACAAGAAGGGAGAGAGCTTGATCCTCCTCAGTGGGACATAAAGAGCTTTGTTCACTTGGGTGGATGAGCTTGCCTTGTACAATTACAGAAGTTCCCCCCATTTAGGAATACACCCCTGAAGAGCTTTCAGGAAAAGTGGAACACTTTGTGTTCTCAGTGCCCTTCTCTTTGTCTTGGCACAGTCTCCCAGGGGCATCAACCAACAGTAATGCTGGTGTTCATCTCTCTGTGACTGAGAGCTTGACTTGCCCTTCCTTCATGGTTGAGGTTGCCAGAGCTGAGAAAAAAGTGCGTGCAAGTGCTGTTCATAGAATCATAGAATCCTAGAGTTGGAAGGGACCTAGTAGGTCATCTAGTCCAAGCCCTGCCTGCAGCAGGAAATCCCCCTAGAGCATCCCCGACAGGTGCTTGTCGAACCTCTGCTTGAAGATCCCCAGTGAGGGAGAGTCCACCACCTCCCTTGGCAATCTCTTCCACTGCTGAACCGCCCTCCCCTCAGGAATTTTTTCCGGATTTCCAGCCGGAATCTCCTTTCTTGCTATTTGTCCCCATTGGTTCTAGTTCTGCTTTCAGAGGCAGCTAAGAACAAATGAGCCCCTTCTTCCCTATGACAGCCCTTCAGGTATCTGAAGAGGGCACTCAGGTCTCCCCTCAGCCTCCTCTTCTCCAGGCTGAACATCCCAAGTTCCCCCAACCTTTCCTGGTAGGGCTTCCCTTCCACCCCACTGATCATCCTTGTCACTCTCCTCTGGACTTGCTCCAGCTTGGCTGCATCTTTCTTCAAGTGAGTGCCCAGAACACAATTGTTCCATGTGTACCCTTTTCCCCATAAGCTCCTATGGACCTTTCCTTTTCCCTGCAGAAGCCTCAACAGCCAGAGAAGGGGAAAATGCTTTCACTCATCTTTGCTTGCAAGAAGCTCAGGCTTCTAATTCAATTTTTTTCCCCAGTAATGAACTTTTTGAGGTTTTTAGCAGACGGAAACAGGGAACAAACCAACAGTTCCATTTCAATGCTCAGCATGTGGGTTTGAATTGCATGGTCCACCCAACAGACAGGCAGATGGGCAGCCCAATCATATCTAACTCCCAATGCAGCAATTCTGTTTTGGGGGCAGACTCTGACATTGGGGTTCTCCCCATTTTCCCTTGTTTCTCTTCAGTATGCAGTTAGCATCCTCTTTCTTCAGACCTTCTTCTAGCAATCAAGGGTCCAGGCCATCTGGAGGCCCATTCTGCGCACCGCCCTGCAAGGAAGGCTAAAAGGAAGCGCTACCTTAAGAGTCAATGCAGGCTTGGTGAGCTGCCTTGCAATGCTCATGTGCTGAGCCCTTTTGGGACAATGTGCCATTAGCTACTGTATTTACTCAAATCTAATGCTCACCTTTTAAAGCCAAATTCAGGCAGCAATCCTAAAGACAGTTTCCTGGGAGTACGATCCATTGAACACAATGGGGCTTACTTTTGAGTAGACATGGTTAGGATTGTGCTGTAAGTCTCTAAAATCAGGGTGTGCATTAGATTTGATAGTTCACTAGATTTGAGTAAATGTCGTGTTTTGATTATAAGTATTGGGTGCGCATTAGATTTGATGGCGCATTAGATTCAAGAAAATGCAGGTATTTCATTTTCTCTGTAAACTGTAAATTGAAAAGTAGTATATAAATTCTGTTGGTTGATTTTCCTCTGAATGTGCTATAAGGTGATGCAAAAGGCTTTGTGCCAAGCAAATAGTTATATATTGCATAATGAAATATGTAATTATTTGATAATAACTGGATAATAATTGGATAATGAAATATGTAATTATTAATTAGGCCAGGGTTCGAGACCCAAGTCGGCCCCACAAGACAGGGTGAGCTCCTGTCCTTAGCCCAGCTCTGCAACGCAGCTGGATCCAATTGTATTGGCTCTGCCTTTCCATTGGACTAATCCGGGGGGTGGAGAGGGGGGATTTGCTGCTTGGGTAACAGCCTATCCTCCATAACAATCTAGCCCAGGCTTTCATGCTTCACATGCAGCGTATGCAGCGCCAAGCATGATACCATAGTCTTTTAAGACTGACAGAGGCCTGCAATTATTGTGGGTACCTTCTCATAGCTGGGAGAGCCCTCCAATTGGTTCGGATTGTGTCCCATTGATTTAGCTTTGCAGGCAGGGAGCTAAATCATGAAGATTGGCAACTCTATGTATTCCATAAGGAAGGCCCCCATCCATGGCTCACAGCAACGGGGATCGGAAAAGGGGCCCAGATGTCCCTGGTGAGAAGGGTCCATTTGATCTGGTGGGAAAGGATCTCACTCCTGCCTTTCCCTTCATCTCCCAAAGAAATATTTTCTAAATGGGGCCAAGAACGGTGCTGGACTTTGTCCAGCTGCACCCTAGGGCTTGGAGAGCCCTTCGGCTAGGCACACCCACCGAGCCTCTGAACCAGGTGCCCTCTGCCAGGTTGAAAACGGAAGCAGTGCAAGGATGGGGGGCATCCTTGCCTTTTCCAACAGATGCCCAGCATGCCTCCATCCTTGCTTAAGCTCTGAAGGAAGCAAAGCAACAAGTGGCAGGTTTCCCCAGTGACCCCTCAATGGAGCGAGATGTCCTCTCAATTCTTTGCAGCTTGAGCCCCACTCAGAGCCTGATGCCGGCTTCGGCTTGGCGTGCACTCAGCCATATGTGACACACTGGGCTGTTTTGCTCCACCGGCTCTGCTGTGCTTGCCAGCTTTTGTGGATAAATAATACGAGGTCATACGTGGTGCAGGAAACATGCCCGGCCTTGGCACCGTGCACAGAAAAAGGCATTGTATTAGTGGCCATGAATGCGGACCAACCGAGGCTGGGATTAATGAAAACTCTGCCTGGCGCTCTGAGCATCCCGAGGCCGGCCACAAAGGACAAAGCAAGAGGCCTGGACGCTGGCCTGCCAGACCGGCCAGCCTTGTTTGTCTAAGGCAGCGGGACATCCCTGGCTTGGGATGAAGCCTGCACAGAGGAGAGGTGCAGTGGCTTCTTGTGGGAGAACTTCCCAGCAGAGCTCCAAGGACAAGTCTGCAAGGAGGGTTGGCATTCAGCCTCTCGCAATCTATGCGAAGATGGAGATGAGGGTGTACAGGGAGTATCCCCTGCTTTCTGACAGTTTGTTTTCTGATGATCCACTCTTTCAAAGCCTTTTAATTATACCCAGAACTCATTCAGTCAGTGCATGCTCCACTCTTTCAACCCCTCTCTGCTCTTGTAAAGGCCAAAATTGCCCTCTCCCCATGTTGTAGCTCTTGGTCTAATCCTATTTGCAAGCAGGGAAGGCTTAGGAACTCTCTTGCCTCCCTTAAACTCCACAGCTGCCCTTCCCTGTCCTGCCCTACCAAGAAATTTGCATAGAGTATGGGAATGGCATCCCAGACCCCTAGGACCTTCCTTGGTAGCCCTGTTCGGAGCCTCTCCCAGCAGCTGAACCCCTCCATGGTGTCACAAGAGGAGGTGGGACAGGGTGTGCTGGGGTGGGGGTGGTTGTGCCTGGAGCAGGAGGAGGAAGAGTGGAAGGTGACACAAGGAGCTGACAGTTATGTTGGATCCAAATTCTGCTTTTCTGGACACTTTAAGTAAGACCCAGACAAAGACTGAGAAAGACCTAAGACCTTAGGACTGAGGCCTAAGTCTGAGTAGACCCATTGGTGTTGCTATACCCTTACTATGAAGAAGGTTATGAGCCTCCCCTTCCCTGCATCAGTACAGTAGCAGTACCTAGAACTGTTCATGCCTGCATGTTTCAGTACAAGTTGGGTGCCCTTTGGAGAGAAAGGCAGAGTGCAAATCTAATAAATAAATAAAATAAAATGAGTTAGGATTGCACTGACTACCCTATATCTTCCACATTTTCCAACTCCACCATGGACCACAGCAGTCAAAGCTCAGGTACCCAGAGCAAAGAAGAACGAAGGGTGCAATCCAGAGCAACTACGGGGAGTCCTTGCTCCGGTGTAAGAACAATTTGCTCTGGATTGCAATATGAATTTCGCATAGGTTTTCACTAGGTGGTGCAATAACAATGGGTACATGTAATGTCTCTTATGTGCTCCCATAGTTACTCTGGATTGTAGGGTAAGGCGCTTATTCCAAAGATGGCTCTTGTAAGATGGACAAGCAGTCAATTAGAAATCACAACTGGTTTATGAACTTTCCAGTATACATGAGGTCCTCAAAGAATAGCCCTCCACAAGCAGAAAGTAGTGGTGCAACTAGTTAGCAACCAGGGTGACCTGGGGCCGAGTAGCCACTCTCTGGGATCCCCAACCTTCAGAGATCAGTCTGTCCCTTCTCTCCAAAGATACAGGTTCTCCTGCCAGTTCAAGAAGCCCATTTGTGGTTCCCCCACCTTCTGTTGATTGGTTTTCTGATGGTTCTGCTCTTTCAACACCTTTCAATTATACCCAGGACTCATTCATTCAACACATACTCCACTCTTTCAACCTCTCTCTGCTGGTTGAAAGGCTAAAATTGTCTTCCCTGATGTTGGTTTCCGTGTGACAAGGTGATCAAACTGTTTTTGGCATTTCCTTATGACTTTCTTCAGTAAATAACCACCATTCTACTGCATATAAGACATTCCTTGCTCACCCTTCCCTTTCTCCATTTTACTGAAATTTGTTGTGTATTTTGACTGTGATAATAAACACAGATGTCCCTTATTATCCACTTAGGTTCCAGAACCTCCCGTGGATAATAAAAATATGTCAAGGTGGGCAGAGGCCTATTCCTCCAGTCCGGAACCGGATCTTCCAAATCCCCGGCTGCTGGGGAGCCGGTAGCAGCAGCTGAAGGCCCTAACAAGAGGACCGGTTCCCAGCTGGAGCAGCAGTTAAAGGCTCCAGCACAGAGCATCAAACACAACCTCCCCAGCCCCTTTTTCTTTTTAACTCTTGCCTGCCTCCTTTCCACGATAGATCCTCTTTCCTTAGCCTGGTGCTTACAATCCTAACCATGTCTACTCAAAAGTAAGCCCTATTGTGCTCAATGGGTCTTAATCCTAGGAAAGTGTGGACAGGGTGCATCCTCAGGGAGCAAGGCTAGGCAGGTCTACTCAGACGTAGGTCCCATTACAGTCAGTGGGTCTTACTCCCAGGAAAGTGTGGACAGGGTGCAGCCTGAGAGCCCAATCCTATGCATGACTACTCAGAGGTAAGTCCCATGACAGTCAATGGGGCTTACTCCCAGGCAAGTGTGGCTGGAACTGCAGCCTGAGAACCCTATCCTAAGCATTCCTACTCTGAAGTAAGTCCCATGACAGTCAATGGGGCTTACTCCCAGGCAAGTGTGGCTGGAACTGCAGCCTGAGAACCCTATCCTAAGCATGCCTACTCTGAAGTAAGTCAAATGACAGTCAATGGGGCTTACTCCCAGGCAAGTGTGGCTAGAACTGCAGCCTGAAAACCCTATCCTATGCATGCCTACTGTGAAGTAAGTCCCATGACAGTAAGTCCCACGAACAAAAACTTAGATTTTTTTAAATTAAATTTTTAATTTTTTTTAAATCCCCCTTTAAATTCTCCCTGGCTCCGCCCCCTGACCCTGACCACGCCCCCTGACCCTGCCTGGCCACGCCCACTTCTGGGGAACTGGTTCTTGGGCCAGGCTGGGCCCACCACTGAAATCTGTGTATATGGAAAAATAGGTTTAAGGACCCAATTCCAGGTTTCTTGCTCCCCTGTTGCACTAAATGGTAGTGGGTCAATATCTACAGAGTTTGATTCTGGTGCTGAAGAATGGAATGAGTGCTTGCATGACTGCCTCTCTACAACAGTAGAAAAAGCAGTTTTTTTAAACTGTAATTTGCATAAGCCATTCATGTTTAATCAAATCAGTGTATAAAAAAATCAGTGTGTAGCAAGATTGGACCTGTTTGTGTTGTTTAGGCTTCTTTAAGTGTTTTATGTGTATTTTTGGTGGCCATTTTCAATTTGCAAGCTGTTTTCAGGGTTCCACTTTTCAATAGTTTTGACTTTTGGACAGTGCTCTGGTCCCTGACCCTTCTGATAAGTTGGGGGTATCAGACTGGGAAGATACGGATGGTCTGGAATCCTTCTTCTCCTTCCTTCCCAGCCATATAACCGCAGAGTGATCCTGGTGTCAAGCAGAGGGCGGTGAAGCAGCTGCACCCACCTCTCAGCCAGTGACCTCTGGAAAGAGATAACCCATTTACAGGCACTGGCATTAAATATTAAATGTGCAAGAATCTCCAATTAAAACTTCTTAGGAGAGAGCAATTAACTTTTGGATCTGTTTGTGTTGGTTTTGGTTCTCTGTCTCAGACCTCCCTGGCTTGTGGCTGGCCTGCTGTGCACAGTTACTGTTTAAACAAATGCGAAGCATGTTGGTTCCTGGAGGGAAAAGAAGAAGGGAAAGTAGGAGACCAGGAAACGGAGGATTCTGTGGAAGAAGCCAACAGGCAACAGTGACAGGTGGTGATAGATGGCTGGGTGGATGCAGAGGAAAGGAGGGAACCATGGGGTGTCCTGGACCTTCTCTACACTATGAGGTCTATGAAGGCTGTGCTGGGATCTGAATGCATGCTGCTTTTTCTTCTTCATGGCCTCCTGGCCCTTGTGGCATTACCAGGCTGGGGTGGAGGGGGGCTGGCTGCCCCCAGTGTGATGCTTCAGGGGATCCAGCAATACTTCCAGAAACTTCGGGCACAGTTGCCATATGGTTTCACCATTGATCACGTTTTCACCAGTCTCAGGCAAGATGCTGGGCTTGACCATCAAAAGAAGGTGGACCTTTTGCATTTAAGGCAATGCAATAAGCTTATCAGTATCAGTAATGAGCATGTCAGATTGTGATCCCCTGCACTCTTGCCCCCACCAGACATATCTGTTGGCATCAAATTCAAATTCAAAACTAACACTTACTGCATTCAAAGCTGTCACATGCTGCATGCAATTGAATGTCATAGAATCTTAGAATCCTAGAGTTGGAAGGGACCTAGTAGGTCATCTAGTCCAACCCCCTGCCTGCAGCAGGAATTCCCCCTAGAGCATCCCTGACTGGTGCTCGTTGAGCCTCTGCTTGAAGATCCCCAGTGAGGGAGAGTCCACCACCTCCCTTGGCACCTCCCTCCTCATGATCTATGGAATATAGTAAAATATGAATTTTTTTTTTTAAAATAGAGGTAATTGTACTGGTCTGTAAGAAAAAAAAGTTGGTAATCTTGTGATATTTGTTACATACAAAATACTATTACATGCCAATCATCCAATATAGGCACTCTCCCCCCCCCCCCATTTATTGGATGGGTCAGGGATTGTCGCACCTTGCAAAAGTGAAAACCGTTGAAAAGTGGAATCCAATCTTTTTTAGTTTATAAATGTTGCTTCTAATGCTTTTTAGCCAGCAAATTGCAAATACCGATACGTTACGATAAACCTTTATTAGGCATAATTAGGGATAGTGTACCAATAACAACATTATCGAGAACCGTTATGTTACATAGGGTGCAATCCAGAGTAACTATGGGGAGTCCTTGCTCTGGTGTAAGAACAATTTGCTCTGGATTGCAATATGAATTTCCCATAGGCTTTCACTAGGTGGTGCAGTAACTACGGGATCGTATAATGTCTCTTACGTGCTCCCGTAGTTACTCTGGATTGTAAGGAAAAATACACTGAAACAAACAATTTTAGGAATTCGTCAATAATCAGTAACAATAAAATTTCTGAAAAAATAATACCTATAGGAATAAGACCTTTGAATCTAAAGCTGACAGTGTAGACTCTTTTCCTCAATAAAACACCGTTAAGGAATAACACGACCATATTAACATTTTCCTTGTCCGAGGCGGACAACAGTAGGGATAAAATAATGTGTGGACTGGTATCTAATTGCAAATACCCCTTTTATCTTACAATTTCTTGCTGCCACCCAAAATATTTCTGCAAATGGATGTGGGTGATGCTTAACTCCCTTAAGGTGTCATGTGGGACCTTGTCAAATGCTTTGCTGAAGTCAAGATCAATGACATCCACAGCATTGCCATGTCCAGGAAGCTCGTAACCCCATCAAAAAAGGAGATCAGATTTGTGTGGCAAGATTTATTCTTGGTCAATCCATGCTGGGTTGTTCTGATCACCGAGTACTTGTCTAGATGTGCACAAATTGTGTGTTTTATGATTTGCTCTAATATCTTGCCCGGGATTGAAGTCAAACTGACGGGTCTATAATTTCCGGGGTCTTCTTTCTTCCCCTTCTTAAAAATTGGGACTACATTTGCCCTCTTCCAGTCCAGGCTCTTCTCCACTCCTCAGGGATTCCTCAGAGATGATCGACAGAGGCTCTGCAAGGACATCTGCCAGTTCCTTAAGATGATGCGCATGGGGGACTGATGCACGTGGGGAACAGATGCACATGGGGGACTGAGGTGCATGGGGGTTGATGCACAGGGGGAGTTGATGCACAGGTGCATGGGGGTTGATGCACGGGGGGGGTTGATGCACAGGGGTTTGAGCATGGGAGATGATGTGCATGGTGGTTGATGCGTCTGGGGGAAGTTGCGCATGTGTGGAACTTGTGCATGGGTGGAAGTTGCACATGGGGGATGAACATGGGAAATGATGCACATGGGGGATGTTGCGCATGGGGGTTGATGCTCATGGGGGACTGATGCACATGGTGGATGTTGCACATGGGAAGTTGCACATGGGGGTGTTGATACACATGAGGGATGATGCGCTTGGGGGTTGATGCGCATGGGGGACTGTTGCGCATGGGGGATGTTGCACATGGGGGATGTTTTAAATGGGGGGTTGTTGTGCTGTGGGGGATGGCATACAGGCGAATTTTACTCCCTCAATGCGGGTACGTTTTCGCTAGCTTGCTAATAACTTTATATAATTCTTTGCATGTCTGTAATTGTATCTATAATTAATTTACCTATTAATTAAAAGAAGGCAATGTGCTGCCTGCAGGGGCCCACTTACAGGGAAAAGCAGGATATTTAAGATTTTGTTTTTCTTCAGCACAAGGACTACAAAGCAGATGTGTGCTAGTAGATTTGGGGATGATTCCCCCAGGAGGTCATTTGAAAGGACTGGCTGATGCTCAGCTTGATGGACCAGTGACCTGGCCTGGCACTGGAGCCCTAGGCAGTTCCTAGCACAAACCTATAGTGATCCAATCCTATCCTCAGCCTGTAGATTGCACTGGTGCTGATGCAGCCTCCATGGCATCCTAAGGGCTGACCGAGGACCCTGGTATCATGGAGAGATCTCCCTTGCTGTGCCATGGTCCCCACTTGGTTGACTCAGATCTGTGCCAGAATTTATCCAGTGAAAGTCTGAGTGGACCAAAGGAGGCATGGCAAGACTTGGCAGGAGTCATAAGGTTCTGGTGGTACCTGCCATCCCAAACATGCTTTGCAGAGGGCTTTAACCCCTCCTGATCTCTGCCCTCCTTGCCCACCTGCAGCAACTCATCTCACCAAATGACCAAATCCTCTTTTTATTCATCTCTCCGCAAGTGAAACTGCACATCTCCAAAGGAAGTGGTGGGACAAAGAAACGCTGGCCAGCCAACGCCATCCCTACTGCGGGTGAGGATGAAGGCAGCTGCCTGACCTCGGGTGATACTGCAGGCACCCACCCGAGGCTAATGTCAACACAGAAGCCGCTCATCAAAGCCAGTTCCTGTAAATCATCCAAGTGGAGATGGCTCAATTAAGGTGCGGGGCCACGAGTGTCCCCCACACCTCCTCACCGGTTGGCATCTCTCAGTTGCGCATTAACTCAGATTTGGCTGGCAGTGTCTGGTGAAACTTTTTTTTTGCTGCTGATGATCCAAAGGGGTTTTTGTTGGTGCAGAAACCTCCATTCTGCAAATGTGGTGGAATCCCCTGTGGTTCCTGCCATGATATGGCCTGGCTGGGCTGGGCTGGTTGTTCTGCTGCTACCTCTGGCTTTTCTTGGGTTATTCGTTTTATGCCACTATTTGTTCCACTTGCTTTGATTTTTAATTCTTTTCTTGGAAGCCACTCCGAATCTTAGAGATTCAATCTTAGAGATTGACTCTCTAGCCAGTGGTTGACTCTCTAGCCAGTGGTGGGCCCGGCCTGGTCCAACAACCGGATCGCCAGAAGTGATCAGGCGTCAGGGGGCGGGGCTGAGTCAGGGGCTGGGGGGAGGGCCGGGGGTGGGGCCGGGGAGGGCTAAGGTTGGTGCATGCACAGTGCTCTAAGGTTACAGTCCCAAAGACAGTTTACTGTCTTACTTTGGACTAGACATGGTTTACTTTGGACTAGACATGGTTAGGACTGTAGTCACCAAGCTAAAAAAAAGAGGATCTATCCTGGAAAAGAGGCTGCAATCCTAAAGACAGTCCTAAAGACTTTCCTGGGAGTAGCTGACCCTTCCACACTTTCCTGTGAGTAAGACCCACTGACTGTAATGGGACCTACTTCTGAATAGACCTGCCTAGCCTGGCTGCCCCCTTTAGCTGCCGCTCCAGCAGCCAGGGAAAGGACGCTCTGGCGCTGGGGCTTGTGGGGTGCCTTGTCGGGCCGCCGCTTAGGGCGGCAAATTCAAAAGTGCCTAGCTGCCCCCTCCAGCTGCCGAACTGATACGCCCGGTTATCTGCTCCCCCCTTGCTACCGGATCAGTAGCGGGGGGATCTAACAACCGGCACGGGCAATCAGGCCCGAACCGGTCACTGCCCACCATTGTCTCTAGCCATAACTGAACATGGCCACGTTCAGGCATTTCTGGATATGAATGGCCTGACCAACTCTAAGGTTTTATTCTATCTCTTGAGGCTTCTATTCTTGGAGCTAGAAATGGAGCTTGTGATGTTCAGTAAGACTAAAGAGATCTCCAGATGCCCCCAGTGTTAGAGTAGCACGTGTGGATTCAGATCATGACACCCATTTCCAAAACCTGGCTGTTGTTCCACTGTTTTGTACAGTGGAACAGATTTCCAAGGGAGGTGGTGGACTTTTCATCATTGGGGATCTTCAAGCAGAGGCTCAACAAGCACCTGTCAGAGATGCTCTAAGAGAATTTCCTGCTACAGGTGTGTGTGGGGTGGTGGTGGTGGTGGACTAGATGACCTACTGGGTCTGGGTCCCTTCCAGCTCTATGTTTCTATGGCTTAATACTGGCTTTTTCTGACTGTCATTGAATTTTGCCATGAATTTCCAGGCATTGATGCTGTGCAGGCTACCATTTTCATGGCTTTTTTTCAGTCTTCACCTCAATCAAGTGCTACGTTGATGGGTCACTGGTGAGGGTGCACCTGGATGGCCTGTTGGCAGGAGCAGGACCATTCCCCTGGACCCCAGTGAACTTGGTGCTGTGGGCACTGCCAGGTCTCTGAATGGGAAGCCAGTGCAGGTATACTGTGCTGAGGGCAACAAGCCCCGCTTCACAAGCTGTGAATTGTGGGGTGCTTGTAGAATATTGGGGGAAAGGCAAAAGAAACCTGCTTAGGGAGGTGTGGGTCAGAGATAGCCAGATATCAACAGGGTGTATGTGGGTCTTGCAGGAACTGTGGAGGATAAAGTGTTGGACTCTTGCCTTTCGCCTGCCTGCCATAGATCTTCCTTGGAGGCTTTGCTGTCCCAACCTGATGAGCCCTGCCTGCTTCCTCCTCCTCCACCGTGCAACGGCTGCGCACTGGCCCGGCTCCAGCTTGGCGTGTGTCTGACATTGTTCACCAGGAAACAGCTGTGTGGGATCTGAGCAAAGGGAACAAGGGGTGCGGGAGCCATTTGTCCTAGCCTTATCTGTGCGGACCGGGCCCTGTTCCAGAAGAGTGCTGTGACCCAATGGCTCATTCATTTGTCTTATTATTTGGGCCACGCATGGCTTCCCTGGGACACAAATGGACTCCTCAGCTGGAGATGCCATTCTTGAAGGGCAGCAGAAGACCATGAATGAAAGAGTCAGGTGCCTGCCAGGCCTGGCTCCATTCACCATACTTGATAAGGCAACGGCAGTGGAGGAACCTACAGGCACAGGGCAGCCTGCCAGCTTGGTTGCCGCTTGTTCAATATAGCACCTGAAATGCGGGGGCCGGTCAGTCTAATGCAAAGCAGGCTAACAAGTATTCACCCCTTTTCTATCTGTGTCATCCCTCCCACCTCCCCCACAAAGGTACAGGGCACTTTGGAGAATACAGGTATCACCCACCATCTGATGGTTCTTTTTCTAATGATCCACTCTTTCAACTTCTTTCATTTAAATCCAGAACTCTTTCATTCAAAGCATGTCCCAAACCTCTCTCTGCTGTTCTCAGGGCCAAATCCCCCTTGGAGTTCCTGGTCTAATCACATTCCCAAAGCAGTTAATGAGGAGTTAAGGTTAATTGGGAAGTTGGAAAAATATGGGCTAGACAAGGCAATCCTTAGGTGGATCCGCAATTGGCTCGATGGCATTTTAGTAAATGGTTCTGCGTCAACCTTGAGATTGTTTTCAAGTGGGGTGGCCCAGGGCTCTGTCTTGGGCCCAGTCCTCTTCCAACATTTTCATCAATGACTTGGAGGAAGAGGGATCTAAAGGCCTTGGGAATGGACATCAACAGCTGGGAAACCTTGACCTCTGACCGTTCAGCGTGGAGGCAAAAGACCCAGCATGGCCTTCTCCAACTGGAAGAGACACTTGTTCGGCAGGCTGAAGCAAAGAGACAGACCTGGAAGCAGCGAAACCTGGGCCTGGGCAGGGGACAGACTTTATCTGTCCTCAGTGTGGAAGGGATGGACACTCTCCAATTGGCCTTTTTAGCCACACTAGATGCTGTTTTAGGACCTCCAATCAGAGCACGATACCAGAGTCTTTCCAGACGGAAGGATGCCAAACTCTTTATAAAATATACAATATGTGGCTGTGGGTGGTACGAGTGGTTAAGACACTGTGCCTGTTAACCAGCAGGCCAGGGTTTGAGACCCAGGTCAGTCCCCACAAGACAGGGTGAGCTCCTGTCCTTAGCCCAGCTCTGCGATGCAACTGGAACCCATCGTATCGGCTCTGCCTTTCCATTGGACTATTTCAGAGTACAAATCAAATAAATGAATACCGGTATAAATAATTCAGGCCCCAGGTTTGACATGCTCTCCAAATGAGGCTCTCCAAATGAGGCTTCCATCTCTTCCTGGGCTGGGGTCTCCCAACTCCTGGCCCAGTGACCAAGGCTGGCTGCTTCTCACTCTGAAGTGCCTTGTGGCACCTGGGATTGCACTTTTGCACAGCTCTGCTAACACTAGGTATAAAATAATAATAAAATGAAATTAGTTAACATAGCAGAAAATTAGTAGAAAACAGTAGCTGCAAAAGGCAGGAAGCAGGGGTGTACCAATGCCGCCACACAACTATGGCATGCATGATGCCATGACACCATTTGGTGTCATTACGTCATCATGCACATAGGCTCTTCTCAGCTGGCTGGAAAACTCTCTGGCAAGCTGCAAAGAGCACATGCATCGCTCATCTGCAGCCACACATGCACCCTTTGCAGCCAGCCTGGGTGTATCTCCAGGTGGCTGCAAACAGCACATATGCAGCTCAGCTCTTCCAAACCAGCTAAAATCCCAAGGCACTGGGGGGGGGATGCTAGGGGGAGGGCGCATTGCACCCCCAGGCAATTTTGGCAGGGGGGTAGGAATTTTGGCCTTGGGGTTCAGGAATTTGGAGTTTGGCATCTGGTCACCCTGGCACAGTTGCAATCCTAAGCAGCCTTCCCTGACTTGGAGACTTGCTCCAAAGTAGACATGCACAAGACCTGGTCCCTGCTGCTCCATGCCTGTGCCTCCCTCACTCTTCCCTATCTATCTAGATTCCCTCACCTTTCCCTACCTACCTGGATCCCCCACCCCCAAAAGAACCCCTCCCCCAATTTACCTGCCTTCCTGGACTATTTGCAATGAGATTTGTGCAAAATGTTGTTGTCTGATCATTTGCAATGAGATCTGTGCAAAAGTCAGAAATCACTGACATTAGAGATGATGAGTTTTGGGGGTTTCCAGAAAATTAGAAGAGTGTTTGAAGCTTCAAGTCTTTCCTCATTTGTTAATGACAGTGATAATGGTTCTTAATACCACTATTGACTTTACATGGTTGAAATATTATTCTGCTATATTTTATTAAATATATTAGTTCACCATTTGGTTCAGAATATTTTTTTCTTGTTTTGCTCCTCTGAATTTTGGTGCCTCTGATGGTCCGGTGCATGTAATAAGCCGGGAAATTCGGTATATAAATGATATATCTCTGGCTTGAAGTAATAGTGCAAGGGAGTGCTCTTGAGAGATGTGACCAGCAAATGCCACCACCTCTTGCAACTTGGAAGGTAGCACCACAATTCCTGAAAGCCACCATCATCCCCATCACTTCCCTTGCCCTCTTATTCATCTCCCAGCATTAATTCCTCCTCTTTTCTTTATTTCTGTGCTCAACAAAAGCTCCTGCTTGTTTAATTTAAAGATTTGGGAATTGGCCAAATGTTGGCCAAAGTGGAAAGTACATACGGGTGTGTGAAGTGTGCAAACACATTTCCAATTTGGGAGCACACAAATGCCACAGAGGAGGAAGAGAATGGCACGGGGGTGAGTGGGAGGGACAGTGGCATAGCTGAGAGGGTGCGGGGGCAGCTATTGCACCAGGAAACCAACCTGGGGGGGGGGGCAATGAGCTTGACACTAGTGGCCAAACAAGGTATGTATGCAAAATGTTATCATATTATATAGGAATATGGGAATTATATGGGAATATTATTATGGGAAGGTAACTGAATGCAGAATTTAATGAAACAAATTGCATTGGAATAACCATCACATTGGAAAGAGGAAGTACTTTTAAGCAGTGCTCCTCTTATATTTATCAGGGGGAGAGTAACTGTCCCTCTCCATCCAGCCCAGTGCCATTGTAGAGCCAGTCCCAGGCAAGCGCTCTTGGGGGCAAGGAAGGCCAACAGAGGAGATTCAGCTGCCACTAAGCCCTGAATGGGCATCTGGGGGTAGACAAGGACCTCTCTGCACCCCTCCTGCTCTGGCCAGGGTAGGAAGAGCATCTGCACTGTCTAAAGCAGTGATTTTTAACCAGTGTGTTGAAAATAGGAAGTTGAAAATGTGCTGCAAGTGGTCCCCAGGAGTGTCATGGAAGTTTGGACAATTAATTAATTAAACAATTATTAATAGGGTTATTAAGGAATTGAAACCCCCCCCCCACCAGCAGCATAGTGTGCCTTGCCCTAATATTGAGCGTGTGCCTTGACAATTTTGGCACCTAGTTGGTGTGCCATGAGACAAAAAAGATTGAAAATCTCTGGTCTGAAGCATCTCTTTGCCCCATCAAATCAGCACAAGGTTTGCAGATGCCATGCAGGACCTTGGCAGGCCACTGAAAGCTGGTTTTGGAAGTCTCTTTCACCAGTTTCTGTCCTGAACGCCCTCCCAGTTCTTCAGTGTGCTGCAAGGACACAACAGCTCCCTCCCAGAATCCAGGTCTATTCATCGGCTCTGAAAGCCCAGAGAAACCTGTTTGCGGCCAGTGCCAGTCATGATCATGATTTTCTGGGCCTTTTGTGCTTGGGCTGGCAGAGATGAATGATCAGGGTTTGCAGCTCACCCCCCTTGACAGTTGTTTGGAGTCCTCCTCATGTTTCCACCTCTGTGCCGGAGGAGCACGTGTGAGTGATGGAGCCGGGCTGGCATGCGGGGGGCAGAGGAACAATGCTCCAGGCCAGCCTGACCGCATCAGCCATGGCTAAGGGGGTGGCTCTGGCAATCAACATCTAGGCATGCTGGCTGTGAAGCTTTCCAGAAAATTGGCCAACTCCATCCAGGACAGGGCTGCTGCTGCCGCCCAAGATTTCTGCATGGCAGGTCTGCTGGGTTGGACTTCATTAGCTGGGATTCCTGACCCCCTGTTTCCAGCAACACTGACAGGGGTCTCCAAAGGAGACCTTCACTGCTCCACCATCATGCACAACTAGGATCTTGGCCCTGATGCTCTTGCACACTGATCAGGGTCATCAGTTCATGTTATGTCACTTGCAACGTTGGGAAAAGTCCTGGGGGGGGGGGTTACACTAAAGTTGAATGCAGGGTTGTCTGACCCCCCACTACTCGAAACCAAGCCAATTGGGTGGCACACCATGAATACTCAAGTTTGGCCTCCATGTGTTAAACTCTAAACTAGCTTAGAGATTCCCTTTACATTCTCATCCCATCCTCACTCCATCCTTCTTGTCAGGCAAGACATCCTGTCAGGCAAGATGTCAATCCTTCTTGTGCCAAATATCTATCCTTCCTTCCTTCCTTCCTTCCTTCCTTCCTTACTTCCTTCCACCCCGACCCCATGATTGATTGCACTGAAGCTTTTTTCTATGCTCCACATGAGTAGGCAGGAGTGCTGCTGCTACTGGTGCTGGTGCTGAACATGGTGGTGCCACTGACGGCCTCTGGGCCTCCATGAATATGGCCAGTCCAAGAGGGACCTGAGGGACCTTACACCACTTGAGCCTCCAAAGAAAGAGCTGGATCTGACTGGAAACCAGTTGTGTTTGTGTGTGTTCAACAAGGGGTTTCCAAAAGCTTCCCCAGGCCCATCTGGCCCAGTGTGAAGGGCTTTATCTGGGCTCTTCTGCTGCCATGCTTGACAATGGCAGGGGTTGAGCCCAGAGCCCTCTGTAGGCAAGACAAGTGCTCTACAGTGAGGTTTGAATCTGGGGTTGGGGTTGGGAATCAGGACTGGGACTGCAGTGGGGAATTCTGAGGTTCATCTCCAGCAACTAATTGGGACTCTCAGAAGGAGAAATGAGATATTTTTTGCTCAGAAAAAGCATAACGTCATTGAACAACCAGAGCAGAACAAGGTCCCTCCAGGCAGCTCTTGCATTCCTGCCAGGTGGTCCAGTTTGTCCTAATTCAACCTAACTGGGAAAGTGCTCCAGATTCTGCCATGTTAGAACTATGCACTGGAAAAATTTGGAGTGGACCTCAACAAAGAGGTCTTCCTTCCCTCTTGGTAATACTTGGAAGAAGGAAACAGGAAGATGTCAACCCAGAAACAGCCTCTGCCCACTGGTAGGGCTGTAGTGGCTCAGAGGTAGACCAGCAGGCTGAGGTTTGAGACCTGGGTGCTACAAGATCCACCTGCAGAAAGACCACCCAAAAGGACTATCTGGAAGGACACAACCAAGTGGCTGCCATGATACATTGGAGTCTGTGCCAAAAGCACAACCTGGTCACAACTAAGAACTGGTGGGACCAGAAACCAGAAAAGTTAGTCCAGAATGAACAGTCCAAAATCCTGTGGGACTTCAGTATTCAAACTGACCACCACTTGGAACATAATACATCACTGGAACATCACTGTGGTTAAGGAAAAACAGGTCTGGGTCATTGACATTGCAAGACCCAGAGATCATCAGCTTTGGGAGAAAGAACATGAGAAGATCATGCAGTATAAAGACCTACAGACAGAAATTCAGAGAATCTGGGCAAAGAAAGCCACTGTTGTTCCAATAATAATAAGTGCTCTTGGAGCGATTCCATGAAGTCTTCAGGAACATCTCAACTTCATGGGCCTTCAGAAGTTCACAACTGCCCAGTTACAAAAAAGCAGCACTCCTGGGAACTTCACACATATTGAGATGAGACCTTTATGATTCCTATCTATCTATCTACAGTATTTATGTACCGCTTTTCAACTAAGAAGTTCACAAAGCGGTTTACAAAGTAAATGGAAATATCATAATAGCTAATTAACAGCTAATGGGTCCCTGTCCCAAAAGGTCTCACAATCTGAAATGCAAAAAACTACACCAGCAGAAGCCACTTGAACAGGCATTGCTGGGGTGTTAGGGCCAGTTACTCTCCCCCTGCTAAATAAAAGAGGAGCACCCACTTGAAAGAGTGCCCCTAATTCCATGGATAGGAACCGAATCACAACAGAGCCCATTCCAGTCAAACTCCTGACGACTGCGAAATAGTACATAATAATAAAAATAATATTGTTCCTCTAATTCCTGTATCTCCTGGACATGGTACTGAAATCTGCTCCGTACATTCTGTTCCTCAGTTTCATCACCAGCAGGATGGCTTGCTCAGTACCAACACCTCAATGGGGAGTAAGCCAGGAGTAAACCTTATAACTGTGAGGTTTTGTAGGGAAAAACTTTTAGTGGCCTGGAAGATTTTGGGTGACGGACCTTCCCTAAGTCCCTGGAGCTGGCAAAGGCCCATCAACTTTGTATTTCAAAAGCTCATAAAACACTTATACAATTGGAGCGCAACACAAACAGGAGTGGGCCCATCGCTGTTGACATTAGATTTAATTCTCCCTTTTCGAGGCTGCCCTGGAGCTGGCTCAGCTTACAGAAATAACCATTGGCTGTGAATTTACCCATTTGCGGTACAGGCAGTGGTGGGGCAATGGGCTTGGCAGGCCATTTGGGAGTTGGGGCTGAACAAAGAGAGGAGGAGAACGGGAGTGATGGGGAGAGCCCTTCCCTGCTCATTTATTTGAACTAATCAATCTCACCGGCGCAGACACTTCCTCAACAAACAGCAGGGCACAAAGGCTGCCCAGCAAGAGTGGGGCATGGCCCCCCATGTTCCCCTGCAGTGGGAGGGCAGGGAATAGTGGCAGCTCCATTCACAAGCTTTACAAAATAATTGCACTTGGGTGTGCGTGCATATCCATGCACGTGCATGAGTACATATGTGCATGTCTAAACCCATCTGTGATGAGTCTGGAAGCTCTGGAACCATTGCATGTGCTAGCTGTGAGACTAACCAACAGTAAACGGTGGGTGAAGGTATTCCTTGCAGGTTGAGGGTAGTACCCAGCCATAGGGTGGATTCCCATTGGGCACTGCGGAGGTTGCCTAGGGCATCCATTTTGCTCCTAGGCACCCCAAAATGTCAGCATTGGTGTGCTCTGCAGGGCTGGGGGGCTGCTGGCCGGGAGGCAGCAGACCAAACCAACTGACAGAAGCCGAGTGCAGCTGAGGCCATGATGAAGGAGGAATGCAGAGGACAAGCAGGCAAGGGATGGGCAGAAGAGGGCAAGAGGCAGGCTGGAGAAGTGTCCAGAGAGGAGGTGGGAATGGAAAGAGGGCAGACTTCCTGATAGAAGGGGGAGCCAAAAAGCAGAGGAGGCAGAAACTGGGGACTGGAAGCATAGGAATAAAACAACGGGCAGCTTATGGGTTTGCAAGAAACCCCATAATCTGCACAGAAACCCAACCCCAGAGTGTCCCAGCCTGATAGGAGCTAAGGTGCAGGCTGGCTAAGTAAGCAGGCTGGCTTACTCGCTCTGAACCAGAGCATCCCTAAGGTATCCAACCTGACAGGGGTACCCTGGTAGACTCATCCCTTCCACCTGTGCAACCCTTCAGGGGTAGACGAAGCTCTGCATGTGCTGAAGCCACTGTGGGGCTTTTCAGATTGGGACCCTCAGAGGCCTGCAAACGACCCAGAGAAAACATTTCTGATGGCAACACACCAAACTGTAGCATGTTCTTTTGGGCCTCCGTCATCCCAAATGTGTCCTATCCAACCCCATCTGATGTTGAAGTAGAGGGGGCTGGGACCCTGATGCATGCCAGTCAGAGACCCATCACCCATGAACATGGTAGGCATGCAAAGTGCAAGGAAGGCTTGAGCTGACCTTGGCCATGGGACAATCATCTCAAGGCCACCTTTGACAACACGCACCACAACTCTACTCCTGTTTTGTGTAGCATTTCCAGAAAACAGGCAGCAACAGGCAGCTTCCACGGAGATCAGGTTACCGCCTGCAGGTCTCACAGGGAGGCCTGCAGTGGAGGCTGAGTTTGTCCCGTGTCTGCCGCACCAAGAAGAGTTGTTTTCTCACCAAATCAAAGGCAAGACTGGTATTCTGGAGCGAAGCGTCATTGTGGTGCTTCTCAGGGTCCTGGAAAGCTACACACAGCAGTGACGGGTGATTTAATGCTAAAGCCTCTCCAAATAAGAACTGCTAAGGAGAGCCTCTGTGCACCTTTGTGTGCCTGATCTCAGCTGTCATCAACTGGTGATCTGCTCTTCCCCTACGTCTGAGCAGCTCAAGAGGAGAGAAAAGTCCTGCAGATACTTTGCACAGCTCCTAGCCAGCAGGGTTGATTCCCCTTCAGCTGCCCCCTGCGGTGCCCGGCCCTGATGTCTGCTTCCTGTTGGCAAACATGCATGTTGCATGTTCCCTTTAGAGAAGTGCAGACATAAACAATCTGTGCAATGAACTTGAAGCAAAGCCTGGACAGGGAAAATGTTGGCAAGGCATGGCGGAGTTTCCAGGCTACTTGCAAACATCCTCAATGGATTGTGGTGAAGGCAACTGCAAAGGCAGTTCAACAGGCATTGAGTGTCAGGATCAGGAGATGTGTCGGGACCAGGGGTGGGCCCAGCCAGCCCCAAGTTCCAGTTTGCTGGAAGTTGGGGGGGGCAGGGTCAGGGGGCGGGGCTGGGGTTAGGGGGCGGGGCGGGGGTGGGGGCGGGGCAGGGCCCGAACCCCACCGCACTGCGCATGCGCCAGGCTTGCCGCACTGTGCATGCGCCAGGAGAAGACTCTCCTGAAGCTGTTACCCAGCTAGACGCACGCGTGCTGAGTCTGCTGGGGCTGCGCTCCAGCAGACTCAGCGCATGTGTGTCCAGCTGGACGCATGTGCACTGCGCATGGCAGCTGCTGGCGTACCGGTCCCTGCAGTTCTGGCAGCCACGGGTCTGACCAGTTCACCAGCGTCTGCCAGTGGGCAAGATCCGGTTCGGGCAAATAGGCCCAAACCGGCATCTGCCCACCAATGGTCGGGACCACCTAGTGGCATAGCTAATGGTTATGGAGCCCGGTGCAGAGCTCAAAATGTTGCCCCAGAAGTGATGTCACAATGGGAAGTGATGGGTGTTTTAAAAAGAAAATTGGGGAAAACCTGCCTCTTCCTCTTCCTCTTCCTCTTCCTCGGCAGTTCCTCACCCATTTGCTCTGCGACTGGCATAGCTAAATAAACTATTTGATATCTGGAGTAAAAGTAGATTTTGTTGCTCCCCCCACATAATCAAGTCATTAATTTAATGAAGTAAAATTTAATTAAGTAAAAAAAGAATAAAAATTGTGTCCCATATTGGTTAGGGGAAAACTATGCTGGGGAAAAGAGGAATGGTTATTCTTTCCCTGTTAAATATAAGAGAAGCACCACTTAGAAGTACCTGTATACCCAGTTGGCAGGGGTAACTAAAGCAGGCCTCCATCAGTCTCGAAAGACTATGGTATTGTGTTCGGCGCTGCATACACTGCATGCGAAGCACAAAAGCCTGGGTAGATTGTTATGGAGGATAGGCTGTTACCCAAGCAGCAAATCAGTATCATGGGAAAATTTGAGTTAAGAAAATCCACTTTTTGTTTCATCAGTTTTTGTTTTTATTTTCTGCTTAATTGGCTATAACCTTTAATAGAATATAAATATTCCAATGCAGTTTGTTTCATTGCATTCTGCACTGCAATTTCATATCCAGCAATATATAACATGACTGTATTATCATTCATACATATCTTTTTTTCACCATTTTAGTCAGTAGTACACGTTGTAGCCTAGTGCAACTGCAACCCCGGCACCATCCCAGCTGCACCGCTGGTACCACCATATTCTGCTTTCCAGGACCCAGACCTCACCTGGAATGATGAGCCCAGTTCTGGGGGCCTAGAGTTTAAATGGGATCTTAACAAACTGGAGCAGAGCCAGAAGAGGGGAGAGAAAGGGAGCAGTATCCTGCAAGGAAAGATTAGAGGAGTTGGGCATGTTTTAGGTGGATTTGGGTCCCGGGGTGGATTTGCTTTCAGTTGCTCTGGAAGGTACAACCCAGACAGGTGGGGTTAATTACAAGGGAGAATTTGATTAAAATTTGGAAGAACCCCCTGAGGGTGAGAAAGGGGGAAACTGTCTGATTTGGAAGGTGTGGGGCAACACTGGCACCTGTGGTCAGCCTTCATTGGTTGGGGTTTGGATTTGATGATCTTGGAGGTCTATTCCAACCCTGCTTTTTAGAAGCCATCCCTGAGTCTTCAGAGTCTTCTACTTCATCCCTGAGTATTAATTAACATTAATTAATAATCCAATTAATTTCTAATAAGTGCTCCTTCTTGCTCTGTAGAATCGTGAGCCCCTTGGGGATCTTGTGCTCACTTGGGGATCTGGCCTGTGTGCCAATGCCGGAAATGAAACCCCTTCTCCATCCTTCTCTCTAAATCTGTGTATCCCCGAGCTTCAGGGTCATGATTCCTCCAACTTGTGCAGGATAACGTCTCTCTTAGGGGAGGGTGAATTGGTGGAGGGGGCAAAAAGGCTCCTGGACCTGTGCCTCCCCCCAGATCAGATTCTTACACACCTGGCACTGCACATTGTCTGGTAATAACTTCCCCCTTCTTTCCCATCCCAAATAATGTTGCAAGCTGTCAGTTTTCCACTGCCCCATGTGCGCGTGCGCACACACACACACATATACGTACAGGCTTACTCACGCACGCACTCACTTACTCAATCTGCCTTGTTTGAATTGTCACCCTTTGTAAGGTAAATAATGTATGTTTCGGCTGCGCTTTGAGGTCACTGCGCACAGATTTGGCATTGCCACTTTCCAGGTGTCATGGCAAAGAACACTTAATCCTCTTTCAAATGCTTCGCATGACACCACCCGCAGTTCCAAAGCGCTGCAATTACGGCTCCCTTTACTGCAAATTTGACACCCAGGGGACGAGCCGTTTTGGCTGGGCCGTGGGGGGACAGGGTTGGATGGAGAAGGAGGGACCCGACACATGTGCTGAACATAATATGTTTCCAACATGAACACATTCTACACAGATTTTACATGTGCACAACAAATATGTGAATGTTGCTCTTTAGACATCAAGGCCACCCCATTCTCAGTGGCTCTTCCAGAGTTTCCTTTCCCTGGGAAGCTCCCAGTGACCCAGAGGAAGAGCACATGGTGCATTGCTCCAGGAGTAGACATGCAACAGATCCTCAGAGTGAAAACGGGGTGTTCACTGTACCGCAAAAGGGTCCAGACTGGCAACAGATTTTTGAAGGATCGTGGCTTGTAGGAAGGGGCTGAACAGCAGAGGTTTGTGGTTCACAATGTTGCCAACTGATTTATGAAGCACAAATAAGCACCCTCAAGGAGCAGCACTGAACCCCCCAGGAGTGTCACTGCAAAAGGGTCAGAATAACTCCAAGTGGCAAGATGGACGCATGTCAGCCTGCGCCTTTGAAGTCCCATTAAGTCCGACTGCACATGCCTTTAAGAGGGGAACAAAACTCCACCATTCTGGTATCCAAATGGACACCCAGCTACATCAGCCTGGCCCTTCTGAGAACAACAGATCTGATTGATAGTTGAAGGTCCTGCATTGGCCACCTTGGGTACTCTTCTTAGGAAGAAAAGCAGGATATAAACTGAATAAATGAATCATATAAATCAAATAAAATGTCTCTATCGCTATACAACTTGAATGAATGAAGTGGAAGACTGTATGTATCTTTCTACATACAAGGCTATATGGCAGCAGGCCTCCATCAGTCTTGAAAGACTACTGTATCATGCTTGGCGCTGCATACGCTGCATGCGAAGCACGAAAGCCTGGGTGAGATTGTTATGGAGGATAGGCTGTTATCCAAGCAGCAAATCCCCCTCTCCATGCCGCTGAATTAGTCCAATGGAAAGGCAGAGCCCATACGATTGGATCCAGCTGGTGTTGCAGAGCTGGGCTAAGGACAGGAGCTCACCCTGTCTTGTGGGGCCGACCCGGGTCTCGAACCCTGGCCTGCTGGTTATCAGGCACAGCGTCTTAACCGCTTGCACCACCCACAGCCCAAGACTATATGAAGTGGAAGATTTTGCCTGGTCCTATTTCAGAGGTTGCTGGCCTGATCCTCTTATACTTAAAGAGCATTACTTACACTTACATTGACACTTATACTTCTGGACCTGACACTCCAGAAAGAGCATTCCAGGGCAGCAGATCAGACTGTGAACACTTGTGCCCCCTCCCCAGCGCTGTGCTGCATGTGATCCAAACTGCTGCTTGCACTGTCAATCCAACCCTCCAAGAGTCACCCCTTGGCTACTAGAAGGAATCCCCAACAACTCGAGTGGAAGACTTTCCTCTGCCTCGTGCCTCACCTTCCCTGAGAACAGGGCACATTATTTAATAGGCCAAGTTAGGGAGGTGATGAGGCTCACTGTGCCTAATGCTAAGTCTCAAAGTGAAGGTGGCACTCGTTGGCACTGGACAACCCATCTGGTGGTGGCGACAGCAGCAGGAAGCGTTCAGCCCCTGTCCATGGAGAACAATATCCCGGGACAGGCTGCAGGGACATCAATCATACAAGCTGGTTTTTCCACATTGCTCTCCTTTCATTCACCTGTGGGGTGAAATCTCCCACAGAGAAGGTTGTGCCATGCGGGGGACGGGGGGGAATGATGGACAATCCACCCAAGGCATCCACCGTTCCTCCCTTCTGGAGGATGTCCAAGCTTGTGGCTCCAGCTCCAAACAATGCCTTCCATTTTCTCTTACTCAGACCTTATAATTGCAGCTGTTTAAACATTTATCTTTTAATGTATCTAAAAAACGGAGCTGCTTGTAGCACAAAGATGTTACATGAGACTCCGGGATTAGTGGAATATTTGCTCCTCACTTCCGAGAGAATGGAAGGTGGACAGGTGGAAAGAAGCCCAGAGCACCACCCACACTCCAGGCCCCCCATCCTTTGCTGCCCTCCTTGTCCTCAGTGCTCCAGGCACTAGTCTGGGGTTCCCCACTCGGGATCTCAAAGCCAGATTCCTGCAGGGGGGTATTTGGGCTCCTTTTTGGTTTTCTTCCAATGTACAGATTGAGCAGGTAGACAGAAGCAGACCATATAAGTCTCCAGTAATCCGTGGAGGCTATTCTTATGTTATCAGAACGCGCGTCATTTCTATTTAATGGTCGAGTGACTGTGCCGGGTTCCTCAAAGATCCCAGCAGAGGGATCTGGGCATGCAGTAGATTGAAGTCTGTGGCACGGGATGTGCTTTTCTGAAGGCTGCCCGGCTGGGCACTGTCTCTACTCTGACGCAGCCGGACCCACTCGGCTTGCTTCATTCTCATTCCCTCTCCATTTCTTCTCTTAGAGAAGAAGGATGAGGTTGACAATCTTTAGGGTCAGGGTCACCATCCTTATGCAGATGCCCCCGTCTAGCTGACCTTGGAAATTTAACCCTGCTCTGGTAGCCCTTTTATGACCCTGCTCTTCTTTGATGCAGTTTTTTCTGCAACTTGCATGATCAGTGATCTGCACCTTTCACGTAATCCTCTGTTAGGCCCTTCTAAAAATGTAAGGCTGCGATCCTAAGCTCCAACTAGGTTGACCAAAGCTCCAGCCTGAGTCCTTTGCTGACCTGGCATAGTTACCAAAGTGCCATAAGACACTTGTGCACCACTTCTGGGGGAGGGTTAGGTCAGTACACAGACATGCACTTGTCTCCCTACATCACCATAGGAATGGGAAGCTTGATGAGTTGTGGCAGCTTACGTTAGGATCACACTCCATACCCTACAATCCAGAGTAACTAAAGGAAGATGCACTTTGGATTGCCCTATTTCCCATAGGTTTCCCATAGGTGGCACCATAACTAGATTGGTGTAAAAGGTCCTGTAATTACTCTGGCTTGTAGCCTAACTCACTGTCATTAGTGTCAAGCCAAGCTGTTTTGAACATAAATATATCACAGGTGGACCCCATGGACTTGGATGTAAATTTTTTCATGGTATCACACCAGGGTTTAATGTTGCATCATAACATGTTTCTGTGGAAGAAGACAAGGCAGGGAAGTGCTCAGAGCGGCTCTTTTTAGGTGCCAACGAACATGTTTCCAAAAGCAGGGCTGCAAATGAACCAGAATGAACCTCAGCCAAACTGTCTTCGGGGTCAGTCATTGGAGTCTCAGGACCGAAGACAGAGCAAGATCTTTCATGGAGACTGAGAAGTGCAGAAGGAAGGCTTGCCTGGGTGGAATCAGTCCTGGCATCCCAGGTTGCGCCTTCCATAGCCTTCATCTGGCTGTCCAAAGCCTTGCTGGTGGTCCTCTCAGAGCCTGTTGTTGGCAGATCAGGCTGTCTGTCCCACCCCTCCTTTTGAGTGCATGCAGAGCCCTTTGCAGATCTCACACTTTGCACACAGGAACATTCTTGGTGTGTGAAGCTCACAGGTGGGGCAAGCAGAGTAGATGGGGGACTGCTGCCCACTAGGACCCTTCCCTATGCAGAAGAGCGGGCACCCCAGGCTGTGCTCTGGCTTGACCAGTGGTGTTTGCTTGACACCTAGTGGCGGGCCCTGAACTGACAGCACTGCAGAACATTGGGCACGATGCTGCGCACACTCCAACTGTGCCTGAGTCCCAGTCCGGTGGAAGGTGTCCACGTTGCCCTGACCCACAAGTGAATGTGAATTCGGACAAACTTTGGAAGATCAGAATTGTTGGCATGCAGCAGTCTGTGGGACACGAAGAATCAGACACAACATGATGACTGAACAACAGACTGATGAGGAAAGGATGGTGCTTTCAGTATATTTCATATATTGAAAATGGTTCTCTGTGGCAACTTCATTGGGAGGGGAAGGTCAATAGAATGCCAGGTGTGGGGGCAAAATGTATGCTGTGTATGCTGGTGGCATCACTGTGGGATCACAAGAAGCTGGAAGAGATTGCTCCTGATCAGCAAGGCTCATCTCGTTCTCTATGGCTTTGAAGGGCTTGAGTTATTCTAAGATCCCACTGCTGTTTATTGTTTTTATTGATTCTATCCTCGTAATGTTACTGTAATATTTTATTCTTAATATATTTTACTACTGTTATTTATTTACTTTGTCGATGGCATACAATACATGGACTTCTGATAAATCAAAGTGGCACAGATTGCCACGGGAGGTGGTGGACTCTTCATCACTGGGGATCTTCAAGCAGAGGCTCAACAAGCACCTGTCGTGCAAGCTCTAGGAGGATTTCCTGCTGCAGGCAGGAGGTTGGACTAGATGACCTACTGGGTCCCGTCCAACTCTAGGATTCTATTATTCTGTTCTTTGATTCTATGAATGTCAATGTTCATTCTATTGAGCCACTCCGGGTGCAATCCTAACCCATTTAGGCCAGCACAACTCACCCAGTGTTCCTGTGATGGGGTGGGGAGGTGATGCTTATCTGTGCACTGGCCTAACCCTCCCCCATCAGTGGCACAGACATGCCTTATGGCCCTTTTGTGAAACCCTCAGGCCAACACAGAACTTGTGCTGGGAGTTGTGCCAGCCGAACCAGGGGTTCGGATTGCACTGTGAGTGGACTACAATAAAAAAAAAATCAGACACTGGGCTGGTTAAGCTCTCAATTTACAGTCAAGACACAATTTTTCCGGTTGGATATCCGGAAAAAATTCCTGACGGTGAGGGCGGTTGGGCAGTGGAAGAGATGCCAAGGGAGGTGGTGGACTCTCCCTCACTGGGGATCTTCAAGCAGAGGCTCCACCAGCACCTGTTGGAGATGCTCTAGGAGGATCTCCTGCTGCAGGCAGGGGGTTGGACTAGATGACCTACTAGGTCCCTTCCAACTCTAGGATTCTATGATTCTGTGATTTGCACCACAGTCACAATGAAGGGTAGATATTGGACCCCATTTGAACTGTGATTCCCAGCAGACACAAAAGGGGAATCAGTCTATCGTTGGCCAAATCCCCCCCCCATTTCCCCACAAGTTCTTCTGAGTCAAGGGATGCTGAACCCCATCCTTCCTGGAGCCAAGTGGAAGAACAGATTCTTTCTGGGTCATGCTCTGCCCTCTCGTGGCTGTGAAAGTCCATGTGAGCAGGAATGTGGCTTTCCATTCGTCAGAGCGCATCAAGCCCAGATGACCGTCCTTGAAGTACTCCAGAGTATTTTATGAAATTTATGAAAATGTATGAATGATGATAGCTTTTCTAAGATGCTTCAATATTAAATCGACGGAAATAATTTTTTAAAAAATAATTTAGTAACATTTTAAAATGAAATTTTAAAAAAGCTTTTTAAATGGGGCAGAGGTTGGGGGGCAGTTTTATTGTGTCTATTTTATATTATTGTTTTTAACAAATTTTTAGTCTGTTTTAATCATTCTTAGTTTTTAAATCTAATTGTATTTTAATTATGTTTTAATCTCTATTTATGATCATTTTAACGGTGTTTTATTCTGATTGATGTTCGCCGCCTTGAGCTCCCTCTTGCAAGTGAGGAAAGGTGGGATACAAATTAATTAAAATAAAATAAATAAAATAAATAAAATAAATAAATAATTGGAAATCAGTCACGGACTTTCTGTGTGTGAATCAAATGAAACAGGAATTAAGAAGTTAATGGACTGAAAATTGATATATAATTTTTTTACCTTTAAAAAAATTTTCTTATTTTCCTACTTTGCTTTGTTTTAGGATATTACATTGTTTTAAGATTTTAGGATATTAGGTTGTTTAACATAAGCTCTTCATGATGTTACATAACTTTGTAGGAGACTAAAAAAAGGGAATATTCTATGCTTGCCACACAAGTTGTAAGATTTTTTTGTTTTAATTTAACCTTTCTTAAAAAAATTTTCCTTCTTTCAATTTGTAATTCTTTTAAATGATTAAATAAATGTTAATGGATAAATGCACCTGTGAAGAAAGATACTGCAGAGATACTCCAGAGCCCATCCTACCAGCTGCCATGCAAAGGTCAAACTCAGCAGTCACAAGATCAGTCCTCAATGGCACCAAAACCAAGACCCCATGCCCTGGCCTTGCTCTCAAGGATGTGGGAATATCTGTGGTTGAACTCTGTACAGGGTCAGAGGTTCAGTGGCTTGTTAATTCATCAGGGAAGGAGCATCACTAGGGTTCACGACACCTGGTGCGGGACACCTGGTACATCACCCCCATACATTGGGCAGGGAAACACTATGAATGGTGGGCATGGTTATGTGCCATTACCCCACCTCCACTGGTTTTTTAGCCACACATTTTAATAGAATAAAGATATTTCAGAGTGGTTTGTTTTACTGCATTCTGCTGTGAATTACACATTCAAAGGTGTAGAACATGATGGGATTATTTCTGCAAACCATGATTTTAGCCTTTTAGCTCATGTGCTGCCGTCCCCTTCAAGGGTGCCTCCTTTCTAATGCCCTAGTAAATACTGTAGATCAGCGTTTCTCAAAGTGGGGGTCGCCGAAAGACCCCTTTGCGGGTTGCCTGGAGCTTTCCTGGGGGTTGCCGAAAGACCCCTCGTGCAAGGGGCCAGGTCAGGCTTGCCAGACCTCTGGCTGTAGCTGCGCATGCACTGGGGCTGACTGACAGCCTCAGGTCCCAATCCTATGCATGCCTACTCTGAAACAAATCCCATTATAGTGAGGAGGGCCTTTACTCCCATGTAAATGTGGATAGGATTGCAGCCTCAGGGCCCAATCCTATGCATGCCTACTCTGAAACAAATCCCATTATAGTCAGGGTGGCCTTTACTCCCATGTAAGTATGGATAGGATTGCAGCCTCAGGGCCCAATCCTATGCATGCCTACTCTGAAACAAATCCCATTATAGTCAGGGTGGCCTTTACTCCCATGTAAGTATGGATAGGATTGCAGCCTCAGGGCCCAATCCTATGCATGCCTACTCTGAAACAAATCCCATTATAGTCAGGGGGCTTTACTCCCATGTAAATGTGGATAGGATTGCAGCCTCAGGGCCCAATCCTATGCATGCCTACTCTGAAATAAATCCCATTGTGTTCAAAGTGTGCATAGAACACAAACTTCATTTGTAACAATGAAAATACATCCTGCATGTCGGATATTTACATTACGATTCATAACAGTAGCAAAATTACAGTTATAAAGTAGCAAGGAAAATAATTTTATGGTTGGGGTCCCCACAACATGAGGAACTTATAAAGGGGTCATGGCATTAGGAAGACTGAGGACCACTGCTGTAGATAGATATAGTAACATCCCTGATTGGGACCATTTTGGAAGTCTTCTCCTCTCCTGAACAGACCTTCCAGCATGCCTGCTTACTCACCAGTAAACACAGCTGTGCAGTTCACATCTATTTTCAATGAATTTCAATGCAATCATCAGGGACCTCATTCTGGGGTGATTTGTGGGGGCTGCGTTCATTGGAACAGGACAACTCTGGTGTCTTTAGATTCCTCTCAGCCTGCCCTTTCTAATGAAGTATGGCACGTTTGCGTACGTGCAAGTAAACCTGTGACATGGCTCACTTTAACTTTCCATAGAGTTCAATGTATATTTTAGTTTTTTAGTTTTTTTGGCCATAATTTTTGATAGCGGGTGCAAAACAGACTTTTGCTTTGGATTCTGCTCTTCAATATGAATCCAACAGTATATGACATGATGGGGTTTGATGCACCATCACGGAGTTCCAATTTTTTGATCCCCCAGTGCGCGTCACCCCCTTGGGCACGTCACCCAGTGCGGACCACACCATCCACACCACCCTAGCGATGCCAGTGGGGCAGGCGACGTCACACCCACATCCCTTTTAGTAGCCTTTCTTGGAAGGTGCAGCAACTGCAACTTTTCATGCATTGATGCAAAATTCAGTCCCACTGGCAGTAAATGCTTAGAGTCGCAGTCTACATTATTGTATATATTAAGTATATATATTGTGCACCACAGCCCTGGTCACAGCAGCTGCCCTTGCAGCAAAATCATAATTAATATGAGTTGGTGCCAAGCAGTTCTTAAGCATAAATCCATCTACAAGTCTATGCTTTAAAATAAGTTTATCCCCCACCTTACTCAGAGAGATCCCCCCTATGCAACCTGGCACAGACGGGCACGATTCAAGACACCCCCATATTTCTAGCTTGTTCTGCATGCCTCTCGGCCATGGTTAATGTCTTCATATGGATGGAATCCTGAAGGGGGGCATGATCCCCCCCAGCTTAGGCAGCTGCTCCTTGGAAAGTGTTTCTTTTTAGAGATGCGCTCAATGGATGCAAAGTGCAGAAGTCTTCCCCCAGGGCTGAAGTAAGAGCTATTTGGAGTGTGCAGATGTGTGAGGACTGTGCAAATCCTGTTATAGGGAAAGTGATGGTCGGGGCACGGGGCAAATATAGCCCACCCGCATTCTTGTCCAAAAATACATCTCTGGGGGACCTTCTGGAATCCATTGTCCATTCACTGGCAACAGCCATGTAGAAAATCATGAATTGGGCTTTCAGCTGGAAAAAGGGAAAGACTGAGCTGCATCTGTCGAAGGAAGGGGGTTTCGGGAAGGGGAGAAGCGAAACGTCCCTGGCAGAAGCAAAGGTCATGCTGGAAGGCAATGGACCTGGTAGGAAAGGGGGACAGTTTCACCCAAAATTGTGCAATGGTGGGATAGTTTTCCCTTTCCATTTTTAAATAATGTTGGTGGTTAATATTACCGTCCTCATAGTTTGATATGAGACTGTGAGGGCTGCTTCAATTTTATGCTCCAGTGATGCTCAATATCTTAGTATTTTATTCATGATTCATTGTGCTGGGGGAAGCTTTTCCTAGAAATGGAAGATTCTGGGTTTCCTGTTTTAATCATGACCCAGAGGCTTCTTGGATTGGACAGAAACAGGTCTACCCCACCTTGGGCCAGAGTGTGCCCCCCTCTCCACTCCTCCATCTCCTCTCCTCCATCTCCAAGGAGCAGAGGCTGGCGCATTCTCAAATCGACTGGAGACAGCATGATCACCTGCTCCGTTCCATGAGTATGTGCTTTAAGTATATTTATTTATTACTTTTTATTCCCAAAGGAGTTTGACTCAGCATATACAATTTTTTCTGTCCCCTTTTATCCTGACAACAACCCTGTATGGTAGGCTAGGTTGCAAAATGGTATCTGGCCCAGGGTCACACAGCAAGCTTCCTAGCCAAGTAGGAATTTGAACCTCATCCAGTGCTCTAACCACTATGTGGCACCAGCTCTCTGAAAACCATTCCTCTCCAGAGGACACTGGAATTGCCATCTGTAAAGAGCTCTCAGAAGGGTTCTTGGTGTCAAGAGGACACTGGAATTGCTAAAGACCTCAGCCCTACGTGACTCGGGCTGGTGTCGCCACAAAAGAATCCCACTTCATGACTTCATTGGAAACTCAAGGGGGTCTGACTAAGCTTGGAATAATGAAAACTTTCCAAGTTGGGGGAGATCTTGGCATGTCATGCAATTGTTTTCTATAAAAAGTCATTCTTTCAAAAGAATAAATAAAATTTTATAAAAAAATTATCAAAGTTCTTTAATATAGAAACAGTGCCAAGCAAAAAATGTGCACAAAAGAATTTATCTCTCATTTAAAAATTCAAAAAATGTACCTTAGACATCTTTTTTTACCAAAATAATCTCTTTGGTGTCCTGACCAAGTTCAGGACAGCCTGCTCCAGATCCTGATTCAATGGGCAGCACTCATACCCGCAAGAGGCAGACCCGTGAAAGCCTGTCCCCAGCTGCCTGTTTTTCTGGGATGCCCTTATGTCAAGCCCACTTTGCCCACTGACAGTTTCTCTTCCAGCCAACTAACTTCCTGTGCCTCGTGAAATGTTCTCATTCCTGCAGTGATGGGCATCCTTGATGCAGCTTCCCAGAGTAACACCAAAGCATTTCCAGCCTCCCGAAGCCAGCTTCCCCTTTCCAGAGACTGCACCACTGGAGATATCAGGACATTTCTCTCCTCCCTTTGGGGGATACCCAGATCCCTCAATGCAGACAGTCTTATGACTCGGGGTGGGGTTTGGATGCCACCACCATCTTGTCCAGAGCTCTCCAGGCTTTGCATCCTTCTGCTGGGTCCCTTATTTTGAGACTGGCATCTTTGGAGATCTTCTGTCTGATCTGAAGGCCTGGCATCGATGTGTCCGCCGGGCAAGCGGCCGGCTAGAGCACATAGAAGTCATTGTTATTGGACAAGTCCGCGTAACGATGGAGACTGAGAGCTGCCATTTGTGATGCCGGTGGTGCGGGTGTCTTGCAACTCTGGAGCGAAAGTCCCCTTGGCTCCCCGGCTGCCAGCGGCACATGGCGCTGTGCCTTGTGCTTGGCAGCAGCTTGGTCCTGGCCCCTAAGTTTGTGGTGCTCGTTGCAGTACGCCACACAGCAGCGGCAGGCCAGGAAAGGCTTGCTTTGCTCCCTCGCCTTCAGCCTGGGCAGGGGGGCAACGCCTCTCTGAACAGGGATGTTTGGTCTCCGACTGGGCACCCCAGCCTGCCCTTCTGCCTGGCCCCTCTTCTTTTGAAGCCGATCCAGGCTGGCATCAGATTGGGAAGAACAGCTTTCGTTCCAGGGGGAAGTGGCCGCGCTCAGGCTCCGCAGAGGCAGGGCCAGGCGTAGGGCCTTCCAGAACTTGGAGCCGGGCCGCTTGGACTTCTCCCCCTTCCACGGCACAAAGGCCACCGACTCCTTCAGCTGCTGGATGCTGGGGTGGCTCTGCTGGAGCGGCCGGTACTCCACCGCCACGAGCTTGGTGGCAATGTTGTTCTGGCAGAGGAGGCCCAGCTTGAACTCCAGCATGCTGATGCTCCTCTCCAGCAGGTAGTCGGGGCTCAGCACCACCAGCATCTTCCGGCTCCTCTGGATGAAGTTGAAAATGGCTTCCGTGATATCTGGGGGGAAAACGAGAGACCGGGAGTGAGAGTGACTCAGTGTGCCATGGGGCAGGGGCACGTGCTGCCTGACTGTGCCCCATGGAGGAGACCAGGAGGCATCACAGAGACCCTGGGTCTGAACTTGCCACAGCTCATTGGTTCTGCTTGTGGATGATCAGGAGCCATTTGTGGCACCGTGCAAGGCTCTCAGTACTCACTGCCCCTGGAAGGGGTCATCAAATCCCTGGTCTTTCAGTTTTGGCCTATGGGGAAAACCCTAAGTTTTGCTTCCCCTCCCTGCCTTTACTCCCTTCATCCAGCTTTAGCCATCTAGATGACAGCTGGGAAGCTTCATAGCTGTCTCGGGCAGACTGGGGTGAAAGCAGTGATGGGCTTCAAAGAAATTAAGAACCGGTTCTCTGTCCATCTGGCAGCCACTTTTAAATGGCTATTTTTAAACTTTATATGTCCTATCTCTTGTTAAGAACTGGTTCTATAGAGTAGGTGCGAACCTGCTGGTGCCCACCACTGGGTGAAAGGCCCCTGACTCCTCTAGCCCCTTGGATCCCTTGCAGTCTGCACTGATGCAGCTCACACCAGGCAACAGCTTGGAGGGCTTGCGGTGCCCCCCCCCCCCCGATCCTTGTCTGCATCTCACTGCCCTTTGCTCTGCACAAGCAGCAACCTCCCCCCCTCAGCAGACAGTTCTTGTGTCCCTCAAAATAGAAGCTGCCCTGATCCTAATGACGCCTTTCTTTCATGGGCATGTCTTGGGGTCACATCTGCAGCTGTGGCACAGCAATGCCGGATGCATGCTTAATGGGGTTTCCAGTTTGGGTGGTGGGTGAGTGCCTCATCCAATTCCAGGAAAGATGGCCTCATCCAGATGCATGATCACAGCTTGGTGCCCAGAACACCTCCAGATGTGATAAGGCAAGGGACACAGTCTTGCGAACCGGTGCTCCGGCTCACCAAATTACTCAGCCAAAATTAGAACGATTAGGCCGACTGTGATGGAGCAGACTGACCATGTGCAGACCACCAGCATCTCAGAATAAATACAGCTGTCCCTTGTTATCCACTAGGGTGGATAAAAAAGTAAAAAAATAGACCCATTTCCAGTTTTCTTGCTCCCAGTGGAATAAGGTTGTGCCTCAATAGCTGCAGGGGTTTGATTTTGGAACACCCTAATACTAAAAAATGTGTTAAAAAAAAGTTTAAATGAAAACAAAAACGGTGTCCTTTACAATTGTATTAAAACAGCTTTTCTTACTGTTGTAGAGAAGCAATTAGAAATGCAAAGGATCTCCTGCCTTTGCCTGGCTCAGCTGAAGAATGGCACGATTCCTTTCATGACTGACTGTCTACAATAGTAGGAAAACAATTTTTTAAAACTGTGAATGGCAGCGGCCATTTATGTTGAGTCAAATATGTGTATTAAAAAATCCATGTGTAACAACTTTGGACCTGAACCCAGGACTTCCACAATCTGCTAATACTATGGTATCATGCTCGGCGCTGCATACAGTGCATGCGAAGCATGAAAACCTGGGTTAGATTGTTATGGAGGAAAGGCTGTTACCCAAGCAGCAAATCCCCCTCTCCATGCCACTGAATTAGTCCAATGGAACACCAGAGCCAATACAATTGGATTCAGCTGGCGTCGCAGAGCTGGGCTAAGGACAGGAGCTCACCCTGTCTTGTGGGGCCGACCCGGGTCTCGAACCCTGGCCTGCTGGCTAACAGGCACAGTGTCTTAACCACTTGCGCCACCCACAGCCCCTCTGCTAATACACCCCTATTTAAAACCTCCTTTTCCATTGTGGTACCCAGTCCCTGCAGATACTGAACCCACCCCTATGCAATCAAAACATTTGCACCACCTGCCCCGCCATCTCCATTTGTTCCCTTCACTTGGGATCTCTGAAAGTTTCCATTCAAAGGGCTACATCGCATATTTTATCCTTTCATGTGAATATTAAAAATTCACTTTTATGAATACCGGTAATTGGGATATATTTTAAATAATGAGCATGACAGGAATGGGAACAAAAATGTGACCATGACACAGAACAACGCAGAGAAGAAAGGAATCAGGACAGTTTGGAGGTCTGGATTAAGTTGGAAAGGAGCCCAGCTAGCCAGGCTGACCCCACTCTTGCCATATGGGAGTGTGGAGGACATGTTCATGTTTTAACTATGCAACCAAATGGTGACAAAAAATTTTTTTATATATGCATGTGTGTGTGTGTGTTAAAACCTTGTGGAGGGCCACATGTGGCCCCAAGTGACCCCTGCTCAAAGTAATCCTAACAGCAGTAGTGGCTGGCATTGCTAGAAAGCACAGATGCTCTGACTGTCCTACTCCAGGCAGAATCTGGAAACGAGACACTGTTCATTGGATAGGGTTGCCATAGAGTCCTCCCCCCCTCAAATAGGGGATTGTGTTCACATACTGGCAAAAGGTACAGAGTGTCCTGTCCCAATCTTGTAGAAGAGAATTATGGCAATCCTGTCATTGGACCATCTAACCTAGTTGGACTGGCAGCATCAATCCCCACCACTACATTACTATTAGCTTGGTGGGGAAGACACAGGCTCATACCCTAAAATCAAATTAAGCAATTTGCTCCAGAGCAGTTAAGGTGACTTTCCATAACACTAGAGGCTGGGGTGGGCCCAAGCCGGTTCGGGCCGGATCGCCCAAAACGGTTGTTCCCACGACCTCACTGCTACCGAACCGGTAGCTGCAGGGTGGCAAGAAACCCCAGCGTACCGGTTTGGTACGCCGGGAGGAGACGCAATGCGCGTGCGCCGACCTCGGCGCACACGCACTGCGTCTCCTCCAGCTGGAGGAGACACACTGTCCATGCGCCAGCTGGAGATGCACAGCGCATGTACCAACCCCCTGCGCACGCGCAGTGTCTCCTGATGGAGATGCACTGCACTCCCGCCCCCTGACCCTGGCCCCGCCCCAACTTCCGGCGAACCGGTTGTTGGGTGAGGCGGGGCCCAACACTGACTAGAGGGTGACGTAACTGCATGGACCTGTAACTGCTCTGGATTTTGCCCAGAGTGCTATGAAGTTCTCTGCTATGCCTCATGGTGCTGGGAGCGCATCTCAAGTCTTCTGCAGCTCAGGGTAAGGTCTTGGGAGGGATGCTCCTGACTCATGTAGGACTCCACCAGCATCACCCTTCAGATCCTTCTTCCATCCTCACCACCACTCATGGGTCTTACGGCAATTTCACTGTGTACAGAAATGGGGATGCAGTGGCATATCTAGAAGGGGTGCAGAGCACTAGGAGCCTCACCGTAGCATCCAAGGGGGCCTCCTCCCTGCCCTTCCGAGCCATTCCAGGTGGGGGAACAGAGGCATATGCCCAGAAGATTCCTGGAAAGTGCCTGTGTTTCGCTCTCGCTGCCCAGATCGTCTCCAAAGGGGATGGCCGCTTGTGTACTGTGATAAGGATCCCTGCAAAACTTAGCACTTTGCACCCCCCTAGCTATGCCACTCTGGGTCCACATGCTTATCTGCATGTGGTGGCTGAGAAATGGTAAGAGCCAGAGTGCCAAGGCTCGGTTTCTCCTTTTAGCCCACAGCTTGGTGCAAGCCATTTGGCGTGTGCACCGGCACAGCTCCTGTTCATGTCAATAGGGCTGGTGCAGAACAACTAACACAGCAGGTGGAAGGACCGCAATTTAAAAAAATGAAGAATGGAATAAAGCACACATGCAGGAGTGGAGAACAAATGGAAACACAACTGCAAAATGTATCAAAATAAGTGTTTTATTGAAATGCAAAACAAAAATTAAAACAAGGAAACCATGTCACTTTCCAAAATGGTATGTAAAAAAGCACAAAAAGGGGGGAGGGAAGGAAAGCGACATGCAAACTGGTGATCTCGAGAGCATTCTCAGCTTCGCTTCCTCATCATCTGCGCTGCCCCCCTGGCTCCTGAGGCTGAGGGACAAGCATAAGAAGGCAGCACCACAAGAACATGGCAAACAACATCAGAAATGCAACCACCACTAAGGCAACCAGTTTGGGACCTGCCTGATCTCAGGAGTCAGGGCTCTTTGCTAAACTGCTGGACGGAGAACGTGGGATCTGGAGAGGAGTAGAAGATGTGGAGCGGTGCTCTGAACTGTCTGGTTGACGCTTTGGCAGGTCATCCTGCTTCCAAAATCTGCACTTTGCACTTCCAAATTGTCTCTAAAGCAGAACCCAGGCAATCAAAATCCCCCCATTTGCCATCTTACATTCCTGCACCTTGCACAACGCACTGCACATTATGCACCACAGTCATGACTCACCCTGCAGACATGCAATTGTGTGAGGACTGCATCTATATTGGTTTTTCTTTTGATGCACATAAGTACACTGCCCGCAAAATAAAAACACACACCTTTGGGGTGTACCTGCACAGACACAAAAGAACCTGTCTGCATTAGTAAAACACTACACAAAAGCAAACCACATGCAGCTGCACAATTTCATTTTGGAGCAGTGGTTCAGCAGTGCCATTTTGTGAACTGGTAATGAAAGGGCAAGGAGACATGAATGTCAATGAATCAAAGGAACCAAAAGCTGCCCGTATTAGGATGGTTAGGATCCTACCACACTTACCTGGGAGGAAGCTTCATTCACTATCATGAGAATTCTGAGCCGATTGGGTTGTATAAAACTTTTTTACTTAACCCAGAATTAAAAGAAGAAAAAGCAGAGATGGGCAGTGCAATTTAATCTGTTTGGATCTCCTGGAGGAATATGCATTCCACCCGTGATGTGGGCAAGATCCAGGTGGGAAGGCCTGGATCCTGGTGGCCATGTGCATAGGCCAGTAGTGAAACCACCAGCAAGATATGAGATAGCAATGGAGGTGAGCAGTGGGAAGTTCTGGAGAGGGAAGAGGGGGTGTTTGGGGGCAGGGAGGGGAAGAAACTGGGGCAGGGAAACAGGCCAGATCCAGTGGCAATGGCTGATGCTGGATACTGCCTTCTTTTTGGACCTCCCTGCCTCTCCTTGCACCAAAGGAGCTGGTGTTTGTCCAACAAGACTTATTGTTGCTTGCATGACCTGTTAGAAGGTAAGTAGAAAATATTTGACTTACCTCCTACAGGCTGTCTGAGTGCCCACCAGAAGCACATGCCCGTTTGGTGCATCATCAGTGGTGGAGACAGGGGAGAATGGACAGGATGGTGCCCTAAGGCTGCAATCCTAAAGACACTTTCCTGGGAGTAGGACTCATTGAACACAATGGGTCTTACTTCTGAGTAAACATGGTTAAGATCATGCTCTTACTGAAATAACAGCCCAAAGCACAAACTCTCCTTACATATTCCAGATGTGGTCCCTTTCTGTGTCATTCACAGCTTACTTATCTTTCTACCTCTCTTGCCCTCCTGTGTAGCCTGAGAAAGTGTTCCCAGAAATCTAAAAATGAACAATGTTTCACGCTATGGGGTTTTTGTTCCTGTGCTACACAAGACCTGCATACAAACCTGGACTCCAAAGAGATTCCCATGTCTAACTTTGGCCACAATCCCACTTTCCTAGGAGTAAAACCCTATTGAACACAATGGGGCTTACTTCTGAGTAGATATCGTGAGGATTGCACTGACAGTCACTGAACAATTGTTTCCATTGTCCCTTCCTCTCAACACTCCTTAGTGAACTCTTGGGCATGTGTGGTCCTTTAGTGATTTCACTGGAGATAAGAATGTGGTTGAGGAGAGAAGGGCAAGATCTCATGGGGTGACCCCTCAGGAGTGACTCCTCAGGGCCAATCCTGGAAAGAAAAATCATTTACTGGGAACTAAGTAGAACAACATGTAGAAAGCAAAACTCTACCAGTGGTCCATTCTTGGAGGATCTTCCACAAGGGAGGCTCCTCCATTGCATGGCTGCTCCCCAAACGAGTCAAGCCTCCCTGAACTGATCCAATATTATGAATTGTACCTTCAGAAGAACATCTGAAGAACAAAGCACACATAGAATTCAGGATGCACCAAACGATCCCGAAGGCTTGTACTGGACGCAGCGAGGTGGGCTTTCAATTCTGTGTTTTAAGTTAAGCCTCAGCCTCGGTCCAGGCATCGTACAAATAACAGAGGCCAGAAATACTGATGGACAAGTCCAGAGTTAGTGATGGAGCACTCAGGATTGACAAGAGCTCAATGATCGGGGCCCCAAGACCACATACACCTTGAGGAGCACCTGCTCCTTCACAGGATGGAAAACACATTGGCATTGAGGGCACCACAGTGAACAACACAAGAATGAACTGGACATGCAAGGTCAGTGCTTGCGTGGAGGTAGGTTGCTGCTTCCTGGAATGTTCAAGATGTTCAAGATGAGACCATTCATATCCCTACTCAGGGCCAGCTCTGCGTCTTCCACCCAGACCTAAGAGGGGGAGAAATACTGCCCAGCCCAGCACTGCCCTAGAACCTGCTCTTCACGGGCATCTCCACCTGCAATTGCTTCCAAAACCTTCCCCGAGGGTAGCGGGACTTCTCGCCTTTCCACTTAATGATGGTGAGAGCAGCCTTGGCCTGCCGCAGCTCCTTGACCTTGCTCTTCTTGATGGCCTTGTACTGGACAAGGATGACCTTGATGCTGCCCTTGGAGGCCATGTTCTCCAGGCCAGCCTTCAGCTCCAGCAGAGCTTGGGTGCCCTGAAGGACATAGTTGGGGCTCAGCACAACCAAGAGGCGCCGGCTTCTCTGGATGAAGCTCAGGGTCTCATCTGTGACAACTGGGGGAGAAAACAGACCAAGCAGGTTAGGGAAGGGCAGGGGCTTCAAAGAGCTGAGAACGGGCAGGAGACCCAAGGCTTTGGCATAGTTTGGGATGTTGAACCCCACCATTTCCAAGCTTTGAGTTCAGAGGATGCAGAGAAAGCTTGAAATCAGAAATCAAGGAGAGGGACTGAGCAACGCTTGCACCGCTGAGGGTGGACCAGCGCTCTTAACATCATCAGAGGACCCCATCCTATCCAACCTTCCAGTGTTGATGCAGCAACGCCAAGAGGGCATGTGCTGCATCCTGCTGTGGAAGGGCATTATGGGGGCAATGTTTATTCCCATGGGCTGTGGGTGGCGCAAGTGGCTAAGACACTGTGCTTGTTAACCAGCAGGCCAGGGTTCGAGACCCGGGTCGGCCCCACAAGATAGGGTGAGCTCCTGTCCTTAGCCCAACTCTGTGACGCCAGCTGGATCCAGTCATATCGGCTCTGCCTTTCCACTGGACTAATTCAGTGGCGTGGAGAGGGGGGATTTGCTGCTTGGGTAACAGCATATCCTCCATAACAATCTAACCCAGGCTTTCATGCTTCGCATGCACCATATACAGCGCTGAGCACGATACCATAGTCTTCCAAAACTGACGGAGGCCTGCTTTTTTTTTTATTCCCATACCTTGGGGCTGCATTGGTGCTGTAAATTTGGCTAGGATGGGGTCCTGAGTCTTGTTAACGTGCCTGGATATGTCTTGGTATAAATTTTAAAGCCATTACTTAATCCTGTAGGTTTATTCTAATTTTAAAATTGCCAACAGTTTTGAACCCTGTCCAGCAATATCTATTTGCCTTCATCTGCATAATACATGCAGACTTTGAACTGCCTGGTGGGAACCAGGTTTACTCATCATGGGATCTATTTCATGGGGAACAGGACACATCGGGTTGTACAGGAGTTTTTCTATTTCCAGTCCTGATTCCTATGGAGCTTCTTCTCCCAGCCTGCCTGGGAGAAGATATAAGAATATTAGAACCCAATTTCCCACCACCAAATATGTGAGATTCCCAGCCCTGGTGGTGGGTGTACGAAAGCAGCATGTTGGATTAATATTTTTTCACCCTCTACTGTCTGCTACGTGGACTGGAGGAGGGGGACCTAGGCAATGACATGGCAAACGGATGTCGGGATCTATGGGAGTGGTATCGACATGCGCCCCTAAAAGTGTCACTTGAAATGTCACACCTCCACTTCTAATTCCTTTGAGACCCTCCCAAACCACTCACCTGGGACTTGCCCCCCAGCCTCCAAGAAACCCCTGGGCTGGAGTGAATCAGGCCTTCAAACGCATGGAAGGCCAAACCAGAACAAATCCATATAACGTCCCTATTCGATGCATGTTCCGCAGCCACTAAAGTTAGCCTTCTTGGAAGGGTCCATTTTCCCTTTGACAAGGGAGGATCTTTCCCCAATGGGAAAGAAAGAGAACATGGAGCTGTTTTGGTCTTGGGAGACTTGGCCCTGCCCAGGGAACCTGTTGTAGGAATGTCAGCGTCATAGAAAAGGGGATAATCCCACTCTTCGAGGATGGCTTAATCCTCTACCTACCAGAGACTGAAGCTGTCAGGGCAGCCACAGAGGAGCTGACAGCAATTTTATGCCTTGTCACACTTCCAGAAGAAGCAGATTAACCCACTTAAGCTTGCAGGCCCCCTATGCAAAGCAGCAGCAGCAGCGCACGTTTCCACATCTCATGCCTGGCTGGGCAGAGAAGGTCTTTCTTGGACTACTTGGGACGGGAGCTTCCAACTCAATGGGCTCAATCCAGAGTAACTATGGGGAGTCCTTGCTCCGGTGTAAGAACAATTTGCTCTGGATTGCAATATGAATTTCCCATAGGTTATCACTAGGTGGTGCAGTAACTACGGGTGCATGTAATGTCTCTTACATCCTCCCACTGTTACTCTGGATTGTAGGGTAAGAAAGGCATTGACAGCCTGGCTGTTCCAGGCATGTTTGGAGAGGCGGCTGGTTCCTTCTTGTGGAGTTTATCACAGTCCAACGAAACACAGCCCTCCACATCAGGGACAGCCCCTAGTCCACAACCACAGCCCCCAGCTCTGTTCACTAGTGGAGTCCATAACAAAAAGGCCACAACCACAATCTTTGTGGAGTGGCCAGATTGTCTGGCAAGAGATGTTAAGTCAGAGAAGCAAACTCAGGATATTAAGGGACTTTCTTTTCCAATTATTGGTTCCAAGCCACGAAGGGTATGTGCAGCCTCTATCTTTCAGATGCAGGATGCCTCAAAACACCCACTTCAAAGAGTGCCTCTGGCCCAGTTATGGGGGGGGTAACCCGTCAGCATCCTGTCTCTCTCCTTCTCCTTAGCCCTGCCCAGCTGTAGCTGGCTATCCTGATCCCTGCAGTGCCCAGCATGGACATCATCACTGGTTATGGTAGGAATTTCTAAACAGCCAGAGAGATGGTGGCACACGGGGCCAGAGTACAACTGGAGTCAGAGGGCCTGATCCTGTCCGACATTCCAGATCTGATGCAGCCACAAGACGCATTGAGGTAAGGGAATAAATGTGCCCTGCCCTTAAGGAGGCCTCTGTGACTGTTCCCCCCTCCACTTCAGGATGCTGTGCACACCTCGGTGGCATGACACATCTGTGCCCACAAGTTGTACAGGACTGAGACCGTGAGCCCACAGAGGCACATCTGGGAACTTCCAGAAAAGCCAGAATAAATCTTTCCAGTTTGAGGAAATCTTTCCCGTGTCCTTCTTGGCTATCAGTTCTACCTCCTTGGCCTCTGATCAGATTCTCCTGCCGATGTCCTCCTCTCAAAGCCTCTCTTGCTGCACTACACTTCTCAATCTATAAGAACTTCCTCCCCCCCACCCCACCCCCCAAAAAATATCTGTCTGCACTATTCATTGCCTTGAATTTGGGTTTAGGAAAGCGGGATGGGATAGAACATTGATTTATATAATTTTAAGGAAGGGAGATAGATAGATAGATAGATAGATAGATAGATAGATAGATAGATAGATAGATAGATAGATAGATAGATAGATAGATAGATAGATAGATGAAATGTATGTAATTTTAAAATAATTTTTTCCATGTGTTCTTTAAACACAACTTGTCCACTACTTGATTTCTGTAGTTCTGTAGACACTAATCACAATATCTCAAAGGACAAGATGCAAGACAAATTAAAACTCTTGTGCTTTTTATTCTGTTAACATCAGGGTGACCATATGACCAAAAATTTCTGGATTTGTCCTCTTTTTTAGCCTCCTGTCTGGGTGTCCTCCAAAAGGGCTTCATTGTCCTCCATTTTGGCTTCATTTTGGAAGTTTGCAACGATGTGCAGGACCCCATCGTGTCATATGTCGTTGGATTCGTATTGAAGAGCAGAATCCAATGCAAAAACCGGTTTTGAAATATCTCCTTCCTATCAAAAGTTACCGCCAGAAAATAAAAAAATATGCATCGAGCTCTATGGGAAAGTGAAAGCACCCATTATAATGGCTTTACTCATGAGTAGGCAAACGTGCCATTGCCTGTCAGAAAGGCCAGGCTGAGAGGAATGCAAAACCTTGCCCTCCTTTTGAGGTTTGGGCATCTGGTCACCCTGATTAACATCCACCAGTGTGAACTCTCCAGTTTCCAACAAGGACAACTGAGTCTTGTGAAAGCAGAACGCATCGGCGTAGGTCAATGTGCCTAAAATATGCCACCCTGCCAGGCTGAGAACTCTACTTCCAGTACAGAAGAGGCTGTAGCAGAGAACAGCTCCTTCTGCCAGCACTTTATTAGTTCCCCGAAAAGGAGAAGAGTGGAAGGAAGGGAGTTAAATTTGGATGCTCACGTCAGTTGTGCTGGCTCCGAATGCATGAGACGGAAAGAGCTGCCAGGCAAACAGATGCCACTTTTACCATCGTTCCTTCTGGGCACAAAAAATGTGCCATTTTTGAGCATCTCAACCCCGAGGGTGCATCAGCGCTAGAATCTCAGAAAGTCAAAGTAGATAGAAACTCAAATCCACCTTCTGAACATGAATGTTCACTGCTTCCCGTTGCACATCAGTCCGTACACTGCAGAAAGAAAACTGTGCACTGTGCCCAACAGAGGCCTCTGCAAAAAGCAGGCATACAAGCCATCTCCAGGCCAGATGTGCATGGCAGGGTGCACCCAGCCCAAACCCCCTGGTCAGAACAGGCACAAAGGCTCCACTTTGACTCTAAGTGGGACTTTTCACAATCTGAAGTTTGGAGAACTTGGCAAGCTCAGGCAGAGCTTCATGTGATAGGAAGGGGCTGCTCAAGAAGCCCCCCAGGACCCCTGCAAGATTCCGCTGTATTTACCAGGCACACAGGAGGACATATGAGTAGGTGAACCTAAGCTGGGTAGCATTGCTTGGCTTCCAACCCAGTCCAGAAGGTCCCGGGCACCCTTCCCACCTCTAGTACAACTGGCTCAAATGCTATCAAGGTCTGGAGAGAGAGAAGAAAAATGTAGGATGCTAAAGTTTGGCACAGCCTTTGGATTTCTTGGACCAGCCCAGAGTTGAAAAGTTTTCTCCATGACTTCTTCACTTCCTTGCTATCTATGGGAGGCAAGTGGGGGAATGAGATTCCCCAATGAAGGGCCCAATCTATCCACATTTCTCGTGCCGGTGCAGCTGTGCCAAAGGGGCATGCACGGTCCTGGTGGCCTCATCAAGTTGAGGGAACATTTGCTCCCTTTCCCTTGGGGCTGCATCAACACTGGAAAGTTGCCGAGGATCGGGACCCAAAGCATTGGCCATCGTTAAGAAGAGATGAGCTGCAAGAGTATGCAAGTTAAGGAGTCCCGACCAATAGTTTGCAGCTCAAGCTCAGCTTCCAAAACAGAGAGATCTGGGATGGCCACAAATTGCCCAGAGCTTTTCCTGGGAACGGCTGGCTGAAAGCAGGAGAGAAAGAGAAGAGAGAGCAAAGGCGGCTGCAGATACTCGGCTGATACTCACTCCCCCCTGGAAGGCTGTCTCTGTCAAAAATGCACAGCTTGTAGCCAAACTCGTTCTCCAGGACTCCACGCAATGTCAACAGTACAAACTCTTCTTCCTCGGCGTTCCTCGCGTAGGACACATAAATGTCATATTCTTTTCCATCTGATGGCCCCGACACCATAGAGAAAAAGAAAACTTATTTATTACTTATGTATTTGATTTATATCCCACCTTCTAGGAAGGAAACCCAAGGCAGCTAACAACACATCGAACAGCAGAATAAAATACAATTTAAAAGCTAGACGGAAACATTAAAAAAATCCCAAACAATAAAATACAATTTTTGGTTATCACAAAAATACAAACCACTGGCATTTGGTGGGAACGAGCAATTCTCCCCTTCTCTGTCCCACTCCCGGCACAAAAAAGTGGGGCATGTGGGTTTCAGAGTAAAATGCGCATGAAGCATCCTGGGATGAGCCAGTGCCTCACTGCAAGGACTTCCAAAAGCCCCTGGGTGCTTGCCATGAAGCTTCAGCAAGAAGCTTTGGACCTGAAGAAGTGGGGGAGATGCCTTCCAGCCCCCCCAAGGAGAAGGGTGAGTGTGCCTGCCTAGGGTTGCCATAATTTTCTTCCACAAACTTGGGACAGGATCCTCAAGTATGTAAACACAATCCCAAAAAATCAGGTCAATACCATGTTTTTCAGGAAGGCAACTCTATGCCTGCCCCATAGTCAGAAGCCCCCCTTTGCCCCTCTGGCCTGAGGCTCACATGCGGCAGGAGCACAACAAGAGCGGGGAGGCAGAAGTGGAGCCGCAAAGCAGGTTTTCTTGGCTCTCCAATTAACATGTGCCGGAAGCACCACTTGCAAAAGCGGCAGACGTTGTTCCACAGTCAACCCAACATGTGTCCATTTTTCAAAGGCAGGATGGATTTCATGTCCTGGACAAGATTTATTCTGCTTTACTCTGCATTTTTGAAGTTGCAACAGCTAAAGCTTGGGGTGCCTTTACAGAGAGATTAGCAATGCTTTTTTTCTTCCAGCGCACACGTGGCATGCAGGCGACACGCAAAGCAATGAGCAGAATTCAAACAATTTAGTACACAACAAAACATAAAAACAGTAGCAAGCATTAAAATCCTTTATAAATTGGACTGGGTTCTTAGGAATGTTCCAAGCACCCCATATATGTCATTAAAACCGTGCTGAATGCAGGTTAGGATGACCACTAATTTATATTCCAGAAGGGGGGAGCAAGGCTGAATCAATTACCGGAGCAAGAATCAATTACCGAAGGGCTTTCTATCTAAGAGCACAATCCTAACCATGTCTACTCAGAAGTAAGTCCCATTCTGCTCAATGGGACTTATTCTCAGGAAAGTGTCTTTAGGATTGCAGCCTAATTTTTCTTTCTTTCTTTCTTTCTTTCTTTCTTTCTTTCTTTCTTTCTTTCTTTCTTTCTTTCTTTCTATCTATCTAACTAACTAACTTTCTTTCTATCTGACCCCCAACAATGTCTAAGGGACAGTGAACCGGCCCCCTGTTTAAAAAGTTTGAGGACCCCTGCTCTAGGTCAATTTGGATCAGGACCCAGCTGGGTTGGGGCAGCGTTGGATCTATTGAGTCCAGCCTCGGTTTCCTATGGGGATCAACCGAGTGCATCCAGGAAGCCTCGGGCAGGGCCAGGCAGCAAAAGTCCCCTCCAGGGTGGCTCCCCAGCCGTTACTAATCAGAGATATGCTGCCTCTGAACCTGGAGGCTCCATAGATCTGTCATGGCATCAACAGGAAGGTTTTTCTGAAACTGCACCCCACAGGGAAATCTGGCAGGACTCTTTAAGGAGACTCTTCCTTGGATTTTGTATACCTACATTCAAGTATCACAGTCCCACTGAGAGGTATATCACGGAATCATAAGGTTGGAAGGGACCCGGTGGATCATCTAGTCCAACCCCCTGCCTGTAGCAGGAAATCCTCATCTTGTGGGGACCCGGGTCTTGAACCTTGGCCTGCTGGTTAACAGGCACAGTGTCTTAACCACTTGCACCACCAGAGGACTGATGCGGTAAGCCTGCCCAGGAAGGAGGGGTTGGGGATGGAAGAGGCCCGGTGGATCATCTAGCTGAACCCCTTGCTTGAACCTCATGTCACCCCCAGGTGACCTGGTAGTGGGCAGGGGAACAGGCAGCCCAAAGGGGACTTGTAGTGTATCAGGAAGTAGGGGGGATGCCATGTGGACCCCCTCCCCCCAACCCAGGGACCTGTACTCACCAAGCTGCCTGTTCGCCCTCCCACACACCAAAGTAAGATCTCTTTAAAGATCTTAATTCATTTCACTAATTTCTGGATAGAAGAGCAATGCCTTTTGTTGTTGTTTTTATTTCAGTATTAAGTGAATCAGAATTTTTCTTAAGGAATTCCCAGTATTAAGTATACTGAGAATGAAGGAATTCCCTTCCTTGTCACTAAAAAAAATCTTTTTCTTGAGATACACCTTTTACAATCATCCCAGTGCTTCTTGCAGGCAGACAGCCCAATCCTAAGCCCCAGTTAGGCTGGCTCAATTCCCCGCACAAATCCTGTGCTAGCCTGGGGGTGTACCAGAAGTGCCAAAGGGCCCTCCTGTGCCAGTCCTGGTTCTGCCAGTGCACAGACATGCACCGCCCTTCCCACACCACTGCCGGTACATGTGGATGGGTGAATTGTGCTGGCCTAAATTGGTTGGGATTACACTCAGAGTCTCCACCCAAGCAAAGCAGCTTCCCCAGAGTGGAGGGAAGCCAAGACCCCCTAAGTCTCACCTAGGATGGTTTCGTCTGTCCCAAAGTGGGCGCGGTAGAAGAGAACCAGCTCCAGCCAGTAGACGTGGTAGACCACAGTCAGAATGACCACGAGGCAGAAGGTGGCACCCAAGCCACAAGCAAGCTCCACAGTATACCTTGGCACTGGGACTAGGGGAGGAAGACAGATAAAGTGGTTTGCAGTTCCACTGCATGGGAGGACAGAAATAAAAATAAAAAACATCAAACCCACCCCTATCCCACAACATCCATCTATGGTACCAGTAGGTGAGGGGTTCTACAGAATGCAAGTGTGGCAAGATACCTTCTTAAAGCACTTAGATTACAGAAATAAACTGCATTAGATTACAGAAATGGGAAGGGAAAGAGGCAGAAGTGGGGAGCAGTGGCATAGCTAGTGGGGGGAAGTGCATTCAGGTCTTGGAGGGAGCCTCACCCCTTCGGAGCCATTCCAGATGGGGGGAACAAACAGAGCTGTAACTTCTTTAAGCCAGAAGTTGCTTCCCTTGGTAAAAGGCCTGCTTCCTGCCAAGATGACCAGATGCCCCAAACCAAAAAAGAGGACACGGTCCCCCCAAATTCATGACATGTTAAAAAAATGCAGGACACCCCAAAAAAAAGTGGGGCAAATGTAGGACATGTTAAAATAAAGGCTAAAAACCCTTGTATGGCTTTCCTGTACTTACTTTCTACACTATATTTCTTATTATTAACACCCTCGTTGCAAGACCTGCATCCCAAACCAAAAGGCACATGTTTAAGTGATCCAGGCAGGCATGCAGAGGCTTGGCTTTTCAGCCTCCTTTCCTTTGTCCCCTTACATAATATAAGCTCCATTGACTATAATGCTTTTGAGTGGACACAACTGGGCTTGGAGCCAGGAGTTATCCCCATCATCCCCACCCTGAGAAGGTTGCCAACTTTACACCCAGCACCTGCTCCTCTGCTTTGACAACAGCTGGATGAAAGGTCCCAGACTTGAACAACTCAAGCCCCTGCTGTGAATTACACGATTTTTGTGCAAGGTAGATATTGGTGGATCCATCTACAAAGGCACAGGAGCAGGGGAGGCTGGAGTGTCTCTGGTCAGTTGGCAACAGGCTGCAAAGCCTGTTGTGACGCATGCAAGGAGATGTAGTTCTTCCACTGATGGCTTGGAAGGGGGCTTTAGCATGTGGGGAGGGGGAAAGACTACAATTCCCTTCCCTCCTTCCCTCCCTCCTCCTCCTGTAACCTGCAGCCTCAGAGGCTCAATGGGCCCTGCAGCAGCCGTGTCTGTGCAACAAGGAGATTGCCCAGAGCCTGAAGTCCACAAGGGATGTCACGGCAAATGCCACTCTGGGGTTTCCTTACCTTTCATCTTCACGACAGCTTGCCTGAAAACTTCCCCCCGAGCGTTGCGGGCGTAGCAAGTGTAGTTGCGCCTCAAGTCCTCCTCTTTGACTTTTGGCACAATCAGAGTCCTCTCAATGTGCACATCCCCAACGGACCCCTGGGTGTCACTGAAAAATGCAGAGAAGGAAAGGGATGCCGTCAACAAGTGGAAGATCTCTGAGCTGATGGAGGGGCAAGGCATTCCCACACCCCCCGTCAGGATGAGTCTGAAATGCACATGCTGACCAGCACATTCAATGATCATGCATACATGCAGATTGCGTGCGTACAGAAGCCACAGATCTGCATATACCATGGGAACAATTCCCCAGGCACCTTCCCCATGCGAGGCCTTTAAAATACATAAGGCATGCAAAGAGCACAAACTGCAACTCCAAGACAGGTTGCCAGTTATGATGGCCACACGGGTACAGTTTGCCAGGTATGATGGCCACACTCTTCCTGGTGTGCACACATGCTGGGAATCCATGTCTAATTACAATACATTGGGGTGACGGAGTATACACACCAAAAATGGAAAAGCCTGTAATTGTCTACATGCAGGTTGCTAATTTAATCCAAGCCAGGAAAGCTTCAATGCAGGAGTTCTTGAGGAGTTCTTAATACCACCTCCTTTCTTTTGCAGTGGCTGAAATCAGGTTAGTTTGAAGTGGTCTTTATAGTCCATATCCAAAATTTACTTCTATGTATACAGGTCCAACATTGTTATACAAAGATCTTTTTAATACACGGATTTGACTCAACAGAAGTGGCCCCTGCAAATCAGTTTTAAAAACTGCTTTTCTTACTGTTGTAAAGAGTAACCATGCAAAGAGTAATCATGTAAAGAGTAATCGTGCAAGCAATAATTTCATTCTTCAGCTGAGATAATAAAAGGGGATCCTTTGCATTTATAACTGCTGACCACCTTTCTACCAAAGAAAAACTGTATTTAAAGGGACACATTTTTTAAAAAAAACTGCTTTTATTTAACACATTTTTTTTTTGCTATAAGCTGGAATCACAGAATCAAACCCCTGGAGATATCAAAGCACTACTTTATTTCATTAGGAGCAACAAACCTAGAAACAAACCTGGTTCTTTACAGCAATTTTTATTTTTCATTGTTTTTTAATCCACGGATTTTTGTTTGTCCAGAGGAGGTTCCAGAACCCGAGTGGATAACAAGGGACACCTGTATTTCTCTGTAAATTTTTCCCCCCGAATTAAACATGCGCCCAAGTATTGTTGCAAAGTAGCTGACCAAATTGTCAGGCATCAGATGATCCTGGCAAAGGAACACTTGCTGCTTCTGCTGCCTCCAAATGCTGGTGCAGCCACCGGCTCCTAAGACAGCAACTCCTTCTGCTCGGCAAGAACTTCTAAGGATATTGCTTGTTCTTTCCTCTGTGCCTTAAATCCTGGGGCCAAAAAACAGCAAGGAGCAAAAAGGGCCCCTTACCATAGGATTGTAAGACCATGAGACGCCTAGATGGATAAATCCATCTTTTCCCCCATTTCAAGAAGCAAAGAAAAAAAATGCACATAGGAAAGTTACCAGGATCAGGACCATGCACAGAGATGCATGTGGAACCTGCAGCCTTTTGGAGGGTCAATGCCAGTTGGAGAAGACTCCTGGGTAGTTCTCCAGACACATCTTCTGGGTGTCTGGGCTCACTGTCCTCCTGACAGTGGCCTGAGGGCATTTCCTAGAAAGAGGTGAGTCTCCAGTTTTGCCCAACCCCCTCCCTCCCCCCCGCATCTCGGCAAGCCCCACATTCCCACTTCAGAAACCAAGCTGTGCCCTGGCCCTTACTTCTGGGTGACTTTGAGATCTGGAATGTCGTCCGCGTTTCTCCCATCAATCAGCCACCAGACTTCAGGAGACGGAGGGCCCTTCAGGTACATGAAGAAGACACGGCACGGGAGAACCAGCTCTTCTCCTAGCAAGCAGAATCATCATCATCATCATCATCATGGGTCTTTTTGAGGGGATATGCACCCATACGGAGTACCAGCACCTCTGCGGCCCCCAAGGAGACATGCCTATGGTTACAAATAACATCTTCATGGTGGAATACCCCCACCTTTATAAAATCTTCATGGTGAGTACCCCCAGCTTTATCGCTAGAAAAAAAGCACTGATCATCATCAACATCAGCTTATAACCACAGGAAGTCTCAGCAGTTCATGTCCATTGAGCAGTTCACACCAACATGGTGCAAAGCTAAGAGGATTTGACACAATCCTTGTTTGCAGGAGGGTAGTTTTTAGGGCCAAAGTAATGTCCCTATTAAGAGCAAGAAAAAGAGCCCTTCCCACCCCCACACCAGACTGGCAGGTGATGCCACAACCTGCAGAAGTCCTTTAGTGAGACCTTCGCATGACTGGCCTAACGTGACCCACCAAGAGGAATATTCAGGGTAACCAGATGCCTGAACCTAAAAAGAAGGACAAGGTCTTGGATTCCTCTCAGCCAGGCCTTTCCAGCAGACAATGGCATGTTTGCCTACTCACAAGTAAAGAAACAATATTGGGCACTTTCACTTTCCCATGGAGCTCAATGCATATTTTTTATTTTTATTTTTTGGCCATGACGTTTGATAGGAAGGAGATATTCCAAAATCAATTTCTGCATTGGATTCTGCTCTTCAATATGAATCCAACAATATATGACATGATGGGTACTGCACACCACGGCGGTTCCAAAAATAAAGCCAAAACGGAGGACAATGAAGCCCTTTTGGAGGACATCCGGACAGAAGGCTGAAAAGGAGGACAAGTCCAGAAAAATATGGTCATATGATCACACTGAGGACAACCCAGCAGTGGCTGGATAAAGCCTCCTGCAAAATGAAGGGAGGGGGAACGATGGGTTCCAAAGAGTCCAAGACTGATTTTTCTGGCTGTCTAGAATCCACTGCTGTCCATTTATTCCAGTGTTTTCTATTATTTAAAAGAGTTAATTTTGAAAGCCATTCTGATGCATCTTCGGGGTTCCTATATTTATATTTGGCTGTTTTTATCTTGTTTGCCTTTTTGACTCTGAAGATCCCATCAAACATCAATAGCAAAAATGGATGCGAATCAACTTTTTAAATGAAAGCCTGGGACAGACACACACCAGCATAGACTGTTTCTGGGCTGATCTCGGCTTAATGCACCATCCTCTCATGCAACAGAACAGAAACAGCCCCCACCATATCCAAACAGCCCCCACCATAGTAACAGAGGCTACAGGAGAGGTCCCTACAGAAGGTAATGTTTGTCTCCTTCCTCCAGGGGAAGCTTCAGCAGCCACTATGGAGCTGCTCAAGTTTCTGCCAGCAAAATTGCCAAGCAGGTTGAAAATCAGACCAAGGAAGGGGAATGGGGTATGACGGCTACCGTTCTCACTACCCTCCTAGGCATGATCTCCCGCCCTCCTTGTTAAATCACCTCCCTGACTCTGTTCCACCCTACAGGTCTATGGAGATTTTTATTTGCTCCAGTGGGCATAACCCTCCGACTGGTGCCGGCAAGCGAGGGGAGGCCTCTGTGCCAATGTCACAAGCCTGCATGCTGCTGCACCGAGTGGCACGTCTGCATCAGCGCACATGCTTGTTCCAGAGGCCATTAGGATTGGGCTGCCCACGTAACACCACAGAATTGTACATGACAGATACATTTTTGTATCAATAAGTTATTCTGTAAAGGCAGCCAAAAATAAAGAGGCACCCAGCGAGAATCAGTGTTGTACAGAAATGTTTTTTTCTGTGATTTCCAAAGAATGCAGAGCTGGATTAGCAGCTCTTTTGAAAAAGGATATTGGAAAGTTGATGCAGATGTTGATGCCAGATGCAGGGGAGGCACCTGGATGCAGGTGTCATATGTGCTCCCTAAAGCATCAGGTGGGTCGCTGTGACTAGATGGAAGCTGGACTAGAAGGCCCTCTGGCCTGATCCTGCAAAGGAGGCTCTTCTTATATTCTTAAAGTTGGAAAGTTACCTGGACTGAGTTCATATTTGACCTGTTCATTTGGAGAGATCATCTGCGGACGTGTAGCTCTGTCTGGAGATCCTGCAGACAGACACAAATAAAATGCATAGTGAGGTGGGTGAAACACACATGGAAAAGATTTAAGCTGCAATCCTAACCACACTTTCCTGGGAGTAAGACCTATTGAATACAATGGGACTTACGTCTGAGTAGACATGCTTAGGATTGCAATTAAAATTAAAAGTGCCCCCTGTCCAATTGTTTAAAAACAGCTTTTTTACTGTTGTAAAGAGGCAGCAAGCAATTAGAAATGCAAAGGACTCCTGCCTTTGCCTGGTTCAGCTGAAGCATGGAATGAGTGCTTGCATGACTGACTCTCTACAATAGTAGAAAAGCAGTTTTTAAAAACTGTGATTTGTGACTTGCAGTGGCCATTCATATTCATGTATAAAAATCTGTATATAACAAGGTTGGACCTGTACTAGTTTTGACTTTTAAAGCCCTTTACAGCTCTGGTCAAGGTATTCCAAGGACAGCTTCCTTCTATATAATGCGACCCATCATCTCAGGTCATCAGAGGGTCCTTCTAACAGTGCCATCACCAATAGATATGGGGGGATGGTGGCAAGAAATAGGGCTTTCTCAATGGTGGTGCCTGTGGTGGGATAATAGGGATTTTATGGAAATGCATACTCTATACATAGGATAAAGGACATATGGTTGAAGAAATATATCTATGGGAGAGAGATGGTGGTAACACATGCAAGTGACTCAAGAAGGGATTTTGATGGGCAAGCTGGGGGTGGATAATGGACCATGTGGAGAGGATTTTCGGACATCAAAGGGGCTTGATATACTGCCCAGAGGTGTGCGAACACATCAGATAACCAGGGGCAGGGATGTCACACTAATGTGTGAAAGGCAACTTCCAAAACATATGAGCACAAGACGTGATGGGCTAGTAGAGATCTGAGCAACCCTTGTGGGTCTAAGGAACAGTTTGCCTTATGCTGGTCTCCAGACTGACTCATGGCTGGTTATTTTTCCATACTTTTATTTACACACGGAATTTTTACCCACAGGAGTTTTCAGAATGGGACCCTAGTGTCCCAGGAGGGACACCTGGACTTTATTTGATTTAAGGGTGTGTGTTTGTATGCTGGTTGGAGGGTTCCCTCCCCTGCAATCCTCGTTGTCTGCTTAGGGCCACTGGAGTCCCTTTGTATGTCTCATTCCCATCTGTGCCACCACTGTTGAGAATGTTGATCTGAACCTTAACTAACTCTAACTATCGAGAACCCTCCAGTTTAGGGTTGCCATATTTTCCCCCAAAACAGGGACAATCTCAATTTTGGGGGATTGTGTCCACATACTGGCAAATGGGACAGAGGACCCTGTCCTGATTTTGTGGAAGAGAATTATGGCAACCCAACTCCAATTAGTGCAGCAGTCAGCCCCAAAGCACTAGTGTGGCACTTACCCACAGAATCCTGCAGCCACCAGGCAACCACGTGGCCCCAGAGAGAGATCAAACCAATTAGGATCTGTTCCCCCCAGTTCCCTCCTTACCTACCACCTTCACCCTCTGAGTCCTGGTGAGAGAGAAGTCCCGGCCGTTCTCTCTGTAGGTCACAAGGCAGGTGTAATCGCCGTTGTACCCCTCACGAACATAGCCAAAGGTGAGGTTGAGGCCGGTGGGATACCGCTCCACAAACCCATTCATGATGTTACAGTTCTATAGGGGCAGGGAAAGAAGACACCTTGTTAACTAGATGGAAGGAAGGGTTGCCCAAGAAAGCATCCTCTCTAGTGCTGCCTCTAGAGGGGCACCTCTAGAGGTGACACTAAGGGGCCACCCAGAGGACACTCACCAGACACTCCCACGTGGGCAGTACTCCAGATTTCAAATAGTAGCAATCCCTCATTTTTTAATCATTATGGTTTGAAATGTGGGGTTTTTTCTATGTTCTTTCAGCAGAAATTCCCAAGATAAATTCCCAATGTTTATTCATTATTACCTTCTCTTTAAAATGTATAGTGTGTCTTTAATTTAAAATACAGGGTGATTGAAAAGTAACTCCCTATATTGTAATTCATAAGTATTTTAAAATAGGGAATTACTTTTCATTCATCCTGTATATAAACAATAACGACCCCCCCCAAAAAAAAAAAAAAAAAATTGACCAAGATTGTGGACCCAGCAAATGCCTTAGGAAAAAGGGTCTCAACTTAATCAGGGACGGATGCCAAAAAGCCAGATAGTAATATGGGATCCTAGGATACAGAGAGAGGAGGGTACAGAAAGGATCCTGGGGTATGGAGCAACTGACGAGTACAGAGAATATCCTGGGGTACAGAGAGGCAGATGGGTACAGAGAGGATCCTGGGGTATGGAGATGATCCTGGGGTACAGAAAGCTACAGAGAACTATCTCTGGCCAAAGTGTATCAGCCCATCTCAGTCCAGCTGGAAAGCTGCTGAAGGCATTTCATGCAAGTGACCCCCTCCAAACGGAAGCCGAGGGCCCACAGCAGCCTTACCATGTACCACACAACCTTCAGGTGAGCAGCAGCTGAATAAAGCCCCTCGACATCCGGGCAGGAGAGGTTGACGTTGGTGGCCTCCAGATACAGGAGCACCTCGTCCGGCTTCACCACGTGGCTGACGCAGGAGCCAGGGTCTTTTTGGACCACCTCCAGCGGGAAGGCCACTTTGCTGCAGTACGTACTGTTTCTGGGGAGAGGGTTGGCAGGGAGAGCGGCTGTCACTGGAATCATGTTCAGATGGTTCCCTTGCCAGCTCTGTCTGTATCAAGAGGCTGGCTGGCTTTTTCCTTACCAGAAGCCCTGAGTGACAGCTCTGACTTCAGGGTCAGAGGGTCCCCACCAGTTTTCTTGTAAGTCCTGGGTGACACTTTCCTTGGCCAAAACTGACCTTCCATCACCAGCATCACCACTGATGACGGTGATCCTTCCCCACCCCCAGCAAATAGGAACTAAGGTTGCAATCCTAACTCCTAGTTAGGCTGCAAAAGTCCCAAGCTAGCCTGGGTGGGGGTGTCACAAAAGGTACCATAAGGCACATCTGTGCCACTCCTGGAGGGGTTTGTGCCAGTGCAGAGTTGCACCACCGTGGCAATGGGGAGACAAATGAGTTTCATTGGCCAAAATGGTTTAGGATTGCGCCCTATCATTCTGCCACAGTCAGTGACTGTCATGAAAAGAAGCACATCCTGTTCTTAAACCTATAAGAAGTAAAGCCTAGGTGTACCTGAGCATGCAGGTATAGTTGCCCGTGTCATTGAGGAGCGCAGGCCGGAACCAGAGAGTGTCCTTCTCCTTACTGACGCGGTTTTCGGGAAGTCGGAAATTGATGGGCTCTTCCAGGTCCTGGTCTTGTCCAATCCAATACCAGATGAGTGTGAGGCCAGCCGAGTGGGCAGTGCTGTAGTTGTACTTCAGGAAGGTCTCAAAGAGGGGACACTTGATTTTGGCGGGTTCCCCGTTATAGACAGGCTTGTGCTTCATGGTGTCCACGCCCCAGTCGTCACAGCGCTCTAGAAATGTAGTGTAAAAGAGGCACCGTCAGCCTTTATCTCTCAACCCAGCCCACCTCGCAGGGCTGCACTGAGGACAAAAAGAGACAACACTGAATCTACTGGCCTGGGTCTCATCATGATAAAAAATGCAACATAAACCCATAATTTCAGTAGTGCAATTAGGTTAAAAAAATAATAACATAAACCTGTAGTCATATTATTATTATCATCACATAACTCACTGTTGTATGTGGTAAAATTAATTTTGTACCTGCTTTGCAGCTGCACGTTACAATCACCGGAAAACATTTTTTTCAATCTTAAGAATTTTTATATTGGGGTGCAAATGATAAATTGGGTATAACCAGAAACCTGTTGGAGATGCACTAAGACCTGCTACAGTCAGGGGGTTGGACTAGATGACCTATTAGATCCCCTCCAACTCGATAATTCAATGATTTTTAAATATCTGGAGCAAAGAACACTCTCAATACTCATTGGTTCACCAATGGATGTGGCCCAAAGCCAGGGAGAAACCGGGCACTGTTTTTGTGAACAGTGAAGGAGCACGTTGAACCAAGGTGTGGGTGTGTGTGTGTGTGTGTGTGTGTGTGTCTGTCTGTCTGTCTGTCTGTAGAGGGGGAGGAGGGGGGGAGGAGGGGAAGGAAGGAAGGAAGGAAGGAAGGAAGGAAGGAAGAAAGAAAGAAAGAAAGAAAGAAAGAAAGAAAGAAAGAAAGAAAGAAAGAAAGAAAGAAAGAAAGAAAGAAAGAAAGAAAGAAAGAAAGAAAGAAAGAAGGCTCTTCTTCATGACTTGGTTACATGAGAATCAAGATGAGGAGCCCTTAAAAAAGAGGTTTTCCCATCCTCAAGCAACAGACCATATTTACTCGACTCAAAAGCACCACTGAATCTAATGCACACAATGATACAGACTGACATCAACTTAAAATAGCACTTAAAAAAAATCAGATTAAGCCCCCACTTTAATCAATCAATCTATCAATCTATCTATCTATCTACCTACCTACCTACCGTATTTATATATCGCTTTTCAACTAAAAAGTTCACAAAGTGGTTTACAAAAAAATTAAAAATAGCTAATTAATAGCTAACGGGTCCCTGTCCCAGAAGGGCTTACAATCTAAAATGCAAAAACAACCCCAGCAGAAGCCACTTGAACTGACAATGCTGAGAGGGGATGTAGGGGTGGTTACTCTCCCCCTGCTAAATAAAGGAGTCACAATCCTTTACAAATAAATCAAAAATAATCCTAAAAAAGAATCACAATCACAGTGATCTTTGGATTTGGACTCAAGATAGTTAATCAGTAGATAATAGGACCAACGGGCCAAGATAACCTTGCCATGACTGCCAAGATGAACCCAACAGCCTGACCCTACGCAGGGGACCTTGCAATGAAGTGCCACCAAGTTCAAGGAGCTGATGCCCAAGGAAATGGGCATCAGAACCACAGATTGCTTCTCCACAGGCAGCCAGCGCCAATCTGTCAAGAAAAGCTTCCTGAACGGATGGTGTTGCATGACTACAGTGGGGAGATGCCAGCAACTGCAACCCTTTCACAGGGACAGGGGTGCGACCAGCCTGCGAGATGCCTCTGCATGTGGGTCTCCAGCCGGCTGCGGCACTGAAACACCTGCTTCCACCTTGCTTGCCACTTGTTTCCCACGATGTGACTGCCAAGCACTGGCCCCTTATGATCTGTTGCATGCCGGGCAACCCTTCCTATTGCTAACCAGGTCTCATTCTGTGGTTCTTGCTGGGGTTACTCAGGTTGGGCATCTGGGTCTGGAGGAGCAGGCAAGTGGGGGCTGTCGGCACTGCGATCTCAACCACCAAACTTCCCCTAGCATATTTTTCATGCTTATCATCCTCGGCTTATCTCGCTTCTTAGCTTTCGGAGAAAAATGAGAAGCAAGATTGACATGGAGAGCAGCCCCAAATGCTGTCGCTTTTACTCCTAAGAGGCGCCCAGCCTACATCTGACCCCCATTTTATTTTTTATCCAGGGATTCTGCTGGATTTTGAACCCACATTCTTGCCAATGCAAGAGGAGGCTCCAATACAAAATGTCATCTGGATGTTTCCCCTTGTAAACCTAAGAGGCACACTCAAGCTGGCCTCCCCCCCCCCACCCTCCACAGAGCCTGGCCTTCCTTCCACCTACTCACTCACACCCCCTCCACTCTAGTGCTGTCACAATCCTCCCCTTCAGTCTCTTTTTTGGAGAGGGGGAGATGGCCGGGATCCAGCATTACAACGCCTTTCCTGCCAACTTGCTTATCTCAACAGGCCAATTCAGGACTTTCCACCCTTGTGCAAAGGCTGAAAATCCTTTTCCGTCTCCTAAGAGGCCAGCAACATCCTGGCCATGGCACTGAGCCACATCCCTGCACTGCCACGGCTCCTCCAAATGTCCAGTGCAGACATGCACGAGTCACAACGACCAACAACTGCCTGCGGAGAGCCACCTCTGAAGAAAAGTGACTCATCTGGAGGTCCAGCGTCCCATCCCCACTTCCGTTCCAAGGCCATTTGGAAGTCCGTTCAGTGGTCCTATAGGCCATAATGCTAGCATGGTCCTCCCTCCCTCTCCCAGCTGATCTACCTGGACAGGGAAAGGGAAATGGTCAGAAGCCTCTTCCACTTGTTTTCTGCCAGCCTTTCTTCTCTGGAGAGGATTTCCCTGAATGGTTTGTTGAAAAGTGGTATCGACCCATATTTCCCCGAATCTAATGCACCACGAAATCTACCACCCCCTCCCAGGCAGGCCTGGCTCACCTGAGGAACTTCCAAGGTCAGCGTCGCACAGCCACAGCGTAACCAGCAGGAGGCAGCAGACCTTCATCCTGTGTTGCTAAAAGCAGATCAGACGGTTATCCCAATTGCTCTGGAGCCCAAATCTCTACACCCCCATGCATTCATTTGGCATCACTGCTGTGGGTGACACAAGCGGTTAAGACCCTGTGCCTGTTAACCAGCAGACCAGGGTTCGAGACCTGGGTCAAGACAGGGTGAGCTCCTGTCCTTAGCCCAGCTCTGCGACGCAGCTGGATCCAGTCGTATTGGCTCTGCCTTTCCATTGGACTCATTCAGTGGCGTGGAGAGGGGGATTTGCTGCTTGGGGAACAGCCTATCCTCCATAACAATCCAACCCAGGCTTTCGTGCTTCGCATGCAGCGTATGCAGCGCCAAGCACAATACCATAGTCTCTTGAGACTGATGGAGGCCTGCTTTACTGCTGCGGAGGGTGGCTTTGCAGAACACAAATAAATAAGGAGTAGGGGACAATCTAAAGGACAATCTAAAGCAAGAGGAGATCTTTATGGGGTGGGGAATTGGAGAGACAAGTAGCAAGGAATGGCATTTCAGTCAATGAGATATGTGCACTTGGGGGGTACAGCCACTTCCTGGGACGTGTGCACAGGAACTTCCACATGGGCAGGTCGCACTCCCAACCTAATCAGGGAGGGCATTCCTGTCTAAGCACTGACATGGCAACCCTTTGCTCTGAAGCATGTAGAAATCTTTGATCTCCTCCAAGTTACTCTATAAGAACATCAGAAGAGCCTCCGTCGGATCAGGCCAATGTCCATCTAGTCCAGCATCCTGTATCACACAGAGGCCCACCAGATGCTTCAGGGAGCACATATTGCACCTGTATTTAGGTGCCTCACCTCCACATCTGGCATTTGGAGGTTGTCCACGTCCACCACAATTGTGAGGATGTTGTTTCCAGGTCTCCGTCCCCATTGCCTTCTCCAAACTTCACTGCCAGCCCAAGTGAGAAGTGGACACAATCTCATCACAGCCCGGGCACTCATGCCAAGGTGGATGCCACTCCAGGGAGAAGAGATGAAAGGAGAAGGTTGGGTCAAGGACTCCAGGAAGACTTGTGTTCCAGCTTTCCAAAACATTGACCTGCCTAGGACTTCCAAGGAAACTTTTCCCCTCAAAGCATCAGCAACACACAGCATGCCCATTTGGCAGTTCTGTTCATCCTGGATAGTTAAGGTTATGAAACCACCCATACCCACTAGTTGAAGCAAATGCAGAACTCATGGTATACCTTAGATCAGACCCTAATCTGTGGGTTGTTGCCAGTGGGTAAAGTTGCCAGCCATAGTTTCAGAGGCAGAAACAGGTATTTTCTTACCCCAAAGCCCCCTTTGCTCCCAGTCTTTCAGCCACAAGAAGCCCACCCAGCACCACAGCACCTTCAACCCTCTTGCACTCATTCCCTGGAAAGGCAGCCTGAAATCCTCCCCCGTCTGATCCGAGCCTGGCAGGGGAAGCCAGGCTCCAGTGGCTCCTGCAGCAGTTGCTGGCTGATGGTTCTCCTTTCCTCTAATTGCCTCCTTCTCCCTGGTTGCTGCCAGATCATTAAGGAAGGAAAACAATTAGGGGAGCAAAGGCACTTCTCCTCCCCAGACATGTGCCTGCTCCGCTCCGCAAGCTCGAGCTCCCAAAGGTGGCCAAAAAATCAATGGCTGCAGCTTACTGAGGTCTGTTTGTCCCAAGCCAGGTACTAGTCAATATTAGATGTAGGTTACAATCCAGAGGAGATACTGCAGTCCTTGCGTCGACGCAACAGGCATTTACATCAACACAGTAATGCACCACCTACTGGAAACCTATAGGAAATTCATATTGCAATCCAGACTAAATTTTACGTGCGTCAACACAAGGACTGCCATAGTTACTCTGGATTGAGGGGAATATCACTTGTAGAACCTTCAACAGAAAATGTGATATTATAAGAATAAAAAAGATGCAAGACACAGAATGCAATTAATCTGCAGGACTCCTTGCAACAAGATGCGGTGATGGCTCCTAGCATGGATGCCTCTAAAAGGAGATTGAAAAAATTTATGGAGGAAAAGGCCATCATGGTTTGCTTGCTTTAACCCTGCAGAAGACCCTGCGCAGGTTCAGCAGCCTAAGAAGCAGCCAGGGAACCCTTCGGCAAGCAGTGTTCTTACTCTGAGATGCCATTCCTACCAAATACCTGGTGTTGCAGATTTGAGGAAGCTCTTAAGTGTCCAGAGTAAATAGCCACAGAAATGGAGTTGAGCAACACATCCTATGGCTGGTCATGACTAGCCAGGCAACCTGCAAGGGGGTCACCTTACCTTTACCTTACAGCATCGGGGCAGCCACCTTCCTGCGGCTGCCCAGCCTCCGGGTAGCATCCCAATGCCTGCAAACAAGGCCATGATCTCCTGGGATTAATCTTCCTGCAGAACAGAAAGTTTTCTTCTTGATGGGGTGTAGATTCCACGAGAATGGGTCAGGCAGTTCGCCCTGTTCATCTGTTTGGGGGCATCACAAATGAGGAGGCGCAAAGCCAAATTGCAAAGAGAAGGCCTTGCAAGCAGAAGACTTGAAAAGCAGCAGAAGAAACAGAAAAGAGGTATATAAATACTGCAGATAGAAAAACTGTAGATAGAAGACGGGATGGCAAGTTCAATCTCCAGCTAAACACACTTTGCACAGAAACCGGCTGGCATCTGCATTTTTGATCGGCCCTTGGCGGTTGGGCTACAAGGATGGTCTTCAGTCTATTTACTTCTGCATCATAGTAGTAGTAGTAGTAGTAGTAGTAGTAGTAGTAGTAGTAGCAGCAGCAGCTGCTCCCATGTTAAGTTGCATATTGGGCAATAAGCTATCTCCAGCAGCTTCATTTATGAGCAGATTCTTCAGCGGCCTCCTGTATAATATTTAAAGTCCTCAGATCAGTGATTTTCAACCAGTGTGCCATGGCACACTGTTGTGCCACAGATAGTCCTCAGGTGTGCCATGGTAATTTGGGGATTGATATTCATTGGTAGGAAAATTGGGGGATTTGAACAGTCTGGTGTGCCTTGTCGATGGTAAAAACAACTGATGGTGAGCCTTGACAATTTCAGTGCCTTTTCAAGTGTGCCGCGAGATGAAAAAGGTTGAAAATCACTGCCTTAATAAGAAGCTGACGGAACATACAAAGATCCAGGTCTGTAGAGCTTGTGTCCTGAGCACACTCTTGTACTGCAGTGAGTCTTGGACCCTTTATGCATGGCAGGAGAGGAAGCTGAACACCTTCCGTATGCGCTGTCTCCGGCGTATTCTTGGCATCACCTGGCGTGACAAAGTCTCAAATGACGCAGTATTGGAATGTGCTGGAATCTCTAGCATGTTCACACTTCTGAAACAGCGGCGTCTACGCTGGCTTGGGCATGTCGTGAGAATGGCTGATGGTCGGATTCCAAAAGACCTCCTGTATGGAGAATTAGTGCAGGGAAAGCGCCCTAGAGGGAGACCACAGCTGCAATACAAGGACATCTGCAGGAGGGATATAAAGGTCTTGGGAATGGACATCAACAGCTGGAAATCCTGACCACCGATCGTTCAGCGTGGAGGCAAAAGACCCAGCATGGCCTTCTCCAGCTGGAAGAGACACTTGTTCGGCAGGCTGAAGCAAAGTGCAGACCCGAAAGCAGCGAAACCTGGACCTGGGCAGGGGATGGAACTTATTTGTCCTCAGTGTGGAAGGGATTGGCCTTTTTAGCCACACTAGATGTTGTTTCAGGACATCCAATCAGAGCACGATACCAGAGTCTTTCCAGCCTGAAGGATGCCAATGATGAGATATTTAAGGTATGGCAAATACATGGAGTTAATCAGATGTTAATATCCAGCCCAGCCCGCCATTCAAGGACGGAACGGCTATATTAAAACAATCAAACACTGGCCCCTTGTCCGGCAACTCTGGTTGGGAGACGTCTTGTTTTAACACTTATTAATATTGCTGATACTTTCCAAGACTTGCTGGCGTAAATAACTATGAGGATTACTATGGGGATAAACAGGTGGTGTCCAACATTCAGTGATCTAGATGACGAGGACCATATTTTATACATCCTCTGAAAATGGCTGTTGGTACATTTTCAAATGTACAAAAAGTGGCATTATACTTTTTTTAAAAAATTGTTTTTTAATCTTCTGAAGCCATCTCCATGGCAAGAAAAGCAGGATATAAATATCTGAAGAATCAAACATTGCTAAATCAAGAATGTGGTGTTTATGTTAAGAATCATACTTTGCTGACTCAAGAACATGCTGTTTATTCACTGCAACTTACTCTTTGTGACGGTGGCTACAATCCAGAGTAACTACGGGACCTTTTACACCAATGTAGTTATGGTGCCACCTATGGGAAACCTGTGGGAAATGCATAAAGCAATCCAAAGTAAGTGCTTCTTACATCTTCCCGTAGTTACTCTGGATTGTAGGGTTAGGCTGCAATCCTAACCTCCAGTCAGGCTGGCTTAAGTCACAAAAGTTGTGTAAGACACTTGTACACCAATGCTGAGAGAGGGTTAGGCCAGTACACAGACATGCGCTTGCCTCCCTATATCCCATGGAATGGGAAGACCGATAAGTTTGTCCTGGCCTTGGTTAGGATTGCGCCCTCAGTTTCTAAAAGCTTTTTTTTCTGGGCAAGACCTCACCAAATGCCACTCTATGAACCTGACCTTAGCAAAAAGATCAAGCACTCTGGCGACTGAGCATCAACCACATGCTTGGAGAACCTGTAGCTGACAAAGTACCTGCAGGGTCCAAGACAAGTAACCGAACCAGACAGTCTGTCTCATGCGTTCGCTGAAAAAAGAGCATCACAGCCTTGCTCCCCACCCATAACTACAGCAGGCATCAAACTACACTGATCTTTTCTGGAGTTGCAGGTTGGAGGAGGAAGCCCAGACAAGGGGACTTGCTTGTCCACTATTTATTGCTTTACCCTGAGGACTTCTTCCCTGCCGCTAAAAGGGTGGCCCTGCAACAATACAACTATAGGCTTGGAAGTACACTTATAGTATCTACTTAATATTGGTAGTACCATGACTGATTATTTCATGGAGTAACTCTGGATAATCTTTTGCGAAGCTTATTTTCATTTTGGGCTTCATTTAACAACTGGCTTCATTTAACAACTGACTTCAGATCTGCAAGGCAGCCCTGTTGTTTCATAGCCTTTCATGTCGAAACTAGGAAAGGTTTTCGGGAGACCAAAAAACCCAAGGATTCCTCCGCCAGATTGCCCATTAAAACAAGACGCCGGGACTGGCTACGTGGCTTGATAGAGGATGCAAGCACCAGGTCAGTCCTACAGATCCCCTGACTTAACAAGGATTGCCAGAGCTGGCAATGTCCTGCCAGAGATGGACAATTATGCTCCGAAGCAAGAAGCCGAAGCAAGAAGGCTCCGTATGCGTCAGGTTGTGCTTTGTAGTTTACAGAGCAGTCCCAAGTTGCTCTGTAAACTAGAGAAATTTGAGTTGAAAAGTGGTCTATAAATACTGATGATGATGATGATGATGATGATGATCTGGTACATGTGTCTGCATTCAACGTATGGAACCACCATGCAAGCTCTGCAATGGCTCCAGGGCAGAGACATGGCTCCGCTCTTTGCAGCACAAGCTCCACTTACGGCTAGAGAAATCCCTGGACTTCTTCACAAAGGACCCAACCTGAGAAGTGGCACGTGGGGGGCAGTTGCAAGATAAACCATTTCCAGAACAGCTGCAGAGCAAGTCTAATGGATGCAGAGAAAAGGTCCTTCAGAGCCTGCAGGAAATGTTTTTTGCTTCTTAAGTGTCGAGTGCTGGGAGGGATGAGGACGGGAAGGGACGGACAATGGAGGAAATTGCTGTAGCAGAAGCCATCTGGGCTCCATTGAGCGGGGAACGCAAAGTGCTTTGCACTCAGCCAGACTGCTCTTCTGGGGGCAACGGAGGGGGCTGAACACTGATGCCACTTCAGCTGAGTTGATCGGGACCTCCGCAGACAGATCTGCAGGAAACAAACTTGGGCACCTTCCGTTCCGAGCCCAGACAGCACTGCAGAAATAAAGGTCATGCAGGCCAACCTATCCATACACCCAACTGCCCCCACTGACCTTTGTCTTCCTACCAGCAACTGGAAAAGGAAGAGGGTGGTGGGCAGGTATACCACCTATGACATTTATTCAAATTATCAGAATGTGAAGTCATCAAGAACATTCTCAAAAACATGCAGCATCTTTTAAGGTCGTAAAGCCAGTAACAAAACATATTCCGACATCTGGCACTTGTGACAAATGCAGTCAAGTTGGGGTGGGGAAGGTAATGCTTTATTTTTCACTGTGTCCCACCTTGAGAGCCCGCAGGCCAGACTGCTAGCAGAGGAGAGGGTACCACATCCCCAGGTAAGGGGGTAGCATGTGGCAGTGATCTCAGGTGCCAACTGGTCTGGGGCCAGCTCTGAACAGCACCTGAAGGGGTAAAAAGCTTCTCTAATGCCAGTACCTGACACTGTCTGACAAGCACCTTGCAAAGCAAGCACCGTCATCATCCTATTATTGCAGATGGAGCAGATGGAGGCCCAGAGGGAGCAGCATGCCTGACGCTGCCCATGGAGGCTCCTGCCAGAATCAAGAACCCAGCAATGTGGCCAAATTGGAACTTGATCTCTTGGTTCCCCAAACTGTTCCAGCTCTGGTAATCATCACCAGGTCTCCAGGCTCTCAGAAGTGGCTGCAGTTCCAGGGACACTCATTGGGCTCCACAATACATTCTGCTGGAGCTGTGTCCGAGTGCCAACCACAGTAGCTTTCAAGTTGGTCGAAGCCAGTGATGCAGAGATGGGGCAGAGAGTCCCACCCAGGTTGAGTACAGCGAGGAGGAGGAGGACTTCAACTGTCGTCGTCCCTGCACAAAACCACACCGACACTTCAAAGCCGAAGCTTGCTTCCTTCACACACACACATGGAGGCCTCCGAGCCCAGAAGAGATTGTGGTGAGGATGCGCCTCTGCCACAGCTCTCTCCGAGCCTGCTTTAGAACCACAACACCAGTGGCTGTTGGCACATGGTGGGCCAGTGAGCACCAGTGGCTCCTTATCTCTACTGGCAGACCTCACAGTGCAGTTTACAGAACAGCATTCATACAAGAGATCAAACCCATCAGATCAGAGAGCACAACAAGAGTCCTGGACAAATAAAAAAGGGTTTCCCTAGGACTGGAAAGAATAACAAGGCGAATGCCAGGTCAGGTACCAGGGAAAGAGTGGGCACCACAACCACAACACCCTCCCAGCCTCATCTCAAGAGAGCAAGAGAACCCAGAGAAGGGCCTTCAATGAGGGTTTTAGTACCCAGCAGGTCCCCTGCAAGCCTGGAGCGTCCACCCCAATAACATCTAGTACAAAGGAGCATTTTCCTGTTTCATCAGGCTGTGACCCAAGGGGTGAGTGGTCACCACTCTCAATTTGCACACTCACTACCACCCCTCGAAAGGAACATGTGCTAGGAATTGTGCCGACCTACCCAGGGATTAGGATTGCACTGACAGTCTCACTGCCACATGTCCTTCCACCCTTTATGTCAATGCAAAGTCATCTGCAGGGGCAGAGGTGAGACGTGAGAGCGCCAGGCACGACGCCAACCGCTCTGCCATTTTTACTTTCACCCTTGCCAACATTTTCATCATCTCCAACGGGCTTTCCAGAGCCTTTCGTAAGTCAAACAGAAGGGACTGGAGAGCCCTTCATCTCCCATCCAGCCACAGTCAAAATGTCGTCATTGACGTGTTCGCAAATCTGTGGCTGGGACTCCAAAGGCTGTGATCGCCCAACACAGAGAAATCTGAAGGAGGCCATCCAGTCTGACAATACTCGACATTTTCTGTTTTCATTCAACTTTTCCTCTGGATGATTTCATTAACTCTGGTTCATTAAATCCCCCGTGATGAATGTCCTCCTGCATCTCGTTCAGTCCTGGGGACGGGCAAACGGTTGGGCAATCGCCTTCCTCTCCAAAAGACTTTCCAAGTAATACATCAGAGCTCGTTCTGGGCAGCTTCCAAGGCTTTTCACCGAGGACAAACTGCTAATTTTCTCAAGGAGACAAGAGGAGGGCAGCGGCCAAGGACGGCGTCACGTGCTCCGACCGCGGCTGCATCCACCAGCAAGGCCGCATCAAGGCGCATCTCGGGAACCAACATTTTGGCCTTGGAGAAATCATTTTATATTTCTATAAAACATTATTACGTTAAGAGAATTCCCTGCTCCTCTCTCTTACAGAGCAATCCTATGTACGCCTACTCAGAAATAAGTCTAATTGTGTTCGGTGGGGCTTACTCCCAAGAAGATGAGCACAGGGTGACAACCTTACAGGGCAAACTGGAAATAGACTGAGAAAAAAATGAGGGGTTTTGCTGTCACCACCCAAGATTAGGAAACCCCAACTGGAGAAGCCCCTCTTAGAGTTTCCCAAAGGTTTCCCTCCAGAGAAATCTGGGAATAGAGTTCCCTTAGGAAATAAATAGAACATGCCTGATAGTCTGACAGTGGCATATACAGTGACATATGTAGACATATACTATATTTAGTCAAATATAACGCTAACCTTTTCAGCCAAATAGTCTCCAAAATCAAGATACACATTAGATTTGATGTTAATTAGAACTGAGTAAATACAGTATTTCGATTATAAGTACAGAGTACACAATATATTCAATGACACATTATATTTGAGTAAGCATGATATAGACAGTGGCATATATAGACAGTGGAAAGCATTAAATTTTGCTGCTGGCCTCAGCACCCATGTGTACTCCCCCCACCCAGAATGCCTCCAAGGGGAGGGTCCCAATGCACACTGTAGTGAGGCTCCCTGCAAAACTTAATGCTCTGCCCCCCTTTAGCTATGCCACTGCATGGCAAGCTGCATGAGAAGTCTCTCTTAAACTTAAACTCCCTTCAGCTTTTCCAGTTTAAGAAAAGGCGACACGAACAATCCAGAATGGATGGAAGAATGAAAAGGAAAAAAAGAAGGTACTGAGCAAGGAATAAATAAGGGGAGGAAGACGGGCAGGCAAAGGTTGGCACAGGGTTTGAAAGGCATGCTGAAAAGAAGGAAGTTCCTGATTGGGACATGAATTGCTCAAGTTGTTCAAGGTCCTGAACCCGACACCCACAGACGCAGCCCAGCTAGGAAAACCCATTCAAGGAAGCAGGAAACATGTCCTGTGACGACACGACACGTGGCCACAGATCTAAGCAGCCTTGGGCAAGACTTGCAAAGTCGCAAGACGAGCTCACAGATCTAGACTTTGGCAGCCCAGACTTGCAAAACTCAGATTCAAAGCAGCCCCACAGCTGGGCTTAAGGCACCCAGTGGAAAAACAAGAGCCAGCTGATAGGTATTTGGGCGAGATACAAAGCACAATCTTATGCAGGTCTACTCAGGCATCAGCCCCTTGATTTTAATGGATCCCACACCCATGTTAGAATATTTACAGTATAGGGTTGCAGGCTTAGTGAGTGAGCTAAACAGCTCAATCCTATGGAACTCCCTGCCTCAGGATGTGGTGATGGCATTTAGTCTCAATTTAAGAAGGGACTGGACAAGGTGCTAGAGCAGTGTTTGTCAAAGTGGGGGTTGGGACCCCTTTGGGGGTCGCCTAGTGCTTTCCTGGTTGTCGCCTAAAGACCTCTGGTGCAGGGGACAAGGTCAGGCTTGCCAGATCTCTGGCTGTAGCTGTGCGCCCACTGGGGCTGACTGACAGCCTCAGGGCTCAATCCTATGCATGCCTACCCTGAAATAAATCCCATTATAGTCAGGGGGCTTTACTCCCATGTACATGTGGATAGGATTGCAGCCTCAGGGCCCAATCCTATGCATGCCTACTCTGAAATAAATCCCATTGTGTTCAATGTGTGCACAGAACACACATTTCATTTGTAACAATGAAAATACATCCTGCATATCGGATATTTACATTACGATTCACAACAGTAGCAAAATTCCAGTTATAAAGTAGCAACGAAAATAATTTTATGGTTGGGGGTCCCCACAACATGAGGAACTTATAAAGGGGTCATGGCGTTAGGAAGATTGAGAACCACTGTGCTAGAGGAAGGACCATCACAGGCTACAAGCCATGAGGGTGTGTACAGATGTGGACAACCTCAAAATGCCAGATGCGGGGGCACCTGGATGCAGGAGTCATCTGGAATGCCGCTGGGCTAGAAGGGTCTTTGGCCTGATCCAGTGGAGGCTCTTCTAATGTTCTTAATGCTAATGCAGGCCTGTGGGAAGGGAACAAACATTCCCTGGACTTGAGGAGGTGCTGGAAAAAGTGGTTTGGACTGGGTGGCACGCCTACCAGGTCAGGAACACGCCACTCCAGAAAGTCTAGAAAGATCACTCCTTTAGCAGGGGAAGCAAAAAAGCTGATTGCTTGAAAAAAGACTGCAATCCTAAAGACACTTTCCTGGGAGTAAGACCCATTGAACACAATGGGGCATAGTTTTGAGTAGACATGGATATGATTGTCCTCTAAGACAATTAGAACATGCACGCTAATTAACGCATGGGATGCAGATTCCATTCATTTTGATAGAGCCTGGACAGATGACCTTCTCAAGGTACTGAACCCCATGAGTTCCATCTCCCCATCTGTGATGCTGCCAGACTTAAAGCAGGACCCCCCACGTGACCACATGCAAGGTCCGGCTCTGTTCTGGGCAATTCTGCACCAGGAAGAGACATTAACTGCCCAATCAACTCAGTTTTCACCTTCAAAATGAGCAGAATTTCTCTCTCTCTCTCTCTCTCTCTCTCTCTCTCTCTCTCTCTCTCTCTCACACACACACACACACACACACAAAGACATGTGGGACCTAAAATCAATTAATTGCTAAGGAAAAGATGCATCAGTATTAAACTGAGCTCCCCAGTTCTCTGCAACAAGACAAGACTGACCACCGAGATATTAAGAAGCAGAAGATCAAAGGGGGAAATGTATTCTTTGAAAAGATCCACATCCAGCCTTTACTGTTGGATTAGAAAATAAGAAAAAAACAGAGATTAAATATCACCGGAAGAGCCTTCATCAGACTCCAGAACCTGGTGCTTTCCTCTGAGTCACAAGACAATCGGGTAAAATAATTCCGCAGCCGTCAAAGCAGATGGGATTCATTTCCTCCCTTTGAGAAATGCAAAGTCCGTCCAAGAGAGAAGGTTTTTCTCGGGATGCAATTATACAAAGAAATCAGGAGATAAAAAATTCAGGGGCTCCCAACGAGACTCGCTACACCACCGATCCTGCCAAGACTCGCTCTCTGCAAAGACTCAACACTCCAACTTCAAAGCGTCAACTGACTGGTGTCCACCTCCGTGTTTCTCCATCAAATCTATCCAGACGCTGACAATGTCGGGGCTGGGGCAGTGTACAACTTTCAGTCTCCTGAGCATGTTGTAAACATGGCAGACACCCCCCTCCCTCTCCAAAAAGGCTTTTAGTACTTTGGCTGCAAGGCAGGCCTGTCAGTTCATGGGCAACACATAGAGATGTCTTCAAAATCGGAAGAGAAAAAACAGCTGAGGTGCAATCCTGACCAACTTTCCACCATGGGCATAGCTCTGCCAGGGGGCATGCGCTGCGTGCTGCAGTTGGATGTGATGCATGTCTTGCATGTGCTGCATGCTGCAGTTGGATGTGATGCATGTCTTGCATGTGCTGCGTGCTGCAGTTGGATGTGATGCATGTCTTGCATGTGCTGCATCCTGCAGTCACAGAGGTGTCCTCAAAGTAATGCAATGTTTGTTCCCTTATCTCAGAGTTGCTTTATGCCAGTGCTGAAAAGTTTATTAGGATTGCACTGATCCTCCCAGTGGTCAGGATGAGGCCTTCATGCCTAGCAAACAGAAGCTACAAATGCAAATGGAAGCTGAACTATGCAAAAACATGCACGTTTGCATAATGCACAAAGCACATCTCAGAGCACCAGTGCGCATAAGTGTTTGATAAGCCTCCACAATTCAAGATATTCTTGCAGCTTCATTCTGGACGGGTTGATCCATTCGTTCTACTAGCTAACCCTCCAGGCTAAGTTTAATGGAGTTTTTAACCTAATGATGAGAGCGCTGTCCATGAGACAAGGTGATGTGGACTGTTTCACAGCAGAACGGGGGGGGGGGGGTGACCACACTAAACAATGGATACAGGACACCCTTAACCCTGAGTTTGCTGCCGCTGATACCCCCCAGCTGCCCCAGATGTAATCTGATTTCCATCACCTGTCCCCTGACTTTGCTCCTCACATAATTCCTCAAAAGCAGAAGCTTTGGAACAAGGGCAATAAAAGAGTTCCTTAATATGTGGATTTGGGACACCCTTAGCAAACTGCACATTCCCCTTTTATCTTGCAAATTCCTGTTGCATGTAAAGATTTCTGCAAATGGCTCTCATTAACTCCTTCACAAGTGGGATTAGACCAAGTGCTATAAGACAGGGGGGAAGGAGGGCAATTTTGGCCATTAGAGCAGCAGAGAGAGGCTGAAAGAGAGGAACGTGCCTTGAATGAATGCCTCTGGGTACAACTGAAAGAGTGGATATAACTGAAAGGAGAGTAACCGGGAATAACAAAGGTGTTGAAAGAGTGGATCATCAGAAAATGAACCTTTAACAAAGGTATTGAAAGAGTGGATCATCAGAAAACGAACCTATAACAAAGGTGTTGAAAGAGTGGATCATCAGAAAATGAACCTGTAACAAAGGTGTTGAAAGAGTGGATCATCAGAAAACGAACCTATAACAAAGGTGTTGAAAGAGTGGATCATCAGAAAATGAACCTGTAACAAAGGTGTTGAAAGAGTGGGTCATCAGAAAATGAACCTTTAACAAAGGTGTTGAAAGAGTGGATCATCAGAAAATGAACCTGTAACAAAGGTGTTGAAAGAGTGGGTCATCAGAAAATGAACCTTTAACAAAGGTGTTGAAAGAGTGGATCATCAGAAAATGAACCATCAGAAAGCAGGGGATACCTGTATTGCCTCCACCACGAACACACTTGGTGGCCCTAAGTCGGCCTTGTGTCTCAGCTCCAATCCCTGCTCACCATCTGTGAGACAAGAGGAAATAATAGCCGAAGGACTGGAACGAGACCATATTTGTGATGTGATCCGAACACGACGTTCTTGTGAAAAATCAAGGGCTCGTTCGCCTCCAGATTTTCTGAACTCCATCCTCTCCCTGTTACTGGGTGCCAGCCTGGGGAACATACAGCGTGAGGAAGAAGGGATCATGCCCTGCCACGGAGGGTCCATGAGCTGTCAATGCACTGAACTCCCTGCACATTACTCCAATTCAATAGGTGTAAGGCGAGGGCAAGCCTGCCACGGACTGGGCCTGGCATGATACCAGTGGCACAGGGCTACAGGAAGGCAAAGTGGTGAGGCCCACAGATTGCACAGCACCAATAAGACTCCGGTCCGGGGTGATTGGAAAACAGCTGAACTCTCAAGGTATGATGCTAATCAATGGGTGCTATTCAGACCCATGGATGATCTCCAGCTCAAATCACAGGCAACAAGGATGAGACGTCCAGGCACAGAAGAGGTGCCAAAGCAGTGGCATAGCTAACAGGGTGAAAAGCATTGTGTTTTGCAAAGACCATCACTGCCATGTGCCAGGAGACCCTATAGAGCCATTCAGGGTTGCCAGTGCAAAACAGTGCCTTGTGCAACTTGTGCTATAGTGCCCAGAATAGCTCCTTGCACACAGTGGTGCAGCGCCCTGCAAAACTAAGTGCTTTGCAAGTGCTGCATGATTATGAGGGCAGCACAATCCTAAAAAGCAAGTTCAGATCCATTATTAAGAAAAAAAAAACATTGGTAAGAATCTTGTAAGAGAAAGATTCGAGGAGCACACATGTTTGGTTCACTCAGGCTGCAATCCTAACCCCTTAGGCTGGCATAAGTCTGGGCACAAGTTCTATGCTGGCCTGGGGGTATCATAAAAGTGCCATAAGGCCATACGTACCAATTTAGGCCATCAGAAATCACCTGCACCCTGTTCCCTTGGTGGTGTGGGGAAGCCGGCGCATGTCTGTGCACTCCCCAGGAGTGGCACTGAAGGCACAAGACAGTGTGCCAAGGCACTTCAGTGCCACTCCTGGGGAGTGCACAGACATGCGCTGGCTTCCCCACACCACCAAGGGAACAGGGTGCAGGTGATTTCTGATGGCCTAAATTGGTTAGGATTGCACCGTCAATCTCGTTTTCATTTTGCTTTAGTTAACCACATGGACTTTCCATGCGCCATCCATTATATCCATGCGCCATCGGGAGGTTCTGATAAGCTGGGACGGGAAGGTGCGGACGAAGGAGCAAATCTGGCTGTCACCCTCCATCAGCATCAAACTCTTGTGCTTTCAATTCGGAGTGGGATTTGGGGACCCAAGAAAAATGTGGGACGTAACAAAATAAAAGCTTAAACACTCATAAATGGCTTTCATGTGGTTAAAGTAAACACTATATTACTTATTAAATTTAAAATTATTACATCTATTTTATTAAAGAAATCTACATGCTGTCTGCTCGCAAGATAATGGAGGACAATGAAGATTTTTTCCTAGGACACAAGGCTAAAAAGGAGGACATATCATGGGAAAACAGGACATCAGGTTGGACCAGATGGACAGGTGGTTGGACTAGATGACCTACTGGGTCCCTGCCAACTCAATTTTTTTTGTCCATAACCCTCCCTTCCAACTCAAACCAAGTTCCAGGAGTGGACAATAACATCTTTTGCTCTCTCGGGCCACGCATTCCTCCTGGCCACATGGGACTAGAACCGTCCTTCTCGAGAGCAGGGCCTGTCTCTGTGACCAACTCTCTGGAAGGTGCCAGGGAAACAAGTGACCCCGTAATGCTTGGAAATGAAGGACCATCACTGACCGTGAAAACTGGACACCAGTGAAGCAAGAACATCCCTCGGCAGGTGCACAGCTTGGCAAGCCATAGAAAGTTTGGGGACAGTCACAGACCTTGCAGGAATTCACATCGACTGACCTGTGTGCAGTGCACATGCACATCTACTTTGTCCCCTCCACCCCATGAAGCTCAACCACCTACCGGTCAGAGGGGACCAGGTGGTGGTCCCAATCCAATCTCCAGTTTGTTGCACACTGTACATTGATTTCCTGCAACAGGCAGGGGGTTGAAATAGATGACCTCTTAATTCCTTCCAACTCCCTGATGCTGTGATTCTATGGGTTGCATCACCAGTTGAGACAGCAGAGGGTACAGGACAGACACCCTCCAATGCTGCCAGCAGCTGCCCCCGCATCTGTCTCTGGGTGGGATAGGAGAGGAAGAGGAACCCTGGAGATCATCTAGTCCAACCCGCCAAGCTGCTTCCAGCCTCTGACCTGAGCTGGTGCTTCTTCCAAGGGTCTGGCCTGGATCCTGGCAGTTTTCACCCCTCTTTGCTCCCTTGGCGTGGGTCCTGCCAGGCCCTGGTTCCCCTCCTGGGACCAGCTCCACACTACAAATGCCAGCTTCAAGTGTCCTGCCCAGTGGGTGGGGGAGAGGTGGTGTAGCTAGAAGAGGTGAAGTAGAAAGGCTTGGGGGACTCCCACCCATTTGGAGGCTTGCCAAGGGGGGGGGTGGCACAGCTAGAGGGGGCAGGGGAATCAGACATGGGGGCAAGCCTCACCCCCTTGGAGCCTTACTAAGAGGGGTGGCATAGCTAGAGGGGTGGAGGAATCAGGCTTGGTAGGCTCTCACCCCTTTGGGGCAGTGCCAAGCGGGGGGGGGGTCGGTGGCATAGCTAGAGGGGGTGGAGGAATCAGACATGGGGACTGTCACCCCTTTGGCGCTTTACCAAGAGGGGTGGCATAGCTAGAGGGGTGGAGGAATCAGGCTTGGTGGGCTCTCACCCCTTTGGGGCGAGAGGTGGGGGTGGGGGGGTCGGTGGCATAGCTAGAGGGGTGGAGGAATCAGGCTTGGTGGGCTCTCACCGCTTTGGGGCAGTGCCAAGCGGGGGGGGGGGGTCGGTGGCATAGCTAGAGGGGTGGAGGAATCAGACATGGGGACTGTCACCCCTTTGGCGCTTTACCAAGAGGGTTGGCATAGCTAGAGGGGTGGAGGAATCAGGCTTGGTGGGCTCTCACCGCTTTGGGGCAGTGCCAAGCGGGGGGGGGGGGGGTCGGTGGCATAGCTAGAGGGGGCGGAGGAATCAGACATTGGGACTGTCACCCCTTTGGCGTTTTACCAAGAGGGGTGGCATAGCTAGAGGGGTGGAGGAATCAGGCTTGGTGGGCTCTCACCCCTTTGGGGCGAGAGAGGGGGGGTCGGTGGCATAGCTAGAGGGGGGAGGGCACGGCATCGCCCTGCTTGGCATGGATCCAAAGGGGTGCGACTCCCTCCAAGCCTGACTCCTGCGCCCCCTCCAGCTACGCCTCCAGAGGTGGGGAGGTAAAAGGGGGCTCCGCAGAGGAAGGGAGTGCGGATGCCAGGCAGAGGTGGGGGCGATCGTGGCCACACTTACCCGGGAGGAAGCTCCATCGACTTCCCGGCAGACGTGCCTGGGCTCGGGGCTCTGGGGAGTCGGAGCCGTCGAGGGGCCGGACGGAGCGCAGCCAGCCAGCCAGCCAGCCCGCCCCGGTGCCCGCCTCCTGGAAGCCCTGCCGGGGCTGCGAGAGGGAGAGCTGGCCGGAGGGAAGCCCAGCGTCATCAGGACGCGGCGTCCGGGAAGAGGCTCGACGGCTGGCTGGGAGGCGGTGGCGTAGCCAGAGGGGGGCGTCAGTCAACCCCCGCCGCGTTCCTTCCCTCCGGCTCCCCCAGCCTGGAATGGCTCCGAAGGGAAGGAGCCTCCAAGGATGCCTGACGCCCCCTCCAGCTACGCCACTGGGCCAGGCGCTGCTGGGCAGGGAGGGCTGGGACGGGCGTCGGGGCTCCCCGGGGCGCCTCCTCTGCTCGGGGCTCCCAGGACCGTCGGGGGTCTCTGCCTGGCTGGCTGTCGCGGGACCCAAGCTGGGCACTGGCTTGGGGTAGGAGCCTCCCCCCGTCGGATCACCCACCTGGCCGTCGGTGGGAGCTGATGCTCCCCTGAGCCCCGACGTGGGCACCGCTGGGCACCGGGTGGCCCGTCGCGGCTTCGCCTCCAGGCTGGCACTGCCCGGCTCCGCCTGTCGGGCACCCATTGGTGCGGGAGCCCGTGACGTCGAAGTAGGCAAAGAGGGGCGCCCCCGTCCCGCCCCCTCACCGACTGGGTGCCTGGTAATGCCCACTGCCCGGTGGTTCCTGGTGCTGGTGGGGCTCAACGGTGCCCACTGAATGGTGGTGCCCGGTGGGGATGCCTGGTGCTCAGTAGGTGTGCCAAGTGCCTGCTGGTAACAGTGGTGCCCACTGATGCTTGATGGTGCCCAGTAGGGATGCCCGCTGCTTATTGGTGCCTGGTGGTGCTCACTGAAGATGCAGATGCCCTCTGCCCACTAAATAGTGGCGCCCAGTCATGCCCACTACCCAATTGTGCCCAGTAGGGTTGCACAGTGCCTACTGGTGCCCACTGCTGCCCACCACTATCCTCCGGTACTCTCCTGTGGCCGGTGACTGTTGATCCCCATCAGTGCCCACTGGTGCCCAGCTGTGCCAGGGCCCCACAAATAATCTTAAAATTTTACTCCTGCAGCAATGGGTTAATTCCACTAGTTTAATAAATCATCATCATCATCATCATCATCATCTTAACTAGACATAGAATCATATAGTGTTGAAATTAGCCACATGAAAGCCAGATATAATATGAGTGTTTTTTAGCTTTTATTTTGTCATGTCCTAATTTTTCTGGGGTGTCCTACATTTTGGACTCCTTGTCCCTTTTGTGGTTATGACATGTGGTCACCCTGCTTGCAGGGAGCCTCCCTAGGATGTGCAAAGGGGCATTCCAGGCCGTATGGACCCATTTTGCTCCCCCCATGGCTCCGAACTGCAGTGCTTTGCCCCCTCTAGCTACGCCACCGGGTCTCCACTGAACAGCCAGACATGTTGGCACAACTTTGGCATAAGATTGCCATGCACGTGTCCCACAGGCATAGCTAGAGGGGGTTGGAGCAGTCAGCGTTGGAGGGAGAGGGCAAAGGACCTTCATCTTTGGAGGCGTTCCAGGCAGGGGGCGCAAAATGGTCTGGAATGGCTCAAAGGGGTGGGACCCCTTGCAGGCTCCAGGGAAGCCCCCCTCTAGCTACACCACTGGGTCTCCAATTGAATAGTCAGTCATGTTGGCGCAACTTGTCATAGGATCCCATCCGGACAGTCAAAGCCACATCCTCACCATAGGCTGTGGTGTCACTTTTTCATACGGAGGGCCGAAGTGGTACCTGGTGAGGCCCAGAAGTGACCTCCATAAGCAGATGGAGGCCAGAAGTCAGCCATTGGTTCTCACATTGAAACTCATGAACTGCATGCGACAGAAGAGTAAATGTGTAACTTGTCTGGATTTTCAAGTTACGAGAACTTGCGGGGAGATTGCAGTAATAATGGGGACCAGATCAATGGCTTCCAGGATCCCCCTGGTATATACCCTGGGTACAGCGCATCATGAACTGAGCTGGGAATAACGTCACATCTCTGTGACTTTGCATGTGCTCATTTCCAAAAAGGATGGATAATGAAAGGCTTTTGAAAGCGGTAATGGAGTCATCCTCCTCTTATTCCAGAGATTTTCTCTGTAAACTGCTTTTTGTTGAAAAGTGGGATACTGTACAGTATAAATATTGTTGACTGATTGATTTTCAACCTTTTCCATCTCATGGCACACTGACAAGGCACTAAAATGTTCAAGGCACACCATCCGTCTTTTGACAATCAGCAAGGCACGCCATGCTGCTAGTGAGGGGTTCACTCAGTGGCCCTATTAGTCAATGATATCTTTGCCAACGTCTCATGGCACACCTGTGGACCACTCATAACACATCAGTGTGCCACGGGACATGGGCTGAAAATTGCTGCTGCCAGCCCTCCGTCTGACCTGATGCTGCCACAGTTCACATAAGGCGGCTTCCTTCGGTGCTGGTGCGCCAGACCTTGGGCTGCGTCACGTTTCCTTCTGCAGAGTCTTCCAACATGTCCGTGAAGCACCAAAGCGGATGCCAGGCTGCAGGGCTGGAAGCCTCCCGAGGATGATCCAGGAGCAGCCAGGCCTGTCCTTTCTCTCCCATCTGAGCTGGTGCAGAGTTTTATGGAGAATCTTCTCATCATGATCGAATGAAGCAGAAGCTGAACAATGGGAATAATGGGAAACGGTTGCAATTAAAAGCTTCGCTTCTTCATTTCTTCCCTCCTGCTGAGAACAAATGCAGTGGAGACTCACATTGAAACACAGCCTGGGGAGTGACGATGAAGCGCTGAGAACCTCTCAGATTTTACATTCTTCCAGGGAGCAGGGCTGGGCCTAAGCCCCATTGCCTCGACTGGGATTTACATATGAGTCGATACTGTTTATATAGGAATGTATTTTCCTCTAATACCTGCTCACTTATTGTGTCTGGCCTTGTAACTCCCTAGATTGTCATGAGAGTTTACAGCTCTTTAGTGCCAAACAGTGGTGTATTTGTTTATTTGTTTGTTTGTTTGTTTGTTTAGTGTATGGCAAGTATAATTGCTGGGAGATCCTTTGAGAGGTCCAGCAGCCATTAAGTGTAGACTGTTTATGTCAAGGGCAGGCAAGTCTACCTTGTTCTACCTGCAGCTTTCCAGGTGAAGTTGTGAACAGCAACACTTTCTGACTCAGTTGACTCATGACAACTTTATCAGCTTGCAGACTCCCATCCAGGAGTTGTCCAGGTCTTTCCCTGCTTAGCTTTCTTCAACAGCCCTTCATATTGACTCGGCTTGTCTCCCATCCAGGAGTTGTCCAGGTCTTTCCCTGCTTAGCTTCCTTCAGCAGGCCTTCTTGTTGACTCACAACAGCGTTATCAGCTTGTGGTCTCCCATCCAAGAGTTGTCCAGATCTTTCCCTGCTTAGCTTTCTTCAGCAGCCCTTCACTCAACCATGAGACCATGCCTGCTGCCTCCAATGGAGTAGCTAGAGTCAGTCTTGGAAGGATCTTCACCCCTTTGTAGCCATTCCAGGTGGGGAATGGAAGCTCTGTATTATTCCCGCATGACTCTGGTGAGGCTTCCTCCACGACTGTCTGCTCTGCCCCCCTCTAGCTATGCCACTGGGAACTCCCATGCATAATGTGCAGCCTCTTAAAACTGCAATGCTTGTGATGCATTGTAACTGTCAGCACGCCACATCCAGAGCATTAAACAGTAGTGACTGCTGTTCAACATCTACTGCTCAGGGGATGGCGCACAAATGGAAGTGGCTGATGTTCAATTAGGCTGATGGATTTGAGTGGAAAACAGCAGCTTGGCCTGAAAAAGCCAATCTGAAAATGGAATTCAGACTCTGGGTAGGCGACACTTGTGCACACCTAAAACCAACATTGCACCCCACAACCGAGAAATCTCACTTTCCCCAGAGTAGAATGGATGTGTGACTTGATCAAGCATCAGGATAGCTCCTTCACAGCCCCACAGCTTCCAGAGCAGAGGGTGCACATGATGTCCCAGCCAGTTAGGATTCTCTTCCCATTCACTGGGCAGAACCCACCAGAAAGTCTTCCTATGGCCTTCCGACCTTAGAGGCTTACAAGAGTGTATGTGCCCTGAGGATTTCCAATCCCCTTTTCAAATTTCCCGACTATTGTATAAGGTGCTTAGAGGTGATTTGGAACATGGTACATGTGATTCTTTGTTTGCCCCGTTGGATGAGCAGCATGGAGTATGCCATGCCCAAGAGTGTGGCGCCTGCACCCTTCCTCCCCATGACGTGGGCAACAGATATTTTTATTTTCAGAATGTGTAGGAGGATTCGGCACTGGGGAGTGTTTTTTCTGTCTGGCTAGAAACAGATTTCAAAGTCTGTTGCCAATTCACCAGGACTCCTTTTCTTAGCCGAGAAACAAGGCTTCTTCCCACCCTGCCGTGACGTGGGGGGGACTCTAGAGAGAGAGCTGGATCCCTCCACACCCAGGTGAAATGGTGCCCTCTGCTGCTCTAAAACTACTTTCTCTGCTCAAGCCTAGACCAAGAGGAACATGTGAACCCTCTCGTTTTACCTCCGCAGTAGTGGCCGCACTTGGCACATGCTCTGTCACAGCAAGGAGGTCAGCTTGGTCTGAAATGTTGAGGGATCACTTTGGTTTAGGGATCTCCAAAGGTTTGGGCCAAAGGGTCACATCAAATATCTGGCACAGTGTTGAGGGCCGGTAAAAAAATTTAAATATAAAATTAAAATAAATACAGATGGAACTTAGATTAATGCATATATTGACTCAATTCTAAAGGATTTCTGTAAGCACCAACACACTGCACAGAAATAAAGCACACACTTCAATGGACCCCCAATTCCCCCACTATTACACCTCCAGTTGTGTTTGAACACAGTGGGTCAGAGACTTTTAGGGTACCAGAGGCTACTCGGGGGCTAGTTAGAGACTGCATGTGCCCCTAGACTGGGGTTTGGAGGTCCTCACTCTAGTTAATCAGTTATGTGGATACAGCACTTTCCACATGCTCAGGGGTGCTCCCTTATTTCAGGCCAGCTCACCTTTGCCAGAGCTGAACCCAGGCTTTGAAACTAGTCTCAGGAGTAGATCTGCAGCCTGATGTGTATTGCTTTGCACAGGAGACTCTGGATTTGGAAGTGATGGTGAAAAGAACTGGGAGAGAGCCTAGGGTGAGGTTTCCAAGACTAGGCCTTTCACCCTCCATCATCATCATCATCATCATCATCATCCATGAGATGCTGCAGGCACAGAGATCTCTTTAGAAGATCAAGACTCAAATTCAGGGGGAAGGATAAAGATCTGTGAGCCCTCCTGGAACCTCCTTGCTCCAGCCCGTTCCCCATTATTTTCCATCTCTGATCCCCGGCTGATGCTGCCTCGTTAGCTGAATTTTCATGTTGCAGGAAACGCCAAAGACTTTCTGATTAAAAAGGGAACTTTAACCACCTCCGAAATGGGAAAAAAACAATAAATAGTCTCACGGATTAATAGCCGCAACTGCCAAACCCACCAAACTAGAACTAAACAATAACCCAGAGGGGCTTCTGCAATTATCTTTTTTCCTCTTTTCCTCTCCTGGCTAGAAGGCAGCAGCCCATGTAGGGTGTTTGCGTTGGGCTGACTGCTTATTAGGGGAGAAGGAGATCCCTTTAGGATAAGCTGGGTCGGAGCAAATCATCACGCACAGCTCCTTTGCACAAATCAGTTCACAACTGAATACACAACTTAAGATGCAAACCTAAGCATGTCTACTCAGAGGTAAGTCCCATTCTGTTCTATGGGACTTACTCTCAGGATAGTGTGTATAGGATTGCAGTCATAGGCTACAATCCAGAGTAACTATGGGAACTTTTACACCGACATAGTTACGGTGCCACCTATGGGAAATCTATGGGAAATGCATAGAGCAATCCAGAGTAAACGCCTCTTACGTCTTCCTGTAGTTACTCTGGATTGTAGAAATAGTTGATTTATGTACAGTCTGAACACATGACATTGCACTGAACGTGGTTGGCCAGCTGGGGGATGGGAGACAGCACTAGAAATACAACCATATGGGACATGTCTGTAAATGGAATACGTTTATTACCTGGTCTTACACATTCTGGTCGATAGTGCAACAATTCACTGACAAACATCCCATTTTAAGAGGCCAGAAACAATTTCCAACAGAGCAGTGAATGGTGAAAGCTGCCACCCTAATCCCTTGGATCCTTCAGGGAGAAAGGCAGGTTGAAATTTTGCAGGTAAGTAAGTCAGGCTGTAATCCAACCCTCCAGTTAGGCCGGCATAAACTCCAGCACAAGTCCTTTGCTGACTTGGGGGTGTCACAAAAGTTCCATAAGACACTTATTACCCAATCCTGGGGGGTTAGGCCAGTGCAGAGGCATACACTGACTTCCCCCTACCACCAGGGGAAGTAATGCCAACTGGGTTAGGCCGGCATAATTTGGTTAGGATTGCCATCAGTCTTCAAAGACTATGGTATCGTGCTCAGCACTGCTCAGCACTGCATATGCCTGCATGTGAAGCACGAAAGCTTGGGTTGGATTGTTATGGAGGAGAGGCTGTTACCCAAGCAGCAAATCCCCCCTCTCCACGCCACTGAATTAGTCCAATGGAAAGGCAGAGCCAATACGATCGGATCCAGCTGCGTCACAGAGCTGGGCTAAGGACAGGAGCTCACCCTGTCTTGGGGGGCCGACCCGGGTCTCGAACCCTGGCCTGTGGTTAACAGGCACAGCATCTTAGCCACTTGTGCCACCCACAGCCCAAACAAACAAACAAACAAATAAATAAACTCCTGAGAATTAGCATCACTGAATACAATGGAGCTTACTTTTGAGTAGGCATTTAAAGGCTTGTGCTGGAACAATATCAGCACTGTATCAATAATGTGATGTTGAGCCATCCAAGGTTTGGTACCTGGTCATCCTGCCAGGGCTGGTTATGAGGATAATTAGGAAGAGGGACAAATTAAGAAAAAAAGTTTGTGAGTTGCCTGCGGAAAAATATTTAAAAATACAGTAATACGGGTTTTGAGTTGTTTAAAAAGAAGAAGCTTTCCAAATGCGGAAAGAAGAAAGTCTGATGGCCGGTAGGTTTGCATCACCCGTGTGGGAGGCCAGTGCACCACCCGCTGATAGACTTCCTCCTACGCAGTGGGTGATGCTCCCTTGCCCTGCCCCCTACAAGTGTATTGGCTGTAACTTTGGATGGAATCACGATATTTCAATGAGGCTTTTAAAATTACATTCCCATGAAAGTACCATTTAAATGATACAGAATAATGATGATTATTACTTAAGTGTATTTTAATTATGTTTTAACTTCTATTTATTGTTATTATTATTTTAATGGTGTTTTATTTTTATTCATGTTAGCGGCCTTGGGCTCTCTCTTGTGGATGAGGAAAGGCAGGATACAAATTAAGGAAAATAAATAAAATAAAATAAAATGATAATGAAGGTATTATTCAAAAATACAAAGATAGTAAAAATTTCAACTAGTAGTGGTGTCGCCCCCCACACCCCCGTGTGTGTGTCACCCTGTGTGTCCTGCAGCCCTTTGCAACGCCACTGCTGGTGTCTGATCTGCCCTTCAGCTTGAAGGAAGGTACTTCTGTGTTAATACAAAGTCCTGCTCATGCCCTGAATGAAGAAACTGTCCCTTCTTATCTTGAAAACCAATTCAGCAGAGCCACCGCTTTGAGCACTCCAGTGCCCTTGAACATTTTTGTGCAGCATTTTGGGGGAGTTTGATGGGTTGTCCTCTGCTGTTTCCTGTTCTGATTTCAAATGGCCATGACTGTTCTTGTGCAGGTACATCTTGGAGGCAGAAGGAGGAGGAGTGACCTTTGCTGGGCGCCCAGTCGAAACCCTTCCTTTGACTCCAATGTCCCCGTTGTCTTTGGGTTGGTTTTCCTGCAGCAAACAAATGCAAAACTGAACTGATAAATGATGCTAGGAGAAATCAGGATGCCCAGCTGAAATTAATTTGCCGTGCCCTTTCATTACAAAAGGTTGGTGGTGTGTGCTCTGCATTGGTGAGTCTTCAGAGAAAGGCCCCAAAGTAATGTGCCGGAGGAGAAAGTGGTGTCTGGGCATGAAAGGCAATGCCTTTCACCACCAAGTGAGGACAGCTGCAATTTGGGTAAGGATGCCTGCCAACTTTGTTTCCTGAGGATCACTCATGTTGGTCCTGCTCCCTTGGATGCAAGGCTGGCACTCTTGTGCGAGCCCATCACTCGGGGTAGGTGTGCATTATGGATACCTCTTGAGGAGGGCACAATCTGAGAGTTGCACCCTCAGGATCAGTGGTGGGCTCCAGCAGGTTCGCACCTACTCTATAGAACCAGTTGTTAACAAGAGATAGGACATATAAAGTTTAAAAATAGCCATTTAAAAGTGGCTGCCAGATGGACAGAGAACCGGTTCTTAATTTCTTTGAAGCCCATCACTGCTCAGGATCCCTTGCAGGAAGCTGATTCCACCTCTCCTGAAACTGAAGAGGAAAGAAAACAAAGGCATATAAAAGAATCAGGAAAGGGCAATAACAAGCACATACCCAGAGTGTCTGAGGACCACCATGATGGTGTCACAAGTATCATGAGATTTCTTTTCACAGGGAGCTCCTTTATGGGGGGAACATTCATAGAATCCTAGAATCCTAGAGTTGAAAGGGACCTAGTAGGTCATCTAGTCCAACCCCCTGCCTGCAGCAGGAAATCCTCCTAGATCATCCTAGATCATTCAAAAACATAACTTTTCACCAACTCCATTGTAAGCGTCAGGACTTTCCCATTTTATTCTCCTACATATGCCTAGCACAGGGAGACCCTATAGAATGAGGACACAGTGCCTATACCTTTAACCATAGGAGAGGGAATAGAAGAGCATAGAAGAGGGAATTGATGCAGGTTTAGCTCATCATAGAAGGGTTTAAAAAGCAAAACCTGCCAGAATTCCCTCTTCTATGCAATGCTCAAAGGTAGAGGCACTCTGTTCTCCATTGTACATGGTCACCCCAGCCTAGCAGGCATCTCTTTATACTGATATGCATGTTATTTCTGTCCTTCCTCCACTCCAAACAGCTCAGGGCAGCAGTTATGACCCAATAGAAGTCAATGAGGTTTGTGGCTGATGGAGCATCTGAATCCTGAGCTGCCTGGTCCTGTCTGATGCTCGGATCATCACACTGCCCTTGCTCTCCTGTGATGACATGAGAGGACTCGAGATGGGTGGAGACGATACAAACATCCCACTTGTGGCCTCTGGAGCGCACCTTGGATGGCTGTTTCATGCTCTCAAGCGATCGTTTGATGCTGCAGGCGCAACATGTGAATTAACAAAAGATTTTGAGAAGGTGGGAATTGTCCAGGCCAATCCTGGACCCAAACTGGGCCACCAAACAAATGGCATTTTTGAGGTGCTGCCTCCCTCTGGGTTGGTCAATCATTGCCCCAAAGGATGCAATTGTGGTTTAATGTTTAGCTTTAAATATTCATTCCAAGTGAGACCATTTGTGTTAAATTTGCAAAAAAACAGGGTTAATGATGGCTTTGCTCTGGCGGTGCTTGTATGCCTGGCAAAAAAATCTCGTAATAATATGTGTAGAACAAGGGAGGGGGTGGGTGGGTGGTAGGAAACTAAACTGAATTACAAGGGAATTTTCCACTACGGCTGAAAGAATTTTGTGGACAAAGAAATCCCCAAGAATATTTTGGTAACATTAATTTTCTTGCAAACATTCAAGTTTATTGAGATTTTGCCATGCAGGGATGTTGATGGAGTCAGGGATTGACGTCCAGAAGAGCGCAGACAGCCGATGCTGCATCTTGACCCCTTCTAGCCTGCAAGGTGATGCTGACCTTGTTTTCTTCATGTTCCACAAGCCACTGATTGCCCTTTGCATGAAAGTGTGCAAAGCCAACAGTCACAACCCAAGTCACATGGAACTGCATGATGCGCTCCACATCCCAAAGAAGGTTTTTGTTTTTCCCCCCAAGGATCCGGTGAGCATTCCTCATCAACAGGTCGGAAGCCGAGACCCAGAAGTCTTCCTATATTATCAATGTGGAACCTCCAATTCTCGTTGCCTGTTTTGCAGACAGGATTTCTCTGCTTGGAATTAATCCAGGTAAAAAACAGATTTATTTCCTGAGATGTCACTTGCTTTGCTGACATCTCTTTGTCTGATCCAAATTGTGGTGTTTTGTGCAGTAGAAGAAGCGGAGCTGGGAAATGCGCAGGCAAAGACCTCATCTCAAATAAGTTAGCTGTCGAGAGATGAAGGTGGCTGGAGCTGCACAACTTGGTTCTCATGTTAAATCCAGGGAGAAAATTTCACTTGTCAATGACGACCTCGTAAAATATATTTGTGGAGCACAAAGGAGTAAAATGCAATTTAGCAGGTGTTAACTTTGTTCCACATGTTAAATTTCCAAAAGAGAAATTTTCCCATCCTAGAAACACTGCACGTAGTTGAATCTAATGCATCCCCTTTCCAGCCAAATTTAGTCTCCAAAACCAGTGTGTGCATTAGAGTTGATGGCACATTAGATCTGAGTAAACACAGTAGTTTGAATATAAGTATGTCAGTATTTTGTGATTATATTTTGCACCCGCTTTGCAGCTGCGCATTACAGTCACAAGTAAATATTTTTTTTGATCTCAAGTCTTTTAAAATTTGGCTACACATTAGATTCAATGACACATTAGATTTGGGTAAATACTTTTTTTTACTCTTCTGCTGCTCGATGGAGTTAATTTTCATAGTTTGCTTTCCAGCATCCTACTTTATGATTTAGCAAGAGATGCTTGCACCCTTTTGCATGCTGTGGCATACTGAAGGATTGAGGATTTCCCAAGGAGATTCTGGACCTTTCCCCCATATTAGTTGGCATTGTCTGACCCCCTATGGTTCTTGAAGAGTCTCTTCCCTTCGGAACGAGTCTTCTCTTCCCTTCGGAACGAGTCTTGGGGGCTGATATTTGAGAAACATATGAAAAGTCTTGTCCTTTGGCCCCTGCCAGATCCTATATGTGTAACATAAGAAGATGATGCTGTCATTACAGACAACAGCTCCATAAATGAACAAGGCCTAATCAACAAAATATAAATTAGAATTTTTTGGCACAAAAACCAAGGTACAAATCTATGTTTAGGAATAGTGTCCTACGCTCCACTCCCATCCCAAATCCACTCCGAAGCTCTCTTGTTTCCCACCTTTCTTCCCAATACGTGAGGCCCAAAGCCTCATTTCCCATCACTGTGTTTCGTCCCGCTGAACAGCCACCCATTTGGGAACCCATCCTGAATTTTCTTTGTTGGAAAAGTAACACAAAAGGTGTTGCTTGGAATGGGGCACTCTGCACCCACTGAAAAAATAATTCTCTCTAAGAGCACAATCCTAACCATGTCTACTCAGAACTAAGCCCCATTATGTTCAATAGGTCTTACTCCCAGGAAAGTGTCTTTAGGATTGATTGCAGCCTAAGGGACAATCCAGAGTAACTACGGGAGCACATAAGGGACATTATGCGCATCCATAGTTAATGCACTACCTAGTGAAAACCTATGGGAAATTCATATTGCAATCCAGAGTAACTTGTTCTTACTCCGGAGCAAGGACTCCCCGTAGTTACTCTGGATTTCACCCTAAGTCTGCTAATAAGGTATAAAACGGCGGCTTTAACAGAGGCAGGACTATAAATTGCATATTCTCATTGCACATTCAACTGGGCGGCTCTACCAGTGCAAGTCCATGTGCTATTTATAGTTTCCCCATAATTTACACCAGGGGAGAGAGAAAATGGTATATTTCATTTTGATAAGATGTTAAGAAAGTTGCACTGAATCCAAATTAGAAAAATGGAGGGTGTTCTCTCTGCCTGCGCCCCCTGCCCTTGGGATCGGTCCTATGGAGTAGAAGTGGAGCTGTTGATGTTTCTTGGGGCTCTCTCCTTATTCAGAGAAATGGAAAATGCAACTACACAAAGAACCAATCCTAATAATCGTTCTCCCACTGATATAGCTGTGCCAAAGGGGCATGTCCTGCATCCTACAGTCACGGAAGGAATATTTGCGTCCTAGTGCTGAAAAGTAGGTTCGTTTTGTACCCTTATGATGCTGTAGCAGGGCATGATTTTGTGGACTGGTGGGGCAAGTGGTCCATCTTCCACGGTGCCCTGTGAAGGCAGGATGTTAGGACCTCAAGTGCCTGCAGTGTGGGCCTGTCTGGCTCCTTCTGTACCAAAAAGCCCAGCTTCCTCCCTTTGAACGTCCTGGTCTCCTTGTTGCTCAGAGAAGTGGAATGATTTCAGTTGTATCTTAATTGTATTTTATTTTTAAAAAATGTTTTTTTTAACTAGCTTATAACTGTGTTTTGTTCCGTTATTTGAAATGTTGTTAGACCTTCCTTTAGGAAGAAAGGTGGGATATAAATTGAATGAATGAATGAATGAATGAATGAATGAATGAATGAATGAAGGAGCCATATTTGCTTCCATAGAATCATAGAGTCCTAGAGTTGAAAGGGACCTAGTAGGTCATCTAGTCCATCCTCCTGCCTGCAGCAGGAAACCCTCCTAGAGCATCTCCGACAGGTGCTGGTGGAGCCTCTGCTTGAAGACCCCCAGTGAGGGAGAGTCCACCACCTGCCTTGGCAATCTCTTCCACTGCCGAACTGCCCTCACCCTCAGGAATTTCCATATCACTGTACAGCAGGATCAGCCCCCAGGAGCACTTCTATTTCTAGAACATTTGGCCAACTGCATATTCTTACCTTGACTCTTCATATTTTCTGTCTGTCTGTTTCTGTCTGTCTGTCTGTCCGTTGCAGCCAGTGCACTCGGAGGGAGAATGTGCACCTACAAAGAGGTGAGCCCATCCTCCAGTGTACAGGACCTGCATCTCTTTTGCTTCAAGTGGTGGGTGCCTGAGTAGGGAGAACCATGCTAATGGATGCTGCTGAAGTTGTGATAGAATGGCGCAGACTTCAGCTGCGCATTGTGGCTGGTGAATGCTTTGTGTATATGTCAGGACCCCAAATCAAGCAGGATGGTCTCATACACAACCATGGCATAGCTAAAAGTAAGCCAAGGGGTGTCCATTGCCCTGGGTACTAAGCCCTGCTGTCTGTCAGGTAGGGGTTTTCACCTGAGAAAATGCATCAGCAAGACCAGAATTCTGCTTTGGACATCCTCTAGTCAGATGCTTCTGGGGCTCCTGAGCTTGGAGTTCTTGGTCTTTCCCTGCTGGGTGTCCAGTCCCTGAATCTGGGACGCTGGCCCTGCACAGCGTTGCACTTCACTGTCTTCCTTAATGGATCCTGGATGACCTTCGAGGGAAAGAGGGCACCGAGTGTGCCAGGGCACTCTGCACTCCTAGGGAGAGGAAGGCATGAGGCAGCCTTGCTTCACTCTCAGCTCCGTGTTGGGTGCATGGAAGGCCTCACAAATACTGCCTGCGTGTGGTCAATGGGGTGAGACACGGAGAGCGCCAAGGATGGTGCTCAGCATATTTTGCAGATCTGCAAAGGGGCAATTACTTTGCATATTTGCCAAGCAACACTGAGCTTTCAGGTTCCAGGCAGGTGAATTCTTCTGGAAGCTTTTAACAAGTTCCTGGGGCTGGGAATGGGACACGATTCAGGCAAATGTCAGCGCACAGCAATTGGTGGTCACAGTACCCTTCTTTCACATACCCTTTTTCCCATTTTGATTGCTAGTTGCATTGAAGATGAACAGCAGAGTTTCAGTGTCTGGTATGTCTGGTGAGTACTAAACATTTGTTAGAACTGGGGAGTTCCTGATGAGAGATGGGCGCTTAGCTAGCTACCTATAGGTAGATTTGGCACAGGCATATAGGCAGATTCTTTCCTTACTTTTGGCGTATAGGTAGGTTTTTTCCTTACTAATTTGACACGCACATCATATTGTGTTGAAGTTTAAGCAGATTCTTTCTTTGATCTGTCTTGTAGCCCAAGAAAGCTCTTGCCGCGCTCCATGTGTCCACCTTTCAGGTGCCACAAGATTGTAGTTTTGGCAATCAATTTTGTGTGTTCTCATATCTCATTTCCAGAAGCAGATCAGAGTCTGTCTGTCTGTCCCTTCATTGACAACTTGCAGTCCCCCATAAGACTGGAGCCCCCTGACACCTGGAAAGGCTGGTGGTGGATGGCAAGGCACGCTTGACTTCCTGGCTTTCTCTTCAGGCTCGGTGTGCTGATCTTCCTGGTGATGATGCTCCTTCTGTGTATGGCCATCTGCTGCCTCCAATATTGCTTGAAAAAGTGGCGGCTCTTCTCCACGCAGCGCACACTTGCTGTGTTTGCCGTCAGTGACGCCACTTTGGCCTGTGGTGAGTTCCACACTGGGGTATGGCTGGTTGGAAGGGAGGGAGAAGGGGTTCAGATGCATCACACCTAGCCTCCATCAGAAGAGGCTGAAGCAACGTACATCCCAACTGATCTAGCACTCCTACAGAAGGTCAGGATATGAGATGCCAGGAAGGACCATTTCTGAAGGTTGCATGTGTATTGCATTGCAATGCATGGTTGCATTGCATGACTGCATTGCATGTGCTCTTCCAGTGTCTTCCTAGAGAGCATCTCATGGCACATCTTCACACATGGTGAACGAATGCCTATCCCTGTCCAAGATCAGAAACTCATTCTTCCACCAAAGAGCTGTGGGTGATGGTGATGGTGGTGATCCCAGTTTCTCCTCACTGGCGGTGGTTTAGGATAGTCAACAGCCAGAGAACCTTCTGCCTGATACCCAGTTTGAATTAAGTGGCCCAGTTCAGTCATAACATGAAACCATTGAGGCACATGGAGGATTGTTCTTGGGGTGCCAAACCATGCCTGAGTGCAACCCCAGAACAAGTACCACAGATATATACCCCAGTGATACCCAGTGGTACCCTAGTACCACAGATATATGCCCACTTGCAGAATGCCCAGAAATGCAGATAGGAGAATTTCCTCCACGTCCTTTGCTCCCAGGAGTTGCTTTAATTGTTTGAATTGTATCTTACTCTTTGGTTTTATTGTTTTTATCTAGTTTATAATCCTATTTTATTCTTTTAAACGTTGTTAGTCACCTCAGGTATACTTCCTAGAAAAAGGTGGGGAATCAATCAATCAATCAAATCAAATCAAATCAAATCAAATCAAATCTAACCTAACTAACTCACTAACTCACTAACTCACTAACTCACTAACTAACTAACTAACTAACTAACTTTTAAAGTGGGCCTGGACACCTCTGTCTTTGTCCCCAGATAGCAATGCCACTCCCTGGGCATCAGCCAAAGCTCACCCACAGCTCCAGATCTCTGAGGAGCCGATTTCCCCTTCCAGCTCCAACCTAGCAGTGGATGGATCCCCTCCTTCCTATGAAGAGGTCATGAAAGGAGTGACTGGAGGGGGGCACTACTTGACCAACCCTTGGAGGGATGTGGACCTCCCAGAACTTCATCACTGCAGGAGGGACCCTCTGGGCGGCAGCCAGTGACTGGTACAAGAGTTACATGGGTTGCCCTGATTCAGCCCTGCAGTTCCCCAAGTGGTGAATCATTTTCTCCAAATGCCCCTCGCAGGGTTGTTGTGTCACTAAAATGCTGTTTGGGGAGGAAAAGGGATTCCACTGTATTAAATAAAAATTATTTAAGCTCTCACAGTGAAGCAAATCCATGATTTGTTTTAAAAAAGAAACTGAGTGGGGCCCTCACTGTCCAGTCCTTGACACCCCTCTGTGTGCATTGCAGCACGCACAGATTTCCTATGGAATGCAGAGAACTCTGTGCACGCTCAGTGCTTCTGTGCCCACTAAGGGGTTGTGCCCACTTAGGGGGGTTCTACAAGGTATAACAAGCACAGCAAAGCACAGCAAGATCAAGCACAGGGTTCTTGGGTGTCAACCTCTGACATTCCTGAGCTTGTTGAGCCTCTGGACTGGCCTTCCCCCATCCCTGAATGGTTTACTGCAGTGGCCCCGGGGACCGGTTCTGTGGGGAAAAATTTTTCCAGGGACCAGCCAGGGGGGAGAGTTGTGCCTCTGGCTTCCCCACCTAGAGCACAGCACAGCTGCTCCAGCTGTAAATCCCTTTAAAATAAATAGAGCTATTGCTCAGTTACTGTGGATAGGATTGCAGGTGGGAGCCCAATGCTCAGTGCAGGTCTACTCAGAGGAGGGATTTTCAACCCATTTCCATGCAGGATGCATTGAAAATGCACAAAGCCATCCTATTGGAGAGTAATCCTCATTGACTATAATGGGACTTATTTCTGAGTAGGCAGGCATTGGACTCTGAGACTGCAATCTTATCCATGCATTCCTGGGAGTAAGCTCCATTGACTACAATGGGACTTACTTCTGAGTAGAGAGGCATAGGATTGGTCTCTGAGGCTGCACTCCTCCAACAGAGCCCTCCTGCTGTGAGGAGGGGAAGAGACACTTAGAGGAGTCCTATCACAGACCCGTCAGGCAGCTGCCAAGGACCTCCAATGATCCCCGGACCAGTGGTTGAGAAACCCTGGTTTACTGAATGCAGCACCCAGAGCTGCCCAATTAAATCCAGACAGACCTGTCTGCTTGCCTTGACTGAGACACATGAGTTGACACCTTGCTCAGCAACCAGGTGCTGACTTTTTGCACTGTCTAGTTTGCAAAAGAAGATGCCCCCAAAAGTGAGGATCCAGGTTTACTGTCCCCCAAACAGTGGTAGGATTGCAAGGCTGTGCATGTCAGAGAGCTGTGCAAGGCTGCCAAGTGTCGACAGAGCAATTCACTTGCCAGATGGCTAAAAGCAACCCCTTCAGTACATCCAGCCTCCCCGCCCCCCAAAAATAAAATGTTGCCAATGCCACCTTGTCAGGAATTGCTGAGTTGGGCAGAAGATCCAGAAGAAGGACGGATCTGCCAAGCCGGCAAACCTGTTGGAAAGAGGCCCCAGAGCTCCTGGCCTCTCTCCAAAACCTGGAGGTCCTGCTCCACCACTTGGTAACCAGCCAGATGAAAACTCTTCAAGCAGATGGGAATCTGCAAAGGCAGCATTTGTGACCTGAACTGGTGATGCTGCTGACTGAAGGCAAGGAGACATCTCAAAAATCACAGGGTGACCATATGAGCAGAAAAACCCAGATTTCTCCGGATTTTTAGCCTCCTGTCCGGGTGTCCTACATTTTGGCTTCATTTTGAAACTTCATGATAGTGCACAGAACCCCATCATGCCATATGTCTTTGGATTTGTATTGAAGAGCAGAATCTAATGCAAAAATCAGTTTGGAGATATCTCCTTCCTATCAAAAGTTATGGCCAAAAAACCAAAAAAAACTAAAAAATATACTTTGGGCAATTTTTTTAAGCGGGTAGGAATTTTGGCCTGGGAATAGGAATTTTGGCCCTGGGGTTCAGGAATAATCTGGTCACCCTGCAAAAATCACTGTGATCCAGAATAGGCTCAGAAACGGTGGCTTTGTGGCATTGCATGCCATGGATTGGCAGGTATAGGATCAGGGCATCTCTATCACAAGATGTGGTGATTGCCTGATATAAAAGGTTTTGAAAAGGAATCTGACCAGGCGTCTATCCATGGCTGCTGGTTATGATGTTGACTGTATGTGGGGGGATCTCTCTTTGAACATAACCCTGCTGGTTAACAGGCACAGCGTCTTAGCCACTTAGGAAAATGTAGGCATGATATGATGCTATACGGGTGTATCAATGGTCTAGGCAACTAAAAGTTTTGTGTCCACTCATCGCAGAGGGTAGTGTTGTCCATGTTTTTGTGTGTGTGTGTGGGGGGGGCATTGCCGAGCTGGGGCATGCAATGTCCTGATGTAACCTGCCCAGTCAGATGCCAGCAAGACAAGGCTGGTCAATGCTGGTCAAGACTGGCACCTTGTGCTCCAACTAGGGTCAAAGGAGGAAAAAGGTCTCCACCCCCATACCTGATTTCCACGCCAGAAATAGCAGTGGTGCTATGCTATTTCTGGGGCATCTTCACCTGTGATTCTTGTAGTTGCTGCTGCCATAGGTTGAACCTGGGAGGGATACTGGGCAACCTTTTTATCCTGAAGGGAACTTTATTTGAGGAAGGGAAACACATGGAAGGAAGTGAGGGTAACATTTGACTGGGGAGAAGCCAGTATGAGAGAGCTCCTACGTCCTGCACATCCTGGGGTCCATAGCTGGCCAAAAGGCTGGAGCATCTGTTGCAAGGATGAAGAAGGAAGGGGTTGCTTTTGGCTGCCTCATTTCCTCCACCCTAATGATCCTGCACTCGACCTTATTTCCCCAGTTTTGAGCTTCACGGGAAGATAAGTCAGGCTTTTTGCCAGCGCAGAAACAGTCAGCCTCTGATTGAATCTCCAAGACAAATGCTGAAACTCCCACGGCAGAAACAGAATGAATATCAGTCCCACACTGGAACATCTTCTGCACATTGCCTTAGAAATAAAGCAACATGAACAACACTGTTGATTGATTGATCCAGGAACCTTTCAATCAAACAAACAGTATTTATATACCACTTTTCAACAAAAATTCACAGTGGTTTACCAAAAAAATACAATATCTAATCAAGTCATCAATCAATCAATCAATCAATCAATCAATCAATCAATCAATCAATCATCTCTATACTGCTTTTCAACAAAATGTTCACAATGTGGTTTACCAAGAAAATGAACAAGCCCTCAGGGAGATCTCCACTAAATGCTTGCAGGATGACCTTGATGACCATAATGTTCACTGGATGACATTCCCTCGGACCCAGATCTAAAATATGGGGCTGTTTGTGAGTGGTGGTAGAAAGAGGACATTGAATTGTCCTGTCTTTGGCAACTAAGAGCACAAGCCTAACCATGTCTACTCAAAAGTAAGCCCTATTGTGTTCAGTGGGTCTTACTCCCAGGAAAGTGTCTTTAGGATTGCAACCCAAGTGGCATGCAATTCATGTAACTGATTTTCTCACATTGTTTCGGCAACACTTCTCTGTCCCTCATCTTATCTATAACAGCACAATCCTAACCATGTCTACTCAAAAGTAAGCCCTATTGTGTTCAGTGGGTCTTACTCCCAGGAAAGTGTCTTTAGGATTGCAACCCAAGTGGCATGCAATTCATGTAACTGATTTTCTCACACTGTTTCGGCAACACTTCTCTATCCCTCATCTTATCTATAACAGCACAATCCTAACCATGTCTACTCAACAGTAAGCCCCATTGTGTTCAGTGGGTCGTACTCCCAGGAAAGAGTCTTTAGGATTGCAGCCTAAGTGAATAATATAGACTTTTGAATTAGGCTTTCATGGTTTGTTTTACTAGAACAGTGACTTTCAACCTTTTCCATCTCATGGCACACAAAGAAGGCAATGAAATTGTCAGTGGTTCTTTTTACCATTGTCAAGGCATTCTTCAATCCCCCAATTTCCCCATTAATTAACGACTCTCCCCAAATTCCCTTGGCACACCTGAGGACTATCGGCAGCCATGGCACACTGGTTGAAAATCACTGTACTAGAATGAAATGAGTAGGGACTTGGGACACCAGACCTCTCGTCTTGCCAGAGCCAAGGGAGCCAGCCAGATGAATCATGCAAGGACTGGCTAGATGGCCTGTATGTGCATGTCCCAGTGCATGTCATGAAAATGTGCTTAACTTTGCTTGGGTTGTCAGTGCAAGATCAATGGGTCCCACAATTTTTTTAGTTGAAAAGCAGTATATAAATACTGTAGATAGATAGATGGATAGATAGATAGATAGATAGATAGATAGATAGATAGATAGATAGATAGATAGATAGATAGATTTATGAAAAAGGCCATTTTAAGATTGAAGCAATACCTCCCTGCCCCATCCATTGGCTCCTCCACCCCCTCTAGCTACACCACCAGACCTGCTGCATATACAAATGTATAAATGTGCCAAGGACAGGCTGTTTGAAAATTACTATTTGAATTTAATATGTCTCAGTTTTGGAGAGCGAGAGAGCGAGAGCGAGAGCAAGAGCGAGCGAGAGAGAGAGAGAGAGAGAGAGAGAAGCCCCCTTGTGGTCAGAAGGAGAGGAGAAAAGAACATGTTCAGTAGACTGTCTAGTGCTGGACATGGTAGTGCGGCTGTGGGACTCATTGATGAAACATGGGAGACACACCAAGCTTTTGTCATCACAAGAATTGTGTAAGCACCAGTCATTTGCAAAGTTTTCATTCCATTTGGTTTCACAACATCCCCAACTCATGGTTTTCTTCTGCACCCGTTTGACAAACAAGGTGATGCTTTAGGCCAAGGGATATTTTTGTAGGAACAAGCAAATATATCTTTCGTAGCACATCAAGGACCAAACAAAGCCAGAACTGTTTCCCACATGCTAGTTCTATATGTGCTGGAATTTTGGTGTCATGTAGAACACTCAATCACGGTAGCGACAGATGGTGGTGCCCCTCCCGGCCCCATGTTTCACCCTGAAGGGGTGACAACTTGGGGGTGACCAGAATAACAAAAATTGCTTAAACCCTTTGCAATAAATCCCCATCATGTCAAATCAAGTTGCTGTGGATCACAAGCTGAACATGAGTCAGCAGTGTGATGTCTCTGCAAAGAAGGCAAATGCCATTTGAGGCTGCATTAAGAGGACTGGAGCTTCCAAGTTGCGAGAAGTTCCAGTTCCTCTTTATTCAGCATTGGTCGGACCTCACCTTGAGTCCTGTGTTCAGTTCTGGGCACCTCACTTGAAGAAAGATGCAGCCAAACTGGAGCAAGTCCAGAGGAGAGACAAGAAGAATCAGTGGGATGGAAGGGAAGCCCTACCAGGAAAGGTTGGGGGAACTTGGGATGTTCAGCCTGGAGAAGAGGAGGCTGAGGGGACCCCTGATTGCCCTCTTCAGATACCTGAAGGGCTGAATAGGGAGGAGGGGCTCATTTGTTCATGGCTGCCTCTGAAAGCAGAACTAGAACCAATGGGGACAAACAGCAAGGAAGGAGATTCCGGTTGGATATCTGGAAAAATTCCTGAGGGTTCAGGGGGTTTGGCAGTGGAAGAGATTGCCAAGGGAGGTGGTGGACTCTCCCTCACTGGGGGTCCTCAAGGAGAGGCTCAACAAGCGCCTGTCATGTATGCCCTAAGAGGATTTCCTGCTGCGGGCAGGGGGTTGGACTAGATAACCTACTAGGTCCCTTCCAACTCTAGGATTCTGTGATTCTAAATAACATTGGAGGTGTATGTTCCAGAGGAGTTGAATGCAAACACCAGCTTTGAAATATCTCATTCCTATCAAAAGGTATGGCCCAAAAACTAAAAAAAAACCCAAAACACATGGAGCCGTATGGAAAGCGAAAGTGAGCTGTATCGCACCTCTACTCATGAGTAGGAAAATGTGCCTTAGCCCATTGGAAAGGACAGATTGAGAAGAATCCAACACACTCAGAATAGTCGCGATCAAATGAACACAGTCCCCACAAATCAACCCAGAAAGGAGTCCCTGATAATTGCATTGAGCCCTATGGAAACTGAGCTGTGTTTACTTGTGAGTAAGCAAAGGTGCCTTGGATTGTGTTCAGGCCAGGCACAGAGGCATGCAAGGCCACCAGAATGGTTCCAATCCAGTGAAAGACAAGCACAACATGCGCTTCAGAATGCAGCCTGACCTCCTCCCAAAAAAGAATAAAACAGAGGCTAAATTGGTAAGGTGATAAAAAAACTAAAAATAGTAATTAATTTCTAGTTAATTGTAGCAATTAATTCTGATAATAATTAATTAACTATTTTTGACATTTGGGGGTGTCAAAAAAATTTTCGGGACCCAAGTGCCAAATGACCTCCCTCTATAGCATTGCACAGATATTCCTCCGTAGACCAAAGTAGAAAAGTCCAGCAACAGATTTGCTTCCTCCTGCCCTGTGGACAACCAGGTCCATATCCACATCCCCAAAAGCAGGACCACAACTCAAACCACTGCTGGCTGCAAGCTAAGACATGTGTAACATGTGCACCTGGGCAGTGGTGGGCAGGCCTGGCCCCAACAACCGGTTCTCCGGAAGTGGGTGGAGCCAGGCAAGGTCAGGGGCGGGGCTGAGGTTAGGGGCAGGGGCAGGGGTGGGGCCAGGGATAATTTTTTAAATTAAAAAATATTTAAAAAAATTAAGCATGTTGCTTACCTCTGAGTAGACCTGCATAGGATAGTGCTCTGAGGCTGAAGTCCTCTCCAGACTGGCCTGGAAGTAAGTCCCATTGACTTTCATGGGACTTACTTCTGAGTAGACCTGCTTAGGATGGGGCTCTGAAGCAGAAGTCCTCTCCACACTGGCCTGGAAGTAAGTCCCATTGACTTTCATGGGACTTACTTCTGAGTAGACCTGCTTAGGATGGGGCTCTGAAGCTGAAGTCCTCTCCACATTGGCCTGGAAGTAAGTCCCATTGACTTTCATGGGACTTACTTCTGAGTAGACCTGCTTAGGATGGGGCTCTGAAGCTGAAGTCCTCTCCACACTGGCCTGGAAGTAAGTCCCATTGACTGTCATGGGACTTACTTCTGAGTAGTCATGTAAAGGATTGGGATCTCAGGCTGCAGTCCCAGCCACATTGCCCTCTGAGCGCCTCTGAGCCCTCCCGGCCAGTGGGGGAAGGCGGGCTCTGGGCGCGCGGAGGAGCGCGCGGCACCTCAGTGCCCTCCCGGCCAGTGGGGGAAATGGCAGCCGCGGTGGCCGTAAACAGGGAAATGACCCCCGAACCAGTTCAGCCGTTATGGCCAGCCCCCACAACAACCGGATTGCGACCGGCGGGCTGATGTTAGCTACCGGTTCGGCCGATCCGGTCCGAACCGGTTTCAGCCCATGCCTGCACCTGGGGGATCTGAACACCAGTGTGCAGCAATGGGTATCCACCACTTGTGACACACCTCAGCAAACTGGAGTGAATGAGGACCAGACAAAGAAATAGGTATGGCATGGTACAGTTTATTGGGTTTATTAAGCTTATCCATCCATCCCTCTTTCCAGAACTGACACTCTCCCCACGGGTGCACCACAATTCCCGTTTGTCACAACGTCACAGCCATCTCAGATGCAGCACAGTGACAAAATCGGGGACCGTCCAAGACGGAGCTCCTTCCGCTCAGGCATGACAGTCGCTGTTAATTTTCTTTTATCTGAAAGCGCAGCCAAATTGGCCTCCTGCCTGCAGACCCTCCTAGAGCAATCCTAACCTAGGCCAGCACAACTCATTAGTCTTAGGAAGGCAAGTGTGTGTCTGAACACTGACCTAAACCAGGGTGACCAAATTTCTAGACTTATCCTCTTTTTTAGTCTCTTGGTGTCCTCCAAAAGGACTTCATTGTCCTCCATTTTGGCTTCATTTTGGAACTTTGCAACGGTGTCCATCATGTCGTATGTCGTTGGATTTGTATTGAAGAGCTGAATCCAATGCAAAAACCAGTTTTGAAATATCTCCTTCCTATCAAAAGTTATGGCCAAAGAACTAAAAATTAAAAATATAAATTGCGCTCTATAGGGAAGTGAAAATGCCCAATATCGCAGCTTTACTCATGAGTAGGCAAAGGCGCCATTGCCCACCGGAAAGGCCTGGCTGAGAGGAATCCAAGAACTTGTCCTCCTTTTCAGGTTTGGGCAGCTGGTCACCCTGGCCTAAACCTCCCCAGGAGTGGTGCAGCAGTGGCTTATGGTGCTTTTGTGACACCCCCAGGTCAGCACAGATTTAGGCCGGCCTAACTAGAAGTTAAGGTTGCAGCCTAAATCAGTGAAAGTTCATTGCAGAAGGTTGCATTAATAGCCCAGAATCTGAGATAGCTCCAGGCTAGGTAATGACAGCATCAGTTACGGGTGAGTTGGCAGTGGCTGGGGCTGCTTGCCTCCAATACATAATGCACAAGTAATTTTAAATTGCATTCTGTGTGTTCAGCTACTGTCCATCAAAGCAGGGAAAGAGAATCCTAAGGTTCTGATGGAAAGTCCCAGGAAATTCCAGACCTTCCAAAATGATCTGCCCAAGGATCTCTATACATCTCCAAAATATCTCAGTAAATGTATTTCCATATATAAGTGAGCACATTGATTGTAATATGTAGTTTTATACACACTAGGAGTTTCTGACTAATAGTACTGCATGTTGCTATCTCTCCATCTCACCTACCTCATAGGGTTGTTGTGAGGACAAAAGGAGGAGAACCACTATGTACACCACCCAGAGCTCCTTGGAGGAAGGACATTATTAAAAATGTTAAAATTATTATTAAAAATAATGATTATTAAAAATAATTAAAATAAATAAAATTAAAATGTGGGGAGACCCCAGGGCGCTTTAGGGGGCCAGTGTCTTTTGGAAGAAAGCAAAGTTTTGTAGGATCCATTTTGCTCCCCCCACCTGGAATGGCTCCAAAGGGGTGAGATTCCCTCCAAGACTTGACTGCTCCACCCCCTATAGCTATGCCACTGATGAATACGCCCTTGTGATATTTAAGATTGGATCCAGTGTTGCATCATATACACAACAGGAAGCAAATCTATATACCTGGATTAGGCAGAACTGGATTAAACAAAATATACCCATATTTACTCAAATCTAATGTGCCATCAAATGTAATGTGCACCCTGATTTTAAAAGATCTGAGATTTATAAAAAGTTTACTGGTAATTGTAATGTGCAGGTGCAAAATTTAATTTTACTGCATTTAAACAATAAGTTATATGACAATAATATGGCAATGCTTCAATCCTAGCCACACTTTCCTAGGAGTAAGGACTATTGAGCACAATGGGACATTTCTGAGTGGACATGCCTCTATGTGATGATTTTTACCTAATTGCACTGCTTTATACAACAATAGGTTTATACTACATTTTTATTACAATAAACTGTTAAATTAAATACTGACCTATACTTATAATCAATGTACAAGATTTACTTGAATGTAATGCACCATCGAATCTGGTGCACACCCCAATTTTGGAGACTAAATTTGGCTGAAGATGATGAGCGTTAGATTTGAGTAAATGTGGAAATTTTGAATAATAGCAATGAAAAGATGTTTGGAATGGAATTTTTAAAATGTATGGAGACAAATTATGCTCATAGCCTCCAAACCCCCCCATCGCACCCCCACCAGTCTGGACTCCAGAAGGCCCCACACACTGCAGAGATATTCCTCACACTCGAGTGTCCACTGCGTACATTCTGGCTGTGGCTGTCTGGGAGGACGGGTGGTAGAGGCTGGTCACACTCATCTCTGGAGCCGAATAAGCCTTCCGCAAGGAACTGGGGGACAGGTACCTGCCCGAACCCACATCTAGGCAGAGGACGGCTGCAGGTTAGCAGAAGCATCACAGATTATCCAAGCTCCCTCCAGCCAGCCAGAGTACAATTTCAGAAGGAGGCTGGAGGAAGGATCTCTTCCCCATGGACAAGGCTTTGCCACAGGCATGAATAGATTCCCAGTCCTGGCTGAGCCATTCCACTGAATTGGTGAAATACTTAGTTTCCCTTGAAATTTGGGGTGTTTCTCCTACGCAGGAACTTCCTAAGTCCCCAAGAAAAGGTGCCTTCCATGAACAGCCACTGGTGCTTTTTGCCCAGCTCACATAGGGTTGCCAAATGTCCTATAAAACAAGGACAGTCCCAATTTGTCCTGGACGAGACACACTGTGCATGAGCAGGGGGTTGGCGTATGCGCAGTGCGCCAGGGTTGGAGCCCGCCCCTCACCCCACCCCTGACCCCCGACCCAACCCCACTCCCGCCCACACTTCTGGCGAACCGGTTGTTGGGCGAGGCACGGCCCAACTCTGGATAGAGGGTCTGTCCCAATTTTGTGAGACAGAATTATGGCAACCCTAAGCGCCAAGGATTGATTGGTTTTGATATGTTGACTTTGTGAACTACTATTGTTTAAAAAAGTGGTATATAAATGGTCTTAGGAACAATTACTGGGTATCCAATAATTGGGTATCCTTAATCCTTCGGTATCCTCCATGCGGGTGCCTCTGGAATCTTAATCACCCTAACCTTCTGGTCCCTTTGAATAAAACAGAGAGTTCCAGCTGAGCTGGGTGACTGCAGCACTTTGCACACATCCTGCTTCCTTTAAGGGACAACATGAGGACAGAGCCAGGCAAGGGAGGAGGGAATGTGCCTCTTCTGCATGGCATTTAAAAAATATTTATTTATATACAGGGATTATGCAAGGCAGGACAAGGCAGGGGTTGGGGTTGAAGCAGGATATGGGGTGGGGGCCTCCCAATCCATGTCCCACCCGTGGCTCCTGCAGAAAGCTGGAGGGAGACCTCAGTAACAGCAGATTCTAGGTAAAAGCCACCCTTTCACTCCTCTCCTCCCCTCAATGTTAGCCACTCTATACATGTCATCAGAGCCCTGACTCATAAGGGAGGGTCTCCTGGCAGCCCAGATGTGATTTGGGGCAACCTAAAAGAGTCTTACCTCTGAAGAGATGCATGCAACAGGTCAAGATAGCACCTGATAAGAAGCACCCGAGAGACCCACTCAGTCCAAGCCAACAAGACCACCCAAATTTATATTGGATGCCCACAAAGACGTTGTGCAAAACTAGGGTTGAGCGCTCCACGTAGACCCCGATGGCGTACCAGAGGGAACCCATGAGCCCTGGAAGACCTGCGAGAAGCAGAGAAAGCAATGATGGACCAGCCAAGGGTGTCCTGTCAAAGGACATTCTTGAACCTGGGCTACCCCAGAGATTCGGGAGATGCGTTGTATCAAAGGATGCTGCCAGGAAAGGCTGGCACACCTCTGGAAGGTGAGTGCAGAGAAAGTTGGCCCTGGATGATGCAGGACACTCTCATCCCCCAGTATCTCTACCTCCAGTTAGGAGAGCCAGTCCAGACAGAAAGCAGATGCGGGTCTTGATGCAGGGTTCGTCCGGAAGAAATTTCACACAGTCCAAGCCAAGCAGGAGGAAGGCAAATCCAAATCCAGCCAGGATGTCGGCGGTGATCAGCATAGCCCGGGTCAGGACCAGCTTCACTAGAAAATAGGCAGGGGTGGGTTTATTTATTGGTTTGTTTTTATTTGATTTATATCCTGCCTTTCTTCTTAAAGGAAGGCTACCCAAGGCATTTAGACAACAGGATAAAATGCAGTTAAAAACTAGATAAAAAGTAAAAAAACCTGAACAGTTAAATATAATTAAAACTATATAAAAACAATAAAAAACCAGGATAAAAGACAGGCAGTAGAGTGAGCCTTATGTACCTAAGAACCATCAACTGCCTGAATCATAAAGCCTGGTTTTGGGTAAGTGGTGATGAGGGCTGGAGCGAGGTTAGAAAAGGCACAGACCAGTATCATCACCTGCCCCGAACATCTGGGGAGCACCCACAGGTTACTGCCCAGCTTATTGTCTGTATCATATGGGTGCATGCCAGCCAGTACATGCCATGTGGGTACATGCTATACCAGTTTCCTTTTTGCCTGCCAGTGAAGCCTCAGCTTCCGGCGAGACTCTCACCCACCCACCATCACGTACCGGGGTGCTCAGCAAATATGGAGTCATACTCGTCACAGGTTGTGATCCCATCAAAGGCGTTGGTGACGCACTCCCACCACAGGCCACGGCAGGTCGCGGTCAGCTAGGAGAGAGAAAGAATGGTTGCTGGAAGACTAGTCAGAGATCCAAGGGGCAAGGAGAGGAGGTGAGGCCCCAGAAAGTCAGTGCAAGAGCTGAATCAGGGCCATTTCCAGTTCTACCTAATCCAGGACTTTGGGGCATAGACCACCCAACTTGGGGCTGCTGTTCTTTCTGCAAAGCCAGCCCAGGGTATTGTTGCTGGCACAGTGTCCGGGGCAGGCTGATGCCAGAGGATCACGGATCATTACCCACATACTGATATTTAGAGAGGCAATGAACTGATTAGGTGGGAAAAGCTGCTCAATCTGTCAGGGATTAATGCTGGAGGCCTTTGCGGAGCGGTTCCATATTCATGCTCAGAGTGGGACGTGTGTGGTGTGGCTGCCGTTACCCCCCCCCCCCCCCCGGCCCGGCTGCATTAATGAAAGACGGAGGGATGTGGCAGCTGGAGGTGCCTTTGAACCAGTAAGGCAAAGTTAAAGCAATCTTTGCTTCTAACTACTGCGATTTATCAACAGTGCCCATAATAAATGGCAAAACAGTTGATTGATGGAGCTCTCGGTACTCTGAATGAATGGGATTTCCCATTGCAGTTCTGAGCAAGGTCAGCCAGGGGGTCCAGGCAGACTTAGCAGTGGCAAACGGGGGGCACTCATTCAACAGCAAATTGGCTGTTAGGAACTGGCAACCTTCCCGTTGCCCCCTTTGCAAGCCAGGCACTTTCTGTTCATCTCGGTGGTGGAACCTCAGCTGTGCTTGGGGTGAAAAGCTGCTCTCTCTTTGACAAACTTTGGCAGCAGATCCTTAAAATATTTTTATTTAGGATGCTGTTTGGTGAATGCATGACTCACTAAAATTTCAAATTAATTTTTAACTCTTAATAAAAGTATAAGAACCTAATAAGCGCCGTATAGGATCAGGGCAAAAGCCCATCTGGTCCAGGTTCCTGTATCACACAGCAACCCACCAGAAGCCTCCGGGAGACCTGCAATCTGGTAACTCTCCCTGCATCTGGCACTCTGCCTACTTCTAAAGCCAGGAGGTTGCATAAAGCCATATGATGTATAAATGATCATAAATAAATATAAATATAAATAAAAATATGATCATAAAACCTATGATGTAACCTATGATGGCTTGTAACCTATGATGGACTTTTTCTACAGACATTTGTCAAAAATCCTTTTAAAGGGATCTAGGCCAGATGCCATCACCACATCCTGTGGCAAGGAGTTCCACAGACTTGGTTATTTAACAGAATGTTATCTGTTATCTGAATGTTATCTGATCGATGGGGGTCTTGGGTTTTACAGTTTTTATTTTCTTATTATTCATTATTTTTAAATGGTGCAAGCCACTGTGAATGCCCTTCCTGGGAGAAAGTCATGATTTAAAGTAAATAAGTAAGAAAGTAAGTAAATAAGAGGATGTGATCCTAACCTAGTCTGGCACAACTCATCAGTCTTCCCATTCCTGTGGTGATATAGAGATGCAAGCACATGGCTGTGCATTGGCCTAATTCTCCCCCAGCCAGGGGTGCCACAGTAGTGTCCTACCTAACTTTGGTGACACCCCAGGTCAGCACAGGACTTATGCCGGGACTTTGGCTGGCCTGACTGAAGCTTAGGATTGCTGACTAAGTAAGTAAGTAAATGAAGAAACAAACTCCCTACCACTTGATGTATCTGTGCTGGCATTTTAACATTAAAATGTTTGTTTTAGAATTTGTTGGGGACATCATTGCGATCTGTTAAGGAGCATGTAATAGTTTAATCTAATTGATCCACCAGTTAAGAACTGATGCCATTACCATGACCAGTTAAGTAACTGATCCACCAGTTAAGTAACTGATGCCATTACTTATGGTGCTTTATAGGGGGACAGCATCAAAAGTCAAGTCAGTGACCCAAGTGGCATACAGTCTACCGTAATCAGGGATGGAGGGAGAAAGTCTGCCACCTTTGAGAAGGGCAGCCTGCGACCTTTTCTCTCTGGAGGAATCCCAGTGAGTAAAGTCTGATCCTAACGCTGCTCATTCCTGCACCTGTTGAATTTATGCCAGTTATGCAGCCATTAGAGTCCAGGAGCCCTGCCAGGAAAAAAGTTGGCTACACTAGGACATCCCTAGAGAGTGTGTCCTGGAAACAGGGGACGTGCTGGTCAGCAACAGCAGCTCAGCAGTCCTCTGCCCAACGGCTGTCACCCCCACTTACCTCCAAGGAGTCATCGGTGTTCACCATCCAGCAGTCAGTCCAGGTGGCGGCAATCAGGAAGCCAGCAGAGAAGAAGGCAAAGAAGCAGCCCACGTACTGAAGAAGGTGCTGCATCTCTTCCCTTGTCAGGGATCTCCCACCTGCTTCTCCTGCAAGGCCCCCACAGACTGCCCTCCAACCATGGGAAAGCCCAGCCTGCCTTGGCTAATGATCAACAGAAGACAATGCAGGTTCTGCAGGCACCAGAGGGACACGACTTGAATTGCTGGGGGGGGGGGGGGGGGGTACTATGTTCAGTCACTAATCACTCTTATTCAGTTAGTCCCTTCTGCTGACAAGGGGGGGATTTTGCAGATGGGAATGCCTAGACCTGGCCCAGCCATGGCCGAACCAGGACATCCCTGAGACCCAGCCACAGAAGAGGCAGAGTGATGGAGGATGAGCCCATCCCAGTCCCAGACACCAGTTTGCCCTTTGCAGGTCCTGGTCAGGCAAGACTCACACTTGGATGGGGAGTTGATTTGGGCCAGAATCCCTTAGATCATAGAATCATAGAGTTGGAAGGGACCCAGTGGATCATCTAGTCCAACCCCCTTTCCAATTCTTAATGTTGTATGATTCCGTGAACCGCTGAGAGCAGCATTTGGATGAAGACACGGTAGCAAACCTATGCACACTTTCCAGGGAGTAAGTCCCATAGAACACAAGGGGACTTACTTTTGAGTAGACATCCATAAGATTGTGCCCTTTGCCAGATTCTGAATACAAATAGAATTTCATTCTACTTCTAGTTTCCACCTTGGACACTTGTCAGACATGATAGCGAATGGGTTACTCTGCACCACCAGGGGGCAGCAGCAGCCTCATCCTGCTCTGCCAAACTACAGGAAAACCTTGGATTGAGAGCAACTTGCATTAAGAGTGTTTTGCACTCAAATATTTCTAATAAATTCCAACTTGATATACAAGTGGTGTCTTGAGAAACAAGCAGAAAAAAGTATGCTCTGCCAGCACCTTCTTAGCCTCTCCTGAGAGCCCAGCCTACACGTCTTCTCTGAAGTTAGCCTATTACAGTCAATGAGCTCACCCTATGTAAGAGGGGCAATGGAAAGGAGCCTGAGAGACCTAGCCTTTCACATAAAGTAAGCCCTATTAGAATCAGTGGGGCTCACTCCTGTGTAAGGGAGGCAGATTGCAGCCTGAGAGACCTGAGAGACTAAGGCTGCAATCCAGAGCAAATTCAGCCTGCTCTGACCTAACTGCACTCTCCTAACTATTCTGTATCCAGAGCAGAAAGTTATGCTGAATCCAGAGAGTCAGGAAGCCTGGGCTGCCCTAACTCTCCAGAGCATGCTAAGTAATTGACACAAGGGGAAGACTTGCTCCTGAGGAGACACCCCTCAGATCACACTGAACAAGGAACAGCTGTGGTGCCTACAGTGGTGACATGACTCTGCACATCACCTGGTGCGGAAGTCTGTGCGTCATCCCTGGGATGCGCCCCCCCCCCACCTGGACTGCACAGTCACCAAAGTTGGCGCCTGCGCAGTTGTTTCTGAAGCCAACTGGCTTCAGAAAGAGTACTGCGCAGGCACCATGTCTGACACCTGCGCAGTACTTTTCTGAAGCCTTTTGGCTCCGGGGGAGACTGTGCAGGCGTCAGAGTTGGTGCCTGTGCAGTACTCTTTCTGAAGCCATTCGGCTGCCGCTCCGCCTCCTGAGTGAGGCCGAATGGCTGTGCAGAGGCGCGGACTTTCTCTGCTCTAAGGAAGTCTCCTCTGAAGCTGTTCGGCATGCTCAGTGTGTTTCTGCGCAGTGCACCTCAGATGGCCGTTCAGGCCAGCTCCTCAGACAAGTGGCAGCTTCTGGCTGATTCTCCGCCTGGGAGCAGGCCTGAATGGGGGTGCTGACGCCCGGGGCCTGCCAAAGGACAGTCAAACTCCTCCGGCACATCACCCCATACGGAGCGCATCCCCAGTGCAGCCCACACCAGCCGCACCAGTCTGATGACGCCACTGGGTGCACTGGGTGCCTTATAAGGAGTCCCTGATGAGATGCCAGTACATTCTACAGTGAATACAAGGGGCTTCTTGGAGTGGCCTGCTGTATCCTGAGGTTTGTGGGCAGCCGTAGTTTGTTCCATATCCTGAGGTTGAGAGGCAGGGGTTGCAGCTAGGATGGCCAAGAACTCAGATTTTTGGTCAGCACTGCCATTCTTACTCGGGCCTTATCATGGAACCCTATGGGTCTACTCATTACTATACCTGCTCCTGAGGTAGTATAACTCTGAGGGCTGGAAGAGGGCATTTCTGCCTTGGAAACAGGCTCTGGATTCAGAGTAACTGCTCTGCCCTAGGCAATGCTAAACATGCCCTCAACTTGCCTCTCCTGAGCTGCTTAGGCTGCCCCAGTTAGGGCAGAGCAGGTCCACCTCTCTTAGGGCACCCTATCTTGCCTTGCTCTGCCCTAAGCCTCCTTCAGAGTAACTGGGCTGGAGCATCTTGCAGTTGCTCCAACCTAGTGTTAGATAGGGCAACCTAAGGGCTCTTATGTGGACAGATTAGTTGCTCTGGAATGGGCTGTAAGGCTACAATCCAGAGTAACTACAGGACCTTTTACACCGACGTAGTTATGGTGCCACCTATGGGAAACCTATGGGAAATGCATAGAGCAATCCAGAGTAAGTGCCTCTTATGTCTTCCTGTAGTTACTCTGGATTGTAGGCGTAGGCTGCAATCTAAAGACACTTTCCTGGGAGTAAGACCTATTGAACACAATGGACCTGCTTTTGAGTTGGCATGGTTAGGATTGTGCTCGTGGTGCAGGTTAATTTTTATTATTGATCCTTATATTTTTATTTTCTATATCATTTTGTATTATATTACAGGATTTGAATCATTTTTATATGAATATTTTGGGTTGTGGAACAAAACATTTGAGTTTCCATTATTTTTTACGGGAAAATTTGCTTTGATATTCAAGCATTTTGTGCTACAAGCAGGCTTCTGGAACCAATAATGCTTATAAACCAAGGTACAAGTGTACATCAAATACTGGAATACAGTGGTCCCTCACATAACCAGTGCCCCACATAAAGAGTTATTCACATAACAAGCACAAATTCCCATTGGGAGTGTGCTCCACTTAACAAGCCCACTTCACTTAACAAGACCCAGGCAACTGCCCCCAAGTTGCTCTGCGCGAAGCCTGATTTAAAGGGCTGCCGGCCAGCGTGCTGCTGCCTCTAACTGCCCCCAACTTGGGGGCAGTTGCCTGGGGGTGCCAGAGGCAGCTGCCCCTAATTGCCCCCTAGTGCCCCCACCGGCCTCCGGCCTCCAGCAGCAGCCCGGGAAGCCCTCTATCCTCCTTGCAACCTCCTAACCATATCTACCCAGAAGTAAGCCCCATTGTGTTACTCCCAGGAAAGTGTCTTTAGGATTGCAGCCTAAGTAGACTTCATAGGATCATGCACATTGAATGCATGTTTTGAATTCAATTCCAGTGTTTTGTCATCATTTTTTACATCCAGTTAATATTTTTATATGAATATTTTGGGGGTTGTGGAACCAGTCGTCTGAGTTTCCATTATTTCCTATGGGAAAATCTGCTTCACATAAAGAGCGTTTCACATAACAAGTATGCTTCCGGAACAAATTAAACTTGTTATGTGAGGCACCGCTGTAACTTCAGAGCTCAGCTTTCCACCTGGAACAGGCAGTTGCTGCTTTCAGAGTCCCTTCCTTGGAACTAAATGCAGAGACCCCCCTGCCCTCTGCTGTAGTTTGTCAAGTTCTTCATAGGTTTCCCACTGTGGCAGATTCAGGCCACAAGCACAAGCAAGAGGTTTCCTCCCCATAGTCGTCTTTGGGTCACATTTTTTTTGGGGGGGGGGGTCATCCATTGGAAGCATTACTGTGACTGCAAGTGGAGCAAATCACTTCTTGCAATGCATTTCACCAAACAGAAATCCTACCTTGTTAAGCTTTATAAGTCTTTCTTTTCATTTGCATTGGCATTGGAAAGGTGGGGGAACAAACAAACAAACAAACACACACACACATACACACACACACTCACACACATACACACATATATATACATACATACATACATACATACATACATACATACATACATACATACATACATACATACATACATACAGTGATGCCTCACATAACAAATTTAATTCGTTCTGGAGGCATGTTTGTTACATGAAACGTTCTTTACGTGAAGTGGATTTTCCCATAGGAAATACTGGAAACTCAGACGATTGGTTCCACAACCCCCAAAATATTCATATCAAAATATTAACTGGATGTAAAAATGATGACAAAACACTGGGATTGAATTCAAAACATGCATTCGGTGTGCATGATCTTATGAAGCCATTGGGCCTTGCTCTGGAGGTGGAGCAGCTGGCCCCGCCTCCGGAGCAAGGCCCAATGGGTGTGCAGAGACACACTGCGCATGTCCAAAGTGCGTCTTTGCACACAGCGCCGTTCCGGCTATCTCCGAGACAGAGCAGCAGCTTCTGGCTTCTGCTCCGCCTCGGAGCTAGCCAGAATGGGTGGGCACCGGAAATTGGGCCCAACGCTAGCAACCGGTTCGCTAGCATTGGGCCCAATTTAACAACCGGTTTTGTAGAACCGGTGCAAACCGGCCTGGGCCCACCTCTGGTGCTGACAGATGAGAGGCTGCATCCAGTGGCTTCCCAGGAAAGGTGGGTTTGAAGAGAGATTTGAAGGGCTGGAATCAGAAACAAATCCCAGACTTGAATGATGAGGCATCCCACGGACAGGCAGCTCAAAACAAAGCGGCAGCAATGGCAATGGGGGCATTGGAGAGGATCACGGTCTTGGGCAGGACAGGAGGAGGGTTGGAGAGCTGAGAGGTGAGGAGAAGGCAAGGCTACGGAGGGCTCTTGAGGGAAGACTGAGGAGTCTGTGCATCACACAGAAATCCAGCCTGGAACCATCACATCAGGTTTCCAAGAGACAACTTGGAGAGCAGAAGTTCTGTGAAGACCTGGGATAGCTGCAGCCCCTTCTCTTGATTGCCAAAAGAAAGTGATGACTCCACCGTTGCACTCCACAGTCCCTGCTGTCCAACCTTCATCCTACTTGAGGAAGAGGTTGGTGTTTCCAGCCTGAACCTCATGCACCAAACATGCCAGCTTGATTTCATTTCCTGTAGAAAATGAAGGAAAAGTTGTCTTCCAAATCATAGCTGCTTCCCAACACCACCAATATCAGTTCTGTCATCATAAGAGATGTTCAGCAGCCAAAAATATCAGGGAAATATTCCTGATGGTGACGTTTCTCTGCGTCACTCCAGCTGCTACATGAGAACTCAGCCACGTGTGGACTGGAAGGTGGGTTCTCAGTGGAGACATCTGGGGAGCATAGGGGGCTGATAGAGCAGCATGGCCTCCAGGTCTAGTCTCCTGTCCTCATCTAGAAGACAAAGGAAGGAGCCCACATGCACCATCCAAAGCTGTTTGGAGCAAAGGTGGCATCAGAGCCAGGTGGTGGGGTTGCACCATCATTGGGAGTGAGTGACGCGAACCTGGACTGCTGTGCCCAACTTCCATGACCTCATAGGATCTTCCATGACCTCATAGGATCCTCAGGGAACTCCGACTCTGGGGAAATTGCCACAGCTCCATCCAGGTCACCTGCTGTTTCCTGCATGGAGCAACAGGTGCAACCATCCTTCACTTTGCTGTGAGACATGCTTTCTGAGTTCAGTTCTCAGCACCAAATCCAGGTCTCAAGCCTGAGGCTCTGCTCCCTGCCTGATGCTTCATCTCCTCCTCTTTTGGGGAGTTACAAGGATAGGGGTGGCCAAGAGGAGGACTCGGATTTTCCTTTTCCTTCTGCTGGTACTCAGCTAAGGTTAGTGTGATCCAAGAGATGAGTGGCCTGGAAAGCAAGTGCTGAAGCTTCCTGGAGGGTTTCCAGGGAAAAGGGCTCTGGTCTGAACATGCCTGACTCTAGCACGTGGGTGAGGAAGCACAGCCGCACCCAGCACTGACATCTCACTGCGGAGTTCACCTGCATGCTGAAAAAGTGGGAACATGCTAACTGAGCTGTTGGCATGCGGTGCATAGTATGTCCCCGCCGTGTCTTGGGCATTTTTTGTCTCCTCTATTGCAGTGAGTGGATATCAGAAGAGCATTATATTGACAAGGTGCTCCAAGGAACTTTTAGTTTTATTTTGCATGTTAAGGCATCAATTTCTAATGAAAAATATAAAGAGGTGCTCAAGGGCACGAGGTGGTGGTCAGTTGGAAGCCATATCATATAAGGCTTATAAGGAGAGAAGAAGGACAAAGGGTGTAAGGTAGACTCAGAGTATGACGGGGAGATAGTATCAAAGACATCCAGAAACAACAACAAATGAAATTGGAAGAGGCTGTTAGAAATGCAAGATCCAGGACTGGACATCTCCCCCCACACCCAAAGAAGTAAAGAAGAAAGTGGAAAAGAAGAACAGCAGGTTTTATTTGCTAGGCTTAGATGGAGGAAGGATTTAGCAGATGTTGAGGATCTTTCAAAAGACTTGAGAATTTACATGAGGCTGGTAAGGCATTCCTGGGCATAAACATAGGGCATACCTGAACCCGGTGGCATAGCTTGAAGGGGGTGAAGCGGGCAGTCTTCAAGGGAGCCTCATTGCGGTGTGCAAAGGACCACTTTCCTTATTGCCATTCCAGATGGGAATGGAAAACAGAACCACATGGCTCCATTTTGCACCCCTAACCTGGAATGGCTCCAAAGGGACGGGGCACTTGCACGCTGTAATGAAGCTTCCTCCAAGATTGACTGGAACAACCCCTCTAGCTATGCCACTGCCTGAACCTTCCAGCATGAGAGACCTTGGCTGTCATTGAGTGCACCAGCTCAGTCAAAAAGAAAAAAGTAGAGAAAAGGGGGTCAGCGACCACTCTGTCCAACGCATAGCAGTTGTGTGACCATAGCCTGGACAGCTGGCTCTGGAAGACTGTGGTTTCCAGAATCCTTTCCAGCCATGGAGGCCTTTCCAGCCATGAAATCAAGAAACACGGCTGGGTGAGAACATGCTTCTTCTAAAACAGTGTTTCTCAAAGTGGGGGTTGGGACCCCTTTGGGGGTCGCCTAGAGCTTTCGTGGGGGTCACCGAAAGACCCCTGGTGTGGGGGGCCAGGTCAGGCTTGCCAGACCTCCGGCTGTAGCTGCACGCACACTGGGGCTGACGGACAGCCTCAGGGCCCAATCCTATGCATGCCTATTCTGAAAAAATCCCATTATAGTCAGGGGGGCCTTTACTCCCATGTAAATGTGGATAGGATTGCAGCCTTCTATGCATGCTTACTCTGAAATAAATCCCATTATAGTCAGGGTGGCCTTTACTCCCACGTAGATACGGATAGGATTGCAGCCTCAGGGCCCAATCCTATGCATGCCTACTCTGAAATAAATCCCATTGTGTTCAGTGTGTGCATAGAACACACATTTCATTTGTAACAATGAAAATACATCCTGCATATCGGATATTTACATTACAATTCATAACAGTAGCAAAATTACAGTTATAAAGTAGCAATGAAAATAATTTTATGGTTGGGGTCCCCACAACATGAGGAACTTATAAAGGGGTCACGGCGTTAGGAAGATTGAGAACCACTGTTCTAAAACCAAACCAAAGAAACCAGGAAAACAGTTGAAAGTCATGAGATGCCTTTTTGGAGCCATTCCATGCAGGGAGAGCCAAGCGGAGCCATGATGCATGGTATGGCTCCAAAGGGAAGGGGCTCCTTCCATGCCACCCTCCAAGTCAGGCTGCTCCACCCCCTCTAGCTATGCCACCACTCTAGAGCAACTCCATTCAAGCAACTTTTTCCATACACATGAAATGCACACACAGGGAACTCTTCATTTCCACTGCAGCCCCTTTGGTTATGTCTATTGTATTTTCCTCTTTGGACCCAGCAGACTCTTGTTCACTTCAAGCCAGGTTGACGCAGTGACGTCACGTAGCAAAGAGGGGTGCAGGGGGTGCAGCTGCACCAGGCTACCAGCTTTCGGGGGCTACAAGCTAATCCTGACACTAGTGGCTAAAATAGTTTAAAACGGGGTATGTATGAAAGATAATCCCATCGTGTTATATATCGTTGAAAAGGTAATTTAATGCAGAATGCAGTGCAACAAACTGCATTAGAATATCTAAATTCTATCAAAGGTTATAGCCAATTAACCAGAAAATGAAAATATAAAAGCCTATGAAAAAGTGGATTCTCTTAACTCAAACTTTCCCATGATACTGATTGCTTTGAGCCAATGATATAATTCTGATGATGTATGGAACTAATCAGGTGTTAATATGAATCAGCTCTCATTTCCATATACATATATCATTATATATATATAATATAATTATCCCTGCTTACTGAATAAAGAGGCAATTCTAATGCTCCTCTTATATTTAGCAGGGCAAGAGTAGCAATTCCTCTTTGCACCAGCACAGTTTCCTTAACCAAAAAAGGGACACAGTTTTCCTTGTATTTATTTAATATAAATTTGATTTTGTTGTTACGAGGTGGAGGGCAGCAAAGTCTTCTTCAACTCCAGATAGCAAACATGTGCTGTAGCTGTCCCATCAGCAGAGCAAATGGGTGATGAACTGCTGAGGAGGAGGAGGAGGCAGGTTTCCCCCAATTTTCTTTTTTTAAATACTTGGGAATGACATCTCTTTGGGTTGTGACATCACTTCTGGAGCAACATTATGAGCTTTGCATCAGACTACATGATCTTTAGCTACACCACTGGGTCGACGTAGAAAACCTGGGTGGATGGTGCACCAAGGCACCAGCAGATATAGGAAGAAGTGGGTGCTGGCTCCATTCACTCAGGCCCCACACATGGATCCCACAATGTCAGAAGACAACCTGGCTGACTGCAGCAGGTGCTGCCACATTCCAGAGAGACCTGGGCTGTTTCCCTTCCACTCCCCTCTCCATGCTGCTGCAGCAACCCGCATACCTGCACCTTTGTGCTTTGAGGTTGCTGGGAGGAGGCATCACGTACTGCTAGAAGTGCTGAGAGTGGCTCTCCAGGAATGGCTGCAATAGCTGCAGGCAGCTCCAAAGGCTGCCCACCCCTTGCAGGCTCCCTGCAAGCTGGTTGCATGTCCGTCCTTGATCCCAGCAGGAGTTCTGAGTGGTCCTGTGGATGGAAGGGAGGACCTTTCTTGCAGAACAGAATGTGCAGGGAAAGAAACCAGTTGGAGGGGGAAATATATATGCATGGAGCAGGTGGGATTAGGCCTTTAGTGGGTCAGGGTCTGGGTTGGGGGCACATCAGGGTCAGGAGGATGAAGGCAAAACTGTGGAGAAAGCAGCTAATTCATAAGCGGCACAATCACGGGCATTGCTGGGGGGGGCAGGTGGTGTGGTCTGCACCAGGTGACACACCGGAAGGAGTGACACGCCACAGGAGTTTGACAAACCCCCGTGGTGCATCACCCCCCTCTGGTCTCATCACTCAAACCTCTCCAGCCTAGTGAAGAACAGGCTTTCTCATTGCTAGGCTGAAGAGATCTGACGTGCAACACGCCTGTGCAACCTTCACACATGTGCACTGCGCCTCTGAAGCCTCCAGCCCCGAGTGATGATGGGCTGAATGAGAGGAGGAGTTGGTCACAGCACACAGTAGGGAGACCTAAGAGAGCAGCAGGCCAGGACAGGAGACCTCTACACTTTTGATCTGGGACTGTCGGGGTGGCAGCAGCCTGAATGGTGATGGGCACACCTGTCCACATCCCTTGCCATTGCATGGGCCCAGCTTGGAGCCATCTCTGGGATCCTGTGGACGTTCAGCCTGGTCCACCAGATGCTTTCAGGGGTCTGTTGGCCCAAGCAGAGCAGCAGCGCCTGGTGTTTTGCAGAAGCCCCAGTCCTGGCAGGCGGGCGAGGTTCTTGCCCAGACACGCCCGCCTGTTTTCCAGCCTTAAATCCCCCCTTAATCGCGCCAATCCCTCCTGTGACTGCTTGGCAGTTTTGCCCAGTGTTTTGCTTGACTCAGAACACTCTGTCTCAGCCACCCACACACTCCACAGGGCCAGACTCTCCAAAGGCAAATGGTGTTTGGGCTTTTCTGGGGCCTCGGAGCAAGTCCAAGCAGAGCCCCGAGGTCTGTCCTCTCCCTTTCCCTTGTTTGTCTTCTTTCTGTGGCTTCCAGTACTGAACGCTTCCTCGCTGGAGGTGGGGCAGCATCTGAGCACCAAGCATGTGCTCTGCCGCTGGGCTAGGAATGCCCGCCGGTGTCCTCCTGCCACCTGAGACCATGCCCCCAAGCCTTCAGTCCCTCTTTTCAGTCCCTCTCTGTAAGACCCCCTCTCCATCTCTCCTTCTCCTGCCAAGACTCTCACTCTCCTCCTTTTTCTTCCCACTTCCTAAAGCAAGCTACAGCAGCTCAGCCCCAGTTTCTTTCTTAACCTGGTAGAGTTCCAGGAAGTGGAAAAGGGCAGCGGCAGTGCCAACGGTCCACCAAAAAGCTCTGGTGATCCTGGGCAGCCAGAGGAGGTGACCCTAGACCACTGGACCCAAATCACAGGAAAGTCCTGGAACAGAGGAACTGGAGCCAGCGCGGAACCAGAGTGTCAGAGGAATTGATCTTGACCTTGCCCTTCTAAAATGGAGCTGCCCCATATGGAGACGCAGTCGGTGGCAAACATGGGGACAGTTTCCCATGCCAACAGGACCACACAACTCCCTGCAGACCACCTTCCTTCACATGAATCTGGCTCTCCATTAAGATCACAGAAGGTGGTTTACTTGGGCCTTTGTAGTTTTGGTGGCAGTGATGTGCAAGTGGCAGCGTCCTTGTTCCGGGTGACCAAATGTACTCTTTTCCCAGCACATGTCCTATTTTTTAGCTTTGTGTCCTAGAAAAAAATCTACTATTATGAGGAAGCAGCAGTAAAAATCAGAACTAAGAGTTCTCATGCCCTACATTTTTCTTGGGAGTTCTACATTTTGGGGGATTTCTGGTTATGACATAAGCTCACCCTGTTTTTGAATCCTGCAATACTATCCAGCTGATCACTGCCATTTCAGACCATTAAGGATATATTAGGCTCCCACTTCCAACCCAGACAAGGCAGTGGCTTTCCAGGGTTTCCTTCAGCACAGAAGGATCTTGGGACACGCATAGGGTGGGGATGCATGTGAGCAGAGTCTCCCCACAAGAGTCCTTCAAAGAAGCACCACACTTCCATGTGGGCTGAGAAGACACCCTCCCCCCCCCCCCCCCCCCCGAGACCCTGAGAATGGCTGTTGGTTTGGTTGGGATAGTCCTGAATGTTGGGACTGTCCAAAGCGCTGACTGTGCAGGAGGCGGGTGCTGGTTTGTTGTTTCCAAACAGAGAAGGTTTAAATCCATACTTATCATTACAGGCAAATCCACCAAGTTGTTTATAATAATTATTATTATTATTATTAAACCATATACAATAAATAGTCATAAAACAACACACAGGATTAAAAAAAAACTTCAAACCGCCAATTAAAAATTCAAGAAAACAAGATGGTCTCAGCCAGAGTGATGGTGGGAGGCAAGTTTCCTAGGAAGAAGGAAGTTGAAAAGCCTGAGTCCCAACATGGAACCCGATCCCAACATGGGTCCCCTTTCACTGCCGCTCTCTTGCCCCACTCCTGATGGCAGAAGGACCTGGGAAAGGCCCTCCGTTGTGGATCAGAATGGATGACTGAGCCCTACGGAGGGAAGAGACGTCCACGATGATGGAAGTTTTATTATTAATGTCCTCTCCCAGTTTTTAAATGCTGGAATCTCCAACAACGGTCTGAGATTGAGGGAAAACCAGAAAAACAACGCAGAAATGACATCATGGTGTGTGTTTTCTGTTTCTTGCACTTCTTCTTGTGTTTTGCGAGACAGAGAGGCCGCCTGCTGGGCCAAGCATATCTCTGGTTTATTATTGCTACTTCTGCCCGGACTTTGTTGTTTGGCATAAACACTCGTGTTACTTTGAAGACCAAGCTCTCTGGGGGTGGCGGACCCACAGCCGGCCTCTTCTGTTGTCGCCCAAATATGTGCGGTCTACAAGCATGAGATCAGTTGTTTTGGAAGTTCTCCACTGGGGGGGGGGGGGGGAGAGAGCCCGGTGGAGTTTGCAAGAATGGGAATTTGCAAGCAAGCAACTGTGAGGGAGGGGGTGAAAAAGGGAGGCGCAACATATCAGACCAGATCAGTTATTAAGTTAAACCAGTATTGTGATCCACATAGGGAAGGACACACTGAGTCCAGTTTTACCTTCTCAGTGGTCAAGCAGCTGCTACCAGGGACTTGGCTATTGTTGCCGCTGCAACTGGGACTTGGCTACTGGGCTGTTGGGGTGGATGCGTTCAGAACTGGGAGGCTACTGGGCCCTATGCTTTTGTCCAAACTGTAAAAATACTGTCACGAGTGATTGTCCCTCTGTCTCCTTATGGTGGAGAAGATGCTCCAGGAAGGAACAGCAGGGCAGGGTGCAGATTGCACAATACGGTTGGCTGCCATGGTGTGCCTTGCTCCTTGGGGAATTAAAAATAGAGGGTTGGAGGAAGGAACAACAGTACTTACAACCGACCGACCAGCCTGGAATGTTCCTCCATGTTATGAGTTTTCTCCATGTTCCTCCATGTTACGAATGTTATGAGTTTTCTTCGCTCATAACAACATGAATGCCAGTTTTCTCACCCAGGAAAGCCTTTAGACCCTTGAAAAGGCAGGTCAGGCAGACCAGCACACTGCCCTACCTTGCCGGTGCCACAGTCTTAAGCAGGCATTGAAACCATGCAACATCTCACTGTCTCCACCCCATGGACTCCATGCACTCAGGGGAGCAGCCAGTCCCTGACCTCAAACTGTCCTGCCTCTTGCCTCATCGCAAACAAGGATCAAGTGTGGAACATGTGGGACGACCAGCCATGGCTCATAGTTTGGCATTTGGGTGGGATGAGAGAACCTGGTTGGGGCTTTGTCTCCTACATAATCCCCAGCTTTGTCTCCTACATAGCCCTCTTTTAATGGGACCTAACCAGAGGAAGGTCCCATAACTGTGGGTCTCACAGTGAAATGTTAGGGATCAACATTGGTACGCATTGAAATATTCAGATCAACGAGCATTTGCAGTTACATGTTACAAGCCTAATTTAAAGTGCCGGGGGGGGGGGGAATGAACGTGCCCATGCGATGCCTGCCATTGAAATGAAGGCAATTCCCTGCAGATCCACTGACGGCCAGGGCTGACCCAAGACCTCCTGGCCCATGGGGCAGGATGCCAAAAGCTGTCTGCCCCCTTACCTGGTGAGCCTCTGCTCCACTGATCCCAACTCAGTCCCAAACAGCAGAGCTTTCACTTCACCCCAAAGTGAATTTGGAAGGAATGGTTTGGTCTGTCCTGCCCCAAAACTAAGGCAGGGCACAAATGTTTAGTGAACAGCAGCAGCTACAGATTCCAGACCCAGCATCGCTTCTCTACAACATAAATCTCACACTCAGTTCCAAACAAACAACAGCGGAGTCTATTTCAATAAATAATTCAGCCTGCACTGTGTAAAGTTGTGATTGAAAAAGCAGTGGTGCTGCCGACTGTCGTGTGCCATGCTGCAAACCAGACAAATTCTGGGTCAGGATCTCATGCTAGCAACTGGCTCTCTTGAGATGGAGAAATGTCACTGCATACATTGAACAGGAGAGCGGATCTCACCTCTCCATCCAAGGAGACCTCTGGATGTGGCTTGAATTAGATGGACGGGGCTATTTTTGGTAAAAACAGATCCTGGAGGAGCAAAGTCCTATGAGTGGTTGCAAAACACAATGGCTCAGAAGAACCTCAACGTTCAAAGGCAATGGTGGGTTAGCAGCACTCCGCTGTGGCTTTCCTTGCGCATGTTTCGGAGCTCCCTGACCATTTGGGCTGCCCAAACCACATTTCCCAGCTCTTAAGTTATCATTTTTGTGGAAGTGTGACCAGAGTTGAACCCAAGAATCCAAATGTGCCTGAAACATTTGTTTGTTTGTTTGTTTGTTTGTCTGTTTGTTTGTTTGTTCGTTCGTTTGTTCGTTCGTTCGCTCGTTTGTTCATTTGTTCATAAGAACAGCCTCCTCCACTGGATCAGGCCAAAGGCTCATCTAGTCCAGCTTCATTCATTCATTCATACTCCACCTTTCCACCTAAAAAAGGATACCCAATGTATACATTCAGGCTGCAATCTTAGTCCCATGCCGGCACAAGTCCCAAGCGTGCCACTTTTGAGAGTCACACAAGTGCCACAAGGCATTTCTGTGCCACTCTGGTGGGGGGGCCTAGGCCAGTGCACAGACATACACCATCCTCCCCATACCACCACGGGAACAGGGAGACAGTCGGGTTATGCTGGCCTAAATTGTTTAGGATTGCGCTGTCCATGAGCAGATCATTTGTGAACAGGGTGCCGCTATTCACATGTTATGCTCAATATATGGACAACGGTACATGCGACGCACAGTCCAGGATATTTTGAGGGGTCTGGTCTTTTGCAATGGACTTCACTATATGCGCACAGTGTAAAGTGCAAATGGCCACGAGGATGAAGCTTTTCATATAAAATGAATCCCTCCTGAAAGTTGGGGGTGGGTGGGCATTGACCCTCCTCATTATGCCCCCCTTCTCAAGCTCCATCCTTACTTTATCTTACTACAGGTATGTGGGGTGAGGCGGCAATGAATTTAGCTACTAGTGGCTGTTTCTTGCACGGATGAGTAAGGAGCGCATGTTGCAACAGGCAGGCCTCACCACATGTTTGACTGATGGGCTGGAACAATCTGGAGTGTCTCAAACAGGTTGGGTAGAAGGAAGCCCAGGTTTGCGAAAGTTCCCAGGATGATGGGAGGCCAAGATGTTGCATCCTCATACGCATCCTCATCACACAGCATCAAAGTGCACCACTGCACACCCGGGACACAGAGGGAAACTCCAGGGATGATTCTTTGCTCTCGGTCTCACATTCTCTGCCTGTGACCAGCTAATCTAGGTTTGCTCGTACCTTCCAAAGGAACCACAAGTGACTCATCGAGGCCTCCTGAATGACCTGATTTAACTATGGCTGTGCCTGGTTTCCCAAACTCTACCCAAGCCCCAAAGGGGCTTCAGGGTCTGAAATGTTTCCACCACATCAAGGAGAGAACCAAACTCCCTGGCTCCTCCTTGGGATCAAACTCCATTCTATGGTACTAACACACTTTGTTTTGCAGCTGAATCAGGACCGTGGTGGGTGCATAGGCTGAGCCCTGACCCCCCAGGGATCCGCCCCACATGGTGCTGCAGTTGAATAAGAACACTAAAGCATATTAATACCAACAGGGTGACCAGAAGCCAAACCCAAAATTCCTGAACCCGAAGGTCAAAATTCCTACCCCCCCAAGCCAAAATTCCTACCCACTTAAAAATTGCCAAAAAATGTGTGGGTGTGTATGTGTGTTTATATTCACTCCTCCAAGCGAAGGAGACACACTGCGCATGCGCCGGAGATTGGCACATGCACAGTGCGCCAGGGTTGGGGTCCGCCCCTAGCCCCGCCCCGCCCCCTGACCCCGCCCCCGCCCAGATCCGGCAAACCGGATCTTGGGGGAGGCTTGGCCCACCACTGGTTATAGGGAGTCAGTGGGGACAAATATGCACTTTTTAAACATTCCACCTCATTTTCTATCAGTGCAATCTTAAACATGTCTACTCAGAAGTAAATTCCATTGTGTTCAATAGTATTTACTCCCTGGAATGTATGGTTTTAATGCATTTGTGAAAATTCAGCAAATGTTCTCCTGATGGCCATTTTTTAAGGAGAACAAAAGTTTATTAAAACGTCATAATAAACACTGCAAAAGACGAGGGAACAGAGATGATCAGAATGCAAGTTGCATCGAAACAAGACTGTCCGGGTGGGACGGTCAGCAAACAGAAGGCACAGAGCTGGAAAGGGAGGTGAAAAAATAAAATAATGTTCCTTGCTGCCAATTTCTGGAAACGTTCCGGCTGTTCATATTATTCATGAGAAAGAAGAGGGAATTCCTGAATCCCGCAAAGAGAAGTCCGTTAGTAATGCCCAGATGTGATACATCGGCAATGGACCACATGCAACAACTTTGAGCATCTTTATACATCTGGACTCAGTAAATAAAGAAAACTCTATGCATGAATCTATAATGAGAGTTCCTGATGTCTTAGGGTGAGAATGAGGAAGAACTAGCTGGGCATGGCATCACATCTCTTTTACTGTATCTAACCATGGGGGGGGGGGGGGAGAGGTTGGCCAGTGGAATAAATAATGATCAGGTACCCCAGTGCAATGCTCAAAGTGTTCCCCAGGAGTGATATCACAACCAGAAATGATGTCATCCCCAGGTATTTTTAAAAAGAACGTTGGGGGAAAACCTGCCACGTCCTCCTCACCAGTTCACCCATTTACTCTGCTAGTGACTTTACTAAAGCACCTATTTGCTATATGGAGTATCATAGAATCATAGATTCGTAGCGTTGGAAGGGACCCAGTAGGTCATCTAGTCCAACCCCCTGCTTGTAGCAGGAAATCCTCCTAGAGAATTTCCAACAGGTGCTCGTCGAGCCTCTGCTTGAAGTAGGGTTGCCATAATTCTCTTCCACAAAATGGGGACAGGACCCTCTGTCCCATTTGCCAGGATGTGAACACAATCTCCCACAATTGGGATTCTCCTTGTTTTCCAGAATATATGGCAACCCTAATCTGGAGTCAAAGAATATTTTGTTCCCCCTCCCCCCACAACAACAAAATCAAATTTAATTAAGTAAAAATAAATGAAAATTCTGTCCCTTATTGATTAGGTAAACAGCAGAGGCAAAGAGGAATGGTTATTCTTTCCCTGCACACTTACAAATGCCTTTCTACCCAGTTAACAGTGGTAACGATATCATGCTATAACTATATTATGCATATTATTAGTTCTATACAATATTAGTTCCATACAATATCAGAATTACATCTCATTGGCTCTCAGAGCCACCAGTAACATGGGAAAGTTTGAGTTAAGAAAATGCACTTTTTGTTCATAGGCTTTTGTGTTTTCATTTTGGGGTTAATTAGCCATAACCTTTGATAGAATATAGATATTCCAATGCAGTTTGTTTCAATGCATTCTGCATTAAATTACCTTTTCAGTGATATATAACATGATGGGATTATCTTTCATACATACATACATACCCTGTTTTCACTATTTTAGCCACTTATAGCCCCACTATAAACCTGGTGCAACTGCACCCCCTTAGCTATGCCACTGGGCTTGGCTGCCCAATAGGAAGATGGGGAATCTGCCTTCTGTAAGCAGCCACATGGAGTGTTTCCTTCCCCCATGCATGTCTGGCTGCATATCAATCAATGACTTGGAGTCAGAAGTTTTATCTATCTATCTATCTATCTATCTATCTATCTATCTATCTATCTATCTATCTATCTATCTATCTATCTATCTATCTATCTATCTGTCTGTCTGTCTGTCTGTCTGTCTGTCCGTCCGTCCGTCCGTCCGTCCGTGACATCCATGTCCCAGGTCTTTGCTCATTCACCTTCTTCTGAACATACACCTTTGCACATGGGTTTTCCTCTCGTGCTTGCCTTTCCCTATCATTTCATGCGAACATCATGCTTGCACCAATGTGTTTGGACAAAGCAGATACCCCGTGTTGTGTACGTGATGGAGAGCGCTGGGTTCAAATCTCCTCTCAGTCTAAATTGTTGCATGAACATACCTCGCAGGGTTAGTGTGCGGGCCAACCAATTAAAGGAGGTGGAGTAGAAGGTCACCCTCGGCTTTTCAGAGGAAGGGCAGGGTTAAAGAATTCATGATTAATGTGCCAGCGGTGATTTGTTGCAGCAGTCACTGCAACAGAGAAGTATTCCTCTACTAGTCTGCTGCCCATCCTGCCAGTAGAAACTGAGGATTTGATGGAAACTATCTCAGTCATGGCTGTCACACCCAAGGTCCTGATCCAATACTTTGGTATCCAAAGAGGTGCTTATTTGGGTGCAAGTTTCCTGCACACCATGCATCAGACAGAAACGATGAATAAAATATTGTCCATGTACTATAATTTGCAAGGGTCGCAATGGCTCAGCGGTTAAAAACTATTGACAACCTGAAGGTTGAAGGTCAGCATCTCAAGATGCCAGTACTGCAAAAGCTCTTGTTCCTTGCCCAGCTCCTACCAACCTAGCTGTTTGCAAGCAAGTAAATGCAAGTAGATGAATAGGTACCACTTCAGTGGGAAGGTCACAGTATTATGTGCGCTTTGGGGTATATTCATGCCAGCCACATGACCACATAGTTGTCTTTGGACAGCACTGGCCCCTTGGCCTTGTAATGGGGATGAGCACTGCTCACTCAAGTTGGTCACAACTAGCAGGACAACCTGTGGGGGAAAACTTTTTAGTACAAGTTGCTCCCCACTTTAAATTCCTTTTTTTATTTGGAAATTTACCCCACTATAGTGGTGCCTCGCATAAAGAGCTTAATTTCTTACAGAGGCATTCTCTTTAAGTGAAATGCTCTTTAAGTGAAGCAGATTTTCCCATAGGAAATAATGGAAACTCAGACAATTGGTTCCACAACCCCTCAAATATTCATATCAAAATATTAACTGGATGAAAAACACTGGAATTGAATTCAAAACATGCATTCAATGTGCATGATCCTATGAAGTCTACTCAGGCTGCAATCCTAAAGACACTTTCCTGGGAGTAAGTCCCATTTAACACAATGGGGCTTACTTCTGGGTAGACATGGTTAGGAGGCTGCAATCAAAGACACTTTCCTGGGAGGCTTACCTGGGCTGCTGCTGGAGGTTCAAGGTTGTCGTTGGAGGCACTTGGGGGGCAGTTAGAGGCAGCAGCGCTTGCTGACAGCCCTTCTAAAGAGCCTCCATGTGGAGCGTCAGGGCTGCATAGCATGCATGCCCATAGTGTGCTTGCTTGTTAAGCGAAGCAGAACTTGTTATGTGAAGCAAGATTTCTTGGAAATTTATACTTGTTAGCAGCACAATCCAGAGCAACTAATCTGTCCACATAAGAGGCCTTGGGGTGCCCTATCTATCACTAGGGTGGAGCAACTGCAAGATGCTCCAGCCCAGTTACTCTGGAAGAGGCTTAGGGCGGAGCAAGGCAAGATAGGGTGCCCTAAGAGAGGTGGACCTGCTCTGCCCTAACTGGGGCAGCCTAGACAGTTCAGGAGAGGCATATTGAGGGCAGGTTGAGCATTGCCTAGGGCAGAGCAGTTACTCTGAATCCAAAGCCTGTTTCCAAGGCAGAAATGCCCTCTTCCAGCTCCTCAGAGTTACACCACCTCAGGAGCAGGTATAGTAATGAGTAGACCCATAGGGGTCCATGATAAGGCCTGAGTAAGAATGGCAGTGTTGATCAAAAATCTGAGTTCTTGGCCATCCTAGCTGCAACCCCTGCCTCTCAACCTCAGGATGTGGAACAAACTACGGCTGCCCACAAACCTCAGGATACAGCAGGCCACTCCAAGAAGCCCCTTGTATCCACTGGAGAATGTACTGGCATCTCATCAGGGACTTCTTATAAGGCAGGCACCCAGTGGCGTCACCAGACTGGTGCGGCTGGTGCAGGCTGCATTGAGTGACTTACTCCATATGGGGTGATGCACCGGAGGAGTTTGACTGTCCTTTGGCAGGCCCCGGGTGTCAGTGCGCCCATTCAGGCCTGCTCCAAGGCGGAGCAGCAGCCAGAAGCTGCCACTCGCCCTTGGAGCTGGCCTGAATGGCCAGCTGAGATGCACTGTGCAGAAACACACTGAGCGTGCCAATCAGCTTCAGAGGAGACTTCCTTAGAGCGGAGGAAGTCCGCCTCTCCATGGCCATTCGGCCTTTCTCAGGAAGCAGAGCGGCAGCCGAATGGCTTCAGAAAGAGTACTGCACTGGCACCAACTCTTGACGCCTGCTCAGGTTTCTCTGAAGCCGAAAGGCTTCAGAAAAGTACTGCTCAGGCATCAGAGATGGTGCCTGCGCAGTACTCCTTCTGAAGCCAGTTGGCTTCAGAAACAACTTTGCAGGCGCCAACTTTGGCGACTGCGCAGTCCAGATAGGGGGGGTGCGCACATCCCGGGGTGACGCACAGACTTCCGCACTGGGTGATGCGCAGAGTCGTGTCACCACTGTAGGCACAACATCTGTTCCTTGTTCAGTGTGATCTGAGGGGTGTCTCCTCAGGAGCAAGTCCTCCTTATGTGTCAATTACTTAGCATGCTCTGGAGCAGTTAGGGCAGCCCAGGCTTCCTGACTCTCTGGATGCAGCATAACTTTCTGCTCTGGATACAGAATAGTTAGGAGAGAGCAGTTGGGGCAGAGCAGGCTGAACTTGCTCTGGATTGTGCCCTAAGTGAAACACTTGTTATGTGGGGCACTTGTTATGAGAGGTACCACTGTATGTGCATTGAGAAAACATGGGGGGGGGGTAAAAAAGCAGTCTTTGTGTGGCCTTCCATGTAGTGGTTTTATTTTGCACTTTGGTAAAATGTACCACAAAAAGGATCTTTACACATTTCTCTGTCCAATCAAAGCTCATTTACTTTTTCACAAATGAGTAGCCATTGAATGGTGGAACAAATAATATAAGAGGGATGGAAGCTTCTCCTAATTGGGGTGAGCAATGTGGGGGGAAGAAAATGTGGATGGATGCTCAGAAGTGAGAGAAGTGGGGTTTGGCAAAGGAAAACTGGAACGATGGCTGGTTCCAAAGACGTCAATCTGGATCAGAGACAAGAAAAAGTAATCCGGAATTAGGGCGAGAAGAATTTCAGAAGCATCCTTGGAGGCACCCAAAGGGGAGCCCCAGCATATGATGGAGGAACGAGGAAGGTTCATGTTGACAGCTTGCTATTTGTTATGGAGTCAGACAAGTTTGTTTACTCCTTACGAGCAGCTGGTCTGCCGGTGTTTTGCCTCTTCTCGGTGCCCTCTGTGGTTGGGCAAACCACGATGGGTAATCACCATGTTTTGCAAGTGCTCCAAGCTCCAGCAAAATCCCTCCAAGTCATCAAGATGAGTGCGGTTCAGTCCCAGCCCAGCACCTGAACTCTCGGCTCCCAGACAGAATTGCTGTTTGTGGTGCTTGTTGCTCGCTTGCCTTGAGCTGCGGATCAGCCTGAGAAATTATCCGGTGGGGAAAGCGGGGGAAACACAAACAGCACGTGGGGTCTTGGACTAGTTATTTTCCAAAGCAAACAGTCTTTATAGGATTTGAGAAACACAATACTGAGATGTCGCTCCCTCCCTGCCTCCCTCTGATTAGTTTGTTTGTGCAGACTAATTTTATAAAATGGGACATCACTGCCTATATTCATTGCAAATACACCTTTTAGCCAATCCAAATATTATATACGTACTCCGGTTAAAGGTGCTGTGCCTGTTGATTTGAAGACTGACAGGTCAGAGGTTCGAGATCTGGGTGCTGCAGAGACCCGGGTGCATCCTGGAGACAGGTCCCTGTGAAAGGCTGGCCAGATCTGCCCACGTCGCATCCATCATCTAAAGCAGGCCTTGCCAGGAACAGGGAAAACACTAAGGCTGCAATCCTAATGACACTTTCCTGGGAGTAAGACCCATTGAACACAATGAGGCTTACTTTTGAGCAAACATGGTTAGGATTGTGCTCTAAGAGAAATAGGAAAATGATGCAGAATTGATTTGTCTCACATTCTGAAGTGGCAAATTTGAAGAGTGTTACTATATCCCCTCTTAGGGCGCAATCCAGAGTAACTACGTGGAGTCCTTGCTCCGGTGTAAGAACAATTTGCTCTGGATTGCAATATGAATTTCCCATAGGTTTTCACTAGATTGTGCAGTAACTAAGGGTACACATAATGTCTCTTACGTGCTCCCGTAGTTACTCTGGATTGTAGGGCCAGCCTTCTCTTCTCCAGACTGAACAGACCACGTTTCCCCAACCTTTCTTCCTAGGGCTTCTCCTCCAGCCCCCTTGCTCTCCTCACCTTCAAATGAGGTGCCCAGAACTGGACACTGAACTTCAAGTGCAGAGTAAAGAGAAACCACAACTTTGCAAAGGCACTGTCTGGTTTGTACTTTAAGTTTGAAAAATTATAACCAGTTATTGATTATTTTAAGTGTAGCCCTTCTACGGAGTCAGCCCACTGATGTTCCTTGCTCTGTCTTGGAGCTGAGCAGTACCAAGTTTCAGGTACACAAGGATCTTTCCTACTCTGCTTGGAGAAGCTGCCTGGCCTGCGACTGGACATGGAAGGGACCCCTGCACACAAATGGCACAATCCAGAGTAACTACGGGGAGTCCCTGCTCCAGTGTAAGAGCAATTTGCTCCGGATTGCAATGTGGATTTCCCATAGGTTTTCACTGGGTGGTGCAGTAACTACAGGTGCACGCAATGTCTCTTACTCTGTAGTTACTCTAGATTGTAGGGTAAAACTGATTCCCCCATGCTGTCAGTGTTGCATTTCAAATTCTTTCCACTGGTGCTTTACGATTCCATTATTTGTCCTTAAACTGTGACTTTATTACTTCCATTAATTCTTTGGTAAACTGCACTCTGAGCATAACTGAAGGACCTTTAGATAAATCAGTCCTTGGCCCCCGGCTTTCAAGGTAGTGCTTGTTTGAAAGATGTGATGATTCTCAGGACTGATTTTCGACCCACCACCCAGCATGGCCATATGAACATATGTGCCAGAGATTTCATATGTGCCAGAGATTCTGGTTCCATCAAGGTCAGATTGTCCATCTGGACCTGGTTTTCAACCACTGTGCCGTGGCACACCAGTGTGCCGCAAATGGTCTGCAGGTGTGCTGTGGGACTTTGAAAAGGGCAGGGAATATTAGAAGGGCCAGTGGCGGAATGTGAGTCCCTTTACCAACAGCATGATGTTCCTTGTCAATGGTTAACCCTTTGTAGGTCGAAACTGACCTGACAGGCGCTTCAAAACTGTTCTCGTACCCCTCTCCGCGCCAAGGTGGCCCAGAGGCCTGTCCCTCCTTGTACTTTCCTATCTCTAGGTGCTGTTCGAAACCCCCTCGTCAGTTTTCCCCCTGACTGCATGGGGTGCAGTAGTGACCCTCCTGATCTCTCAGATCAGTTTTGCCTGAGCTCGACACTCCATAGGTGGCCATAGGCGGCCACAGGAGATCTCTCAGATCAGTTTCAACTGACTGCATCTGACAAATTTCAGTATTTTTTGTTTTACTTCTTTAAAGTTAATAAATGAGGTTGTAAAAATCAAATTTCAATTATTCTCTCTTTGTACATCCTAATGAAGGTCACTGATTAAGAGCATTAGAATTTATTAATTAGTTGCTAATGACAGTTTTCTAACAGGCACCTGTTAGAGAGTTACAGGTGCCAAAAAAAGAGTTTTGACTTCAGTAGGGTTAGAAAAACCTGACGGTGCGTCTTAACAACTTCAGTGCCTTGTCAGTGTGCCATGAGATAAGAGGTTGAAAATCTCTGATCCAGACAATCTGATTGTCTTTGGAAGTCAGATTGAGGTGGACATGGCTGTCAGCATGGGGTCTTTCCCAGCCATCCCTACAGCCCGGCCCCATTTTCGAGTAGGAACCCTGAGAACATTGTTCCTCTGTGTTTCCCTGGACCAGTAGACCCGTATAAAGTGTCCATCCCTGAACCATCCATTTCAAGACGCTTGAAGACTCAGCATCCATAGAAGGTGCTATGAAATAATTGGTTCAAAGCTGAGTCACCAACTTCAGTTGTTGTTCTCTCAAACCATCAAAAGTGTGGCTCCTGCCATGGCTGTGCGACATGAACAAGGAACACTCAAGCACTCAATGTGTAGGTTTCACATTACCATAAAGATAAGAAGTGCAGTGCCCTCATCCAGTGCAGAAAGGCTCCTTCCCTCGCAAGCCAACCCCATGAACTGCCATCAGTAGTCATGCCCTTATTAAGATAATACCCGTGTTTGACCTCCGGCTTTTGATGATGTCGAATTTGGAGTGAAAACATTCAGGGTGTGTGGCTGGAAAACTCAAGTGAAACCACCAGGGGGCGCTCCAAGGACTCTGGTTTAAATAGTGAGCCGGAGGTGCTCCGAATTTCAGTTCAGGTGTTCCTTCCATCCAGCTCTGAGACCTTTTGGATTACAAAAGAAAAGGAGCAAGAAGAAACTTTCTTTGGATCGGTGCTAGAAAGATCCACATCCCAGAGCCTCCAGCCAAAGAACCACCTAAGCCTCCTCTCCGCAACTCCCAGGGGCTCCGTGACAGTTGGGTCAAGATGGCCAACGCAGGTCTGCAGATGTTGGGTTTCGTCCTGGCCTTCATCGGCTGGATCGGCATTGTGGTCAGCACCGCCTTGCCCCAGTGGAAAATCTCCTCCTATGCCTCAGACAACATCGTGACGGCCCAGGCCATCTATGAGGGTCTCTGGATGTCCTGCGTCATCCAGAGTACCGGACAGATGCAGTGCAAAGTGTTCGACTCCTTGCTCAAGCTGCCAGGTAAGCAGCCAACCACTGTCTGTTGGTGGACCTTTTGCCCAGAAGCGGGACAAGAAGAGTCGGTGGGTGTTGGTGGGATCTCTTGCTTCTTTTCTCAGCGGATACATTGAAAGCTTTCCAGATCTTTAGTGTCTGGAATATTGCTGGATCCTATTGTGCCAGTTCAAAACAACCTTGGGAGGTAGGGCCATAATTCACTTCCATAAAATCAGGACAGAACCATCTATCCCATTTGCCTGTATGGGAACACAATCCCCAAACATCAGGATTGTCCCTGTTTTGGGGGACATATTTTGGGGGGGAATCCTGCTGGAAGGTCGGCTGATACATACGATCATAATAATAACTGATCTATTCTACAGATGGGGTATTGAGGCTAAAAGCCATGGCATAGCTTGAGGGGGAGCAAAGCACCAAGTTTTGCAGGGAGCTTCAATGCAACGCACAAGTGGCCTCTCCCCGTAGGAGCCAGGGGTATGCCTCCATTTTGCTCCCACCACCCAGAATGGCTCCGAAAGCGGATCGATCGCTTGCACGCTGCAGTAAGGCTGCCTGAAAAATTAGCAATTTGACCCCTTCTGACTATGCCACTGGCTTAGTGATAGGACTGGCAGCTTTATTCTGATTTTAAGGCTACAATCCAGAGTAACTAAGGGACCTTTTACACCAACGTAGTTACAGTGCCACCTATGGAAAACCTATGGGAAAGGCATAGAGCAATCCAGAGTAAGTGCTTCTTACATCTTCCCATAGTTACTCTGGATTGTAGGGTATGACGGAAACAGCACATGAATTCAGATCTATCAGATCTGAACCCAGAAAATTGCTCTCTGTCTCAGTCAAGGGGCATTTTTGTGGTGTTTTCTGCATGAGAAACCAAAATATGGTGCTGTTTTCCCCATCAAATGTGCAGGGTCTGGGATACTCTCGACTGGACATTTTTATAAACTGAAAGGCAAGGATGGAGGTGCTCTTAAATTAAGGCAGGTGTTCAGACAGTGGAGATAATAATTGGGGTCCTGTTGAATTAAAGGAGGGGGGGGGGCCTTATTTGGCATGTGCATCAATCCAGAGTCTGCAACTGAGGTCTTGCAATAGGGAAAAGTTGACTGAGGTTCATATCAGAGAAAGAGCTGCTTCAAAAGCTGAGCTCTGCAATCTGTTTTACTGACATTTCTTTGGTAAAACTGAGACAAACCAGGACTTTGGCAGGGACAAGGGCAGTGATTTTCAACCAGTGTGCCATGGCACATTTATGTGCCACAGATAGTCCTCAGGTGTGCTGCGGGAATTTGGGGAGGTACATTTATTAATAGGAAAACAGGATTTGAACAGCATAGTGTGCCTTGTCAGTGGCAAAAACAGCTGATGGTGCGCCATGAGATGAAAAAGGTTGAAAACTAGGGGATCACACTGCCTGCCTCCTACTAATCCTGCCTATCTATCTATCTATCTATCTATCTATCTATCTATCTATCTATCTATCTATCTATCTATCTATCCCATCTTTCCTTCCAAATAATTGGAGTGCTCCAGACAGTGTACAATATTATGAAAAAGCAGTAAAACACACACAAGGATAATTGTACTGAATGGTGCAATAAAAAAATATATGAGACGGATGTAGGGAATGGGATTGCGCCTGCTAGCCCTGCCTCATTCCATTCCCACACATTCATTCAGAGCTCAGAAGATGTGAGAACGCACTCCCTGCTGTCATGTGGAAAGTCCTTCTTGGCCAGTCCCTGCATTTGTTTCTGCATATGAGAGGCCATAGAATCCTAGAGTTGGAAGGGACCTAGTTTACCCCCTGCCTGTGGCAGGAAATTCTCCTAGAGCATCTCCAATAGGTGCTGGTGGAGCCTCTGCTTGAAGATCCCCCGTTAGGGAGAGTCCACCACCTCCCTTGGCAATCTCTTCCACTGCCGATCTGCCCTCACCATCAGGAATTTTTTCCTGATATCCAACCACAACTTACTCCTTACTCCTTCGTTCAGATCTTGTTCCTTTTTAAGTACAGTTTTTGATTCTGGTTTGGGTTCACTTGCTGCCTGTAGTAGAAACTTGGTGGTGAAGAGTTGGGACACTCACGTTGTTAGGAGAAGCCAAGAAGTGGAGGTGCATCTTGTAAAGAGAAGACCTCTTGTCTCATTCTACTTGGGTGTATAAGAAAGCTGATCACATAAGAAAGTGAGGGACTGAAGTACCCGTATCTATTCTGGGATAACCTCTGGTGCCGTCAGGATTTATTTGTGAGAACACAACCCATTGTTTCCCATTCGTTTTGTTGTTTTCTTGCATTGTCCCGATTTTGGAGCCAAGCCAAGAAGCACAACATGTGCATATCCAGAAATAACTCAAGTCCCTTACTTGCTCTGGAGCAGGTGGACAGGCCTCCCTGCACTGCATCCAGTGCATGTTTGGGGATTCTGTTGCATGAGGGTATGTTTCCCCCTTACCCCAACTAATGTAGCTTCAGCCCCAGTGAATCTACTCAGATTTGAGCAACCTCCAGAGGTGGTCCAGCTTCAAGTAATCCAGAACAGTCTGGGGCTGCTCTGCGCTGACCGGGGAACAGAGCTTGGATCTAGCACAAGTGATGAGTCCCAACCTGGCCTCCGCCCACTCAGCCCCAGGAATACCTTTCACCCAACTCTCCCCCCCCCCCCAAAAAAAAAATACCTCCTTCCCATCTCCTCCCCACCACCGCCTACCCCCTCAGATCCTTGTGCTGGCCAAGATCAGCCAGTGCAACTCATCAGGGCAAGGCCCCACATCAGCGCAGGAGGGAGGATCTACTCCCTACACTGATTTTCCCCACCTCACAGGATGCTGCAGATGTGCTTTCTGGCACCCATTCCACACCCCTGGGTCAGCACAAGTGTATTTTATAGATGAGACACATAGTATAGATATATAACACATTTTAATATTTGAGAAAATATGATTGGTGATGTGATGACACTTGAGTCCAACCTTAGATTTAATTCCATGGAATTGAGGCTGCAATCCTAACTTCCAATTAGGCTGGTCGAAACCTTGGCATAAGTCCTGTACTGACTTGGGGTGTCACCAAAGTTCTGTAAGAACCCCAGTTCTGTGCCACCCCTGGGGCAGAATTAGGCCAGGGCACAAACTTAATTGCCTCCCTACATCACCATGGGAAGAGCAATGACTTGTGCCAGCTTAGGGCAAGATTGCACCCTCAGTCCCATGAAATCCAATGGGACTTCTTTCTGGGTAAACATATGTACACTGGTGCTGGGGAAAGATTTGAGGTGCCATTTACTATTTGATACTATTTAATAGCTCACGAGATGCTCAACAAAGTACAACCATCAGAGAATCTGTGCCAATTTGGAAATATATTAAAGCAGCCAAACCAGTTAAAAAAAAAACCTGAAGATAGGAAACTTCCTTATAATGCCAGTTTGTCGAGAGGAAGAGAGGAAGCCTGTGGGCCTGATCCTGACTTCTGGCAGCAAGGACTTCCAGAGCCCCAGCTGGGCAAGACCAGCACATCTCAGTGATAGATCAGGCCTTTTCCTAGATCAGGGATTGTGAGGAGTGCTTGGAGTGATGATGGAGGGAACAAGGAGGCCTCCGCAGTGAGATGAACTTAGCCGGAGTCTGGAACTCGGCAGGAATGTCCTGCAAATGTTTTCATGCTGTTTCAAGAATAGGTCAGGGGCTGCCTGGTGGGGACAGGAAATCTGCAAGTCCCACCACGTGGCCACCAAAGTGGAATCGAGTTTGGTTACAAAAGTGTGAGTAGAGCCAGTCCACTTTAGTGGCACTCACATGCACACACGTGCACAACTGCCCCGTCTGCGTGTAGGTAGGAAATGCTTGGATCCCTGCTTGCACATTGTTGCTAAAAGATAGCAGGAAGAGTAGTGGGAGTGCCTGTGACTGGGCCAGTGCGCCATTCTCTAGCTTGCCTCTGTGGGACGGGAGGTCACCTTGGATTCCAAGAGGAGAAATGTTTGGACTTCAGACTGTGGCTTTCATTTCCATCTGCTCTGAAATGGTTTCTGGAAGTCTTGAGGATCTCCGGCTGTGTGTGCTCACATGGCAGGTTGTTTTCTGGAGGCAGCTGAGCCTTAGCGATGCTCCATGTTTTTCTGTGGGGGCTCTTTTAACTTACAGAGGGAGAGTTAGTGGAGCTCAGACTGATCCAGAAGTGAGACTGTGGACCTTGGACACCCTTCCTCTGGATCCTCAATGAGTAGGATCTCAGTTGTTCTTCTCCCGAGGTGATGGAAGGCATGTGCCACATGCTCAGAGGCTCTCACACTCTCACCCACCTCAGCATTTTGGACTGTGCTTTGGCTTTGAAGAAAACAATCCAGAGCTGCACTCAAATTAAGAACAGCTCCCCAAGGAAAGAAAGTGGCTCTGCTATTCCTAGGGCATCTGAAACTGCCTCAGTTACTCCTTTCTTGTCTGTAGAGAATGCCTTGAGCTGATAAGGAGTCTTGCTTTGTTCAAAATCGTCCTCCCACCAGTGACATCCCAAGCGGGGCCAGAGCGGGTGCTGGGCCACGGGTACCACCCTTTCTGGGGTGATACACTGGGGGTGACCAAAATCATAAAAGTCGCTAACATCACTGAAGTTATTCAGAATAATCCCATCAAGTCATATACCACTGGATGTGTATTTTCCAGTAGAATCGAATGCAAAAAAAAATCTTTGCAACACCTCCTTCCTATCAAATGTTATGGCCAAAAAGCTTTTTAAAAAGGCCTGGAGCCCTATGGAAAGTTAACATCAGCTGCATCACACCTTTGCTTGCAAGAAGGCAAATGTGGCTTAGTCCATTGGAAAGGGCAGACTGAGAGGAATCCAATGACCCCAGAATGGTCCTGATCCAATGAATGCAGCCCCCACAAATCAACTCTATAGTTCCTGATAATTGCATTCAGCCCTATGGGAAGAGGAACTGAGCTACACAACTGCTTTTACTCTTGAGTGAGCAAAGGTGTCTTGGCTTGTGTTCAGATCAGGGACAGAGGAATGCAGAGGCTACCAGAATGGTCCCAATTCAGTGAAAGTGGAGTTCCAGAAAGCAGCCTCATCCACCTTCTCCCCCCTCACCCAAAAAAAGAACAGAATAAAGAAGTTTCCTTTTATTGGTAGCCTTAATTGGTAAGGTGATTTTTAAAAATATGAAAATATTAATAGCTAATTAATTATAATTAATTGTAATAATTAATTAATTAATTAAGTGTAATATTTAATACTGATATTAATTAATTAAATAATTTTGACATATGGGGGTGTAAAAAATATTGTGGGCCCAGGGTGCCAAATGACTTAGCTACGCCATTACCTCCCACTACTTCCTCTTTTCCGATTCTGGTAACTGGGCAAGAGGCCCTCTTTCAAGTGGGTGTTCCCCCTTTTTTTTAGCAGGGGGAGAGTAACTGGCCTTCCTCACCCCAGCAATGTCTTTTATAGTGGCTTCTGCTGGTGTTCTTTCTCCATCTTTTTGGATTGTGATCTCTTTTGGGATAGGGACCCATTGGCCAATATTTTTTCATTTTCTTTGTAAACTGGTTTGTGAACTTTAAAGTTGAAAAGTGGTATATAAATACAGTAGATACATAGATTCTATGAGGTCCATCGCACCAGGAAGTGTGGAAGAGAGATGCTGGCATGAGTTTTCATGGGATAGAACTCTTTGGCCACCGGCATCTGATCACCACATGTGCTCCACTGCGTGACAGCTGACGCCTCAAGTCTCCAAGTCGCCACAGGATGCTCTGATACACTGAGGATATCCTGGATCCTGAGGTCCCTTTGTCCACCATAACAGATTATATTGTTGACCAGAAAAGCTTTGATCCATGCTGCTGAAAAGTAAAGGAAATACACTCTGCGCATGCTCTGGGGCACACTCTTCAAGTGTTCCTGGAATCAGATTTTAGGGTGTCTGATTAAACCTTTGGGAGCCTTGGAAAACCCACCCGGTGATGCTCTTTCAAAGGCATCCAAAGAAGCATTAATGCTGCAGTAATTCAAACCTGTTCCCTGACTTTCTGATCCTGGCTAAAAGAATCACTGCCGTTGTCACCCTCATGATGGAGATTCTGCGTCAGACTCAAGAAAGCCTCGATTGTTTGCTGAGATGATACAGGGATTTATTTGGTCCATTGAGTCACCATCTCAGTCCAGGCCTGGGTGTTGCCACTGAACAGCCCAGCCCTTGGAGATGCATTGGCAGGAAGAACCTGTCTTGGTGCTGAGCCACTCCCTGTTGAATCAGATCCACGCCAGCTGTCCCTGTTTGTCACTGACAGCCTGGATCCTACCAATGGGAATCCATCCCTGGTGGTCAAAGAAGCAGCACGTATCTGGTGGGCCACTCTGTGAGACAGGAAGCTGAACTAGATGGACCTTTGGCCTGATTCAGTGAAGGCTCTTCTTACTTTCTTATGAGAAGAGGAAGAATTGGTAGTGCAGGTATACTTAGGTAGCAACCTGAGCATCCTCAGGGCTGATGTTGGCCTGGCACTTCTGAGCCAGAGGAGCACCTCTGGGGACAAGGAGGTCTCCGGACTCACAGTGAACTCGGCACCCACACGAATGCAATGTGCGGCTGTCCAGTTGCCAGCACTAGTGCTAAAGCAACTATTTATTTATTTATTTATTTATTTATTTATTCCTCCCTTCCTTCCTTCCTTCCTAAGGAAGAAAACCCCAACCTGGCTATTAAACCCTCGCAGCTGCAGATGGGTCTTAAACAGTCCTGCACACTGGAATAGGAAGTGCACAGCCTTGCGTCAAGCATGATTTTCTCTCTCTTGGAAGTTTGCATGTCAAGAAAAGGAGGAGTGGAAGAGTTGAACAGGGAGCAGAAGGCAGGGTATCCATCAATCACTGGTGGGATGTCCCTGCCTGTAGAAGACTCTTGGTTCACCCTACAGCTTCAGGTCACAGGGTGTGGAGGACATGTTCCTATGCATGGCTGGATGTGCTGGGAACATGGGGCAGGGAGACCAGGAGGCAGACGAATGCTCTTGCAGGTGCACTGCCACGTGAATCTGTTGCAATGGAGTGAATTCAAGTTGTGGCTGGGGATTTACCCAGCTAGAGTGTTGGAAGCTTTCTCATCCTATTTATTTACTATATTTTTATTAATTTATTTGATTTGTGTCTCCCTTTTTTTCCAAAAAGGACACTCAAATCCTACCCCAGTATGGAAAATACATCAAAGGCAGGAACCCTGGAATGAGGAAGGGAGGGTTGAGGAGGTGCAGAATTATCCTGGAGTGAGATCCAGCCTATCCTTGCTGCAGACCATTGGGGTTTCCTAGACCATTTCCTAAACGACAAAACCTGAGACTATATTGCTGAAAGTAGTGTCCTCTGTCCTTCAATTGTTATTTACTGATAGTTATTTTATTGTATGAATAGGCCTGTTTGGTATGATAATTTTATCATCTGGCCAGCCTTAGGGCTGAACCTGCCTGACCCCCAAACTCTGAACCAATAAAACTTCACTGTGGTTGCTTTCATCTTCAGAAAAGAAGGTATCTCCAACAGAGACATTTTACTGGTGGCACCAGTTGGTTGATGTGGCCCACTGTCATATGCTTTTTGCACCATCTGGAAACAGTTGTACAACCATCCCAGGAATGTACTGGCCTAAACTGGTTAGGATTGTGCCTTCAGTCTCTTGACCTCCCCTTTCTTTTTCTTTTTTTTAATCAGCAAGCAATTTTATCCACTGCTATTGCTGTGGGTGGCGCACGTGGTTAAGACACTGTGCCTGTAAACCAACAGGCCAGGGTTCAAGCCCCAGGTCGGCCCCACAAGTCAGGGTGAGCTCCTGTCCTTAGCCCAGCTCTGTGTCGCAGCTGGATCCAATCCTATTGGCTCTGCCTTTCCATTGGACTAATTCAGTGGTGTGGAGAGGAGGGATTTGCTGCTTGGGGAACAGCCTATCCTCCATAACAATCTACCCAGGCCTTCGTACTTTGCACGCAGTGTCAGCATCGAGCATGATCCCACAGTCTTTCAAGACTGATGGATGCCAAGTTATTCCTCTTCTTTCTTTACTATTTTTATTGCTGTTCACAAGAAGATAAGAAGAGACTTGCTAGATCAGGCCAAGGATCCATCTGGTCCAGCTCAGTGTGACCTATCATGTGCTTCAGGGTGTGCTCAACACAAGATCCCTGAATCCTGTGATCACACCCTTGATTCTGGCATTAGGAGATGGGCTACCCAAAGGTTATATATACCCACCATAACTTGTTGCCTGTGATGGACTTTTCCTTTATAAATCTGTCCAAACCCCTTTGAAAGTCACCTCGGCCAGGTATCATCAGCACATCATGCGACAAAGAGCACCTATTTTGTGAAACTTTAAAAAATATTTTATTGATGCAATTTCCTGATAATTATTGAACTTTAAATGTTTGCATCCTAAAAGCTGCCTAGGAAGCGTTTCCTTAAAATGGCCAAAAATGTATTCCAATACTTTGGAATACATAACATCCATTCCCAGACTATCAACATCCATGAACCCAGAGTAGCATTTCTAGCAGGGCCATGGCTTGGGGGGGGGGGTCAGGAGGGGTTGCCTCCCCCCTAAAGCCAGCATTTAGAGTTGCACTATAGATTTTTATTTTATCATACTTTTCCTTTCATTTTGTACATTACCAGTATAGATACCCGACAATTGCCCCCCTGAGAAAATTATTGCCCCCCACCTCTAGGAACTTGGCTATGGGCCTGATTCGTATGTGGGGGGAGGAGGAAAGCAAAAACCTCCACTGGCTGCCACCACTCACAGTTGAAAGTTGAAAGAACGGTATTGTGCAAACCAGTATCTGGAGGAAGGATGTCAACCCAGAAAGTGCCACAGGGTCCCCATTGGTGATAGAAAGATCTGGAAATTCAGTGCTTATCTTTGAGTTTTATGGCAGACGCAGCTGAAGCCGAAAACGGCATTAAGAGCTGCCTGGAAGCAGCATTCGGGGCAGGCGGTGGCAAAGCTCGGAACACAATGCAGTCCTGCCAACAGCCTGGAGGCAAATTGATCCTGGCTTGACTTTTCCCCCTCCACGGCAAGATCACTGATCAAATACAAAAGGCTCCCCCATCCCACCCCACCCCACCCCACCACACAGCCCTCCTGCTGACTTCTGCATTGCTTTGGAGGCTTCCAAGGTCTCTGCACTGACATCCACACAAGCCTCCGCTTGTCTTTCGGGAAGGAAACACCCCCTGATGGAATTTCAGCCTGTTCTGGTTCAGCCGCCAGACCCCAGGCCTGTTCTTCTCCCCACCCTGGCCAGGAACGCACACTTCCTCGGATGCTATCCTCCAAGAACAGAATTCAGGTTGGGTCTATGCTGGCTCCAGGAGCCGGGAAAAGGCCTTCACTGGTCTTGGAGTGACTCTGGTCCCTGGTATCCCTGGCCCGGTCAGCCCTGGAGAAGGCAGCACTGGCTGGAGAGTATTTTGTTCAGTGAACAGGCCGTAAGGCTCAGGACATAAGACTTCCTTATTGAAAAGTTATGCCTAAGCACTGTGATGATGATGATGATGATGATGATCACAGGATCCTAGAATCATAGAGTTGGAAGGGACCTAGTAGGTCATCTAGTCCAACCCCGCACCTGCAGCAGGAAATCCTCCTCAAGCATCTCCAACAGGTGCTGGTGGAGCCTCTGCTTGAAGATCCCCAGTGAGGGAGAGTCCACCACCTCCCTTGGCAATCTCTTCCACTGCCAAACCCCCCGAACCCTCAGGAATTTTTTCTGGATATCCAACCGGAATCTCCTTTCTTGCAGTTGGTACCCATTGGTTCTGGTTCTGATGATGATGGTGATGAATTACATTTTTATCCTGCCTTTCTTCCCCACCAGGGGTACTCAAGGCAGCCAACAACATGTATATACAAAAATAACAACAAACCTTCCAATCCTTTGGGGGTCTACAGATCTGAATTTTTCGTGGCAATTCAAGATAAGAGGATTCACTAAGAAAATTCTCCACCAAATTAATTCCAGCTCTGGTGGCATCACCGCCAGCCTTGACAAAATCATGGACAGAGATGACTGTGAAGATCTCAGGCATGCATGGTTGTGCTGCATCATAAATCATCCTGCGTTGGTGCAAAGGGGCATCAATTGGAACTTCCCAGCACTGTCCAGTCTCACTTATCCTGTGCTACCCTTTAGCTGGTATCACTCCTTTCTGGTATCTGAGAGGATAGGGCCATATTGATATGGTATAAAAAAATCAAAAATCAGTGGCGCTGTTGTGGCAGGTTGAACTTCCCAGAGTGGACAAGAGCTTACCTGGCTCTAGGTGCCCTCCCGCCAGTGCTCCACATTTCTTGTCTGCCACCAGATGCAGCCAGATATGGTTCACCCCAGTGTGGTAACTTTACTGCTCAATGCTGTTCAGTGTTCTGTCAACTGTTCCATGGATTTGCAAACCACAGAAAGAATATGCCCACCACTGGGTGAAAGAAATCAAAGCATCACCTCCCTGACCCTGGCAAGACTTGTGTTATCATTGATTGGTGGAACTTGGCAGTAAAGAAGACACTAGTTTGCTTCATCCACTCAGTGATGAGATCAGGCCGGATGGTGGCACTGCGGGGTGTGGATCGTTGCACAACAGCGAACACTGCCAGGCTGCAATGTTGCCTAAACATCACCAGTAACTTAGGAGGAGGCAATGGCATCCTTGGTCTTGGAGCTCCTTTTGCCATCCCATTGGTTGTTTCCCCAGAATAATGCAGCGTTCTGGGTTCGGATAGATCGGTCTCCACCTGGGGCGTTTGTGGGAATAATGATGTCAAGAGGCTGGGAGTAGGACAGACAGCCCTTGTCCCTCTGCTTGCTTGCAAAGGGAGAAACAGTCCTTATATAACTCATGATGCACCATCCACCCTCCCCTGAGGCACGGAGTGAGTGAGTGACTGTGGCCTGAGATCAGCTCCTGCATGGAAGCGAAGCCATCCAAAGTGGTGGGACTTCGTTCCATGTATCAATCTCACAAGCTCAGTCTTGCAAGCTGTGTCAGTGTGATTTGCACGGCGCAGAAGAGAGAACTGAGGCACGGACTGCTTGCAAACGCAGGCTCTGTAGCTATTTTCCAACCACTTGTTTGAAGCTGTGTAGAAGCAGGGCCTTCTTTTTCTCCTTGGGAACCCCCCGAAAGGCTCATGATCCAGAACTACTCCAGTGAGGCTAGAGGCTGTCTTGTAGTGCAGTATCGATGGAGCAATGTCGGGTTGCATTATGTCCCGGAAAACTGGAACTGTCCCCGAATTCCGAGATTGCATTCACATACTGGCAACTTTGGTGGGATCCTGTCCTGGTTTTGTGGAAGAGAATTATGTCAAGTCTAAGTGATGTGCCAATGTGGTTATTTTCAGAAGGGAAGCAGGATGGCACCCTGCAGTCCTTTCCCCTATTGTCCGGCACCTATTCCCCCAATGGTGTAGAGATCCAGTGCACCCATAGCTGGATGTGTGCATCTGCTCAGTACAGATCAGATCAGTACAGATTGGGGCTGTGGGGCTCCTACCCATACTTATAAACAATACAGACTTGTGCATTGGGAAGTCTATGGACCAGTGGCATAGCTACAGGGGGTGGAGCAGTCAGTCTTGGAGGGAATGCGAAAGGGACAGCATACTTGGTCCCTGGAAGGAATGGTTTAAACCAGTATCGATCAACATTGCAAGGTTGTTTTGACGTTTACTCCCTTTGAAAGCCTTTGACCACCTTGTAGTCCTGTATCATTGAGAGGCAAAGTATTATTACTAATTATGAACGTCCTGGAAGAAAGGACCTCCCAAAAGACATTGCTAGCGAGCGCTACACTGATGTCACAACCAACTCCACCCTTAACTTCAGTGGGAGTCTCGAAACTCCTGCTCTGCAAGGTCTGTGATGCAATGTGGTTTTCGGAGTTTTCCAAACTGGGTGAGCGCTACGAATCCATGTCCTGATTTGGGCATGTCACTCCCCCCCACCCATGGAGTGCGTGATGACAAGCATGCATATCTGGGAGATCCCCAAGAATAATTCCTCTTGTAAACATGATGATGACCTGCCCAGTGCAGAAGGGTTGGTGGACCCAGAGTTTGCATTGCTCCCCTCAAGTCTGTTTATCGACAAGAGGATCCTAAAAGGATGGACCTCTCCAGACTTGAATCCTTCGCTATCCAAGATGTGTCCTGAATTGGGGATCTTCAAGCAGAGGCTTGAAAAGCACCTGTTGTAGATACTCTAGGAGAATTTCCTGGGGGGTTGGACTAGATGACCTTCTAGGCGCCTTCCAACTCTAAAATTCTATGATTGTGTCACTTATCAACAGATAATGCCATCTCTTCTTTTCTGAGGAAGATCCACGTTTATGTTGTTGATGTTGTTAACTGGGGTGCTGGCAATTGAACCTGGGTCTTTATAAGCACATAAGGCTTACACGTGCTCATAAAGATCCGGGTTCAGTTACCAGCTCCCCAGTTAAATGACCTGTGGCAGTGGGACGGAGACCCCTCTCTACCAGAGACCCTTGGAGAGATGCCACCAGTAAGAACGGAACATACTATAAATGCGTTAAACAAATACTGAGTGAGGTGGACTAATGCTCTGACTCAGGTGGCTTCGCTACTCAGCTTCTCCTGTTCTTTTGCAGGCAACTTACAGGCTACTCGGGCCTTGATGGTGTCCAGCATCCTCCTGGGACTGATTGCATCTTTTGTTGCTGTGATTGGAATGAAATGCATGAAGTGCATGGAAGACGATGAAGTCCGGAAGATGAGGATGGCCGTCTTCGGAGGCATTATTTTCCTGATCTCAGGTTAGTTGTGGCTTGGGGTCTGGGATTTGGGATCCTTAAGGGGATCTGACAAGGAAGACAGACTGGGAAGTGATCATATGATCATAAGACTGGATTTTTACCAGATTTGTCCTCTTTTTTAGCTTTCTGTCCAGGTGTTCTCCCAAAGGGCTTCATTGTCTTCCATTTTGGAACTTGGCAATGGGGGCACTACCCCATCGTGTCATATGTCATTGGATTCATATTGAAGAGCAGAATCCAATGCAAAAGTTAGTTATTAATATCTCCTTCTTATCAAAATCTATGGCCAAAAACTAAAAATAAAAAATATGCATTGAGCTCTGTTGGAAAGTGAAAGTGCCCAATTTTGTGGCTTTATTTGTGAGTTGGCAAATATGCCATTGCCCACCAGAAAGGCCAGGCTGAGAGGAATCCAAGACCTTGTCATCTTTTTGAGGTTTGGGCATCTGGTCACCCTGGAAGTAGCCCAGATCTGGGCTCCTGAGAAGCAGAGAGTGAGGACAGAGTCTCAGCAGTCTTGGTGCTGATCGGAGGGAGATCCTAGAATGTGGTCCTCAGGGATCTGGTGCAGGTTCCTGGCAGATGCTTGGAATATGCACTGGAGCTCCCTTGAGGAAATCTGGCCTGGATGAGCCTGGGAACCACATGTGTGGGACTCTTCTTGACCTAATTGGACTGTCTTGGTCCTCATGGTTGGACTGTGGTGGTCCCAATTTTGCTTGATGACCCCTCTCCTCTTTGGAGCTTACCTCGGTAGAATCTGTGCCTGTGTTTTCCACTGTTCAGTCACAGCTCCCTTCTGTTTTCTCTTCTCCTGTAGGTTTTGCAGCTTTGGTTGCCACATCATGGTATGGAAACATTGTGGCTCAGGAATTCTTCAACCCTTACACGCCAATCAACACCAGGTATGTAGGCCCTTCTGTCTGTTTGGCTCCTCCAGCTGGAAGCATCTCCCCAAGATCTTACCCAGCTCCTCCACACAAAGTCTCCCAGAGAACTGAGATGCCAGGGTCTGAATCAGGCCCAATCTTTTGCCATTCAAAGCTACACTGGGGTCATCACTGTCATTCTGTCTCCAAAGAGAATGTATGTTGCATCCCATCCATAACTTTGTCCCCTGAAGAACCTTGAGCAACCTGAAGCCATATTAACACAGTCTATAACCTAATTTGGGGTTCACAACCTCTTCTTCTTTCCTCTTTGGGGCTAAGAAGGGTAGCCCATTCAGACTATATTTCAAATATTAGGTTGTCCATGTTTGGCAATATATATATATGTCTTGACCTTGACCTCTTTGCTGGAATTAAAAAAAAGCCGAGATCCAGCAAGCCAGAACCAGCCTCACCAAATGGGTAGGGAGTCCCATATTGTAGGACGGGACTTCTCAAAGGTCACTGTGATGGGGATGGAACCTGATTAATGGGGTTGTCCTTCCTTCTTCCAGGTTTGAATTTGGACAAGCGCTCTTCGTGGGATGGGCAGCCGCATCTCTGGTCCTGCTGGGTGGGGCCTTCCTCTGCTGCTCTTGCCCTAGAAGAGAAACCTCCTATCCAGCCACACGGCCATACCCAAAGAGCGCCCCATCTGCAGGGAAGGACTATGTATAATATGGAATGGAGATGGCGCAAGGCGCTACCTTGGCATTGGCGATCCCAGGAGGACACAGCCTTTTGCTGTCCTTCCTTCCCGGAGCGGAGCAGATGCATTCAGCATGCAGCTCTTTGTAAAACGTGTGTGTGTGTGATTGTGGGGGGGATCCTATGGGTGTGAATGCGCAGGTGAGTGTAGCTGTTCCTGAATGTGTGGTCCTTCCTTGCCCTGCCTTCTAATGAGAAAGTCCAGCTTCAAAAGAAGTGGCAGTGGAGCATCTAAACTTCAGGGAAATGCCAAGAGACAGTCTTTCCAATGTGCCGGGGTTTCCTCCACTGATCCTCTCAAGCATGGTCCTGCCATCTACCGCCACTCTCCCTCTCATTACTACCTTTTGTATACATATATATATATATATGTCTTTATCCAAGCAACAGCATAGTGTAGAAGAGCAAGTGTCCCAATGTCATGAAGAAGGATCTGCTTGGAGAATCTTTTTGGAAAGTGTGAATGTATCGGGATTTCTGTTTGTTCCCCTCTTTCCCAGAGTCATAAAAATGTGGAAACAATAAGCACAGAGCATGCAGTTGTAATAGGGCATGAAAGTGTCCCCAATCCGTGGCTCAGAGGGTCCCATTTTGTAACCTACAGTCCATCTGTCAGGAAAACATATTGTTTTCTAGAAGTCTTCATTCAGCTTGAGCCAGGATAGAGTCTCAAATCCCACCTCTGTTAGGGTCTCACTCCCCAAATACCCGTGGGGAAAATGGTGAATTAATTTTCTAGATTGGGACAAGAGTGAGATGCCATTGGATGGAGGACAATATGAGATAAAGAAAAGTTGTGGCCATGAACCACAACTCATAAACTTGTGTACCCACCTCAAGTTGCACAGCACAGTATACATATAGGGCAAAGGTGTGATTTAAATGTCATCAGTATCTCAACTATCGAAGAGTCCTTCAAGGTCCTCTGTGTCCTGGAGAACCGAGACCTGGTTTCCAAAGACATGATCATCATATGAGATGCAGGATCATTCTCCAGCCTCCCAAGCCACAAGTCAGGGCTACCAAACGCCACCTCCAGTATGTGGACGTGTGAATCCCTGATACTTTGCCACAAATCTTGCTGCCCGGCCTTGATTCCACCTGGCGCTCTGAGCTCCATTACTTGAGAGTGAGCCATAGATGTCAGTGGGACTCCTTCTGAGCAAACTCGCTGCATATCACATCTGTTTCAACCCATGCCTTGTGTGCAAATAACTGATGATTCAATGCTGTGTAAATTATCTAAATTTCAGTGGGGGGAATTAAACTTTTATATGGAGATCTTATAAAGAGTGTTAACCATTTTCAATAAATGTAGTTTTTTTTTAAAGAAAACATGCTTTAGTTGTGTTTCTTATCCTTATATTACTATCTCAAATGGGACTCAAAACCCAAACTTCCTTTTCAGGAAGGGAATTAATCCTTTAATAAGTTCCCGAGTTCTGAAATGGAGCAACAATAGAAGTTCATTTCATCCAATGAAATCTATTTTCGGTAACTTCAGAACAGAAAGTCCACTTTACAAGATGCCTTGTGAACTCTTGGCATTTGCTTCCCCCGGATGCAACGACAGCCGAGTGACTCCAAAACAAATCCAAATGGTCAAGTCTGGCAGTTGCAACTGCAGCGATCAAGGGTGCAGCTGCCAGCCCAGCGCTTTGGGAGTGGAGCGTTCTCTGCATGGGCAGGGCTGCTTGCCTGTTCTGTATTTTTCTTTTCTTGCCATCCCAAAAGTGGAGAAGCACATACCGTATTTACTAGAATCGGCACATACCATATTTACTAGAATCAAATGCACACCTTTTTTCAATCAGATTAACCCCCAAATCCAGAGTAACTACAGGAGCACATAAGAGACTTTATGTGCACCCGTAGTTACTGCACCACCTAGTGAAAACCTATGGGAAATTCAGATTGCAATCCAGAGTAAGTTGTTCTTACACCGGAGCAAGGACTCATAGAATCATAGAATCCTAGAGTTGAAAGGGACCTAGTAGGTCATCTAGTCCAACACCCTGTGTGTCGCAGGAAATCTTCCTAGATCATCCCCGACAGGTGCTCATCAGGAATGTTTTCCGGATATCCAACCGGAATCTCCTCTCTTGCAGTTTGTCCCCATTGGTTCTAGTTCTGCTTTCAGAGGCAGCTGAGAAGAAATGAGCCCCTTCCTCCCTATGACAGCCCTTCAGGTATCTGAAGAGGGAATCATGTCTCCCCTCAGCCTCCTCTTCTCCAGGCTGAACATCCCAAATTCCCCCAACCTTTCCTGGTAGGGCTTCCCTTCCATCCCACTGATCATTCTTGTCGCTCTCCTCTGGACTCGCTCCAGCTTGGCTGCATCTTTCTTCAAGTGAGGAGCCCAGAACTGAACACAGTACTTCCCGTAGTTACTCTGGATTTTGCCCAGAATTTTGGGTCTGCACTTGGAAGTCAGCGACAATCGACCAAAGGGTCAACCAAAACAGTGGGGTCTTGCCACACTGCATGGTGACTGAAGAAGCACCTGCCTGCACACACAACAAACCCACAACTGGGAGAAATGGCATCAGAGATCCAGAATAGCAGACTCCATCACTATGTGGGGTAAAGAAGAAGATATTGCATTGGTGTATGCAATAAAATAATTTTTGCACCTATGCATTACAATCACCAGTAAAATTTTAATCTCTTTTAATTTTAACTTTTAATTTTTAATCTCTGAGGCACTGGTCTCATCCCTCCCTCCCCCCCACCCCCCCGAAGTGGCAGAGAAGTGCCTTATGGCACATTAACAATACCCCTTGCCGGCATGGGACTTGTGGCAGCCTAATTGGGGATTAGGAGTGCACTGATGTTCCTATAATGCTAAATCCGACAGCAGCTGAATCATGCTCTCAACTGCCATTTAAACTCAGGATATTCTTGGGACAACATTTCGCTGATCTGATCCGCACAGTGAAAAATGGTATTTTTCAAGTTTCAGGATCATGTAGAGAACCCAGTAGCCCTTTGAAAATTTGGTACCCTGCCCTTTCTAGAAGTGGCAAAGACTGAGGGTGCAATCCAGAGTAACTACGGAGAGTCCTCGCTCTGGTGTAAGAACAATTTACTCTGGATTGCAATGTGAATTTCCCATAGGTTTTCACTAGGTGGTGCAGTAACTACGGGTGCATGTCTTTAACGTAATGTCTTTTACATACTCCCATAGTTACATAACTACGTAATGTCGTTTACATGCTCCCATAGTTACTCTGGATTGTAGGGTGAGGCTGCAATCCTGACCCCCCCCCCATTAGGCCAGCATAAATCTCAGCACAAGTCCTGTGCTGGCCTGGGGGTGTCACAAAAGTGCTTGAGGGCACTTTGGAACCACTTGTGGGGTATCGTTCGGCCAGTGCACAGACATGCGCCAGCCGGCCTCCCCACACTACTGCAGGGATAGGGTTGCTGTCCTAAATTGGTTCAGAGTGTGCCCCGTGTTTGCATAGCACAAACAAGGAGGAAGACTCCTGTAAATGGTGCTGAGAACTCATGCATTGGGACATGGCACTGCCATGCAACATAAGTCTATGCAAGTATGCTAAGGATTTGCTGTGTTCCTCATGCAAATTATATTCAATGATCCAGGCCAGTTGTAATCATGAGACTGAGATTTAAAAAACAGGAAGTTGACCATATGACATTGTTACCATGATGGACACTTTACATAGTGGAGATAATGGTCAGGTTTTATTTTTTCCTTGATAACCTTGAAGAGAAGTTTTGCTTTTGTTGTTTGGCCGTCTCCAGAATTATCTTCCAACAAAAAAAAAGTTCTGGCAGTTTTCTTGGAGTGCTTCTTTACAGGAGGGGAAAACAGGAGGGGAAAAACAAGGAGAGGAAGGGAATGAGGAAAGCAAGCAAGCAAAGCATGCTGGCAGGAAATGAGCAAACATAGGCACAACATGGAATGTATATATGGTCTCCAGGAATGAATCATAGAATTGGAAGGGACCTCACCGGTCATCCAGTCCAACCCCCTGCCTGTTGCAGGAAATCCTGCTGCATGAAGCTTTGCTGGGAGGAAGAGACCATTAAGGACCCACTCCACAAGCACACCCTACTCTAGTTAGGATTGCAATTGGGCATGTCTGGCCCAGGTTAGGGTCCAAAGGTGGACCTCAGTAAGGTGTGTGCCAGGGCCAAAATCAAGGGCCAACACCTGTGACTAGCTGATCTCGGAGGCAGCAAATGTCCACCATAGCCTCTACTGCACCGTGTGCAAGCCAGGACCCCTGGCACTGCTGATCAGGCAGCAGTAGAGGGCATCCTCCTCTTTTATCAGAAAATAACTTGAATAATCTGTCTCTTGATTGTGTGTCAGAGCTTGGGGTGTCTGGCAGTGATTAAACTGGGGATGTGCAGTGGGTGGGGAGGCAGAATCTCACCCATGGCAGTGTTCAAACAGCACTGATGCTGTTGATGTGTGCAAACACTCACAACCCCCATGCTCTTCAGAAGTTCTTGCATCTATTGGCTGCCCACTTTCTGGGCACCATTAGCAATGTATGGGAATGTGCCTTGTGGAGTTTTGCTCCAGGGCTTCCCCAAAGCAGGAGCCACCAGTGATCTAGTCTCATCATGCAGAACGTGCTCCAATGCACATTTTCCAACCATTCTAAGACGGACCAGCCAGACCTGTGCACAAAATGCCACTGGCAGCCACACCATGGGTTTGCCGGAGCCCCACTGTTACCTGATTTTAATTAATTCGACAAGGATCTGAGAAAGCGGAGTGAGATTCAAACCGTTTATTCAGATCTGAATGACCAACACTTGAGCAACTGGGCTCTGGGTGTTTGGCCCCGAGCTATGGTTTCAACATAGTTTTATAGTTAAGTTCTGCAAAGGGGAGGGGGTTTCCACATCAATTGCCACGTATACAAATTTCACATAGAACATTCTAGCTGAGGCGCATGATCGCTCCATATTTGGTTATAGCTTTAGCCTGTTTTCTAACCCAGTTCCTTATTTTACCTTCTTAACATGCTCTTGGCTCCCATTGCACATGTTTGCATGTAATTTTAAAATTTTCCAGTTGATATTGTTGCTTCTGCAGGTGCAAAACAGGAAGTATACAGTTGTGGGTAAGCCTTAAAGGGTATCTTGCAAGGTCCTGTGGTTAGCTCTTGGCCTTACAAACTTGCATTATGAACTTGTACTATGAAGTTCTGTAATACTGTTAATTGAAATGCAATTAACATAAGCCTTAATTAGAATTATAAATCTTATGATTTAGCATAATCTCACACCGGTGATATTGTCGGTTATCTGACTGGCCCCTTTCACCAATTATCCCTTGGAGGTCAGAGGGTTGTGGAGCAAAGGCAGGGCTGGCACTGATCAAGATTCCCCCCTCTTGCTCAGTTGCTGGAGCTACGTAATATGGGGCGAAAAATATCTGTTTTCTATGCATGGAGCTCCAAAATACAGGACCAAGAAATATCTCCGTCTTCTGCTCACTGTGGGTGGCTTTGAGGATCAAGTTGGAGTTCAGTCTCTAGTGCTTTAAGTGAACAGCCTCGTTCTTGGAGATGTGGCAGAAGGGAAGGTGGAAGGGGTGGTGGCCGCTTGGTGATGTCTGGCGAGTGTTTACTGTCTTCCCTTTTCTTCCCCATCTTTGTTGTGAAGGAAGAAGTTCAAGGAAGCCAACACTGTCTTTGCATATTGCTTCTTGCACTTTGGGAGCTCAAGGCCAAGTGACACGTGACGCCGGGAAGTGTGTAGTTGTTGCTTGGCAAATGCAACAGGCCACTTCTGTGGGAGGACAAATCTTGTCACCCAGGCCGTTTTCCATAACAGGGAATAAATACGGGTGTCCGGATTGATTCAAGGTGCTGTAGCTTAACACAGGAAGAACAGAGGATCAACAGGAGACAAAAGTGTCTTGCTCTTCCCCCCCCCCCCACCCAAATCTTCCATTCAGCTCCAGTTTGCATCATGGGGCTTGCACTGGAGAAGCACATGGTGCCCAACTTGTACCCCGTTTCTTGTTTGTGGTGTCTGCTCAGTCAAGTTCTCAACAGTCAACCTGGCTTGGCCTGGTGGCCCCATCCAGACTGCACTTTCCCCTGTGGTGCCCTCAGTCTTGCTCAATCTGGACTATGCCCTTATCAGTCAGGAACCAGCCCCAGCAGAAGCCTGGCAGTAGGATGGGCAGTGCAAGATATGTAAGGCACATGGTGTTCAAAATGTCATTAATGAGAGAGCTCTTCAAGGGGAAGGTGACGTGCAAATGCAGCCGGTCTGGCCAAGCTGGTTTTCCCTGGAATTGGAGCTTCCACATTCCAAGCCTGGGATCCTCACCTGAGACTGATCTTGCAGCATCCTGTAATTAAGCCCCAGGATTTGTGCGGCTGGTCTTGGGAATTACCAAAGGCATCACTAGGGCTTGTGTCACCCAGTCTGTGCAAGACCTGACTGCATCACCCCTTGATGGATCTCCTCCTTTTCCCGACCACACAGAATAAATTACAGTGTCATTGTTGTTTTTAATTGTTATAATTTTATTGTACTGTTTTTATTTTTATAATATATTGCTATATAATGTTTTTAAATGTTGGATTTTATGTGATGCAATTGTAATGGCATTTAATTGATTTTGTGCTATTTTTATGTGAGCTTCCTTGAGTCCCGTAGAGAAAAATCAGTAGAGAGATAGATAGATAGATAGATAGATAGATAGAGAGAGAGAGAGAGAGAGAGAGAGAGAGAGATGGAAGGGATTGATGGAAGGAAGGAAGGAAGGAAGGAAGGAAGGAAGGAAGGAAGGAAGGAAGGAAGGAAGGAAGGAAGGAATAGATAGATAGATAGATAGATAGATAGATAGATAGATAGATAGATAGATAGATAGATAGATAGATAGATAGATAGATATGGAAGGGATTGATGGAAGGAAGGAAGGAAGGAAGGAAGGAATAGATAGATAGATAGATAGATAGATAGATAGATAGATAGATAGATAGATAGATAGATAGATAGATAGATAGATAGATAGATAGATAGATAGATATGCAAAGCCCAAATGCAGTGACATCACTAGTGTTGGTGTAACCCCATTCACTATGTTTATTTTTAATATATAACAGTACAGGTCAGCCAAACACACCAAGGAGTAAAAAAATCACTGGCCAACTTGATTTAGGCTGCAATCCTAAAGACAATTTCCTAGGAGTAGGGCCCATTGAACACAATGGGGCTTACTTTTGAGTAGACATGGTTCAGATTGTGCTCACAGTTCACAAAATAATGATTTAGGGCACAATTTGAACCATGTCTACTCAGAAGTCAGCCCCATTGTGTTCAATGAGTCTTACTCCCAGGAAAGTAATCTTAGAATTGCAGCCTAAATAAGAGTTCTGCTGTTAGCTCTGATTCAAAGACATGAAAAGTGGCTCACAGTAACACCTTGTTGGTTTCCTGCTGTGTCATAACAACATCTCATTGATTAGCATTGTTTAGAAAATATTTTTTTTGTTATTTACCCATAAATGTTAATAAAATAAAAATATTTTGCTGCTATTTGTTTTACTGCATTCTGCAGTTTGCAGCGCACATCAAATGATATATGACAGGATGGCATTATTTTAATGAGTTATTGCTTTTAACTGCATTTATTGTTTTATTTCTATTACTGTTTATTGTATAAATTATTAATTGTTAGCTGCCTTCGTTGCCCTTTGGGGAGAAAGGTGGAGTACAAATCTAAGAAATGAATAATGAATAAACGAACGAATTCCAGTTTTGGCCGCTCCCTTTCGATCTCTGCTGGTGGCCCCCAAACCCCTCCAGAGGGGTACTCAAGAGGGATGGCACAGAGTTCCTCCCATGACTTGCAGGTAGAAGCAGCAGGAGGCTGGGCTGGTAACCTTCCGGTCAGTTGGCCGCATGAAGCATGGTGCAAGCACAGTCCCCCCCCCCCCTTTCCATCTGTCCCATGTCTTTCCCTCTATAATTCCCATATCCCGGAGTTGTCCCCCAATCCAGTTCTCTGCCCTGTGGTGGTTCCACATCTCAAGGCAGAGGATAGTCCCAGAACGTTGATGGTGAAGTCTAGACAACCTTATGAGACCTAGTGAAAGATCTAAGCCTTTGGCTCTGATCCCTTTTGTTTAGGGTGTTTCCTTTTTTCCCGAGTCTCGTCCGCTCTGCTCCACTTGGGGAGTGCCATCCTCGTTCCCCTCTGTTGAAGAAAACAGCAGCCCCCGCTGGGACCCTCCTTTGAAGTGCTCTTCCCTGCAATATTGGACGGAGGCCTGCATTTCATGTTCTCCGCGCAGCCCAGCCCTTGTTCCTCGGTGTGCCGAAGGGGTGGCCCTGCACTCTTCCCAACCCTGCTACATTTGCAGGCAGACAAGCCTCAACACAGCTGGTGGGAATTGGGGAATGCACCACGGAGGGGCCGGAGGCGTAGGTGGGGCTCGGCAGGGCGAAGAGTCAGAACAGACACCTGCGGTGAGCGAGAACCAGGAAAGCTGCAAACACTGCAGCGCCTCGTCCCAGCCCACCCACCTCTTCTTGGCAAGCAGTGACTTGAGGTCCAGAAAGTGCAGGGGGCCTGCCCGTTGCAGGGCTCAAGAAAGGGGCTTCGCCTTTCACCCTGACTGGGTCAGCATGTCCAGTATCTAGGACACATTTGGAGACTGATGCCACACTACTGTGGAAAGAGAAAGCTTTTCCTCAACCCCACTGGTTGGGCTGGTAGCATCCCCACTTGGTTACTCCATTTAGGTCTTCTCTAGAGGACTAGTTCTCATGATGGTGTAAAGCAGTGATTCTCAATCTTCCTAACGCCATGACCCCTTTATCAGTTCCTCATGTTGTGGGGACCCCCAACCATAAAATTATTTTCGTTGCTACTTTATAACTGTGATTTTGCTACTGTTATGAATCGTATAGTAAATATCCGATATGCAGGATGTATTTTCATTCGTACAAATGAAATGTGTGTTCTATGCACACATTGAACACAATGGGATTTATTTCAGAGTAGGCATGCATAGGATTGGGACCTGAGGCTGTCAGTCAGCCCCAGTGCGCATGCAGCTACAGCCAGAGGTCTGGCAAGCCTGACCTGGCCCCCTGCACCAGGGGTCTTTAGGCGACCCCCAGGAAACGTCTAGGTGACCCCCAAAGGGGTCCCGACCCCCACTTTGAGAAACGCTGGTGTAGAGCATCTCAGGTAAGCCAGCAAACATCTGCGCAGGAGTCTAACTTCTTCCACAGTGGTGACTTGTGCTGGCCTAATAGTGTGCACTCTGGATGCACAATCCTAACCAATTTAGGCCAGAGTGACTCACCCATCTCTCCGTTCTTTGGGTGTTTGGGGAGGCCAGCATATATCCTACAACCCCCAGGAGTGGTAGAGAAGTACCTTACAAGACTTTCTGACACAATACTTTTGCATGGGACTTGCAATACTTTTGCATGGGACTTGCACTGGCCTTACCAGGGGTTAGGGTTGCACTGTCAGTCTTTGAACCTCACTGATTTTATGGAGACAGATGCAGTTGGAAGCCAAGCTCATGTTTAATGCTTTCCTGCCTCTTTGATCAGCCCTCTCCAAAAATAGCAGGTGCCAATCAGGAGCTTATCAGAACCCGACTGCTCTGGTTCCCCCTCAAATCACTCCGCAGGTGTGGTGTGCGCACAATTACCTGCATTGCCTGAATCAAGACTGATTGGGAATCTGGATGGAGCCCAGGAAAGTATGTGTCAGGCTCTGCACCTGAAGTCAGCCTCAGTTTCTGATGTGTCCACAATGCCTGGAGGGGTGGGAGGGAACCCGGGAAAAGTGGGTCAGCAATGGATACCTCTCGCTTAGTTGTGGGCAGAATGCCAGCCGGGTATGGCAGCGCCGTCTGCTCCAAGGGCCAGTTTCGTCTCAGGGCTGCCTGGGCTTCCTACGCCCAGCCTGGCCGTTGTTTCGCTCTCCTTCTCTCTCGGGAACTTGATGTCTGGAACATGTTGCTTCATGTCGGGACTTGTTTACAAGTCCCTTGCGTGGCTCTGACATCCCAACGAGGCCTGTTTTCCTGGCCTGACAGCCTGGGAGAGGCACACAGAAGCACTGAGAAGCCAGAAAGCAACGTCAGCCTCTAATTTAAGGGAAAAACTAGAGGTGGTCTCCAGATGGGGTGTCACATAGGTTGCCATAATTCTCTTCCACAAAACTGGGACAGGACCCTCTATCAAACTTGCCAGTATATGAATGCAATCCCTAAAAATCTGGACTGTCCAAGACTCCCAGTTTCTGGGATATACGGCAACCCTGGTGTAACATCAGAAGAATTTTGATCTTCCAAGTTCCCATACAGATTCCTTTGGTGTCTTCCCGGAAACAAGAGAAGAAGGATTGGGTCCACCAATGCTGCCTGGAGTGTGACCAAGTGCTTGCAAGGAAAAGCCAGCCTGCAGCAATTGCTTGGTCTGATTCCAACCAGGCCCCCTGGCCAGCAGGGCATTGGCATGCAAAAATTAAGATTAAAGATTAAAAGATTAAAAATTAAAGATAAATTTATTGGCCAAGTTTGAATTCCATACTAGGAATTTGACTTTGCCTAGTGGCTACATAAATACTTACAATAAACCATAAAAAACAGTTAACACAGCAATAGAACAAATAAAAGAACATTCAGTTCAAATTGAACATTATGTTTGAATTGAAACACTGCCTCAGTATTCACTCAGTAATCACCACTGCATAATTATGTATTAGGAAAATTATTAATTTTAATTAATTATTAATACACTAGTGAAAAGCGTACCGGTGTTGTGGGTGTAACATTTTCCCCTATGCCATCCCCCCATGGCGCAGAAACACCCCATGTGCCACTTCCCCCCATGTGCATCATTCCCCCATGTGCAACTTCCCCTCATGTGCAACTTTCCCCCATGGCAACTTCCCCATGCACAACTCTTCCCCACGCGCAACTTTCCCCCATGCGCAACTTTCCCCCATGCGCATCATCCCCCCATACGCATCATCCCCCATGCGCAACTGCCACCCATGTGCAACTTCCATCCATGCGCAACTTCCCTCATGCACATCATCCCCTCATGTGCAACTTCCCCCATGCGCAACTTTCCTCCATGAACAACTTTCCTCCATGTGCAACTTCCCCCCATGCGCAGCATCCTTGCCAGTGCAACATCCCCAGTGCACCAGGGTCTGAGCACCCAATTGGCTGGTTGTTGTTCAGTCTCCAGTGTTAAGTATAGGACAAAAACACGTTGCTCCCTTTTCAGCCCCTGAAGGGTTAAATTTCCCCACATGGGTTCTTGGTGGATCCCTCCCAGAATTCCATCTTCCAGGCCCACCAGTTGGGGTGGAATGTTGATGAGTCAGCAATTCTCAATGCAAAGTATAGGGAGGAAAACGCGTTGTGCCCCTTTTCACCCCCTTCCGGTTGGAATTTCCGAAAACCGGTTTTCCTCCATCATGGAAGGAACACCCACCCCAAATTTCACACTTCTAGGCCCAGCGGTTTTGGCAGGGCAGTGATGAGTGAGTCAGTGAGTCAGTGAGTGACTTTTCTCTTTTATATATATATAGATAATTATGTATTTAGAAAAAACTGTCCTTGTGCCTGGATGGCACAAGAATTCATATTGTGGGCGAAGGCCACAGAGGTTCTCTAATAGAGTATGTTTGGCACATCGAAACCATCTGCTGGCCATTTGATGGTTGAAGGATACCAGTTGCCATACTGGGAAGAGATAATTAGCCCAAACTTCTCAGCAGGCCTAACAATGTATCGGTGATGCATCACATCTGAGCCCTGCTAATGCATGCTTCAGACTCATGACTATTCAGGAGTTTACTGCACACACAGGAAAGCAGACAGATTTGTTTTAATGAAGGAGAGTTCTCTAAACAGCCTGCCTGGGTAGGCACAGCGGCACACATGTGCCGAAATGTACTCACAGTTTGTACACACATAGGTGCCATATGGACAGTCGAGCAAATGCGTAAAGGTCCGGCATAGGGTTGCCATATGTCCTGGAAAACTGGGACTGTCCTGGTTTTCAGGGATTGCGTTCACATTCTGGCAAGTTTGACAGGGAGTCCTGTCCTGGTTTTGAGGATGAGAATTATGGCAACTAGTCTGGAAGGCCTCCCCCCATGACCCCAACCTTCCTCCCCCCATAAACATTCATGATATACTTATGGTATATTCATGGATTCATGGTATACTCAGTGCTATAATGAAAACAGATATTCTTGTGAACATCTGAACTTCAGTGATGCTGATGTTCCCAAATGTGATGAACTGAAAACCTGAATGCATGCAGATGAACTGTAGGAAGAACCACTCAAGAGGAGTCTCTCTCTCTCTCTCTCTCTCTCTCTCTCTCTCCCCTGATTTTCTTTCTTTCATAACTTCCATCAACCAGCAATCACGCCAACAGCTTCTGTGCTTCCTGCTGGAATGAACTGGCCTCTTGGTCTCCCATTTAGAAAGCTCAGGCATGATTTATTTTTAAAGGTGGAGATGGACAGTGTTGATGCCCCCCCCCCAACCCCTCCTAATCACAGTAGAACATTCTGAGCAGATGTGGAGGAGCAGGAGCCAAGAAGCTTTGGGAGACGTCCCAAGCGATGTGAGATTCCCTCCAATCCCCATCCACATCAGGCCTCCGTCAGACTTGAAAGACTATGGTATCATGCTTGGCACTGCATACGCTGCATGCGAAGCACGAAAGCCTGGGTTAGATTGTTATGGAGGGTAGGCTGTTACCCACGCAGCAAATCCCCCCTTTCCACATCACTGAATTAGTCCAATGGAGAGGCAGAGCCAATACGATTGGATCCAGCTGTGTCGCAGAGCTGGGCTAAGGACAGGAGCTCACCCTACGTCGTGGGGCCAACCTGGGTCTCGAACCCTGGCTTTCTGGTTAACAGGCACAGTGTCCTAGCCACTTGCGCCACCCACAGCCCATGCACCACATGCAACACCACACCACATGAGAGGGAAGGAAATTGATCTCCCATGCCATCATCCTACCATTTCCCTGCGCACATGCACACGCACACACAGTTCTCCAAGCGGGACCCAAAAGGAGAAGTGTCTCTGCCGAAAGTGAAGTGCAGGAGTGGATCATAATGGGTTTTAATGGGGTGGGGAGAGTTCCTGTCCTTGAAATTGGAGCTCCCACCCACACAGGCACTCCTCTTCCTCCAGGCTTCGTGTCAAGCCCTGCACAGCCGTGGCCACATTTGGCACAGCCTTGAGGGTCAGGAGAGCCAAAGCGCCTGCTTTCCTATTCAGGCCACAAAGCAGCTTCTCTCCCCCATGGCCATTTATTGGCAACAGGCTTGAATGCGGACAATAAATGAGTTGGCGCAAGCCAAGCCAAACCACCCACAAGCTCACCCCACATGCTGGCTACACCCAGCCTCTCCGGCCTCTCCAGTTGGAAGCAGCCAGAGGCTTCGGACTCCAGGCACCTCTCCTGGGAGTCACTTGCAGGGTTTGTGACGGGCACCTGAACACTCCCAAACACCATCAGGCTTGGCGTCCTCGGAAATGGGAGGCAGAGGAAGCCACGGGAAGTTTGCAGGAACGTGCAAATCAATGGGAAGCGACGTTCACACACATGAACGTTCCCTAAGGGTGAGGGTCAAAGAAAGCAGCTACACAATGCCTAAGGGTCAAAACAGACGATGGAAGAGGTTCCCAACCTCCTCCAGACAGGGATGCTGGAGGGGAGGGAATGCTGAACTCCTTCCCCACCCTCTAGTCCTCTCCTGTAGCAAGATGTATGCAACAGAGCAGCAGTTTTCAATCTCTCTATCTCATGGCACAATAACTTGGCACTACAATTGTTAAGGCACACCATCAATATTTTTTTAACCTTCGACAAGGTACACCATCATCTTTGCAGGGCTGGGTCAGATCCCCCAATTGTCATATCATGGTACACTCTACCATTGTGATCTTACTCCCATTGTGTTCCTACTCCCAGGAAAGTGTGGTTAGGATTGCAGCCTAAATCTTTGGTTTGTTTTAAACCCTTTGTGGTTTGGTGATGGAAAGTGAGCATGGCTACTGGAAGCATCTCCTTGGCATGGCATAAGAACATAAGAAAAACCTCCAGCGGATCAGGCCTCCAGGAATTAGGCTGGAGGCCATCATCACATCCTGTGTCAGGGAGTGCCACAGACCCACTACTCACTGGGTGAAGAAAACGTTTGTCCATCCTAACCCTCCCAACATCCAATTTTAGTGCATGTCCTTAGTTCTGGTGTTATGTGAAAGGGAAAAGATCTTCTCTCTATTTACTCTATCCATCCCTTGCATAATTATAAGTGAAGCAGCCCTTGAAAAAGTGCACCTTTCCCAGTTATACCCAGTGTAAACTGTATTGTGATACATGGAAATTGGAGCTGACTCATCTTAAGACCAGAAGTGGGCTGCAGCCAGTTCGCACCAGTTCGCTAGAACCAGTTGTTAAATTGGGCCCAATCCTAGTGAACTGTTAGCTGGTGCTAGGATTGGGACCAATTTGCTACACCCCCTTATTCCGGCAAGCTCCGAGTTGGAGCAGCAGCCAGAAGCTGCTGCTCGATCTCGCAGCTAGCCAGAATAGCGCTGTGTGCAAAGACTTTGGACATGCACAGAGTGTCTCTGCACACCCAGGGCCTTGCTCCAGAGGTGAGGCCAGCTACTCCACCTCCAGAGCAAGGCCCAATGGCTGCGCAGATGCACTGCGCATGTCCAAAGTCTCGGATATGCGCACTGCGTCCCTCTGCATGGTCATTTGGCCTCACTAGGGAGGCGGAGCAGCAAGTGCCATTCCACCTCTCTAGCAAGGCCAAATGGCCCCACAGAGGCACAGACCTCCTCCTCTCCAAGGAGAAGCTGGTGTCTCCGCCTTGGAGAGGAGGAAGTCTCCTCTGAAGCCAACCAGCTTCAGAGGAGACTTCACATGTGCCAACCTTGGCATGCGCGCAGTGCATCTTCTGAAGCCAGCTGGCTTCAGAAGATGTACTGCGCATGCGTGAAACTTGGCGCATGCGCAGTGCGTCTTCTGAAGCCGGTGAACTTCAGAAGACGCACTGCGTATGCGTGAAACTTGGCTCATGCGCAGTGCTCTTTTGAAGCTGACCGGCTCCAGAAGTTGTACTGCGCATGCGCCAAGGTTGGCGCATGCGCAGTGTTCTGGGGTGGCTGTGAACTGGTTGTTAGCCAGTTTGTAGCCCACCACTGCTTAAGACCTTATTATTTCCATGCTGTATCATAATTATCTCTCTTTGGCACTCAGAGCAATCAGTTTCATAGTTCAGTTTAGGCTTATGTTCAGTTTGGGCTGTGGGTGGTGCAAGCTGTAAAGACGCTGTGCCTGTTAACCAGAAGGCCAGGGTTTGATTCCCGGGTCGGCCCCACAAGACAGGGTGAGCTCCTTTCCCTTGCCCAGCTCTATGATGCAGCTGGATCCAATCGTATTGGCTCTGCCTTTCCATTGGACTAATTCAGTGGCGTGGAGAGGGGGGATTTGCAGCTTGGGTAATCCAACCCAGGCTTTTGTGCTTCACATGCAACGTATGCAGCACCGAGCACGATACCATAGTCTTCCAAGACTGACGGAGGCCTGCTTTTAGGCTTATGGAAGTCCACTTTTTGTTCGCTTTGTCCACTTGTGTTTTCAGTTTCTGGTTCACTGTCCATAACACTTGATAGAATATTTAATGGAATGGTATTCCAGAGCAGTTTGCTTCATTAAAATACTTTTCCAGTGATATATGACATGATGGTATTATTCTTCAAAGATACCCCATTTTTCACATACCCCATTAGCCACTAGTTTCAGGCTCAACTTGTTGCGCCCCTAAAGCTTGCTGCCCAGAACAACTGCTACCCCGTACACTCCTTCAGTAATAATACTGTCTCAGTGAAACTGTTGCAGGGTCACTGCCTTAAAAATGTTGGGGCCCAACTGAAAACTGTTTTGTTTGCAGGGGACAGCGTCCAGTAGGGAGCATTCGGTACAAAGTCTCAAAGCCATCTTTACTTGCTGTATGGTGAAGTTTACATGGATTTCTTAGATAGGAGGAAAAATGAGTCTGAAACGAAGGCTGTGGTGATGCAAGTGTTTAAGACACTGTGATTTGGGTCCTACAAGATGGGGTGAGCTCCCATCCTCAGCCCAGCACCTGCCAACCTAAGCAGTTCAAAAGCATGGAAGTGCAAGTAGGTAGCATCTCTGTTGGAAGGTTAAACAGTGTTCTGTGCACCTTCGGCAGTCATGACGTGGGATGTGTCTTTGGACAACACGGGCTCTAAAGGCTTAGAAACAGGGATGAGCCGCACCCTACAGTCAGCCATGACTAGCAGTATAACCTGCAGGGGACACCTTTACCTTATGTGTCTGAATCAGTAACTGCACTGGCCTAAATCAAACAACTCATCCCGTTAGTTCAGGGCAGTAAACCCCAGCCCCAAAGCATGTGCTTCAAAAGGTCACCAGCAGCACCTCTTCTGAGGCCATGTGCAAGGCACAGGACCTTCCCTGTGGAATAAGTCAGACAAGACACAGAGTGGAGTGGATGGAAGAATCTCCCGATGGAAGAGATTTCTCTCTGGCCTCTCGGAGGCCAGATCTTTTATTAGGTTACATACAAGGAAACAGCGAATCACAACAGTTAATCATTAGGCGGTACAAAGAGATAGGTGGTCTTGGCATACTCTAGGTCAGAGTCTGGTTATCGGGGACTGCAACAATAACTAGAATTCACTGATCAGATTTCCGGAGCAAATGTCCTGAGTACAGCAAACATATAAGGGTCACGTGATGTTGATTCCAAATATGTTCTAAGGTCAACGTACAGGGGTGTCTGGCTGACCTGTTCTCTGCAGGCTTGGGTCCTTGGGCATGCCACAAAGCAGAGCCTGGAGTCAGGGAAGCCAGTGAACCAAAGTGTACAGTGTACCCCAGCAGGGAGGCACTTGTGGCTCCTCCACTCAGGGCAGGCATCCTCCACGTATTGGATGGATTAGGGACTGTCCAAAAGTGAAACCCATTGAGAAGTGGAACCCATTCTTTTCTAGTTTATAAATGTTGCTTCCATTGCTTTTTTAGCTCACTATTTGCAAATGCCCCTTTTATCTTACAAATTCCTGCAGCCTTACAAAGATGGATTCTCCTTAAAACTCCTTTGGGAATGGGATTAGACCAGGAGCTGCAACATGTGGGAGGGCAATTTTGGCCTTTAGAGAGGTTGATAGCGTGGCCCGTGCATCAAATGAATGAGTTCTGGGTAAAATTGAAAGGTGTTGAAAGAGTGGATCTGTCAGAAAGCAGATCCAGAAAGTGGATCTGTCCCCCTCTCCTGGGGGAGGCCTCCTTTGCTATTGATCTCCACGGTTGTGAAGTTCCAAGAGGCCTCACTTCTTCCCTAGAACTGCTAGCTTTCTCACCTGCAAGGAAAGGCCGCGTGCCTCCTTGCGCCAAGCGTCCTGCAAGAGAAAGGGTGTTCTTGGACTGCCATCTACAGGCAGAGAGACCATCGTTTTCACATATTCACATTTCAAAAACATCAGGTTGTGCAACATCTTGTGTAACACAAGTCAGGCTGGTTCAGTCCCCTCCAGGCAACTTGTCAACCTCTCTCCCTAACAATATTTGGAGGCCCCTCGTTCTCTGTCATAACTTGCCCCAAACCCTCAGCCTGGTGGAAAGGCACAGGAAAGAGTATTTGAGCCAGAAGCCCAACTAAACTGAGAAGAGGAGATGGAGAGGTTAAGAATAGTTATCACAAAAAGTCCATAAAGCAGTTTGTAGAGCAAAATATATTAAGAAAGCCATTCATATTTATCTTTTAAATAAATTGCATTTCATATTCTTAGTTTTAGGCAAGTGGGAGCTATTTTAAAATGTGACAGTGCTAGAAAGACGTGGGTTAACCCCTTACACAACACACACACACACACAGAGAGAGAGAGAGAGAGAGAGAGAGAATCATAGAATCCTAGAGTTAGAAGGGACCTAGTAGGTCATCTAGTCCAACCCCCTGCCTGCAGCAGGAAATCCCCCTAGAGCATCTCCAACAGGTGCTCATCAAGCCTCTGCTTGAAGATCCCCAGTGAGGGAGAGTCCACCACCTCCCTTGGCAATCTCTTCCACTGCCCAACCGCCCTCACCGTCAGGAATTTTTTCCGGATTTCCAGCCGGAATCTGCTCTCTTGCAGTTTGTCCCCATTGGTTCTGGTTCTGCTTTCAGAAGCAGCTATGAACAAATTGGCCCCTTCCTCCCTATGACAGCCCTTCAGGTATCTGAAGAGGGAATCATGTCTCCCCTCAGCCTCCTCTTCTCCAGGCTGAACATCCCAAGTCCCCCCAACCTTTCCTTGTAGGGCTTCCCTTCCATCCCACTGATCCTTCTTGTCGCTCTCCTCTGGACTTGCTACAGTTTGGCTGCATCTTTCTTCAAGTGAGGAGCCCAGAACTGAACACAGGACTCAAGGTGAGGTCTCACCAATGCAGAGTAAAGAGGAACTAGAACTTCTCCTGACTTGGAAGCTCCAGTCCTCTTAATGCAGCCTAAAATGGCATTTGCCTTCTTTGCAGACACATCACATGCCGACTCATGTTCAGCTTGTGATCCACAGTGGCGACTCCAAGATCCCGCTCACATGTTGTGCTGCCAAGCCAAGTATCCCCCACTTTATACCTATGTTTTTTGTTTTTATTGCCGAAGTGCAGAACCTTCCACTTCTCCCTGTTGAAATTCATTCTGTTTGTTCCAGCCCAGGATTCCAGTTTATCCAGATCCTCCTGGAGGTTTCTCCTTCTTCTGATGTGTTTGCTTCTCCTCCCAGTTTGGTGTCATCCGCAGATTTGATCAGGCTCCCCCGTATCCCTTCCTCCAAGTCATGGATGAAAATGTTAAAGAGAACCTGTCCCAAGACAGAGCCTTGGGGGACCCCACTAGAAACTGACCTCCAGGTTGACACAGAACCATTTACTAAAACCCTCTGAGTGCGGCCATCCAGCCAGTTGCAGATCCACCTAACTTCCCAATGAAGATGTCATGTGGGACCTTGTCAAATGCTTTGCTGAAGTCAAGATCAATGACATCCACAGCATTGCCATGTCCAGGAAGCTCGTAACCCCATCAAAAAAGGAGATCAGATTTGTCTGGCAAGATTCATTCTTGGTAAATCCATGCTGGGTTGTTCTGATCACCGAGTACTTGTCTAGATGTGCACAAATTGTGTGTTTTATGATTTGCTCTAATATCTTGCCCGGGATTGAAGTCAAACTGACTGGTCTATAATTTCCGGGGTCTTCTTTCTTCCCCTTCTTAAAAATTGGGACTACATTTGCCCTCTTCCAGTCCAGGCTCTTCTCCACTCCTCAAGGATTCCTCAGAGATGATCGACAGAGGCTCTGCAAGGACATCTGCAAGTTCCTTCAGAACTCCAGGATGCAGCTCATCCGGTCCAAATGACTTGAGTTCATTGAGGCCAGTTAAGTGGTTTCGAACCAGTTCTCTGTCAATCTTAATCTGCTGTTCTGCACCATCCATGTTTTCATTACCTCTTAGGGGGTGTAAACACATCCCCGCATCAGCCAATGATCCCGCACCCCCATTTGCACAGCCCTCTTTCTGTGAATAGACGGACGCAAAGTAGGAGTTGAGCAGCTCCACCTTCTGCTGGTTTCCAGACACCTGCTGTCCATCCTTGTCCAAGAGCAGCCCCAGCCCCTCGTCTCTCCTCCTGTTCCTCTGGGCATATCTAAAGAAGCTCTTCTTGTTATCCTTGACTCCCCTGGCCAGCCTCAGCTCAGACTGAGCTTGAGCATCCCTGACCCCCTCCCTGCAGGACTGGGCTACCTGCCTGTACTCCTCTCTGGTGATCTTTCCAGTCTTCCACTCCCTAGACTTCTCTTTCTTTAACTTCAGCTGATCCCCAAGTTGCCTGTGGAGCCAACCTGGTTTTCTCAGCATTTTCCCCCCTTTCTTTTTCATGGGAATTGTTTCTGACTGTGCTTGTAGAAGCTGCCTCTTAAGGAGCTCCCACCCATCTTGGGCCCCTTTCCCCATTAGACCATCAACCCATGGGATCCCACCTATGACTCCTCTAAGCCTGTTGAAATCAGCTTTCCTGAAATCCAACATATAAGTTTCACTCTGCACTCTTTTTATTTCCCACATTATTCTAACTTCCAGCAGCTCATGATCGCTTCCCCTAAAGTTCCCACTATGTTGACCTGATCAACCAGTTCTTCACCATTAGTTAAGATCAGGTCAAGGATGGCCCCTCCCCTTGTCGTTTCCTCCACCTTCTGGACCATGAAGTTATCTTCCAGGCCCCTCAGGAATCTACTGGAGCTTCCATGTTTGGCTGAGTTTGTCTCCCAGCAAATGTTTGGGTAGTTAAAGTCCCCCATTACTACTACCTCATATTTCCTTGCAATGCCTGCCAGTTGCTCCAAGATGACATCGTCTACTCCTTCTCCTTGGCCTGACGGTCTATAGTAGATGCCCACCACAATGTTTGGTTTCTTGTTTTCCCCCCTTACTTTTACCCAAACACACTCCACAGGGATATCCGGACCACTCTCCTGGATTTCAGAGCAAGTATATATGTTCTTGACATATAATGCTACTCCACCTCCCCTTTTGCCACTTCTGTTCCTCCGGAACAGCTGATAGCCTTCCAGTTGTGTGTTCCAGTCATGGGAGTCCCACCAAGTTTCAGTTATTCCTATCAAATCAAATTTCCCTTCACTTGCTAAAAGCTCCAGCTCATCCTGTTTATTTCCCAGGCTCTGTGCATTTGTGTAAATGCAACGTAAGCCCTGGAGGTTGCAACTCAATGCATTTCCCTCCTTTCTTGTAAGGCCAGAACCCTCTCAAGATTTTTGAGTTACAGCCGTGCCCTGGCAATTTCCATCCAGAGCATTTTCCTTATTCGTAGGTTCCCTTTGGACGTAACCCACTCCCTTCTTATTCAGTTTAAAGCCCTCCTGATAAGGTTGGCCATCTCCCGTCTGAAGACACTCTTCCCCCAACCCGTAAGATGTAGTCCATCCTTTGCTAGGAGTCCTTCCTCGAGGAAGTTCATCCTGTGATCCCAGAATCCAAATCCTTCCCAACGACACCATTTTCGAAGCCAGCTATTGACCTGGAAAATCTTGCTATCTCTCTGAGGACCTTTGCCAATTACTGGGAGGATGGATGAGAATACCACCTGGGTATCCCCCAGGTCCTTAATCTTCCTCCCCAGAGCTTCATAATCCCCAACTATCTTTTGGAAAGTTTCCCGAGCAGTATCGTTTGTTCCTACGTGGATGAGTAAGAACGGGTGGCGATCAGCGGGTGTGATCATCCTTGGTAGCCTCTCCGTGATATCCCGTATCCTGGCACCAGGCAGGCAGCACACCTGACGGGAAAACGGGTCTGGTCGGCATACAGCTTCCATGCCCCTCAGGAGAGAATCTCCAATCACCACCACCCTCCTCCGTGCTCTCCTTCTGTGTCTAGCTTCCCCCACACTAACTGGTTGTGGCTGCTGTCTATGAGGGGGATCTGTAGGGATGCCAGTATGGGCAATGGCAGGATCCGGTGTAGGTGTGCTAGCAAGAGGAACTTCTGCCAGCATGGTGGAATCTGAGAGACTCTGGAAACGGTTGTATAGCTCCAGTGGTTACTGCAGAGATGTTACTGCAGTATGTTACACACATAGATGTTACCTCTGATTTACTATAATTCCGTGTATTTGCCATATAATGAATGAATGAATGAATGAATGAATGAATGAATGAATGAATGAATAAATAAATAAATAAATAAATAAAGATACACACAAACCTGTAATCTTGAGCCAGGCACATTCAGCCTAGCCTACCTCTCAGGCACAGGTGGGCAGATGCCGGTTTGGGCCTACTCGCCCAAACTGGATCTTCCCCCTGGGCTGACGTTGGCGATCCGGTCACAGCTGTGGCTGCAAGAGCCGCGGGGACTGGTTCGCCAGTGTCCGCTGGTGCCGCGTCTCCTGGGGCTTGGTGCCAGGACATTTAGTCTTGGGGCCGAGCCCCAGGACGCTCAGTGTGCCTGGGTCCAGCTGGATGCAGGCGCACTAAGCGTCCTGGCACCGAGGACGCTTCAGAAGACGCACTGCGCATGCGCCAAGTCTGGCGCATGTGCAGTGCGGCCTGGTTAGGGCCGCCCCCGCCCCACCCCCTGACCCAGGCCCCACCCCCTGACCCAGCCCAGCCCCCGAACTTCCAGCGAACTGGATCTTCAGGGAGGCTGGGCCCATCACTGCTCTCAGGGTTAGTGTAGTGTCTGGATAAGGCAGGACAGATAAAGCAGGGACAGGACCAGTGCACATGGCCACACATCAGTTTTGACAACTCACCCTCTGAGGCAGCAGGGCCCTTGATTTTCAAGGAGGATGAGAGGGTGGGATAAAATGTAATTTAAAAAAAATACATTGGAAGAGAAATGTAAGAAAGTACAGGATTGGTTTGCCAAAGGGGAATCCAAATTGGGCTGGTTCAACATACAGAGTGAAGCTCTGAATGGCTCCAAACCTGGCAGAACTGTGCACCAGAAGGATGCGTCCATGGGGTGTTACCCATGTACCCTGGAGCTAGGACAGAGAGGTAGGAAGCTGGCAGTTCAAGTAAAGTAGTGGGGTTGGGGTGGGATAGGATTGAAGAGGTGAAACAAGGGTAGGGGAAAGAAAAGAGTCCAGGAAAGGGCTGCGTTCAGTGGCCACCGATCCCTAACTCTTTACCTGATCCTGCAGGTTGGATCACCTGCAGATCAAATTGCACCAGCAAATTTGCAAGTGCATGTCCAGTTAGACCCCTCCAAATTGTTGAGGTTTAGCCCCAGGAAAGGGAACAATTGATCCAGGGAAGACCTCTGCAACTCCGTTTGCTGTCCCTGCATCGGTCTGGAGGAGAAAGAATAGGAGTTGACCATTTTAGTCCATTGAGTTGTTAAGTCGTGCCCATCTAACTGTTCATGACCCCATAGAGTGCAGCACACCAGGCTCCTTATTTTTCACCAGCTCCCAAGTTGTTCCAAATTCATATTCATTCTTTCAATGACAACATCTAACCATCTCTGCTGTCCTCCTTTTGTCTTCAATTTTTCCTGCTTGGAAACGCTCAGACAACTGAATAGGAGTTCTATTATTAGCTCTGATTATGACAATTACTGCTTGGCCAACCTGAAAACTGCTCCTGCTGGAAGCTTGGAAGGAATTCCCTGAGGCCAGAGGTGTTTTGGTACTCCTTAATTTGGCCCCATCATTTTTACTCTGGGTCATATAGCTGTGCCATTTGCCTCGATACAGATACCGCTGTGCGTGATTGCTTTCCCCCTCTTGTGTTCAGGTTACATGAGTGTTACTGCCACTAATACTCCCCACAACACACACAGCCAGGAAGGGATGGTGTTGTCAAGATAATGGGGTGTGCAAGGGCTCCTGCTTGGTATCCAAGAAGACAGTCTGTGGTCCCTGCCAGGAACAGTCCCAGAACTTCATTGAAGGCTATTGGCTGAACCCAGGAGGCTTCACCCCCAGCTTGTTCTTGGCACCCCCTCTTTGCCCAGGTATCATTAAATTTCAGAATGCAGAAATGGACCTGGATAAGAGGACTGGCAAACCATTTATCTGAAACTGTCCTTTTCCACATAACTGGGAGACCTGGAAATGAATGAATGAATGAACGAATGAATGAATGAATGATTGGATATCAGGAAAAAAATTCCTAACGGTGAGGGCGGTTCAGTAGTGGAATAGATTGCCAAGGGAGGTGGTGGATTCTCCCTCACTGGGGGTCTTCAAGCAGAGGCTCGACCAGCACCTGAGATGCTCTAGGAGGATTTCCTGGTACAGACAGGGGGTTGGACTAGATGACCTAATGGGCCCCTATGATTCTATGAATTCAAATCCTGGGTCTCTCTTTTTCTCAGACACTGACATAGAAAAACCAGCAGATGTCACCCTAAACTTGCACCAGGACAAGCCAAAACAGCAGAGGAGTGAGAACCTGAACTGCCACATATGACTGAGATGCACCTTTGCACATGATATAAAATCAAAAGGGGATCTTATCTCGTGTGCATCTTAATTATTGAATGATTGGCAATAAATAAACCACTACAGCAAAATGCTGCATTCCATCTTGCACTTTTAGAGGTGTGCCCCCCCCCCCCCACGTTTTCTGGCATCACTCTGCAAAGTCATCTGATGCAAAGTATAGGGAAGAAAACACATTGCGCCCCTTTTCACCCCCTTCCGGTAGGAATTTCTGAAAACCGGTTCTTAGTGCACCCCTCAGCCACGGAAGGAACACCCACCCCAAATTTCACACTTCTAGGGCTGGCAGTTTTGGCAGGGCAGTGATGAGTCAGTGAGTGAATCAGTCAGTCAGTGACTTTTCTCTTTTATATAGATAGATAGATAGATAGATAGATAGATAGATAGATAGATAGATAGATAGATAGATAGATAGATAGATAGATAGATAGATAGATAGATAGATAGATAGATAGATAGATAGATAGATAGATGTGCGTATCTGTATATGTATACATATGTATATGTATACCAAGATATATATATGCATATATAGATATATGTACATATATATATAGATATATGTATATATGTGTGTATATATGTATATATGTGTGTATGTATGTATGTATGTATGTATGTATGTATAGATATATCTTTTATTTATAGATATAGGTCTGCCGAAGACCTTCAACAACTCATGGACCGTTTTAGCAAAGCCTGCCAAGACTTTGGACTAACAATCAGCCTGAAGAAAACACAAGTCATGGGTCAGGGTGTGGATCCACCTCCCTGCATCACAATCTCTGAACATGAACTGGAGGTTGTCCATGACTGTGTGTACCTTGGCTCAACTATCTCTGACACTCTCTCCTTAGACTCTGAGCTGAACAAACGTATAAGTAAAGTGGCTACTACGTTCTCCAGGCTTACAAAGAGAGTATGGCTTAATAAGAAGCTGACGGAACATACAAAGATCCAGGTCTATAGAGCTTGCGTCCTGAGCACACTCTTGTACTGCAGCGAGTCTTGGACCCCTTATGCATGGCAGGAGAGGAAGCTGAACACCTTCCATATGCGCTGTCTCCGGCGTATTCTTGGCATCACCTGGCGTGACAAAGTCTCAAATGACGCAGTCTTGGAACGTGCTGGAATCTCTAGCATGTTCACACTTCTGAAACAGCGGTGTCTTCGCTGGCTTGGGCATGTCGTGAGAATGGCTGATGGTCGGATCCCAAAAGATCTCCTATATGGAGAATTAGTGCAGGGAAAGCGCCCAAGAAGGAGACCACAGCTGCAATACAAGGACATCTGCAAGAGGGATCTAAAGGCCTTGGGAATGGACATCAACAGCTGGGAAACCTTGACCTCCCATCGTTCAGCGTGGAGGCAAAAGACCCAGCATGGCCTTCTCCAACTGGAAGAGGCACTTGTTCGGCAGGCTGAAGCAAAGAGACAGACCCAAAGCAGCAAAACCTGGGCCTGGGCAGGGGACGGAGTTTATTTGTCCTCAGTGTGGAAGGGATGGACACTCTCACATTGGCCTCTTTAGTCACACTAGATGTTGTTTCAGGACCTCCAATCAGAGCACGATACCAGAGTCTTTCCAGACTGAAGGATGCCAATGATATAGACACACATATAAGAGTTATTTGTTGAAAATGTTATGTAAATAATTTTTCTTTTATTTTCTTGTTCATTTGTGTGTTTTTAATACTTAATAAATAAAATTAGTTTAAAGAGGTTAGGACAGACAGAAGAAAATATTTCTTTACCCGCCATGTAATTAGCCTGGGGAACTCCTTGATACAGGATGTGGTGATGGCATCTAGGATACATGACAGATTTCTAGAGAAAGAAAAAATCTTGTTACATCAATCTCTATCTATCTCCTCTCTGCTTGAAAGTGTGTGCCATTCAACTGGCCCCCATCCTTACACAGATTTTTAATACTTCACTAGAGCTGTGCAAGGTCCCTTCATGCTTTAAAAACTCCATCATCATCCCAGTTCCTAAGAAATCTTCCATTAGTGGGCTGAACGATTACAGACCTGTTGCCTTAACATCTGTTGTAATGAAGGTCTTTGAGAGGCTGGTGCTGGCCCACCTGAAGGACATTACAGACCCGCTGCTAGACCCCCTTCAGTTTGCCTACAGGACTAACAGGTCAGTGGATGACACTGTTAATATGGCACTGCATTACATCCTGCAACATCTGGATTCTTCGGGGACTTATGCACGGGTTCTTTTTGTGGACTTTAGCTCAGCGTTCAACACTATTGTTCCATCAAACCTCCATTCCAAATTGATCCACCTTAAGGTATCTGCTCCTATCTGTCAGTGGATACTCAGCTTTCTGATGGACAGGAAGCAGCTGGTGAGGTTGGGGAACATTACATCAAGTACTTGAACAATCAGTAGAGGAGCTCCCCAAGGGTGTGTGCTCTCCCCGCTGCTTTTCTCCCTTTATACAAAGGACTGCACCTCAACGGACCCCTCTGTTAAAATTTTGAAGTTTGCAGATGACACAACGGTCATTGGACTTATCCGTGACGGTGATGAATCTGCATACAGACGGGAGGTTGAACAACTGGTTCTGTGGTGCAGCAGGAACCACCTGGAGCTTAAGCCACAAAAAACTGTGGAAATGAGGGTAGATTTCAGGAAGCACCCCCTATGCTACTTCCACTTTCCATCTGTGGTAATGTGGTTTCAGTGGTGGAGTCCTTCAAGTTCTTGGGCTCTGTAATCTCCCAAGACCTGAAATGGTCAACTAACATCAGCAGCATTATTAAAAAGGCTCATCAGAGGTTGTTCTTCTTGCACCAATTGAGAAAATTCAATCTGCCTCAAGAGCTGATGACCCTGTTTTATAGGGGAATTATTGAATCTGTTCTCTGCAGTTCCATCACTGTCTGGTTTGGCACAGCAACCAAACTGGACAAGAAAAAACTACAAAGAACTATAGGTATAGCAGAGAAAATAATTGGAGTCAGCCTGCCCTCTATGGAGGATCTATATATCGCTCGGCTCAGGAAGAGAGCCGTGAGTATTGCTGCGGACCCTCTTCACCCTGGACACATCTTGTGTGAGCTTCTTCCCTCTGGACGCCGATATAGGACTCTGTACGCTAAGACATCTAGGCACAAGGACAGTTTTTTTCCTTGTGCCATTAAATTGCTGAACCAACAACTATGCTGAGGGATTATTGGAGAATACTGAAGCAGTGGTCTTATTTGATTGTATGTTCTGTATGTATTGTTTGTTATGAGTTGGTGTTTGTATGTACGCAGCCATTGCCAAAGCCAAATTCCGGGTATGGAAATCATACTTGGCCAATAAACACATCTATCTATCTATCTATCTATCTATCTATCTATCTATCTATCTATCTATCTATCTATCTATCTAATCTATCTATCTATCTATCTATCTATCTATCTATCTATCTATCATGGGTATGGGTATGTAGATGGATGGATGGATAGAAGGTTGGACCTTGGACCCGATCCAGTAGAGATTCCTCTTATGTTCTTACTAGCAAAAAGCGTACCCACACTGCAGGAGTAAAATTCCTCCATATGCCATCCCCCCACTGCGCATCAATTCCCCATGCACATCAAACCCCCATGCGCATCCACCCCTATGTGCGACATCCTCATGTTCATCCACCCCGTGCTCATCAGTCCCCCATGAGCATCAACCCCCCATGCACATCAACCCCCATGCACAACATGCCCATGCGCAACATCCCCCATGAGCATCAACCCCCCAAGTGCATCAAACCCCCCATGCGCAACATCCCCCCATGCACAAAATCTCCCCATGCGCATCAACCCCCCATGAGAATCAACCCCATGCGCATCATCTCCTTATGTGCATCTTCCTATGCACAACTCCCCCATGCGCGGCATCCTTCCCAGTGCAACCTCTTCCTCAGAACAACCCCCCTTGTGCACCAGGCACCAAGTATCAAACTGGCTGGATGTTGGTCAGTCTTCCATGTTTATTGGACAAAAACATGTTCTACCCTTTTCAGCCCCTTAAGGGTTAAATTTCTCTACATCGGTTCTTGGTGGGTGTTCATGTGACAGAAGGAACTGGTTCTTAGTGCATCCTTCAGTCATGGAAGGAACACCCACCCCAAATTTCACGCTTCTAGGTGATGAGTGAGTGAGTCAGTCAGTCTGTCAGTCAGTGACTTTTCTCTTTTATATATATAGATTCACCAAATTGAAGCCTCCATTCCAAGCTCCGACAACCTTCACAAGCCTGCACAAGCATGCACCAGTATGGCTTTTGCAGGTCCATGTTGGCCCATAGGTTTGCAGGGGCCTTCCCTGGGGCAAGGGGAAAAGTGGCCAAAACGTTTTGCAGGATGCTCCAGATGCATCACCATCCACTGACAGTGGATGGGGCAGAAAAGAAGGCGGTTGCTGGCTACGCAGCTGTCTGGATCCAAGAGAGGGGACCTTGTGCCTTGGGGGAGGGAGTCCACCTGGCCCCTTCCAAAAAGAATATTTGCTTTGCCAGCCTCTATGTGTGCAGCCCCAGCCGTTCTGCAGCTATTTCTTTGCTTGCTTTTCATAGTGTTGTTTTCACACCATCCCTTGTAGTTTCGGTACTCTGGGGGCTTCTCTTCCCCATTTGAGTTGGACTTGGTTGGCCTTTGTAATTCTCTTAAGCTGCCTCCAGCACCTTTTGGATATATGGAAAAATAAAAAATGGGTCCAGTCTAAAGGCCGACCGGAGCTGAATATACAATGAAATGAGCCCTGCGCATGGACCAGAGAGAAGAGGCTGTTCTTGCTGCACGGCTGGAATTTGCACGTTTTGGATAACGGGATGAATTACAAAGAGGCCCTGGAGTGTGATTTGCATGGACTCATCCTTGAAATTGCACGGTTGAGCTATATACTTCCATTTATTTGGCTAGCAGGAGAAACATATGAGATATCCGGTGTGCTTTCCCATGTGAGCCCCTGTCTGGGAAGAGGAAGACTCCCTCTTCATCGTCCAAGAAGCCTGGAGCAAAGGAGCTCCCAAAATCCATTACAAGGGATGCTAAACCGGAGGTGATCAACCAGCGAGGAGGGTGTCTCAGATTGGCTTATGGGACAGCATTGTTCATACCAGTGGGGTAGCTAGAGAGGGGGCAAAACAAAAAAACAAAATGGCATGCACCATTTTGGAGCCATTCTGGGTGCGGGGGCGGGGGGGGAGCAAAATGGATGTGATTGGCAACTCGTCCCTTTCTTGCTAAAAGGAAGAGATCCCTAATGGCTGAGCAGAAACAGAGGCATGCAGATGGACACAAAATGCAATGGCATAAGTATTCCTATGTAGTTCCGTTGGTCCTCTCGGTGACTGCCAGGGCAGAGGATGAAACAAGTCCAGGTAGCGATGGGAAAATTCCTGTGGGGCTTGACTAGCATTGAGTCTAGAATCACTGCCCCCTACGACTTGAAGTTCTGTGTTGCACCTTCACATCTTAGGCTACAATCCAGAGTAACTATGGGAGCACGTAAGAGACTTTACGTGCACCCGTAGTTACTGCACCACCTAGTGAAAACCTATGGGAAATTCATATTGCAATCCAGAGTAACTTGTTCTTACTCCAGAGCAACGACTCCCCATAGTTACTCTGGATTGTGCCCTTAGTAGGACTCAAGTTCATAGAATCACAGAGTTGGAATACAGAAGGGATCAAAGAGGTCATCTAGTCCAACCCCCTGCCTGTAAAGGGAAATCCTCCTAGAGAATCTCCGATAGGTGCTTGCCCCACTCCCTTTAAAAAGGCCACCAGAGCTTCATGGAATAAACATGGTTGCTGCAGGGCTACATATGAGAGTGAGTGCATGTGTGCATGCGCACGTGTGTGTGTGTGTGTGTGTGTGTGTGTGTGTGTGTGTGTGTGCTGGGGCTCTCTTTAACCACTCCCTTACTGTCCTGCCCATCTGTAAGCAGGGCAGGAGAGGAGTGGGGAGGACTGCTAAAAAGCAGAATAATAATCATAAAAAAGCAGAATAAGAAAGAGAGAATAGAAGCGGCCAGTGAGAGCTTAAAGTCACGTACAGCAGCTTGCAAGGCTTACTATGGGCACAATCCAGAGTAACTACAAGAGCACGTAATGTACAGGAGACATTATGTGCACCTGTAGTTACTGCACCATCTAGTGAAAACCTATGGGAAATTAATATGCAGTCCAGAGTAACTTCTTCTTACTCTGGAGCAAGGAGTCCCCATAGTTACTCTGGATTTCACCCCAAGACAACCCAATCCTTGGCAGCTCTACTCTGAAATCGACCCTTTTTCATTTATTCAAACCCTGTAAATTTTGCATTCCTCTGCCCTGTATTTTAATTCTAAACGGCAGGTGGGCTATGCATACAGCAGGCCTCCTCCCGTCTTGAAAGACTATGGTATCCATACACAGACCTGGAAAATGCCTGAGTAGCTTCTTCAGTGACATCTCCCTGGCTCCGAATCCTGCCACTGGTGGTGTACTTAGAGGGATGTGGAGCAGTCGGTCTTGGAGAGAGCCTCACCACAACGTGCATGGCCTTTCCCATTCAGAGCCATTCCAGGCAGGGGGAGAAAGTGGAGCCATATGAAGGCAAATCTGGAATGGCCCCGAAGGAGAAGGGCCACTTGCATGTTGCAGTGAGGCTCCCACTAAGACTGACTGCTCCTCCCCCTCTAGCTACACCACCACTTCTTGCATCTTGTAAAATAACCTTTGTGCCAATAGGAGATGCTTGGCAACTTAACCTACTCACCCCAGGCCTTTCTATTAATGAAAATCCTAGAAGTTGAGTGGCTGAGAGGGTCAATCACCCCATCATCTGTTTTCCCTGAGCTCCTATTCATAAGAGTTTTGGAAGCCAGCCTCTTGGGATCATCCATCCATCCATCCATCAGCAGTGGCTGGATTAACAAAGTGGAGCCTAAAGCTACATCACAATGGCTCAGCCTCCTCCCTGTGGCCATGTGTTTTGAAAGCCATTCATGTGCCAAGAACTCACTCACTCCCCCTCTCTCTCCCACCCCCATCATAGCATTGCAACCCAAAAGCTGGCAGCAGCAAGGACCCCCCCCCCCCTTGGGGGGATCTTGCAGGGGTCGGCAGCCACACACTCTAATTGTTAACAGCTGAACCAGGCACAAAAGCCACTCTGTCTACGGTTCCTTTTCCTGGATTAAAAAAAAGATCCAGAAAATAATATTTATCTCTTATCTAAGGGGCTCGACTCCTGTTCCTAAGGAGCACTTTCCCTTCCGTCACCACACAGGGCCCTAGCAAGAGACACTGCATGCAAGAGGGCCAGCCTTGTCCCAGGCAGCCTCTCCAGGTGGAGAAGAGAAAACTTAATTGATTTTCAATGCAATGTCTACTAAGCATGTCTACTCAGAAGTAAGACCGATTCTGTTCAATAGTGCTTACTCCCAGGAAAGCGTGGTTAGGATTGCAGCCTTTTAAAAGTCTGTTTTATTTTTGTGAGCCTTCTTGAGTCTTTTATAGAGAAAAGTGAGATATAAACACTGTAAATCCTTACTCCTTTTATTTGCCTTAATCCTGATTTTGATTATAACGTTTTATGCTTTATGATGTTTTAAACTGGTGACTTATTGAATACTAGCGAAAAGCGTACCTGCGTTGCAGGAGTAAAATCCCCCCCAAAATCCAACCCAAAATGCATCCCCCCATATGCCATCCCCCCATATGCATCAACCCCCCATGCACAACTTCCCCCATGCGCATCAACCCCCCATGCACAAGTTACCCCATGCGCAACTTCCCCCATGCGCAACTTTCCCCCATGCGCATCAACCCCCCCTTGCACATCAACCCCCCATGCGCAACTTCCCCCATATGCATCAACCCCATGCACAACCTTCCCCAAGCGCAACTTCCCCCATGCGCATCAACCCCCCATGCACAAGTTACCCCATGCGCAACTTTCCCCCATGCGCATCAACCCCCCATGCACATCAACCCCCCATTAGCAACTTCCCCCATATGCATCAACCCCCATGCACAACCTTCCCCAAGCGCAACTTCCCCCATGCACATCAACCCCCATGCGCAACTTCTCCATGTGCAACTTCCCCATGCGCAACTTCCCCATGGGCAACTTCCCCCCATGCACAACTTTCCCCATGCACAACTTCCTCATGTGCAACTTCTCCCAAGCGCAACTTCCGCCATGCGCAGCATCCTCGCCAGTGCAACCTCCCCCATGTGCAACTTCCCTCATGCACAACTTTCCCCCATGTGCAACTTCCTCCCATATGCAACTTTCCCATGCGCAACTTCCCCCCATGCGCATCATCCTCTCCTCCTGGAGAAGGTGCTGAATTCTGGACAACGACATCCTTGGCACTTTGCAAAATATAAGAGTGTGCTTTGAGAAAGGAAAATAAAATAGGGATTGTGGTTGAATAGGCCAAAAGAAGTGTGGAGAAAGGGATGGGAGCCCATCACGAGGTTGGCAGCATGTAAGCACATGAGTAAAGAGGAGATTCCAGCCCGAGCGACTGAGGCCATGGATGTTTCCAACCACTGAGGCCATGGATGTTTCCACACTGGAGGCTGTGGAAGCGGGGCAGAGAGCGCATGCCTTCTCCTGTGCAGACATGTTTGAGTGCAGCAAGGCATTGAGATGCACCCCATCTCTTTCCTGCATTTCTTCCCCATCAGATTTCTTTCATCCACAGGAGGCTCTTGACTCCCAGCTCATCTTCCTCAGCCATGGCCAGGTAACTTGAGGACATGCGGCACAGAGAAGGCCATTCCCGTCCCTGGGTGTGTTTTGGAGTGGAATCCTGGCTCTGTTTGCACTGGCCCAACAGTCCCCAAACCTGTTTTCCAAACACGCAAAACGGACCAAAAGCAGCCAATTGCATTGGGCGGCAAAAATAATTAAGGACTCAAAGTGCGTGGAATGCGCATTAAAGTGCTCAAGGGAGAAAGGAAGCTTTATATTCTCACTCTCTGAGTCTTCAGCCTCTACTCGTCCCTGGTGCACAAACACTGTTTTCCTAAACATAGGAAGCAGAACAAGCTGTGTCTTGATCAGTGATCCCGGAACAACATCTACACAACTTAGAACACAATCCTAACCATGTCAACTCAAAAGTAAGCTCCATTGTATTCAGGGAAAGTGTCTAAGATTTCAGCGTTAGGCTGCAACCCTAACCTGCAGTTAAGCCGGCCTAAGCCCCAGCACAAGTCCAGTGCTGGGGTGTCACAAAGTGCTGCAAGGCACTTCTGTGCTGCTCCTGGGGGTGGGTTAGGCCAGCACATAAACATGCGCTTGCCTCCCTACATCATCAAGGGAACAGGAAGACCAATGAATTGTGCTGGCCTAAGTTAGGACTGCACTCTTAGACTTAGGTCTTAATCCAAGGCAGGTCTGTGCCAGGGATCTTTTCTGTCTCTTCCCCAGGTTATTTAAACAATGAAAAGCCCCCACTACTCTCCCCCATATTCATCATTAAGACATTTACTTGGGATTTTCTAAGACCCTTGGATGCTCCCCTCTCCTGTGTTATTTAGGTAAGGATTACGTTCTCTTTAAGCCAGCGTTTCTCAAAGTGGGGGTCGGGACCCCTTTGGGGGTTGCCTAGAGCTTTCCTGGGGGTCGCCTAAAGACCCCTGGTGCAGGGGGCCAGGTCAGGCTTGCCAGACCTCCGGCTGTAGCTGTGCATGCACTGGGGCTGACTGACAGCCGCAGGGCCCAATCCTATGCATGCCTACTCTGAAATAAATCCCATTGTGTTCAGTGTGTGCATAGAAGACACATTTCATTTGTAACAATGAAAATACATCCTGCATATCGGATATTTATGTTACGATTCATAACAGTAGCAAAATTACAGTTATAAAGTAGCAACAAAAATAATGTTATGGTTGGGGTCCCCACAACATGAGGAACTTATAAAGGGGTCACGGCGTTAGGAAGATTGAGAACCACTGCTTTAAGCCAAACTTTAAGCCAATAGTTTCTCCTACGATATCCTTTCTGAGCCGAAGAGCATAGTTTTCCTGATGTGGAATGAATCCCCTGTTCATTCCTAAACTGGCACCTTGGCACACAATTGGCCTCCCTTCTCTTCCCTATGAATGCCTGGCTGCGACACTCGCCATTGATGTAGTTTTCAAATATTATAGGCAGAAAACACCCTTCCAAATGGAATGGAGCTTTCATGTATCTCAAAAAAGGGACGTCTGTAAGTGATGGAGTTAATTCCGGAGACGTTCAAAGCACCTATCGTGGGCAGGCACCAAAATTGACTCAGCATGTTCTTTCCAAGGGCTATTTATACAGGGCTTGTTTTTAATGGGATGGTACTAATCCAAGTTTCTGAGGCACAAGGGCATCAAAGCCTTCCTTGTGAGAAGTTTGGAGCAAGTTGGGATGGAGGCTTCCTCCTTCTAGGGTGAATCTGCTGGAGCTGCGACTTGTAAGATTTTGTAAAAAATATTTTTGACATCGGCTTAACCCCCTGAAATTCAACAGGTGCAGTTGTGCCAAGTCACAAAAGATATCGATGCAAAAAATATATGCAAAAGTCACAAAATATATGTGCGCAAGTTGAACTGCTGTCTGTTATGTTGATGTAAAAAGACACCGAAGCAGAGGAGGAAAGTGAGGTGTTTTTGCTTTTAAAGCTCATATGAACCTATATATGTCATGAAGCAAACACACCATCAAAGCAACATTACAGGAGCTGAAGCCACACACACAGGCGGGGTTGTTGCGTCCTTCGAATGACTCCTTTCATGCAGACTATGAAGGATGATTAGAGCACCAGACCACAGAGGACGTCTTCAAGCTCAGACTGGCATTGCTGGTTTATGCTGCAAGGGCGGGCACAGGGTGGCCTGAAGAGCCAAGCCTGGTTTTTCCAGGCTGATGAAAACTGGAATGATGATTTTCCAGGAATGATGGAAATTGGAGAAAACCAGTGGAAATTCCCCAGTTTGATTTGTGAAACAATTTGACCCCCAAAACCATTTTCATCTGTTGAATGATTGGGATCTATTAGGATTTGGATCTTTTGGGATCCAGCCAATATTTTCTCATGGAAGTGAATCCCAGACTTTCATTGGGACTTGTTTTCTTATACAAATACCCCAGTCCATCTATTCGGTCTACTCAAGCAGTTGCCTCAGGCAGCAGAGTAGCTGGAGGCAAGTAAATCCCACTCACCCTCTCACTTCCTTTTCTCTTCTGACTTCCACTTCCTCCTACCTGCCTGCCAGCCAGCCAGCCTCCTGGTTCCGGTCACCAGCTCAGCTCCTCTTGGGTCTATGTTAAGCAAGAAAATGGAAATTAATGCCAAGAGCTCAGAGCCTGGAAATCCATCTGAAAGAATAGCAAGGGCTTGACCTGGTGCTCCTCCATAACAGGTCCAAGTCATGCTTATGGCTGTACAGATGGATGGATGGATGGATGGATGGATGGAGATGGATTGATGGATGGATGAAAGAGTCAGCCAGCCAGATGGATGGATGGGTGAATAGAGGCAACCTCCAAATGCCAGATGCTGGGGAGGGCACCTGGAAACATGCTGGGGAGGGCACCTGGAGGGCACCTGGTGCCTTATTGTCTTGTATGTGTCTTTGAATACAATCCTAACCATGTCAACTCAAAAGTAAGCCCCATTGTGTTCAATGGATCTTACTTCCAGGAAAGTGTCATATTGTCTTGTGTGAACCCCAAAACGGGCAGTGGGCTGCTGTGATGAAGCTGGATTAGATGGACGTTTGGCCTGATCCAATGGAGGCTGTTAAGTTCTTAATTCAGATCCTCCAACTCAAAAATTGTCCTGCAAAGAAACTCAGAGAACTTCAGAGTCAAAAGGGTTGACTGTGCGCGTGTGCATGCATATTTACACATGCGCGGTTGTGTGTCTGTGCATGTGCGTCCCCCTTTTTGCTGCTGGTGCCACAACATTGCTACCTCTCTGCTTCATGGGGGGTGCCGGGGGTGCCGGTCTGGAAATGGCACTTCCATCAGTACGGAACTGTTCCCAGGACAGAGACTGTGACGAGATCTATGTAATTCCTCCCCCAGTAAAGACGTTACATGGAATTGTTCTGCCTTTGCCAAAAGGAGCTGCTTTGCGGGGATTTTTCTTCCTTCCACAAAGAATGGTTTCACCCTGACTAATTCCTTGGCAGCCCAGACTCCGCAGAGGTGAACGGGGAGCCGGGAAGCAAAAGTCAACAGAACGGAGGCTCCAGGAATGTTTCACGGATCTCTTTTTTTGGCTGCGTCTAAGCGTCAGCCATTTATTGCGGGGGATGATCTTAGGTCAGTGGTTCCCAAACTTTTTCAACTGGTGGCTCCCTTGACCTACTGGGCCACTGGCCTTGGCTACCCATTAGGACCGCAATCCTATACAAATCCTATAATCATATACAATCCTATGCAAAACCTATAAGGTTTTGGGGGGCGATTCCCTGGTTCCTCTGGCTGGTTTTTGTGGCTCCTCCAAAAAGCAGCAGTTTGGGAATCACTGCATTAGGTGAAAAAGTCAGATTCTGCAGCGACGCCAGAAGAGCTCAGAGAAGCCAGAAAATTCAAGCAGGATTCAGAATAATCTGATAATTAAATGCCGAGAAAGCCACCTGGAAGGAATCTGTCCACTCCAGGCTGGGAATGTTTAGGGAAGCCACTGCCAAAGGCAGATAATAAATGATGGAGGGGATTTTGTGGCCTGCACAATGTTTCCAATCCGCCCAACCAAGACCCGTCACTCAGAGTCCTGGCATTAAATGAGTGGTCTGGATCCAAATGTCTCCCCCTCCCACAATTGTTGTATAACCCGTCAAATCGTGCAAGGACAGGCTGGGCCTAATTAAACTCACCCAGATATTGCAGGCCCTGAGTCAACCCCAGGCATGCCATAAATCTCTACACAGCAGGGGACGGGATGGGATGGATGGGACAGGGGAGGTAGAACCAACAGCTGAGACACACTTGCTATCCTAGCGGAAATACTTATTTTTCAAGGACGTGGGTGGGGAAGAAAAATCCCTGTGGCTGTTGGTTCTCCAGTATTGTGTGACACCACAGCAAATTCCTGTGCAACACAACACTGTTCGTTTGGACACATGCCTTGCAAACATTTTTAAACGTCCTGGTCCTGGAGCGCTTGGATACAGGATGTTCTAAGAAGCCCTGTCCTTAACAGCCAGAAGAGGGAGATCGACACAGCATCTCGGACCTCGATCCACAAAAGTTCCTTCCGCTGAACTTAGGATATGCAGCTCCCACCCCACTATGTGCATCAGCTCAGGAAACGGTGTGCCAAATGCAGGGAGACTCATCTCCGGTTAAGGCATTATAGGATCGCTGGCCAAAATGCAACTGCTGGAAAGGCAGTCTTGGGGGAAAAAACCACGGGATTCACTCTGTAGAACTAATTTGCAAAGGGGGAGAGGACTGTGATCAAAGCCCAGGCCTTCTCATTCTGAAAAGCTCTTTTCCCCTAAAATCTGCTGGAGAAAATACCATGCCTTCCTTAGGATTTGGACACTGGAAGCCATTATGTCAATTACTACTGAAATATCAGACCAATTTGCAGAGCTAGCCAGCAGCACACCTCTCACTAAGGGAGGGGGCAAAGTCTACTGTCATGCGCCTTTCCGCCATGTATCAATACATGTGACCAATCACCAGAACAGTGAGTGTTGAAAAAACCCATTGGGGTATTTTGCTGGTGTGTAGTCAGAACAGAGTACATTTAGAACATTAACAGCGCAATCCTAACCCCTGGTTAGCCTGGCACAGCTCCTGTGCTGGCCTGGGGTGTCGCAAAAGTGCTACAAGGCAATTATGCACCATTCCTGCGGGAAGGCGTTAGGCCAGTGCACAGACATGCGCTGGCTTCCCCGCACCACCATGAGAACAAGGAGATGGGTGAGTTGTGCTGGCCTAAATTGGTTGGAGCAAATTGACAGTACATTCTTATACACGTCTACTACTCAGAAGTAGTCCAATTAATTAGAGTAGAAGCTGGGCAAGCACTTTCACAGATGTTGTAGGAGGATTTCCTGCACAGGCAGGGAGATGGACTAGATGACCTCTTAGGTCCCTTCCAACTCTATGACTCAATGGTTAAATGAATCTTACTCTCAGGTAAGGATGTATAGACTGCATTCTTATTTGGAAAGTCAAATTTAAACTTCTGCTTAGTTTTTGGCAAAGAAATGGAGGTCTTGCAAAGTACAGGAGACCTGGGATCTCAGCTATCTGGCAACCCGGATAGATAAGCGGAGCAATCTGAGATAGCTAGGAGAGAGTTGGCAAAGGGTATTTAGCAGAACACTACTTAGAAAACATGACTGGGTAAAGGTGAAGTCAGCCACAACCAGCTGGTGGGATCTGTCCCAAATTCAGGCCTTGATCCGTGACACCCTCTCCTGCCACTGCAGGACTGAAAACTACACTTCCCGTGTAATTGACAGAACAGCTGCAGCCGACAGATGGGGGAGGGAACAAAAACACATGCCAATTTTTTTTAGTCACATATTAATTATTGAGTATTAATTAATTAATTTCACTAGCTCTGTTCCTTAATTTGTTCTTATTTAAAATACATCCTGCCTTGCTGCATGAACAATAAAAAAAAGTCTCTTGGCATCTTTGATGTGATTCCGGGCAATGCACGATTTCATAAGGCAATTCAAAAAGAAGAATCCTACCCAGGGACCCCAGAGGGGGGGCAACTGACAAAGGCCACTATATGGCAAGCAGCACATCAAGGCAAACCGAGTAAACCCCAGGGCTCACCATGACAGATCCCCCACCCCACAACGGCCCAAAATGGAAATATGGAGAAGAGAGCGGTGGGCAATCCTTCCTGCTCCACTCTGTCCCCTTCCCCTTTTCCAATCTGCGGAGTGGGAGAAGCAGCATAAAGGTGTTATGCAGTGAATTGCAACCTTTTTCATCTTGTGGCATCCTAAGGGATTAAAATTGTCAAGGCGCACCATCAGTTTTATCATTGACAAGGCACACTATGCTGCGGGAAGAGGGCCCCAATTGCCCTATTTAATAATGACCTACTCCCAAAAGCCCTGTATGACATAGGGCTGGGATACCAACAAGGACCACTTTCCCCCATGTAATCCAGCCTGTCCAACTATCATCACAGCAGGGCCTACTTAGGATACTTCCATGAGGATGAGGATGTGATGCAGGGCCTTTTCTGGGGTGACCCCAGACCCCCAGAATCCATTACCAAAAGACTTGAGAGAAGCTCACCCCCTTTCATGATTCATTCTGTTGGACTTTCACAAAGGGAGGCTTGTGGGGACCCCTTTCGTTGCCTCATGTATCTGTGGGGTATTTTTATCTGCCCTTGGCTGGTATGGGGTTTTCTCCTCTTTCAGTTCTGCTGGTTTTTTTCACTCCTTGGCTTGGGTAGGGTGACCATGGTTGTGATCCTAACCACACATTCATGAGAGTAAGTACAACTGAACACGAAGAGACTGACATTTGAGTAGACATGCTTAGGATTGCAATGCATATGTATGGTTTTTATAACCTGGCCTTGTTTCCTGGGAGGAAAAATATTTTTTAAAACCCTTAATTGTCCTTCTTTTCCTTGTGAGAAGGCAGCATGTAGCCTACTTGTAATTCATGAATCACAGTATTTATTCAACTCTAATGCACCATCAAATCTAATGCGCACTCGTTTGTAAAAGGCTTGAAAAATGTTTACAGGCCAATATAAAGCACAGCTGCAAAGCAGGTGTAAAATTTTATTTTACTGCATAGGTAAATAATAATGTTATTATTTTTATCTAATTGCACTACTTTATACAACAATGAGTTTATGTTACATTTTTATTCCAATACAGTAAATAAAGTTAAACTAAATATGGACCTATATTTCCACTGTAATTAAAAAATGCCATATTGACGTGAATCTAACACACCATCTAATCTAATGCATACCCCAGTTTTGGAGACCGACAGTGCACTCCTAAGCATGTTTACTCAGAAGTAAATCCTATTGTATTCAATGGGGCCTACTCCCAGGAAAGTGTGTTTAGGATTGCAGCCTAAGTTGGGCTAAAAAAGATGAGCATTAGATTTGCGTAAAAATGAATTGTTTTAAATTAAATAATAAGCAATATAGTGTTTAAATTAACGTATTGAAAGCAATATATACAATTGTATTCAGCTTTTGTGTTACACGTCCTACATTTCTGTTGGTTTCCTGCATTTTTGTGGATGTCCTACATTTTTCTTGGGTGTCCTGCATTTTGGGAGCACTATGTCCTCCTTTTTGGTTCTGACCCTGCCCCAGGTCCTGATCCAGTCTAGTGTGCGGTCCTTCTGAGGTCGCTGGAAGAGAAACCTAGAAGGGGAGGCCTGGAGGGGGCAAAGGGGCAGTGGCGAGGGGGGCGAGGCACTACTTTTGCGGGAAGCCCCCTCCCCTTGGGATCCATTCCGGGCAGGGGATGCAAAACGAGCCATTCGCTTGGATCCGAAGGGGAGGATCTCCTTGGCACCCGGAAAACCTAGTGCCTCGCCCCCTCTAGCTACGCCACTGCAAGGGGGTCTCTCCTCCATGGGTGGAGGTCCTTCCAAGCTGGGGGGGAGCTGTCGAGGGCGACCCTTCTCGTAGGGAATCCTAGCAGCGCAGCATCTTTCTTCCGACGGCGCGTACTCTCCGGATTAGGCCGGCTTGGGGAAGGGGGAGGCACTTGGGGGGAGGTCGTTCCAGGTGAGGGACGCATCTCCCTCTGCTCCGAAGGGGAGGGACCCCTTGCACCTTGTACGCCCCCTCCAACGATAACTGACGCCCCTTCTAACTACGCCACTGCGGGCAGCATCTCCCTCTCCTCCTCCCCTGCCTGCACGCCCCTCCAAGGTTGAGCGACGCCTCCCTGTAGCTACGCCACCGCTGCCCGGCGCCCGCCTCCTCCCGCCCCCCGACGGCCAGGAGGGCGGGCGAAGCTCCGGCACTGCTGGGGGCGCGTCCGCCCCGAAGGCTCGCCGGCTCTACACCGGGACAGCTGATCCAGCACTGCGCCGCCGTCTAGCCCGGTGTCCACCGCCCGCTCGCCTCGGGCGCCCGTCGGGGATGAGCCCCGCGCGCCTGCCGTGGCTGCTCCTGCTGCCGCTGCTGCTGCTGCCCGGGGGGTCCCAGGGCCTCCCGCCCGCCTGTCCCCCGAGGACCGGTCCGGAGCCCGAGCCGCCCTTTGACGCCCTCTACGCGGCCGGGGTGGAGGCGCACTCGCGGGGGGACTTCGGCGGGGCGCTGCGCTGCCTGGAGCGGGCGCTGGCCGAGCACCGACGGCTGCGGGAGGCGCGCCTGGGCTGCGGGCTGCGCTGCCGTCTGGAGGAGCCCCTGCCTGAAGACCCCGGCCCCGGGGAGCTGCCCTTCGCCGCCGCCGCGCTCCGTCGGGCCGCCTGCCTGCGCGCCTGCCTCGGCCCCGATGCCCGGCAAGTCATAGGAGAGGAGGTGCGCGCAGACTTCCAGCGACGGCTGCCCTACAGCTACCTGCACAGAGCCTACATCCAGGTAAGGGAGGACCCCCCCTCGAAGGCTGAATGACGCCCCTTCTAGCTACCCCACCCAAGGAACGCCCCTTCGAAGGGTGAATGACACCCCCCTCTAGCTACGCCACCCAAGCAAGGCTGACTCCCCTCCAGGGTAATCACCCTCGAGGGCTGACTGATGCCCCCTCTAGCTACAACACCCAAGGCTGACTCCCCCAAGGAACACCCCCTCGAAGGCTGACTGACGCCCCCTCTAGCTACCCCACCCAAGGCTGACTCCCCTCCAGAGTAATCACCCTCTAAGGCTGACTGATGCCCCCTCTAGCTATGCCACCCAAGGCTTACTCCCCCAAGGAATGTCCCTTCGAAGGGTGAATGACACCCCCCTCTAGCTACCCCACCCAAGGCTGACTCCCCTCCAGGGTAATCACCCTGGAAGGCTGACTGATGCCCCCCTCTAGCTACGCCACCCAAGGCTGATTGCCACCCAAAGTAGGAGCCCTCCTGACCTCTTACTAGTCCACTGCTGGTCTGCCTGCTTGGCTAGGTCTGGTGGAGTAGCTGCGGGGGAGGTGAAGCACTCAAAGTGCAATCCTATATACACTTAACAGGGAGGAAGCCCATTTGAATATACTAATTCAATAATAATTATAAATATAATTAGAAAATATAGTAAATATTAATAAATAAACATTAGTATATATTAGTTAATATAGATTTACTTCTGAATATTTAGAATTGCACTGTCAATCTTGTAGGGATCCTTATCACATGACCCCTTTGGAGCCAGTGGCACTGTCTCCAGTGGCATAGCTAGAGGGGGCAAAGCACTCAGCCTTAGCAGGAGCCTCACCACACATACAAGGACCCTTCCTCTTCAGAGCCACTGGTTTTGTTCCACTGCCAGCAAAGGCTCTAAAGGTTGTCCAGACCCATCGTGGCTTGTAACCTGTGATGGGCATTTCCTCCAGAAATGTGTCCTGTCCTATTTAAAGGCATCCTGAACAGATGCCATCACCACTTCCTGTGGCAAGGAGTTCCACAGGCTGTTACCCCATGTGCTTTGTGGGTGGGGTGAGAGTGCTTGAGCCCCACACACAGCAGGGGCAGCACTTTTCAAAGGACAGGAACAACACTTTTTTTGTCCCATTTCCTAGTGGGACTTTCCCTCCTGCCACAGATGCATGGCACATGATGCCTGCACCATCAGAGGTCGTGCCACACCTGTCTCTCGGTGTGGTCCAGTTTGCAGGGTAAACAGGCAGGGCACCCAAAGAATGGCAATCCCTGCTTGCCCCGCTCCTCTGGAGCCCTACACAGCTCCATCACTCGACACTTTTAAACATCTGGAGAACTTTCACCCGCTTTGGCTGGCCTTTGATTTATAGGTCTGCTTATGAGTCAGCATGTTTTCTTATCTTTGACTGGCAAAGTCTTTATATTTTTAATACAATGTTTTAAATGATTTGTTTTTTAATCATTGGAAGCCAGCCTGGTGGATCCTCTGGAGGCAGGAGGGGTAGGGGTATGGGGGTACAGGTTCTTAGGAGGTATAGTTAGGGGGTATAGGTTATTTTTATGCTCTTAGGTTTTTTAGAAATAAATTCAGGTGAAGTTGTAGTCAGATGTTTATTCATTTATTTGCCATCTCCAGAACATCATCATTATATATTGCTTTTGAGGTCCAGAAAATAGTGGCCTTATTATTAGCCAGAAATTAATCCCCCACTGTGCACATTTTGTCAAGGTACATTAATAAATATTCAGGACTCTTCAGTTCCCCGCACTGTTGTCTGATGTCCACTGTCATTGACAGCGCATATGCCATGTGCAGCCACGTTGATCACATATGTTGTGCGCAACACCATCCATCGTACTGGGCCCCCCACGATGCTCTTGTATCTTATGTAGAGAAAAATTCCCACTTATGTCTGTGCTTTGACCACCACCTTGTGTGTCACATGGCACATGATGTATCAGCCGCTTGTCCAGGCCAGGAAGTGAGTAACATGTGCCACTTAGGCCCTGATTTTGCAGTTTGGTCCAGATGCCCGTCCCTCCACCCACCTGGCTTAGAAGAAAGTGGCCTTGAAGGGATTCTGGAAAAAAGGGTGGAGGAAGAAGATCCGTCATTTAGTGATGCATGTTGTGATGTGCCATGTTCTGCTCCAGGAGAAAACAATGCATGGTTTATGTGCTCAGGCAGCAGGGAAACGGGCTGGTGATGCTCAGAATTGTCCCATCTTGTGTTTCTTTTGTGTCGGTGTTGTGAGTGCTGCGAGTTTCGTTGTGGGGCTTTGCCTGCTCAGCTTTGGGCTACCAACATTTCTGAAGTCTTTTGCCCTTGTGGAGCAGACCTGCTGCAAGGAAGCTAGAAAGATGGAAGCACATGCTAGTGAAGATGCAATCCTAACCAATTTAAGCCAACACAACTCCTTCATCTCTCCATTCCCCTGGTGGCGTGGGGACGCCGGTGCATGTTTGTTCACTGGCCTGATCCCCCAGGAGTGGCGCAGAAATGCCTTATGGCCAGCACGGGGCTTGTGCCAGGACTTGTGCCGCCCTAACTAGGAGTTAGGATTGCACTGTGAGGTTGCAATGTGCACACTGGAGCCAATCCAATGTGGCTGACTGCCTGGGTAGACATGCAGTGCTCTTCTGAATGTGTGAGATGTGGACATCTTCCTCTTGTATCAACAGCAGTGTGACATGACTTCAGAAAGTGAGATCTTCCACCCTGCTGGGATCGAAGAAAAATTCAGTCTTGGTGCCATTGTAGCCACATTGGTAACTTGTGGCTTACATGTTCACACTCTCTGGCTTCCACTGTGGAACTCAGGCTGGCCTGTGTGGGCATCCCAGGCAGTCAACCAGCACCTGCTTGGCTTCAACCATATGTCTTCAGTTCATACCCCATACAGCCTAGTGCTGTGTTCCCGCACATGGTGTCCTTTCGGAGTGGTGATTCAAAGCACCATATCACAATTAAGTCATCATAAGCACATCTTTGGGTTACAATATGTTTCAATGTGGTCAGTGTCGCATGTCCTGTAGGGGCAGCTGTCCAAGAAAAAACCGTGATGAAATGTCAGTGGTCAGGCAAGCGCATGTTAGCCTGTGACTATTTGTGCCATCTCTGTGTTTCTCCAGCAGAGCACTACTGGCCAGCCTCAGATTTGCACAGGAGCACAAGGTCTGGCTGGCCTGGCTGGGACCAAATCTTGGAGCACACTTGCCAAGGCATTTGATCTCTGCGGCATCTGTGCCAGTGTGGCAGGAAGTTGGCATTCATGGTGTGTGTTTGGCTTCTATCCTCTTTGGTATTTGGAAATGTGAGCAGGCTTAACATTACTAGGGGTATCAGGATTGTGCACCTCGGAGCATCTCAAAAATGTTCATTGGAGTCTGTCACTATGCCTTTTCCCTGACACTATGCCGTTGCCATTGATGGACCCAGTGGCGTAGCTATGGGGGGTGGAGAAGTCAACTTTAGAAGGCATCTCACTTCCCCCCTTCAGAGCCATTCCTTGGCGCTCCCTCCGCACCCTTTAGCTATCCCACTGGATGGACCAACCTCCCTTATGTCTGTTTTTGACACCATCTATGGCAGTGACCGGCTGTGCAAAAGCCTTTTGAGCGACACAAGCTCATCCTGGAACACAGACAGGCCGGATGGGATAGATTTGCACCGGGATCATCTTATTTCCTCCATTAACACAACTGGCCTGTCTGTCTTTCATGGGAGATTCCCTCGCAGGCAAAGGGATTAGGGTTTTATTTTCTCTGTAACCGACCTGCAGCTCAGCACATGAGTCCCGGCTGCATCTTGACCCCAGGCTCGGCTTCCCAAAGCTGTCAAGGAAATGAGATTCGGCTCCGCTTCCTGCCCGTATCCCAAACAATCTCTTGGCTGGGGGCCGCTGGCTGCCCGCTATGGGGTTGTAGGTTTCCTTGCCTGCTTGGGGAGAGGCCTGGATGCTGAAGTCATCATCGTAGTCGGAGGGGAATGACCTGGGTGGAATGTTCTTCCTTCTCCTTCCTCCCACTGAACTTCTCTCTGCCTCCAGGGACAGCCTGATTGCGAGTGAAACTGGGGGCTTTTGGGGACAGATCAGTTTTATAAGTCAGTTTTCTAATAAAGTATAATAAGTTTGCATATTTCTTGTTGCAAAGAAGGACCCCAACTTGCAACAGGTTGCAACAAGCTTGTAAATGTATTTTCAACATGTTTGCAAATGTATTTTTTTAAATCAGCCATTTGTGTTTGGGACTAAAACAGATGGGGGCTGTAATCCAAACCTGCATAAATCCCATGCTAGCCTGGGGGTATTTCAAAAGTGGCATAAGGCACCTAATTTGGGGGTGGGGGGAGTTAGGCTAGGGAACAGACATGTGCTGGGCTTTGCACACCACCAGGGGACAAGGGAGTGGGTGAGCCAAAGTTGGATAGGATTGTGCCCTCAGGGCCTAATCTTATTCATTGAGTGCTGGTGCAGCCAGGCCAGTGGTGCATGTGTTGCATCCTGCAGTCATGGAGGGCACCTCTAGGAAAGTAAACATGTTTTCCCCTTACCTTGGGATTGCATTGTGGCTGCATCAGCACTGGAAAGTAGGAAAGGATTGGGTCCCTAATTGAAAAAAACCGCTCTGCACATGAGCGGCAGAAAAATGCACCCTTTTGCCATCTCTGCAAAAGATGCACCCTTTTGCCATCTCTGCCCCTGGTGCCAAACATGATGCTGATGTTTCCCGGCTTCCAAAGGATCACATCCAGGGTTCAAATCCAGACACTGTATTGTGGGATCAACTATTTTCCTTATTTGTGGGGACCCCTTTGCCAGGCTTGCCCAAGGCACACTCCCGTTAGCAGCTGCCCCATTCGCCATCACGCTGCACATTTGAAAATTAAACCTTTAAGGAAACGCTGCCCTCGCTGCAGTTGTCTGCGGACCTTGCCAAGGATCACATGCACACTTGTTTTGTCTCTTGAAAGATGCCTGAGTGCTGGAGCGGATCCAGAGCAAGGACCAAATTCTTCCCTCCCACAGACGCCGAGCCCTTGAGAAACTGCGACAAGCTTCTGTACGCACCGGGGTCTGCCGTCTCTGCCCAACCACGCACAGTGGTGTCCAGGTGGAGGGAAAGATGGATTTGAACATGATGGGGGTGACTTGCTATGGCCATTCATGCCCAGGGGCACCTCAGTGAATCAGGGCTCCTTGTGCAGCTGCCGGCGAGTGCGCATAAATGTGCAGCCAAAAATAACAGCAGTTTTCCTGAGAAAGTTTCAAGGTCTATCAGTCAGATGAGGAGATCTTTTGCTTTGAACCCTGCGCTGCCAGTCTCTGTTTTGGCTCTAAAAGTCCTCCAGGAAGTTTTGTTTTGCAGGGTGTGCCCCGCATGCTGAACACCATTGAAGGTACCAAAGTTGCTTCTGATACTCCGCATTCTGGTCCGTTACAGTTTAGCGAAATAGCTTCGATTTCACAGAATCATAGAGTTGGAAGACACCCCATGCCTCTTGCAGGGTTTGCAACAGTCATCTAGTAGGTCCAGGGGCATCACTACGGTTTGTGTCACCTGGTGCGGGAAGCCAGCGCGTCAGCCCCATGCAGTGGGTCGGGCAACAACCTGGACGGTGGGCATGGTTATGTGCTATTGCTCTGCCTCCATTTGTTTGTGAGATGCCAATTTGGGGGCTTTTGGGGTTTTTTTAGCTGTAACTTTGAGTAGGAAGGTGCTATCTCAAAATGGATTGTTGCGTTGGACTCTGCTCTCCAAGATAAATCCAACGACACACATAGTATGTCGCACCATATGTAGTTCGTACGCACCATTGTGATGTTGCTTTTTTGGAGTGCCACTGGGCATGTTAACCAGTGCGGGCCACATCCTCCGCACCACCCTAGTGAAGCCAGTGCATAGGTCATCTAGTCCAACCCCTCACCTGTTGCAGGATTTGGGTTTAAATAAACTTAAATGACACCCTTTTGTGTCCCCCTTCCCTTATCCCTGAAGGGGTGGAGGATTTTTATCCAGTCCTTACCAGTTCACTCCAGCATAACTTATGTGGTGATGTGGGGATACGGTTGTCATATGTCCTGAAAAACAGGGACAATCCTGATTTGGGGGGATTGTGTTCACAAACTGGCAAATGGGACAGATGGTCCTGTCCTGATTTTGTGGAAGAAAATTCTGGCAACCCCATGTGGGGAGGCTGGCACATGCTCTGCTCCATTAGGGGGTTAGGCTAGTGCACAGACATTTGCTGGCCTCTCCACGCCACCATAGGACGTTATGCCGGGTGAGTTATGCCATCCTAAAATATGTGTGCCATCACAGTTAATATGTCGTTGGTTGGCAGTGTGTCGTCCCTGTTGTTTCAAAGCAGAGCAGCAAAGAAAATAGAGGAGTCCTGGCAGTAGTAATGATTTGCGCTATTTCTGGGCATCTCATTTTTGTGCAATGAGTGTCAGTTCGAAACAAATGAGCCATTCCTGCTGGTTTTTCTTGGAGGTCCTCTTTGCAAAACTGTTGTTTGGAGTCCTCGGTCTTTGGAAAGCCATGCCTATGCATGATGGTAAAAGTTCAGATGAGATGCACATGGACCTCTGGGGACCAATAATGAGTCAAAGGATCATCCGTGGCCATGTGCGGGGAGCATCTTGGCACTCAACCTTAAGATTGCCGCAGAAATCTGGAGGAGGGGGCACTCCTCAGCAGTGCTCGGTTCTGCTGTTGCCTCTCCAGGACCTGTCCTTGTCATCTCGAATCCAGGCCCTGGTGCACTGTCTGCTCTGCCATCTTCAGCACCTCCATCTGCACAGGATGAACATATGTTCTCTTTTTCCAGGACGTGTCCTCTTTTTTAGCCTTGTGTCCTAGAAAAACACACCTGGGCAGTATATAACCTTCTTACAATTAATAAATTAAAGCTGCAATCCTAAGCACACTTTCCTGGGAGTATTGAACACAATGACACTTACTGTTGAGTTGACAGGCTTAGGATTGCACTGTAAATGGAATAAAATATATGAAATAGTTTTAAATTTAAATTCAACAAATGGCCCCTGGAAATCGCAGTTTAAAAAAACTGCTTTTTGACTTCTAATCATTCCATTCTTCAGTCCCAAAATCAAACCCCTGCAGAGAGTGAGGTGTAATAGGTGTAATAGGGTCAAGAAACATGGAAGTAGGTCTTTAAGGCAGCAGTCCTAATGACACTTTCCTGGGAGTAAGACCCACTGAACACAATGGGGCTTACTTTTGAGTAGACATTTTATTTATTTATTTATTTAAGTAATTTTTATCCCGCCTTTCTTCCCCCACAGGGGGGAACTCAACATGGGTAGGATTGTGCTCTAAACCTGTTTTTCAACAGATTTTTTTTATCCAGAACCCTTGTGGATGAGGGTCAACTATATTTTGTTGCATCCTACATTTTTCACTGCGCAGGCAACCACTCCATTTCTCTCCCCTTTGGAACACTCTGCTTTCTTTTGCTTCCTTGCCTGGAGTTGCTCTGAAGGGGGGGGGATTCTTGCAAAAATTAGTGTTTTGACCCCCTTCTAGCTATGCCACTGGCATGCAGCCTTCCAGTGGAGAGGTGGGAAGAGGAGACGGACGATTCAGCTGGAGACGATTCCCCAAAGTAGCCACCAGCCAAGAGGGAAAGCGACCGACTAGGCGCATAGAGATGGTAGGGTTTAGGTGTGGCTCTGTGCATGCAGGAGACTGGAAGGGCAATTAGTCCCTGGCTACTCCCACCTCCCCCCCCCCCCCCAAAAAAAACAAACATGTAAGATTAAAAAGTCCTGCAATGGACGTGCATCAAAGGTTTTGATTTAGCCACAGAATAATTACAGCACTCAAAATAGCCGCTTTCTCCTCCCTGCTGCACCCAACTCATGAAGCAGCCCTTTTCCTTCCTCTTGGACGGGATGGCAGCCCCACTCCCTGGTTGGCAAGGGTGCCAACAACAGGCAGTGTCCTTATAAAAGTGATCTGGTGGGGGGAGACATTAGCCCACAGAGACCTTGCCCCAGCCAGATGTTTTAAGCCAGATGTTTCCAGAAAACCTCCAAAGGCTGCACTCCTCCTTGCCTTGGGGCTCTGCTTATGGCAAATAATGGGGTTGCATTATATCCTTGATGGGACTCCAGCCAGCCAGTCAACCAGCTCTGAATGTGGGGCAGCCACAGCAGGAAGAGATGGGTAGTGTGGATGACTGACAGGGTGACCATATGACTGGAAATTTCTGGATTTGTCCTCTTTTTCAGCCTTCTGTCCAGGTGTCCTCCAAAAGGGCTTAATTGTCCTCCATTTTGGCTTCATTTTGCAACTTTGCAACCGTGTGCAGAACCCCATCATGTCATAGGTCACTGGATTCGTATTGAAGAGCAGAATCCAATGCAAAAATTGCATTTGAAATATCTCCTTCCTTTCAAACATTATGGCCAAAAAACTAAAAATCAAAAATATGCATTGGGCTCTATGGAAAAGTGAAAGTGCCCACCATTGCGGCTTTACGCATGAGTAGGCAAACGTGCCATTGTCTACCAGAAAGGCCAGGCTGAGAGGAATCGAAGACCTTGTCCTCCTTTTGAGGTTTGTGCAAATGTTCACCCTGGTTCCCATTTCCCCGTTCCTGCAGTGATGTGGGGAGACCGGCGCATGTCTGTGCACTGTCCTAACCCTCCTGAAGTGGTGCAGAAATGCCTTACAGAACTTCTCCGACACCTCCAGGCCAGCACAGGATTTGTGCTGGGACTTACGCTGACCTAACGGGATTAGGATTGTGCTGACACCTTCCCAGACAGCAGTGACCTCCAGGGGTCCTTATTAAAAATCAGTCACGTGGAGTGGGAAGTTATGTGACAGTCCACTGAATTACCTGTGAACATGAACCATGCAGACCAGGGCTCAAAATCTAGTTTCTTAAAAATCTGAAATCCTCTCAAAAAGGGATTATTATGGGAGAAAAAAAGCTGGTAGTAAAAACATAATCAGGCTGATGGAAAATGCCTGAGCTAGTCTGGGAAGCATAAAGAAAAGTTTTCACCAAATGGATACAGTAACTATTGGATGTTGCTCAAATTCAGCACATAGGACCCCCACATCCCCTCCCCACTACTCTGCTTTACCCCAGGGAAGGCTGTAGACTGGCTGGAGTCACGTAGCAGATAAAGGCTGCAATCCTAAGCATGTCTAATCAGAAGTACCATTAAGTCCTATTGTGTTCAGTGGTTCTTACTTCCAGGAAAGTGTCTCTAGCATTGCATCCAAGACTCTTTCCTGGGAGTAAGACCATTGAACACAATGGGACTTATTTTTGAGCAGACGTGGTCAGTAGAAAGGTTCTGATCACTAGCTTAATGATCAATCAATCAGCAGTATACCTATCTTAAGCTACTTCTTTTCCTTAAGGATGTCGCAGTCCTTGTACTCCTGAATGCTTTTCTTTGACCTCCTACTGAATGGGTCCTTCAGGAAACTGGCAGAGAATAATCTTTAGGCTTCCTTTAGGCTTGCAAACTATAACTTGAGTTTATCTGATCACAGGAATGAAACTCACCTAATTGCTCCATTGCAACCCACTACTTAGATTTGGCTTCCACTCACTCGGTGCCTGCCAGTCCTGGAGCTTTCCCGACAGGTGGGGAAGTCGAACCCACAAATAGCACATGTTGGGGGGAATCATGGCATTTCCAAACAAAGGCTGCTTGTAAGGCGATGCTTCAGCGGCTTTTTCGGCATTTCAGCTGCTCTGAAATTTATGGAGAATAAAAAGGATCCAAAAGCAACGATGCATGAACTTTCCAGAAATAGGGAGCCACTAGGGACATGGGGCGGGTGGGGAGGTAGGGAAGGCAATCCTTCACACCTTTGGAATAGATGTGCTGCTGGTGAGGCTCTCAAGCATTCTCAACCCATGCACTTTGTGGCAGCAGTGCTTTTTGAAGGGCTGCGGTCGGGAGGCTTTGCCATGCCTGCCACCCCATCACTACACATCTCTGGGAGCCACACTATCAAGATGATTCTTCTAAACCTTGACCGCAAAACAATTAAGTATATCTAAAAACGCAATTTTGAAATAGAAAATTGGCACTTTTACCATTTGCGGGCATGCAGCCAGTTCTACAGATGTGCACATATGCATACGTTCCATGCATGGCATGGCATGGCTTGGCATCTGTGCACCTTAAACGAGTTTACTCCGTCGTCCCCGCTCTTTCTTTCTCTCACTCCCTCTAGTTCTCTGCTAAATTCCTCTTTCAAAATAGCTCACCATCAGCCAAACAAGGCTGGCTACCGTTTGTGCCAACCAGAATGGCAAACTATGTTCAAACTGGGGAAGAAATGCATAAATAAATGGGGGATCCTGCTTTGAAAAGGGAGCGATCAGAAGGAGGGCTGGACACCCTTCCGCTGACCCCAGCACCCTTTGTCAAGGGAAGGAGGAAACACAAGCAGGACTTTGTTGTGCAGTTACTGAAGTGTAGCATAGCCTTCCAAACATGATGCTTGGCTTGTCATTGCAAATGCAGACACTGAGCCTCTGCCAGCCTTGGTCTTTCATGCCCAGCTGTGGCTGTGTTTGAGCCCAGGGTGCTTAAGGATCCTGCCCATGTGAAGGGCAGCCAATGGTCACAGCCAAGGCAGGCTGGTTACCCCAAAATTCTGCTGATGAGGAAGACATGGGGTGTGATGTGGGGCTGGCAGCTCACCTCCAACAGGGCGCCCCTATGTCATCACCGGAAAAGAGAACAAGGTCCCCTGAAATGCAGGACGCACAAGAAAAATGTAGGACACAACTAAATAAAAGCTTCAGGCTGCAATCCTGAAGTCCCAGCTTAAGTCCTCTGCTAGCTTGGAGTATCACAAAAGTGCCATAAGGTACTTACTACTCCTGGGGAGGGGGGTTAGGCCAGTGCACAGACATGTGCTGGACCCCCCCAGACCCCCAGAGGAAGATATGTCAGGTGAGATACTGCCTATTCAGTTAGGATTGCACCTAAAAACACTCATATAATATTACTTTTACGTGGTTAATTATAAGCACTCAAGGCAAAATCACTACAATAAAAGTTAAAAACACATCAGGATTAACATGACAGTTTATAACATTTAAAAACATATAATTTCACATATAATTTATTAATTAGAATTAATAAGACAGTTTAAAACATTTAAAAACATATAATTTTTACATATAATTTATTAAGCAGGCTACATCGAGTTTGGTCCTTGGAAGTGTTCGGCTTGGGATGAATTTTGTTGCTGCTACTTTTTAAGTCTCTGCTTGGGCGCAATCCAGAGTAACTCCAGGGAGTCCTTGCTCCGGAATAAGAACAAGTTACTCTGGATGGCAATATGAATTTCCCATAGGTTTTCACTAGGTGGTGCAGTAACTACGGGTGCACGTAATGTCTCTTATGTGCTCCCGTACTTATTCTGGATTGTAGCCCTTGTCTCTTTGAGCAGATCCTGGCACTGTCCAAGGAAGATGCAGCGTAGCACGTCACATGTGTGTGGATGGGGCATCTCCCATGGATCGCTGTGTGGGTGGAGGAGTTTCCACAGTGCGCCTGCCATGTTCCATCTTGTCATTGCCTTGGAGGCTAAGACGAGGCTCTCTGACTATCTGGATGCCACCCCAGATGATGGAAAGCTTCTCTGTGTAGTTCAATCCCCCACATGTAGAAGGCTAGCAGATCAAGGAAATGCCAGTTTAGAACTGATTCTAAGCACAAGGAGATGAAGAACTGAAGGCAAAAGAAGGAGACAGCTGAGGATGAGGTGGTTAGATGGTGTCATCGAGGCAACGGACACAAATTTGGACACACTTTGGAAGCTAGTGAAGGGTAGGGGTCACATGGGGTCACAAAGAGTTGGACACAACACTAAAAATTCTATGTACAGCAATCTGGGGAGGGTTACAGAGGAGCGGTTGATCAAGTGACCACCACCAAATGTGTGTGCTCAGGTTCAGCATCCCTAGGAAGGGACGGCAAAGTCGGAAGCCATCAGTCAATGTGGATAGAACTCAGCTAGGGCTCTGTCAAAGACTTGATGATGTGTGTAAGTCACGTGGAGCCTGGAAATAAATCCAGATTGCTCCCGTGTCAGGCCAGGGCTTGGGAACGAGAGGCTGCCAGCAAAGCTTCCCTGGAGTTGGATTGAGAACGACCCTCCTCTGGGGACACGATTCTGCGCAGGCTTTGGTTGTTCTGCAAAACATACACTGGAAAATAACTTTGCAGGGCGATCCGTGGGCTTGTTTTGAAAACCGTGCGTCCTGCTATCCTAATCAGCAGGCGTCTCTTTTTCATGGCTATTCCAGACCTCTGTCCTGATTTACAAATATGCTTCATAAAAGCCCTTTGAAGTTTTCTTGGATCAGAAGGAAATGCATTCAAACTCAGTCCCGAGTGGCTCATTGCTAACCGAGCAAGCAAAGCCATTTGTTGTCCAAACGTAGAGAAACTGTACGGGAGGCGAGATGGAAACCAGATCTTCCAGGTAAAGAATGAGAGCTTGATCCTAACCAATTTAGGCCAGCACAACTCACCCACTTCCCATTTATGTGATGGTGTGTAGACACCAGCGCATGTCCATGCACTGGCCTAACTACATCAGGAGCGGCACAGCAGTGCCTTACAGCACTTTTGTGACACCTCCAGGCCAGCACGGGACTTGTGCCAGGACTTATGCCGGCCTTACTGGGGTTTAGGATTGCAGCCTGAGTGCTCTACAAATTTGAGTCTCTTCTTTGCCAACGACATTCCTCCAAAGGCTATCAATCACCTTTGATCCCAAATAAATCCAGGGACTGCCAGTAACTCTTCTTAACCCAAGAGTTCCTAAAACTCCAAAATGTGACCCACTTTTCTATCGTGTCGGAAGGAAGTGTGTGGATGTGAGGGGTTCACCTGGAAGTTGGAACTGAGATGAGTGAGGTCTAATTGATGGACTTGGAGGACTAGAAATGTGCTTCTCTTCTACACCTCAATGCTCAGTGGGCTTTCTCTGGATTTACCTATGATCACACGGCTGTGGAAAGGGGACTCAGATAGGCCAGGCAAGCTTGGTTTGCATGAAGAGAGTAGCCTCTGGTATGCCAGAAAAAGCACTAGCAGGAAGCCTCACATTAGTGTGCAAGTGGCCCCATCCAAGCCAGGGGGGATGCATGGAGGTGAACGCATGGAGGCAAGGCCTCTGATCCAACCTGGAATGGCTTGGAGGGGCAGTGCCCACTTGCCTGCTCCCTGCAACACATAGAGCTTTGCATTCCCTCTAGCTACACCACTGAGAGTTTTCATGCCAGATTACTTGTTCTATCTATCATTCTGTCTGTCTGTATTTACGTCCTGCTTTACAACTAAAAAGTTCACAAAGTGGTTTACAAAGAAAATGTACCTAAACAGTACTTGCTTTTTTTAATAAGCTCTTGAAGGACATCCTGCTGCACAAAGAAGGCAGGAGGCAGCAGAAAGTGACCTTGCATTTCAAAACCCTGTCCCTGGAGGCTCTTCTTTTACAACCATTTTTGGGCTGGATTTTTAAAAAAGCAGTGGGACGTTTCCTCCCTTCCAGAGACACAACAAAACCGACGTCTCCTTGAATGGCACAAGACGCCAATGGATCAGTTCCACTTTCCTCTCCATGTTCGGAGAGCCTGATGGGAAGCTGTGGGGGTCTTGGAGCTCCCGCTTTGCCTCCAGGCATGCCTGATCTTCAGCAAGGTCTTGGGTTTTGCTGCTTTGGAGGAAGCCTTTCTCTCAAATTAAAGTACTGTAAGTCCTTGATTTTTTAACGAGTTCTGATCCGGAACCTTGTTCTTAAGTTGAGATGTTTGTAAGTTCAGCACCACTGATGTCAGTGCATGTAGGCAGATGTCAATGCCTATGTAGGCAGAGGGTTTGAAAGTCCATATCTTGTACGGGTGTTTGTATGTATGAACATTCTCATCTTGAATGCTCGTAAGTCGAGGACTTATTGTGGAAATAAAGCCCTGCCAGACTGGGCCAAAGGGGGTCCCGCCTTGCCCTGCCATCTACCCCACCATCTCTGTGCACATGGTGATTGTACATCGAGAATAGGTTGACATGAGAATCGGGTTAACATCTCTCTGCCAGTCCTAAACTGCAGGAATCTCCTGGCTGTCCATGGAAGCGTGATGGGTTCAGGCTGGCGTGAGTCAGAGGAGTAAACAACTCCATAAAAGAGGGTGTTTTGCAGCCTTGACTTGGCAGGGCTGGGTGTGGGGGGTGGATTCATGAGAAGCTGGGGGTGCAGGTGCTTTTGAAATGCAGACTGGAGAAGCCTCTGGGGAAGCTCTGGTTGGATACCTGAGGCTGTGTCTTTGGGGCATGATTCATTAGCTGGGTGGGAGATGGTTGGAGCTGGTTTTTGGGGGGCACCGTCTCCCCCACCACACACCCTGATGAAATGAGCAGGGGGCTGGTGGCAACACTTCTGCTCAGCTTTGGTCCACTTAAGTCCGCTTAAGAACTTAAAAGCTTGGGGTGGTGAGTGAAAGGAGGATGTGAATGAAAGGTGATGAGTGAAAGGAGGATGTCCCATATATGGACATATATATGGGATGTCCAATTGGATGTCCCATATATGACACAAAGGTTGAAGATTGAATCCTTTTAGGATTGTATGTCCATGTACTGCAGATTGCCCACATACTGCAGATTCCCTTCCGATGGGAAGCCAGCAAGCAGGGAACAACTGGTATGCCAAGTTTCACTGCCCCTAAACATGGAGGTTCCTCTGAGCTACGGTGACTTGGTTGTTAGCTGTGATTTGTCCCATTTCATTTTAATAAAGCCATATAAATTGTTCTTTGATATAAAAAACATAGATGGAGATAACAATCTGTTCCAAGCTCCAGTGATCGGACGGGAGATATACGGCAAGTCCTGTTGATAGGTTCTGGGAAACTACAGCTTGAAGGGAAATGTCTCATCCCAAAATCAATTTCGCTGCTGGCTAACTGATATATTGAAACAAGAGTCATGTTCCTACAGCATATTTGTGATCAGAAAACTAATACCAATCTCCTAAATAAAGACCCCAAATGCTTCCAGTACTAAGCATGAAATAAAGGTTCCCAGGCCGATGAAACCCTTCAGACACGCGGAGGATGTGCAAACTCCGCACAGACAGGGGCCCCAGCCAGGAATTGTGTTTTTCTCATCAACTTTATAGTGTAATGACTTGAAGTCGGAACCTGATGTATGCTGAGCTAACAACATGCGCGTCTCCACTACACCACCGGCTGCTGGCATATCACGCCTGATGTGTCTAGAGACAGGCCCACCATACTCGGCCGCATAAATTGTTCATTTCCCGGTGCCAAAGCAGTGGGACTGCTTCACCTCCAAAATGCCTGTGCATGTAATTCCACAGTGTGGGGGGGGCAGTAATTGTTTGCAGCCCTGAAGATGTTTGTGTTGTGCGGGAGCATTTCTATTTGGCAGGCACGGCGCAGCAGTTCCAGCCAGGCTGTTGCGCATAAGCGTGAAACCAGTTCTTCTCATCAATAAGCTGTGTTTGCATTTCGTTTGCCTGCACGGCGGTCCAGGATGCTGTTATCAGCTTGGCTTACAAAAAGGAACTCTTGACGGCTGCAGGAGCACTAGTGACTTGTGGTAAGGAGACCTGCCGGGGACAAGTTGCACTGAAAACTGTCATCAGCAGTTCGTCAGAGCGGAGGTGGCCCCAAAAGGTCATATAGCCCAATAGTCCTCAGTCCTTGGTCAGAATCTAGGGACGCTTGAGACTCCCTACCTGATCACTCCTTGGGGACGAGTGACCAGAGGATGATCCAGGACTGAGCACAGGCTTTGTATGCAAGTGATACCAGCATCTGGGCAAGACTTTACCTGAGACCCTGGAAAGCAAAGGTGGTTTCAGGGAAGGTGATGGTGGTGGTGGGCAAAGTGGACCAAGAGTCTGACTCTGTATGCTGCAGTTTTGCATGGAAAGCTCCACAGTAAGCCCTGGAAAAGTCCATTGAAAAGAATGTCGCATAGTAGGTCTGGTACGTTCCCAGGTTCTTCGGACCAATGGCATATCTAGGACCTTTGGCACCCAGGGCTCACAAATTTTTTGACTCCGCCATACGTCAAACTTGTTGAATTAATTAATATCAGTTATACATGTAATTAGATATCAATTAATATTTTCATATTTTTTTAAATTGCCTTATCAATTTTATTTATTCTGTTATTAATTATTATGTCAATTATTAATTATTCTGTTATTTATTATTTACTCCGTTTTATTCTTTTTGGGAGGAGGGGAAGAGGGTGCTTTCTGGAGCACTCCACATTCACTGAATTGGTTGCCTTGCATTGCTCTGTGCCTAACCTGAACAAGAACCAAGGCACCTTTGGTTACTCAAGAGTAAACATGGCTGTGCAGCTTTCCGTTGGGCTCAGTGCAATTATCAGACTTCCTTCTCTCCTGAGTTGTAGGGGGTGTGTTGACTGGATCAGGACCATTCTGGAGGAGTTGAATTCCTCCCAGTCTGCCCTTTCCCAGGCACATTTCCCTACTCACAGGTAAAGGTGCACTTTCACTTTCCGTTGGGCACTTTCCATGCATTTTTAAAAGTTTTTTGTCCATAATGTTTGCTAGGAAGGAGATATTTCAAAGCTGTTTTTGCAGTGGGTTCTGCTGGAAAAATACACATCCAGTGGTATATGTGGTTATTCCAAAAGTTTTTATTGAACTCGGCAATTCAATACCAAAATAACCCCAAGTTATTTGGTAACCCCAAGTGTTACCAAAAGGTGGAACCCCCTGAGGGTGGAAACTGAGACCAAGGAACCCCTTACTCTCAGGGAGGCCACAGCTTTTAACTCTGCTAGTCTATATTTGAGATGCAAGCCCCACTGGATCAGGCCCAAGGACCATCTTGTCCAGCTTCTTGTATCTCCCTGTGCCCCACCGGATGCCTCACAGTAGCACATTAGTACAAAGATGCTTCATAATTTATGAATTCCAAGAAGGCTACATGCTACCTGCTCACAAGGAAAAGAAGGACAAGGAAGACAAGCTTTCCAAAAGACAAAGCTAAAAAACATCTGGTCACCCTTATTAGCGATGTCGGAGCTGGCCAAGGAACTCCGGGATCTCGGAGCCTCCTTCTTCACATCTTGTTCTGCCCAAAGGTTTCAGTTTTTCAATTTCTGGTTTGGCAGTGGAAGGAATGGTAGATTTGGGGTGAAATTTTATTTCCCCTTTCCCTGCAAAACATACATCTGATGATTTTCCTGACATTTCCTAGAAACCAAACTTCCCACACATCTGTATAATTTATAGAGTGGAAAATATACATGTTTCTCAAGTTTATAATTTGATGCTTTGCAGGAAACTACTGGAATTTTGCAATTCTCTCACTATATGTGTTTTTTATGTATCTTCATAGGGAAGTCTAGAAGTGCTTTTCTATGTCCCTCTGGCAGGTGGTGTAAAGTGTTTTGAGGTCTGCAGCCTCCCCCGACCTCAGAAGGCAGCTCCGTGACACCACAGTGACCATATGACTGGAAGTTTCCAGATTTGTCCTCTTTTTTAGCCTTTTGTCCAGATGTCCTCCAAAAAGGGCTTTATTGTCCTCCATTTTGGCTTCATTTTGGAATTTTGCAATGGTGTGCAGGACCCCATCATGTCATATGTCGCTGGATTCATATTGAAGAGCGGAATCCAATGCAAGAATTGGTTTTGAAATATCTCCTTCCTATCAAGAGTTATGTCAAAAAAACTAAAAATCAAAAACATGCATTGAGTTCTATGGGAAAGTGAAAGTGCTCAATATTGCGGCTTTACTCATGAGTAGGCAAATGTGCCATTGTCTGCCAGAAAGGCCAGGCTGAGAGGAATCCAAGACCTTGTCCTCTTTTTAGGTTCGGGCATCTGGTCACCCTGTGTGCCACCCCGTCAGATGTGGCACTTGAGACAGTGGTTCACCTCTTTAATATGCCATCATGTTGTGCCTGTTAACCAGCAGGCCAGGGTTCGAGACCCGGGTCTGCCCCACAAGACAGGGTGAGCTCCTGTCCTTAGCCCAGCTCTGCAACTCCAGCTGGATCCAATTGTATTGGCTCTGCCTTTCTGTTGGACTAATTCAGTGGCGTGGAGAGGGGGGATTTGCTGCTTAGGTAACAGCCTATCCTCCATAACAATCTAACCCAGGCTTTTGTGCTTCGCATGCAGCGTATGCAGCGCCCAGCACGATACCGTAGTCTTCCAAGACTGACGGAGGCCTGCTCTTATGTCCCAATTTGTTTTAAAGTAATCAGTAACAACGGCAATAAGGAAAATGGAAGATGTAAAGAACTGAACTAGTCATCATGATGGAGCAGGGGAGGTTATTCACATGCCTGTGCCAGTCCTGATCAGTATGCATCTATTTTTGCAACTCCAAGAGTGCGAGGGGTGAGGACATGGAAATTCCCTTGTCTTGGTCCCCAACCTACAAAGCCTCAACCCGACTCACACCCTGATCAGAGCAGCAGAGTGAACCAAGCAGGGCAAGATTAGCCAAGCAGGGTGTAGCTTTGCTCCCCCATGTGCCCCTTTTGAATTAACATGACTTGCACACACATGCGCCGTCATGTCTGCTTTGATCCTGAATCACACTAGCACAACCATGCCGCGTTGAAAAGTCAGAGCAAGTGAGGAAGCGTTTGTAGCCGCAGTAGAACATCTGAGATGAACCATCAGAAGGAAAAGGGCTGTGGGTTGAAGAACGGGGACCAGAGAAGACCTGCTCACATCATTCCTCTGCCCAGAGTGCTCCGCTTGCAAGCTGAGCTCTGCATGGAAGTCCCTCTGGCAAGGCAGGCTGAACTGACTCTTCATCTACCATATTTACTCAAATCAAATGTGCTTGCAAATCTAATGCACACACCTCTATTAAACGGCTTGAGATTAAAAAGTTGACTAGTGATTGTAATGCGCAGCTTTATCTTATGCCTTTTAAAAGAGGGGTGCACATTAGGGGAGTCCCCCAGCCAGGTGTGCAGAGAGGGGGATACTGAGGTCAGAAGAGGCAACAGGAGGATCAGAACCTTCCCTGATCTCTGCATACTGGGGGAATCTTGGGGATGTCATCCCATAACCTCTCCTGACTTCACCTTCCTCCCCCTCTGCTTGGCCGGCAAGAAAACGACCCATGTTTACTTAAATCTAATGTGCCTGCAAATCTAATGTGCTCCTTTATTTTGAATTGTTAATTTGGCTGGAAAAAATGCACATTAGATTCGAGTGGATATACTTAGCATTGCATTGGGCAGGTTCCAACCTCTAGTGTTCTCCAATCATCAGGATGTGGCCACGTCTGCATCTTCTGGTTCAAGTGACTTGTTGGAGATTTTCTAGGATGTGTCGAGCAGAGTTGCAGTCTGGATATGCATCCATCTGTCGCCCCAGCTTGCCCCACGTTGGGGTCCGCTCTCTTTTGCTCAAGATACCAGTCGGTGGCGACGTCACTGCCTGCACGCTATGTAAAGGCTGTTCCCGCACCTTGGCTTGTAGATTCCTACATCCATCAAGCCCTCTGAAGAAGTGTCCTGGCACTGAAGCCCCAGGCACGGTTCCCACTGACCTCACCATTTGACTCTCAGATGCAGGCGCAATCGTTCCAAGTACTGTACAACCCCCGACCCTTGCAAAACACATCATGGATGACGGTGATGGCTCGGAGCTGATCAGATGCAAGAGGTCATGGAAGCAGGTGGTCAGGTTAACCCTGCCAGCTGGAAAGCACAGCAACCTTACATGGACTCCTCGGGGTCACAACTGGTCCCCAGAAGGGAGATCCATTTCCATAGACAGCAGTTGCCTCTTTCCACCATCTCAGATGAGTAGGTGGTGTCTAGCTTTATAGTTAACACAGAACGTGAGACTTTGGCTGCAATCCTGACCCCATTGTGAGTCCTATTGAACACAATGGGACTTTCTTCTGAGTAGACATGCTTAGGATTGGACTGTATATCTACTTCTGGAAGGTCTAATGCTGTAAGCTGGCTCTTGAATACTACATCCACTTGCCCTTAGGGGAACAGGTTGCTGGGAGAGTGGCTCCTTGCTCTTTGCGGGGCATCTGCCTTGCCAGCAGGGCAAAACAAGTTGGATCCAACAGGGTTGTCCTCCCGAAGCTTGGTTGGTTTCCAGTTAGGGTTGCTATATCTCCTGGAAAAAGGGGACAATCCTGATTTTGGGGGGGGGGGATTGTGTTTACATACTGGCAAATAGGACAGAAGGTCCTGTCCCAATTTTGTGGAAGATTGGGACCCTATTGCCAGTGCATGAATGAATATGTTTGGAGGAAGGGAAATGGTGGATTCCCCTTCACTGGGGATCTTTGGCTCAACAAGCACCAGTTGATGGTGTTGTTGGAGAATTTCCTGGTACAGGCAGGGGGTTGGACTAGATGACCTATGAGGTCCTTTCCAGTGATTCAATGATTCTAACCCAGGTGGGACTTGGAGATGAAGCTGATAGGACTTTTTCTGTCTTTGGGCTCCAGATGGGCATCCCTTGAACTAGTTGGCAAAAGTTGATGGTTGCATTGAGTTGTCCCAACGGGAGCAGCTGCTTCTCCTTTGGAGAAAGATGGGCAAAGGAAGTGTTGGATTTCCAAAGGGGGAAAACAGAGAGGAGAGAGAAATGAGATTCCAGCCAGCAGGCCAGGAGCCCCCTTGTTTTGCCAGACCACGGTGCCCACAGCTGGCATCCAAGGAGGCCCCACTGCAGAGGTGCAGAACGAGGGTTTCCAGTTCAGGCTGGAGCCAAGCAGGATGACATCATGGGGACGAGACGGGCTTGTCTGCAAATCGGCCAGGACTTCCAAAACGAGACAGTAGCTGCCTGCGGTTGGAGGCTGGGAACTGAGTCATGCCTTGCCAAGCGGCCTGGTGGTGTCCAACACAAACAAAGCTTCTCTGCAGGCTCAGGGAAGCCTCTCGTTGCTTGAAGGGAGCCTCCAAAACGTGACTTCATTATTTATTGAATCCGAATCCCGGGGCAACTTCTGTTCTTGAATGGCCGGGGCCGTTGCCAAAGCCCAATGAAGTCAGTGGAAAAAGTGGTGTGTCAGTGTGCTCGATGTCTCCGACAGGGCCTGTTTCCTCCCTGCCAGCATCCAGATGGGGTGATTAGTCCTGCGTCTCCATCTGGTCTCTCGACCCCTTCAAACACAAACATGGTTTTGGCCTGACCCCTTCCCACCACTGGCACTGCTTGCCTGCAGAAAACCACTCATTTCCATCCAGTGGCATAGCTAGAGGGGGTTGGAGCAGTCAGTCTTGGAGGTGGCTGCAAGGGGTCACTGCCCCTCCGAGCCATTCCAGGTAAGAGGAACCAAAGATCCCTTTAGAGATCTTCTTCTTCCTTGTCTTCATCCTTGTCTTCATCCTTGTCCTCCTCCTCCTCCTCCTCCTTCTTCTTCTTCTTCTTCTTCCTCCTCCTCCTCCTCCTCCTCCTCCTCCACCACCACCACCACCAGATGGATTCATCTGTACCCTTTCTGAAGTCTTCCTAAAGGATGTCCATCAGCTCATCATGTGGCAGAAGATCTCATAAGTGAGAGCAGCAGTTGTGTACATGTCTACCTGGGAGTAACACAGTGGGACCTCTGTACACAGGGGGAGGGAATTGTACTGCAGGTGTGCTCTGTGGAAAGATTTCCTTATGTCTATTCTGAATCCTAGACAGTCAGTGAGACATGAAGGCTGCAATCTATGAACACTTTCCTGAGAGTAAGGCTACAATCCTAGACACTTTCTTGGGAGTAAAACCCACTGAACATAATGGGGCTTACTTTAGAGTAGACTTGGTTAGACTTGTGCTCTAAGTCCCATAGAATACCCAAAGAAAAACTTTTCTCTCCACTTTCTGGAGGCATAATTCCACAGACTTCCATCTTGCCCACAATCATAGAATCAGAGAACTGGAAGGTCACCTAATAGGTCATCAGTCACTTTTTCCTGATCAAAGCCCCAAATTTGTAAGGAAACCTGGGTCCTGGCTATCCAGGCCCTTGCTTTCCAGAGCTTGGGAGTCATAGAGCATAAGCCTAACCATGTCTACTCAAAAGTAATGGGCTCAATGGGTCTTACTCCCAGGAAAGTGTCTTTAGGATTGCAGCTGAATACAACGAAGTTGTTGCGCAGAACCAGGAGTACAATGGCTTGAGAAGGGGGAGCAGGACATCTCCATTGTCTTTTACTAGGACTACTCTTGTTGAAAAGCAGTATCTGCAGTATTCATAATACATAACAATAATTAAAAAGTAGCGTGGCTCTGAATTTTGCAGGACTTGGAAACAAGTTTTTCCAAGTCCTGGCTGGAGCACATTGTTGTGGCAATGGATCCAGACGGTGCTAATAATTCTGTCCGGTTAGCACCACTTCCTCCCGAATTCTCTCCATCCGCCCCATTCAGTTCTAAGTGGTTTTATTTGGAGTCGCTCTCCTGGCTGATGTCATTATTGTTCCCTAAGTCTGAAATTCCCGCAAAAATATTTTTCATGTTTTTATGCCAGATCTTTTTCTTCATGATAAATGAGGTTTTTTCTTCATGATAAATGAGGGAGCCAAACTTTGTTTATTTCTGTTTTCAGAAGCGAGGAGGATTTGGCCAGGGGAATCTGCAAGCACGTGTTGGAAGTCAGTGGGGTGCGTTGGCGTGCTCATTGCTCCCAAGTGGCTGGGGCTGTTTAAAATGATGGCTGTAATCCTAAAGACACTTTCCTGGGAGTAAGACCCTTTAAACACAATGGGGCTTACTTCTGTGTAGCCATGGCTAGGATTGTGCTCGATGTCTGCCGTGCAGTTCTCAGGGTTCCTGTGTTTATATGTTTGACTATCGTTATTCCTTTTTTATGCCCTTTTGCAATTGAGGACAATAATAATAATAATAATAATAATAATAATAATAATAATAATAATAATAATAATAATAATAATAATAATAATAATATGCCGCTACATTACACAAATTATATGCTGCTACATCACAGAGTCCTAGACTCTTGGGAAGGGTCAGACTGGTGATGTGAATGAAACCAGCACGAAATTGTTCACTGTGTAATTATGGATAATAATAATAATAATAATAATAATAATAATAATAATAATAATAATAATAATAATAATAATAATAATAATAATAACAACAACAACAACAACAACAACAATAAAAAAAACTTTATTTCTATCCCGCCTTTCTCCTGGAGGGACTCAAGGCAGCTTACAAACATTAAATATGAACAGCAAAATGTTAGGCTTCCCAAAGAATTTTAGGCTTCTTCCCATTTTTGAAAATGGCTAGAAAATCTGGGAATGAATGCACAATAGTGCATTGATTGATTGATTGATTGATTGATTGATTGATTGATTGATTGATTGATTATAGCTGGCCAGAAAAAAATCTCAGTTCTTGCTGACCTGTGTGCTTCCATCCAGGGATTATAGGTCCAGACAAGCAAATCCTATATGGTCCCCAAGAGGGAAGCAAATGGAAGTGCGAAGAGAATTCTGTCTTGCCTTCAACTCTGTGTGGTTCCCAGCAGAAGGCATGGAATGCTGTTGGCTTTGCTGTGTTTCATCTGGCCTGCGACTGGGAAACGGGGTGGCATGGAATTCTCCGGCTGATGGAGTTTTTGCCGCTTCCCATTAATGGCCAAGCCCAAAGCATTTGCATGATGTAACTCTTTCCAGGCCGTGAGCTGATGCAGAACAGACCCCCACTGTCATCACCCACACATCTGGAACTGGGTGGCTGCTTGGAGGGGTGAATTCCTCTAGTGTTGGATCTGGGATGCCAGGGATCGGCTGCCCTTCTATTTTTTGCTCTTTCTCTTGCCTAGCCCCAACTTGGAGAGGGGGAGAGATACTAGATGGGAGCGTCTGTAGTAATTAGCAACAAGCCCTGTGGCAATTAATTACAAGGCCGCTTACATGTCATGATTCTTCTTTTCTATCCCTGGGATCTTCAGCATGCAGAGAGCTGCCAACACACAGTTCTTCAGCCAACCCTCTCTGTCTCATGCGCTGAGCAGGCGCAAGGAAACCTTTCAAGTAAAACCCATTAGAGTGTTTGCACTGCTTTATTGAAGGGTTTTGGATGCCAACCCCATCTCTCTTCACCCTACCCTTTTGGGGCTAAAAATTGAATTACGCCACGTGTCTCAAACAGAGGGTGCTGGACTTGGAGGGTTCTGATGTTGCCCCAAACTCTGGAACAGTTGTATGTGCTGCGCATGTATGGCATGCTGTGGGAGTTATTGCAAAGGCCCAGGCATTTGGACCCGCACTGGAAACCAGTGTGCAAAAAGTCTTTGTAAACCATGGAAGTCTTCCAAAATTATTTCCAAATGTTCCAAAATTATTCAGAATAGAAGAGAATGCAAACTTTTGCTAAACTTCTGCATTTCAAATTCTGACTGTGGACCCAACTATCTGTTGGCTTTTGATGGTGGTGTCTTGATCGTTGTGTTGACTTTAGCAGACTTCAAAGATTTGCCATCTTACTCATGTCTACTCAGAAGTAAGTCCCATTAAGTTCAATGGGGCTTACTCCCAGAAAAGTGCTCTTCGGATAACAGCCATAGGCCCATATCCTAAAGTCAAATTAAGCCCTTTGCGATGGAGCAGTTAAGGTGACTTTCCATAAGATAACACTAGAGGGTGACGTAATTGCGTGGACCCGTAACTGCTCTGGATTTTGCCCTATAATCAATTTGTTCGCTGGTCCTAAATACCACAGCATGACAACTCTCAAATTGATTCATGAATTAAATGGGCTCAAAATTCCTGGATTCCTGCAAGCATGGACACACGGAACAGAAATAAAGCACACACTTAAATGGAGCCCCATTCCCCCCCCCCACCATCACAGCTCCAGTCATGTTTGATCAACGGAGTGATGGGTTCTTAGGGGACCAGAGATTGGCTGTGGGGCTTGTAAAGTTGGGCTGTGGATTGGGGACCCCTCTTTTAAATAACTGAAACGGGGTGAAAATTTCCTTTGTGTTTGGTTCAGATCTTGCCACCCAGCAGATTGTATCAAAAAACATCTGTCTTTAGGAAGAATAAATTAAAATAAACCCTATTTGTTACTTCACATGTATGATCCCCAGATGTTGCCCCGTCCCCTTTGAGTCCCAATCCTAAAAATTCACTTGACAAGAGAAACCTCCCAGCCATTTCCACTGTTGAAGGTTGGAATCTGCATGTTTTCTGGCCTCTTTGGTCCCTGGAATGTGCATCTCTCTTGGGCTTTCAAGCCTGCTCTGCCTCCCCTTTGCCCCCCTGCCTTCAAACATGTCTGGATGCCAAGATTCTGCAGCGAGGCCCTTAATCCACTGCTTTTCAGAAAGCGGATTCAATAAGAGCACAATGAGTATAAATAATTGGGCTGTGCCGAAACCTACTTCAGAGAGACAGAGGCAGCTGGGGGACCCGGTTAGTCTCTTGGCCTGATATGTTTGTCAAGGGATCTGCTGGCTGACGGCTTGGTAAGGGGTGCCAGGCTGCCAAGGAGTGTGGTTCACACGAAACACCAACGAACTTAGTGCCTCGTGAGATTGTGGCACAGGGTTTGCCTCTCCTCAATTGCCTCTTCTCATCCTGGCCTGTTATCAGTTGACAACTGGAATGTTGACAGTTGCATCTACTCAGCCTTGTTTGATTGACGTGGAATATTGGCCTGAAGATGCGGACACCCTAACCAGTGGTGGGCAGATGCCGGTTCGGGCCTACTCGCCCGAACCAGATCTTCCCTTGTGGCGACCGCTTGCCAGAGCCGCAGCTGGCAAGAGCCGCGGGGACTGGTTCGCAAGCAGCCGCCAGGTCTCCTGAAGCGGGGCTTCAAGAGACACAGCACAATAGCATCCAACTGGACACTAGCGCACTGTGTCTCCCAAAGCTGTGCTTCAGGAGACGCGCCTGCGTCGAGCTGGACGCAGGCGCACTGAGCCGCTCCTCGGGCTCACTCCTCCTTGAGGAGATACATTGTGCATGCGCCAAGCATGGTGCATGCACAGTGAGGGCCCGCCCCCTGACCCCAGCCCTGACCCCGGGCCTACCCCCCAACTTCCGGCGAACCGGATCTTGGGGCTCAGTGGGCCCATCACTGACCCTTACATACAAGGCTTTGACAGAGAACTAGTAACAGCCTGCAACTGTTGCTTGGGGAGGTAGAATATAACAACATCAGTAAAAGTAACTGCCACTTTTCCAGCAGCTTTTGCCACTTCTCTCCTCGATTGCCCCCCAACTCTTCCATTCTGCCTGTTTTATGTACCAGTATCAAATTGAAATGGGAATAGAATCCTCAGCTTTTTGCCCCATAGATACTTGAGAATAGAACCCTCAGCCTGCTTGATTGACATGGATCAGGTAGACAACTCGCACATGGACAACTCACACACGTGGACAACTCACAAGACTTTTATGTATATAAAAGACTGCAACTTACTTCTGAATGAACATGCATTGCCGTTGGCGCATGAGGTCATGTGAAGAGCGCAGTTCTGTCCATATACTGCAGCAAGCTGTGCCAACTGAGGCTGCTCCATGTGCCAGCCTCTGCTGTGGCTTGTAGAAAGGCTTGACTTAAGGTTTAATTGTGGAACGGATTTTCTGTATCGAAGAATTTTTTTTATGTAATCCAAGTATGTTTCCTGTGCTTCACTCACTCCAAATATTTCAGTTCAAGCACTATTTGCTGCTGGAAAACTTTTGAACTGTTTATACAGCATGTAAAATGGACACAGGACACTCTGAAGCAGTTGTATTTGCTAAACTTAAGTCAAATAAACGTGCTAAACCAGATCCCAGTCAACGTACTGCTTTGGAACCTATGCCTGATAGGAAATGTTCTAGAAATCCCATATCAGTGAATGGGGGGTGATGAGACTGGCCTGTCTCCAGGGCTGTCGTGAGGATTCCTTCCTCCGTGGAGCACAGTGGACTTTTCGAAGCCCTGTTCAACTGGAGAGTCTTCTGGAGGTTTGGAATGGGTGCCAGCTCCGAATGCTGATGACACTGAAAGCTGATGACACCAGCTCTGTCTGTCTTTCCCACTGCATACCAGGATGGCTATTGAGATCCTGAAGCCCCCCCCCAAAAAAAAAAATAAAAAAAAATTAGGGACCTAGATGAAGGTGACCAAGCCGAGATTGAACCTTGACAAGAGAGAGGTTCTCGTGGTCCAGTGTGTGTTCTGCATCATCATCCTGTGCGGGTTGGGGTCGGAGGAGTTCCTCTGAAGGAACAGCTCCACTGCTTGGGGACTTGAGGTTCTCATGGATTTGCAGCGGTACCTACGTCCCCAGGTTGTGGCTGTGGTCAGTGGGCACGTTTATCCAGCTGTGGCTGGTGCACCAGCTGTAGCCATGCCTGGATCTTTCCGACCATGTCTGTGGTGTGCTATGGCATGATGCTGTGATGATTAGACTACTGTGACACACTCCACATGGGGCTGCCCTTGAATACAGGTTCGAAACTGCAGTTAGTGCAGAATGTGGCATCTTGTGTGGTCCAAGCAAGTCAGTTAATTTGCCTGTCTGACCACTGCTGTGGTTGCTGATTCATAGAATCATTGGATTAGAGAGTTGGAAGGCACCCAGTAGGTCATCTAGTCCCTGCCTGTATGATTCTTTTGGGGCCCAATTCAAGGTGCTGATCTTGACCTCACATGCCCCTTTTAGACATCCCATTCTGGGGCAGGCTTAAAACAATTTTATTTTCATTTTAGTACTAAATGTTCCGCTGTACTTTATGTGTGTGTTTTATTGCCGCTCTGAATTTTACACACATGTTCCTGTATTCTTTTTTCACTGGGGGATTGCTGCTGGTTTTTGAACTGGTTGCTTTTATTTTTTTAAACTTACAAAATGCTGCATTTTATGTGTATTCATTTTAAGATACAGTTGAATTATTTCTTAAACTTCTATATTTTTAAACCGCTTTGGGCACCCATTTAGGAAAAAAACGAAAGCAGGCATAAATAGAATGAGTGAATGAATGCATGCATGAACCGCACATGGACATGCAACACTAGTGGCTCTGGAAGGTTGCATGAAGACTTGGGCAGCAATTCTATCCACACTTTCTTGGGGGTAAGCCCAACTGACATAATGGGCCTTACTTCTGAGTAGACATGCATAGGATTGGAGTCATTCTGAGATTCTTTTTCTGTCTCCCTGCAAGCAAACCAGGTGTCTGAGACAGCCCTTGCAAGTGCAGATGAGCTGGCTGGATGTGGGGGAACCAGCCCTGAGACCGCTTGCCACTTGCCTGACTAGCCCTCCTTTGGTCCCATTGTAACATTTCATTTGCCAGAGGCTGCTGGGCGCATGATTTGATCACAGTGATCTTCTTCTTCATTGCTGCACCACTGGGTTGCTGATATCCCAGAAGCGGCTCCATGAGGTTTGGGTGGAAAGTCTTCTGGTCCAGGACTCTGCAAGGGTCACACGTCCCCATTTGCTGATTTCACCCAGTGGCGCATGCAGGGCTGTTGCACAGGCTGTCCCGTGCTTGGTCGTGGGTCTGTCCTGGCTACTCCAGTTCCGTGTCCACCTGTGCACTGCTTTCTCCCAGGGCTGATAGATGTGATTCTCCTTACCATATGGTGGAGAGCAGCAGGCGTTCCCAAACACCCAGGCAGGAGGTGGTTGCGCTCCCTCCCCTCCTAATTTAAGCCTTCCTGTCCCTTCCTTGATCCAGCACTACTACTTTGGCAGGGAGCGGGGAATGAGTCATGGCTCCGGCCTGCACATTTACTCCCCGCTCCGTTCCCAGAGGCGCAATGGCCCGAGTCCGTTCCAGAAGCACAGAGCGCATGAAACAAAGTGGCCGCATTGTCCGCCAGGCCTCCTCCTATCAACTGTTTGTCAGGGTCGATTAAAGGGAGGCAGCTTGAAGCCGGGCACTGAGGCTCCCACTGCCTGAGCCAGAGAGGTTCATGCGCTGCTACGGACAGGCGCCTCTTTAGCGCTTGGTTTCCATACCATTGAGAAGCGCAATATAGACATGAAACAGCCTGCAGGAGTTGTCCTACCTGGAAAAAGAAAGAACTGGCTGAAGTCTCGTGTTGGCATCCAAGTTGTGCTGGGCAATGCTTGGTTCCTGTGTGCCATGCACGTGTGGGGGCCGCCAATCTGCGTCCCACATTTGAAAGAAATGTGCAACATGGCATTGCCCTCCTCAGGGTTTCTCCCAGCCTCACTCACAGGCCGACTGATGCTGGGGCAGTCAGCGCATGACATCATGCTCCATGCATCCGCTAACCAAACATCACTGGGGTCCCTTGCGGGGGAGGCGGTGGTAGTAGCCATGCAATCCAGCTGCTTTCTGCGTGTTACAGAATTTCATTTCCTTTTCACAGCAAATCTGTCTGTGCAAGATTGGGGGTGCCTTGTCAAGGGGGGGGGGAAGAGCCCCATTTGGCAGACAGTGAAGTGGAGAAGTGATGTGATGAAGGCTGCTCAGGACATCCATGATGAAGCAGAGATCTCAGTGAAGGTCTCAGTGCAGCCTGGGTTGCGTGTGTTGCCAGTCATGCTCTCCCGGTTGGCATGTGTCACTTGCCTGGGTGGGCTCAAGGCTGGCTTAGCAATGGATGTACTGGCTAACTTAGGGCAAATCCCCCTCCTTCTAGGGCACTAGTTTATCTGTCTGTCTCTCTGTCCATCCATCTGTCCATCAAACCATCCATCCATTGCCTTTCCACTCCAAAAAAGGATACCCAAGTTTCAGATCCTGGCTTAGAAATTCAGCATAAAACAGTCTGACCTTTGCTGTATTTGGAAATCATGGCAAACCTCAGCTTATCCTAAACATGGACAGGAAGGAAGAAGCTTCCTTCCCTCTCATGTGGGTTCAAGGCTTGTGATTGTACAATCACAACTATACCATCAGCCTTGCTGATTTTCCCCCATGGGTTTCCCTCTCGTGCCCTTGTGCCACTGCATGGAGCACTGCGAGCAGCACAAGCTTTGCAGCCTGCCCTCCAAATTTTATGGACAATGTACATTTGTGACGTAATCCTTCTTAACTTCACTTTCTCCAGTGATTTTTAAACTCTACATATACTTCCTAGCAGACAAAAAGCTGTCTTTCCACTGCCTGTCTGCCCTCCTTCTTGCCAGCTGCCAGCTAGAGATTGAATGCCATCCATTATTTAAGCCGTATGACTTTGTTTTTCTCCCCCAGGCCTGGAATGGCTCCGAAGGGGTGAGGCTCCCTCCAAGACTGACTGCTCCACCCCCCTCTTGCTATGCCACCAGCTGTGAGGTTTTCTTCTAGGTTCTGTGAGCATCCACAGCGTGCTGTGACTGTCATTGTCTGTGTCTCATCCTTGAGATGATTCTGTGCAGACAACCTCCAGGGAAGCAAATTTATGCCTTGGATTTCAAAAAAGCAGCTGAGATTAAGTCAGTGAACATGAAGACTTTGCATCTTTGAAGGCATCTGACTGAAGTCTGAACCAGACAGTTGCTGGCAAAGCAAATAATTGCATCTGCTCAGGAGTAAATCCCAACTCTATTAACTTCTGACCTCTTCCCCTGGTTGTCAGCTGTAGATCTGGCACTGCAAATTCAGACCCTCCAAGTTAAACAAGGGATGGGCACAGCCCCAGAGCCCACCTCTGGGCGACAGCATTTGCGTTTCCTTATGCCAGGGTGGAAAACCATCACTTTGTTGCCCCCTTTCCCCTCTGACATGAGATCAGGGATGTGTCTGCGATTGGCATTGCTGCATTAATACCTCTTGGCCTCACCCCAAGCAACTTGAACAGCTGGGAAGAAGATTTCCCCAATTCGTAATTGTTGGCCGAGGGATGTGAGGCACACTTTGGAGTTCTAGGATGTAGGACATGGTTGAAGCTTCTTGGAGACGGAGGCAACAACAGTCACCTGTGCCAACAGTCATCCCTGGAGAGGGTTGGGATCCCTCTTGGAGCTCTGTCCTTGACTTCCATATATGCAAGACTCTATTTGTCCAGAGCTTGAACATGAATGCTGAGTACATGTGTGGAGTCTCCACAGCGTAGATGGAGATATGGTGCTGTGTGCCAACAGAACCTTCAGCGCATGGTGACTGGCCTCCGTCAGTCTTGAAAGACTATGGTATCGTGCTCGGCGCTGCATACACTACATGCGAAGCACAAAAGCCTGGGTTAGATTGTTATGGAGGATAGGCTGTTACCCAAGCAGCAAATTCCCCCCTCTCCGCACCACTGAATTAGTCCAATGGAAAGGTAGAGCCCATACGATTGGATCCAGCTGGCGTCGCAGAGCTGGGCTAAGGACAGGAGCTCACCCTGTCTTGTGGGGCCGACCCGGGTCTCGAACCCTGGCCTGCTGGTTAACAGGCACAGCTTCTTAACTGCTTGCGCCACCCACAGTCCACATGCTTCCTGTAAGTGTGTGTTAATATCTGTGTTGGAGACTCCAAATATCCAGTTATTTTCAACACTGGTGTGCCACGGATTGCCCTCAAGTGTGCCACGGGAAATTGGGGAAGGACATTTATTAATAGGAAAACTTGGGTATTTGAACGGCATGGTGTGCCTTGTCGATGGTAAAAACAACTGATGGTGTGCCACGAGTTGAAAAAGATTGAAAATCACTGCTAATCACAGACAGGGATCCATCATTTGGCAACCCCAAAGATTCCTTAATTTTGGCTCCATTTTAAATTTTCTCAACATGCAAGGCAGGCATTTTCTGGAGACACCCCGTGATGTAAGCCCAGTTCTGCTTCCTTTGTGTCAGCAGATCCTAAATCCTCGCCTTTGTTCTGGCCCTTTTGTTTTCCTGGGAAGGACAAACGGTCCTGTTTCCGAGCAGTTGCACCCAAGATATGTTTTGCATTAATCCCAACAATGAGCATAACATGTTTTCCTACATCTTCTTGCCGCTCTTGCTCGGGGATTTCTGGTGGCCTCTCGTTGGCAGCACTGGAGTCATCCCTGGCTTGGACTCTCCAACTGCAGAGGTCGGCGGAGGCTGTTCCCATCTCACAGATCCTCTGGCTAGCCTGGCGCAGGAAGGCAACAAACAGCAGTTCAGACACCGTGGGAGCCAGATCCTGTTTTCTGGGGCTGTCGCTTCCTTGAACACGCTTCTCCAAAACTATTTTTTGCATGAAGCTGTCAGTACACCCCCGTCTGTCCTTGTGCTCCACTGTCACTGATTCAACCCCAAAGCTGAGTCACCGTCTGTGTCTGCCTCCCCGTCCTCTGCAGTCTCCCTGGGCTTATAAGAGCCTGTGGGCAGGGACCCATCTTTGCAAAACGCTCCACTGTTATGACCCAAGCCTACCCTCTGCCAGCAAAGAGTGCGCCGAGGTGCCAGTGTAGGCGTCGCAACCACAGAAATGGAAAGAAAAAAATTGAACATTAGGTGTGTTGCCTGAGAAAAGGTAATCTAAGATTGTCCTATATAGATGAATAAATGTTTGATTACCTCCTCCACTATGCCATGGTCCCCAGTGGGTCTACTCAGATCTGCACCAAGGAGTGGATCCAAGAGGGCATGTTGAGGCTTGGCAGGGGCACTGATATCTACCCCCTGCTCTTCCCCAACACACACCCCAGTCAGCTCCACATGTGTGCTTTCCCACCCATGGCTCACCTCTGCTGCCAGCTTACTAGGTGCACTAGTGGCACACGCTGTCAGTAACCATCCATTGTTGCAGACACAGTGCCATGGTGTGTCTTGGAACTAGCCCTTCCCTTGATGGAACGTGAACCCTGTCAGCAGAAGATCTGCGACGAGCTGCGACGGTGCTGCTCGGGGACCTGTCAGGGATGCTCTAGGGGGATTTCCTGCTGCAGGCAGGGGGTTGGCCTACTAGGTCCCTTTTAGATTGAAATGTGAATCAATTCCTTAATACTTATTAAATTATGCATTTAAATTAAAGCAGGCCTCCGTCAGTCTTCAGAGACTATGTTATCGTGCTCGGCGCTGCATACGCTGCATGCGAAGCACGAAAGCCTGGGTTGGATTGTTATGGAGGATAGGCTGTTACCCAAGCAGCAAACCCCCCCTCTCCACGCCACTGAATTAGTCCAATGGAAAGGCAGAGCCAATACGATTGGATCCAGCTGGCATCGCAGTGCTGGGCTAAGGACAGGAGCTCACCCTGTCTTGTGGGGCCGACCCAGATGTAGAGGTCTCGAACCCTGGCCTGCTGGTTAACAGGCACAGCGTCTTAGCCGCTTACGCCACCCACAAATTATGCATTTTAAAAAATAATGGCCCATCTTTTAAAATTGAAGAGAACCTCACAAAACAGCACTCTATGAATATCCAGTAAAAACAATGGAAAGAATGAAAAATCCCTGGAAACTGCAACACAAAACTAGCTTTATGTAATTTAAACAGCAGCCAAAAAACAAGATTTTAATTAAGAAGTTTGCATAATAAGATCTTAAGGACTTGTTTTAAAAGCAGCTAATGAGGAGTACAGAGCACTGCAAATCATACTGTACTTAGAGGTCCCAGAGGGGAATAAGAGGTTTCATCAGTGTGGTGGCATAGCTAAAGGGGGGTGCAGTCAGTCTTGGGAGGGGGCTCACCCCTTCTGAGCCATTCCAGGCAGGGGTCGGGGAGCCATTTAGCCTGGGCCATCAATCACTTTCTGATGTGTTAAGAATGATGGCTGTTTTCATGATGATAAACCCTTTTTCTGTGGACGTTTGTGAAACACTAGGTTGGGATAACGCGGGGTGAGCAGATGTCTTCTTTTCCCAGGACATGTCCTGGATTTGAGCCTTGTACCTGGAAAAAAACTTCAGTATCCCCCTTTTCCTTATAAGCAGGCAGCATGTAGGCTTCTTGTAATTCATAAATTATGGCCACAATCCTATCCAAGTCTACCCATGTGTGCAATGGGTCTTACTACCAGAAAGTGTGCTTAGGACTGTAATCCTAACCACACTTTCCTGGGAGGAAGTATTATTGAACGCAATGGGACTTATTTCTGAGGAGACATGGTTAGGATTGTGCTCTATGTGTAATAAATTATGGGCAAAATCCAGAGCAGGTATGGGTCCACGCAGTTATGGCACCTTCTAGTGTTATGGAAAGTCACCGTAACTGCTCCAATGCAAAGGGCTTATTTTGACTTTAGGATATGGACCTATGTGTAATAGTATTAAATTTAATAAGTTCTAGCAAAATGTACCTGTGTTTGCAGGAGAAAAATTCTCCCTGTGTGCCATCCCCCCATGTGGAACATCCTCCTGTGTGCATCATCCCCCCTGCACAACTCCGCATGCGCATCAACCCCCCTGCGCATCAAAACCCCATGTTTATCATCCCCTCTATGTGCATCATCCCCCCCATTGCCAACACCCCTCTCAAAATCATGGGCACTCATATTGGGCAGTTGCAGGATTTGGGGCTGGTTGTGGACCAGTATGCAATATAAAGTCTAGGTTGAAAGTGGGTAGCACCCCTTTTCAAACCCTTAGGGGTTAAATTTCTAGAAATCACTGTGGGTGATTAGTGGGTTCTCTCAGTCACATAAAGAATGTGCACCCTGAATTTCATGCTTCTTAGTCCAAGGGTCGGGGCAGGAAATCGCATTGTGCCCCTTTTCACCCACTTCTGGTTGGAATTTTCGAAAACTGGTTCTTAGTGGGTGCCTCCATCATGGGAGCACCCTCCCCAAATTTGGGAACACCCTCCCCAAATTTCACACTGCTAGCCCTGGCGGTTTTGGCTGGGCATTGGTGAGTCAGTCAGTGATTTTTCAGTTTTACACACCATATTTCCCATCTTATAAGACGCACTTTTTTCTCCCCAAAGGCGGGGAATGTCTGTGTCTTATAGTGATAGGGCCAATGTGGTAAGAGCTCCTTACCACATCATGTCATATGTCGTTGGATTCGAATTAAAGAGCAGAACTGAATGCAAAAATCAGTTTTGAGATACCTCCTTCCTATCAAAAGTTATGGCCAAAAAAGTAAAAAATCAAAAATATAAAAACAAAAAGAAAATACATTTTTTGGCAATTTTTTTAAGTGGGTTGGAATTTTGGCCTTGGGGTTCAGGAATTTTGGGTTTGGCATCTGGTCACCCTGGCACAGTTGCAATCCTAAGCAGCCTTCCTTGGTTTGGAGACTTGCTCCAAAGTAGACATGCACAAGACCTGGTCCCTGTGCTCCATGCCTGTGCCTCCCTCACTCTTCCCTATCAGTCTAGATACCCTCACCTTTCCGTACCTACCTGGATTCCCCACCCCCAAATGAACCCCCCCCCCCCAACTAACCTGTCTTCCTGGACCATTTGCACTGAGATTTGTGCACAAGTCACAAATCACTACTAGAGATGATGAGTTTTTGGGGTTACCAGAAAATTTGAAGAGTGTTTGAAGCTTCAAGTCTTTCCTCATTTGTTAATGACAGTGATAATAGTTCTTAATACCACTATTGACTTTACATGGTTGAAATATTATTCTGCTATATTTTATTAAATATATTAGTTCACCATTTGGTTCAGAATATTTTTTTTTCTTGTTTTGCTCCTCTAAACTTTGCTGCGTCTCATGGTCCGGTGTGAATAATAAGCCGGGAAATACGGTATGTAGATTATAGTGTTTAAATTTAGTGCACAAAAGCAATAGATATCAGTGTCATGTCCTTTTTTCTTGACAAATTTTGTGATTTGTCCTCTTTTTATGGCCATTGCAAATGATCAGCTCAGGATAACGGCCTGCAGGGCCAAAGGATTCCCAAATTGCTACAAAGAAGAATTAAATGAATCCGTGAGGATGAGCAAAGCTTGTCTAGTGCGCGGGAGGGACACCTGTTCTCACCAGTGTTTCCTGCTTTCCTACTTTGTCTGCTGCCACCCCTGCTTTTTACGACAGGATGTTCTCTGTTAGGGTCCGTAGAGGATCAGGATCGGCCCACCGGAGGCTCTGAGCAAAGACAGGCGCTTGTAAGGCCGGAGGTACGAGCAAGCGCAGGAAGCCGTCATGGTTGCTGGACCCCTTTCAATGATTTCCCCATACATGACCTGACATGACCTTCCTCTTTCTAGCCTTTCTAAGCCTCTGTAAACCACATGCTACAGAACGTGTTTGACTTTCAGAGGTGATCTTGAGTGTGGACAGCGCAGGGAGAAAGGGTGGCTTGTGCTGGTTGCTGGCTGGAAGCCTTGAAACCACAACTAAGAGCGCAGTCCTAACCTTATTACTAAACTTCATTCATTCATTCATCCATCCATCCATCCATCCATCCATCCATCCATTCATTCATTCATTCATTCATTCATTCATTGGTCTATGCACTGGTCAATTAAACGCACAGACAACAGATATGGAGGAGATGGGCCACTTTATTAATAATTAATTAATGTTATCAATAATCAATAATTATAACAATCATAATCGACAGACCTTGAACTTGAACTTAGACTTGAACTTGCCCTACAATCCAGCGTAGCTACGAGAGCACATAAGAGACATTTACATCGACGTAGTTATGACACCACCTAGTGAAAACTTATGGGAAATTCATATTGCAATCCAGAGTAAATTGTTCTTAAGTCAGAGCAAGTACTCCTTGTAGTTACTCTGGATTGCACCCTTGGGCCAACTTTAGACCCCAACGTCTACCATGTGGTTACGGGGAAGTGAGCTGACAGGATCTGTGGGCCCCCAGGCGAACCCGGGTACCAGGGTTGACATGCACAAACTTGGGCCCTACCTCCCTCAGAGGGTTCTGCCCCCAGCTACCCAGGGGGGTAGTTGGTCTGGCAAGGGGGACTTGGGTCTGGTCCAGTTGGAGCCTAGTTTGCCACCCCATCCTGCACGGGATAGAGCGCGGCCCACCAGCTGCACGGGGGTGACCCAACCAACCCTCGCCCTACCCCGGAACGGAGGGTGATCATTAGGGGACACCCTCTATGCCTCAACTGACCATGATAGCATGGTCAGGGACCCGTTTTAAGACCACACAAAAGCGGGCAAACTTCCCTTGCTCGCCCCGTAAGAAGCCCACCTTTTGGCTCCACCCTCCCTCAGAGGGTCTCACTTGCCCCTTGGCTGGGCGGAACCGTGTGTTCCCTGACCTGGCGCGCCAAAGGTCAACACCGGCTTATGGGCCTTGTGTCATCATTCATTTGATTTGTGTCCCGTCACCACCCAGTACAAACTCTGAAGAAGTTTCCTTTCTTCCTTATCAAAAGGAAACCCAAGGCGGCTAACAACATTTACAACAACAACAAAATACATTTAAAACTAGAAAACATTAAATACAATTAAACTATACAAAGATAGTAAAAAAAAAACAATAAAACCCAGGTTAAAAAACAGGCAGGCAACAGTACAATAACATTGCACAAGAACATTATGGCGCTTTGGTGACACCTCCAGGTCAGCACAGGACTTAAGCCAGTCTTAGGCTAGCCTAACCGGAGGTTAGGATTGCATCTTGGCTGGGGAGAAAACAGCAACATGGCAGGGCCTGGGAATAGCATGAATGCATCTTTAACATGCAGCCCTCGGCTTTCCTAGGGCACCTGGCTTGTGGCTTCTGATCAGAGGAGCAACATGGGTAACTGAGGCTGGAAGAGGGGGGGGTCTCCAGTTAGGATCCAGATTCCTTGCTTGGAACTTCTGCTTTCACCGAGGATGTTTGCTGACCCGAGCACCCCATTCCATCTCCTTTCAGTCCTTGGGAGTGTCCCCATCTATGGGTCGGAGGCTTGGAAGTTGCTGAGGAGCTGTGCAAGCAGCGTGACTGTATGTTCTCCTTTTTCCAGTCATGTCCTCTTTTTAGCCTTGTGTCCTGGAAAGATATCTTCAATGTCCTCCATTTCCTTGTGAGCAGGAAGCTTATAGCCTTCTTGTGATCAAAAAATTACATGTAATAAATTATATGCACAGGAATGGCTTTAAATTTATCTATCTACAGTATTTATGTACTGCTTTTCAAATAAAAAGTTCATAAAGCGGTTTACAAGAAAATAAAAAATATTAACAGCTAATGGGTCCCTGTCCCAAAAGGGCTCACAGTCTAAAATACAAAAGAACACCAGCAAAAGCCACTTGAACAGACATTGCTGGGGTGGGGAGGGCCAGTTACTCTCCCCCCGCGAAATAAAGAGGAACACCCAATTGAAAAAGAGGGGCTCTGGCCCAGTTAGCAGGAGTAATAAGATAGATAGATAGATGGATGGATGGATGGATGGATGGATGGAGAGAGAGAGAGAGAGAGAGAGATGGATGGATGGATGGATGGATAGACAGATAGATAGATAGATGGATGGATGGATGGATGGATAGATAGATAGATAGATAGATAGATAGATAGATAGATAGATAGATAGATAGATAGATAGATAGATAGATAGATAGTGTGTAAATTAACCACACAAAATCAATGTTGGCCACATTGTTGGCAACAATGTTGGCCATGATTTGAGCTTTTATTTTGTCATGTGCTACATTTTTCTGGGTTGTCCTCCATTTTGAGTGTCCTACTTTTTGTCCTCTTTTGTGGTTGTGACATGGTCGTGGCAAAAGCCCACCAGACTGCCAGGAATTTAGCCGATGGACCAAGAATGTTTTCTCCAGGCTTGGGCGCCAGAAGACTCCATCCTGGCGACATGCCGGAGAAAGATGAAGTCTTCTCTGCCATCCGGCCTGTCTTTTGGCTGCTGGTGCTGCTAATTTTGGCCCTACAGTCAGCTATTTGGTAGGGTAAAGAAGGGGCAGCTGTCCCTAGCGGGAAGACCAAGCAGCTGCTGCCTGTCCAGCTGGAGAGATGGCTGAGTCCGACCAAAGCTCTCTTGCTTGCTTCTGCATAGATCACAACTGACGTGGTGTCTGGGGAGATCTGGGCTCCAACTTGGTCATGAAACTCGCCACGTAATCTGGGGTTAATCTCCACCTTTCTGCCTAACTGACTTACCCCATGGCCTCATTCTGTGAGGACAGTGGGTCAAACACACCACTATACGAAGGCTTGCAGGTGCAGTCAGTGTCTCTCCTCCAATAATGCCGACACCCACAGGAGGTTCCAGTTCCAAAATAGGATTTAAGGACTGGTGTGTCCTGGTGCTCTCATGGCCCACAACGTGTTCTACCACCAACTTACCAGCAGCAACAGAGGCTCTGAAACTGCTGCATGTGCTGTGCCAGTGCCCGTTGGCGGTCATGAGCCCAAACAGGTGAGTGTGCCCTGGATTTGGCTGTGCTGTAAAGGACCTCCGCTGCTAGAACACTCATTCCAGAAGTGGAAGGCCACATTAGGATTGGAGCCAAAAAGCACAATCCTAACCATGTCTACTCAGACATAAGCCCCATTGTGTCCAATGGTTCTTACTCCCAGGAAAGTGTCTTTAGGATTGCAGCCTAAGGCTCCAATCCTATAAATTCATTTCTGGGAACACAGAGGGACTTACCTTTGGAGTAGACATGCCTACGACTGCAGCCCTGCTTGTTGTTCACCCATAAAACTGATTCCCAAACCAGACTCTCTCTCTTCTGGCTCTGTTTGTCTTCCTTGGAGGGATTTGTGTTTTTGTTCTTCCGCCCCAGTCTGCGTTCTGAATATGTATGCCCTATGAATTGAAGCCACAGCCAAGACTCAGTGCAACGGCCTGGGCACCCTTGCTGCGCCAGTGGCTCCTGACAGTGCCCCATCACAGTGCCGTCTTATAGCCAGGAGATGTCACCACTCCCTGCAGTAGCGTAGCTAGAGGGGGTGCAAAGGTCTATGTTTTGCAGGGACCTTCCCCACTACATGCAAGTGACAGGTTTGTATCTTGGCAGAGTCATCAAGCCAGGCTGCAGCTGCTGCTGGTCCTTTGCTCCAAGCTGGTTTCCTTCAGCATTCCTGCTGTGGCGCTGGTGGGCGAGCTGGCCGACAACGTCTCCGTTCTCTCCTGTTTCATTGCATCCCTCAACCCCATCCTGACTTCTTTTTCCAGATGGAACCATCTCATTCACTCGAGTAACCAAACACTTGCCTAGTTAATAGCAGTTGTAAAGTCAGTATCCAGAAGGGACAAATTCCTCGCTTGTGAGCCAGGCCTTCTTAGGAGGTTCCAACAAACAGCTGATGAACTCCAGGAGACCTCTCCTTGCACACTCCCCTCTTCCTTGAGTGGGGGGATGTTCGGGGCAGCACTGCTCAGAAGTGATCTCCTCTGGAGGAGAGAGCCCTGGAGACCTGAGACTTAAAGCACTTTTGTGACACCCCCAGGCTATGTGCCAGGACTTATGCCAGCCTAACAGGGGGTTAAGATTGCATCCTCAGAGTTCTTTGCCACTCTGCAATACTATAGCTAGAGGGGGTTCAAAGGACTGACCTTTGCAGAGACTTTCCCTGCAGCATACAATTTGCCAATCATGCCCCCCCCCCCCACATTGTGGGGGGAGCTGCCTCGGGTATCTGTTTTTAACAGAGGAAAGGTGGAATAGACCCATATTTACTTGAATATAATGCACCATTGAATCTAATGCACACCTTATACTTATAATCAAAACACTGTATTGACTCAAATCTAACTAACCATCAAATCTAGTGCGCACCCCGATTTTGGAGACTGAATTTGGCTGAAAAAGGTGAGCATTAGGTCCAAGTAAATACTGTAAAGCTTAAATAAATAAATAAACAAACAAACAAACAAATAAATAAATAAATGGGTCAAACTTCTTCTGCAGCGTTCTAGGGAGACCATCTGATCACACGCCTCCAAATGTTGCTTCCACCACCCATAATGGGTCTGAAAAGGAAGTGCTGCTTGCACACTGAGGAGATGCTCCCTACAAAATAGTGCTTTGCACCCCATCTGGGAACATTGCTGGTCCTCTGCGCAGCACCGGAGACCTAGGAAGGTTTAGGTTAAGAAGGTGTGTCTGTGTGAGCCACTCCCAGAAGCCTGGATTTGCAATGGGCAGGCGTCTCCCCTGATTTGGGATGGATCCATTGAATGATTTAATAGGATCAAAGGGATGAAAATGGAGGATGCCTGAATTTAGCTGGAGTTTTAAAGCACAAATCTCTTTTAATCTGGAGAAGATTTAAGATCAACTTGAGGTCCTGGCAATGCAGTTGGGAATATGACTTCTAGGAGCCAACCTGCAGTATGTAGCATTCCCCACTTAGGGCCACTACATGTCCCCCAAAACAGGGACAGTCCTATTTTTGGAGATTGCATTTGCATTATGGCAAATGGGACAGAGGGTGCTGTCCTGATTTTGTAGAAGAGAATTATGGCAACCCTCCCTCCACTCCACCCCAGCCCTAAAATCATTGATTTGGGGATGGAGAGGACTGTCAGTGGCCCCTGGTTTGCTTCAGTGTGCTATGAGTCATAGGAAACATCCCAAGGAATCGGGGCCTGCTCCAAAATGGACCGAAGGAGCAGATTCCAAAAATCTGATGCCCAGCCCAATCCCCCCCCCACGCCGCGCTTGCCCCGCCTGCTCACTTTAATTGCATTCCAGGCAGGGAAGATGGCGAGGATCAACCTGACACATTCCAGGCGCAGACAGCGCAGCCTTTGGGCAAATACCTGGAGGGGATGATGTTTTTCTCCTCTTGTCTCAAGTGCGTTTGGAACCAGATGACCTTTGGCCCACCACCCACATTCTTTCCCCCTCCCCAGGTATTTCCTGCTGAATACTTTCCGAAAGGAAACCTTTTTCAGGACTTTTTGATGTGGCACCAAAAAATGTGCTTGTGCCACTCCCGGCTCGAAAGTCTGTGGTTTCCAGCGCTGCTGCATGCCATGTTTGTGCCTCGGAGGTACAGGGCAGGGCAACTGCTCGACTACAGGGTTGTTTGCTCACCTTGCGGTTCTTGCTGGGACGTGTGTTGTACGGAACATGAAGTGCGCTTCCCGATGCGTTTGAGCTGCCACCTCTGAGAAAAGCAGCGGTCTCTCTTGTGGTGTATTCCTAACCAATTTAGACCAGCGAGTCTTCCCATTCCAGTGGTGGTGTGGGGAGGCCGGCGCATGTCTGTGCACTGGCCTAGCCCACTCTGGTATGGTGCACAAGTGCTTTAAGGCACTTTTGCAATGTGCACAGGCCAGTGCAGGTCTTGTGCCAGGACTTATGCTAGCCTAACTAGTTACTAGCTAGCCTAAGTAGGTAGCCTAAGTAACTAGGAATGCAACCACAGGCACAATCGGAACCAACTTAGGGCAGCCTAGAAAGGTTGCAAAATATTGCATTTGCAGAACCAGTGCAGTGGGCAGGGAGACCCGAAAACCCCAGGATTGTTCCGTGACACTCACTGTGTGACCAGCTCTGGACTGGACCTACCTCACAGGGTTGTTATGAGGGGAAGGTCATGTGCACCATGAGGTCCCATAGGGAGGAGTGGCACAAAAAGTCGAGACCCAAAGGTGAACGATGTAGTCACCCCAAGTGAGGCCAATGGAGCAGGCACTCTCTTCCTTCTGGTTTCCTGACCTTCCTGCTCTTCTCTCCCTTCACAGCTGAACCAGCTGGACAAGGCTGCGGATGCCGCTCACACCTTCTTCCTGGCCAACCCAGAGCACCTGGAGGCACAGCAGGATGTGGAGAACTACAAGACCATGGTGGGGAAGATGGATCTGGTAGACCGAGAGGCCAGGCAGCACATGGTAAGGTTGTTGGGGAAAGAATCAGACCTTTAATGCAGGGGTCATCAACCCCCTGTCTGGGGCCCACTGCCAGTCTGCAGCACCACACTGGGAATTTACAAGACCCCCTCCTTTTTTGGCAGGAGGACTACCTTCTAGGAGTGAGGCATTACGACCAAGAGGAGTACCACCTGGCCACAGACTTCCTGGAAAGGGCACTGAGAGGATATAGTATTGCTGATGGAGAGTGCCGCATCTTGTGTGAGGGCCCACAGCGGTTTGAGGAGTACGAGTATTTGGACTACAAGGCTACCCTTTATGAAGCCATTGCAGGTAAAACTCTCGGTGGAAGAGGCAAAGCCCAGACAAAACCACCAGATCTAGAAGCATGAAATTTGGGGGAAATATTCCTTCTTTGACTTGAGCACTCACTAAGAATTGATTTTTTAGAAATTTAACCCCTAAGGGGTGAAAAGGGGTGCAATATGTTTTTGTCCCTATACTTAACATTGAAGACTGACTGATCAATACCCAGTCTAACCCCTGGACCTAGAAGCATGAAATTTAGGGAGCACATTCCTTCTGTGATGCAAGGACCCACTAAGGAATGATTGGTGCCCAGCAGTCCCCCAGCAGTATCCCAGAATACGTGCCATGATCTGGCCCCCAACTGGCTAACAGATTCAACAGACTTGTGCTCCAGAGTCCTGGTTCCACATCTGCAGCAACTCTCTGAAGTGGTCCTGTGTGAATGAACTGGTTCGAGCATCGCCCCCCTACCTAGCTTGGAGCAGTTGTGTCCATTTCATCTGGTCTGTCATCTCCTTGATCCAATCTCTTCTGGTTACCAAACCCACTGGGCTATCCATAGGCATAATTCTGCCGTGATCACGTAAGGGCTGCTGCTGGGTACAAAGCCCCTTGTTCCTGATCTCCTTTCTGAGACCAGAACGCAGAGTGGGGTCAGAATGCTACAGCACCAGATCCCAGTTACTCGTGCAGCAAGGAGATTAGAAACCCACCAAGGGCTGTGATCACTCAGATCTTGCTGGTCCTCAATCCTCAGCCTCGTTGAGAACAAAGAGCGTCATAAAGGGTCGATTGGCGTTTGGGGGAAACATTGAGCTTGATCTCTTTGGCTGCGGGAAGCTTATTGAGCTGGGTTCAGACCTGACACATTGTCTGGTTGAGCTTTGTTTTTTGTTCCTACTATGGAAGAATTGAGATTTCCATTCCCAGCAACAGAACCCAGGAGTGGAAAACTCTTTGGGTCCAGGAGTCCCTGAAACCTAAAGGCTGAGCCTTGGGATTGATTCTTGTGCTACTGAAGAGGGCCGGGGGCAGCATCCTCTTCCTCCTCCTTGCTGACAAGTTTGTACTAAGTGTATTGCTGTGAGAAGAAGTGTGGCTTTGTTGTGTTGGCTAAAGTCCCTGTAGCACTGTTGTCTTATTAACCATTCTCCTATACTTTATATACAGGTATCTCCAGCTTTTTGATGATTTGTTTTCTGACAATCCACTCTTTCAACATCTTTCATTCATTCAACTCATGTTCTGCATTTTCAACCTCAGCTGTTTCAAAGGCTAAAATTGCCATTTGCCATGTTGATTTACCTATGACATGGTGATGCAGACTGTTTTGGTGTGTGTGTGTGTGTGTGTGTGAGAGAGAGAGAGAGAGAGAGAGAGAGAGCATACATGCCCAGCCACAGCTCTTTGTCTAACTCCTTCCAGGATGGGAATAATGAGAATCCATTTTCAGAAATCTTTGGTGACAGCAGGAAATTGCAATATAAAAAGGCATTTGCAATTTTCTAACTACAAAGCATCAAAAGCAAGATTTTTAAACTAAAAAAGCAAAAAAACCCCCAAGATTTCACTTTTCAACCGTTTCTGCTTTTCATCGCAGCTCTGGTCTCGACCCATTAGATAAGTCAGGGATGCTTGTATTTGGAGGCATTTTTCCAAGGTGAAGTGTCTCAGGGGAACTAAACTCAACTTTTTTTATTTTCCACTCCCCTGAACTCTGCAATAGTTCTAACTAAACAGACAAAGCACTTGAGGACAAGAAAGTGGATCAAAGGCTACAGGCAGCCCAGTTGCTTGCTCTTGACACTGCTTGCTCAAGGACACAGTCCTAAGCACGCACTGGGGTCGGTGCAAGTCCCTTACGTCCACCCAGGGGTGCCGCATACGTGCTGTAATGCATCATGTGACACTCGGTGAGGCAAGAAGAGCAGCACAGGGAATTGTGCTGGATTATCTGTCCTGCTTTGGTTCCCGGAGACCAGTAAGTTGTACTGGCCAGTCTTGGCCAATACAGGAGTCTGCAGGGGAAAGTAAGGAGAAGGCTGGCAGCAGATGTTTCAGGCTGGAGGACAACTGGGCAGTGAGCAGGACTGCAGGTGGAGCAGGAGTGGGACTGGTACCCAGTATTTGTGCCCGATCCAAACCCCATCCCTAGGGAGCGTGGAGCAGTTCAGGCTGACAGCACCCATTGGGGCTGCTGCTGCATTACCTGGGATAGGTTTCTACTTTTTGCACATGGTGGTGCTGCAGCAGCCCGTACTTACTTGGGGGACAGCACAGGTGCACTGGCCTTCCTATTTCAGAGCAGGTTTGGATTGTACTACAAATCAAAAGTCATGTGAGCCTTACTATCACCCCATCTCTATACTGCATCATCAACCCTTTTTCCATCTTAGAGCGCAATCCAGAGTAACTACGGGGAGTCCTTGCTCCGGTGTAAGAACAATTTGCTCTGGATTGCAATATGAATTGCCCATAGGTTTTCACTGGGTGGTGCAGTAACTATGGGTGCACGTAAAGTCTCTTACGTGCACCCGTAGTTATTCTGGATTGTAGGGTTAGTCTCCCTCCCCCTCTGTGTAGATTTGCCACTGTGCTCCTCTACTCAAACAACATCCCTTTCCTGACCTCCCTCTCCCTTGCCAGTCCAGCCTCTCTTCTGTACATTATCTCCAAACTACTGGAACATGCTCTGCTCTTCCCCAGCCTGGACGTCTTTCCCTCTGGATCCGCTCCAATCTCGTTTCCACCCACTGCGCTCCACTGTTCAAAAATTGCCAATGAGCTCATCACTGCCAGATCTAAAGGTCTCTATTCTGTCTTCATCCTCCATGACGCTCCGCTGCTGCCTTCAGCACAATCGATCCCTTTCTTAGGCTCTTCCAACACCACCATCCTCCAGAGCCTGCCCTTTGCCCTCCAGAGCTCCCTATGCATATAAAAATGTGCATGCCCTCACCCCCCCCCCCCAAACATTTGGGTGATGCTTCCCACCTTGTTTCCTTCAGATACCTTCTTGAAACCCACTGCTGAGTGAGTGAGACTCTGTCCATAGGATCTGGATCTCCCAGGATCTGGATCTCCCAGAATGTAATGTGGAGGGTAGTTTTCAGTTGCAGGTGAAAGAAAGTTAGGTGCATCTAAAGGAAGTAAAATAGTTAACTTTAAAAATAGACGCACCAGATAGATGCAGGATAGTTTTAAGAGGAAGAGGAGCACGGGATGGGAAACATAAAAATATAAGAAGTCCCCACTAGATCAGGGCAAAGGCCCATTTAGTCCACCTGGCGGATGCCTTGGGGAGCACTCCAAAAAACAGGATACCTGCATGCAGGTATCAATTCCTGGAATTTTTCCAACTCTGTATCCCCATCTCTGTGTCTCCTTCTAACACCATTTTCCAACGGCTCAGACTCAGTCCTTCCTTCCTACGTGGAAATCAAGCCCAAGTCATCATGTAGTGGCATTTGTAACTGCCCCCCTTATTGTCTTGTCTGCTCTTCTTCTTTCACTGACTCCTGGATCAGACCAGAGGTCCAGCCTCTGACCCCCCCCCCCCCCAGTTGCCAGCCAGATGCTTCCATGGAAATCCCCCGGTTGAGCATAAAAGCAACGTGCTTGTTCCATTGCACCTCATATTTAGTGGAACACGACCTCTGGCTTTAGGGGGAACACATAACCACTTAGAGCACAATCCTAACCATGTCTACTCAGATGTAAGCCCCATTGTGTCCAGTGGGTCTTACTCCCAGGAAAGTGTCTTTAGGATTGCAGCCATAGTTACCTACCTAGTAATATTCAAGTGCTTGAGGGCCTTACCACATCAGCTGCCCACTAGTGGTTTATATGCACCCAGGAAGCTCCCTGGGACTGTGGAGGAGGTGGGCTGAAACCTTTAAAAACAACCCAACCTGATACTGTAGATCTCTGATGTGTCCAGAGAAGACGCTGGAGTGGTCTAGCTCTGAGTGTCGGGGAGAAGGAGTGACAACAGGACATAGGTATCTCATGGCCCTGAGCACTCCCCGAGGAGCACCCTGCGAGGTACAGAAAGCTGGTCCAACTGGGTGGTCCACTACTATGCACCATGTCTGGGATTACTAGAAGCCAGATTTGAAACTGGGATCTCAATAATCTCCCTCATTCCTATTAATGATAAGGAAAGTTTAGCTCAGCATTTGATTTAATGAGGATGGTGTTTACCTTTGCCTTTTTGGTGGCCCCATTTGACGCTGGTGTCTGTATCTCTTGGTCCCCACCACAGATCACTACATGCAAGTCCTGCTGTGTCAACACGAGTGTGTGCGGGAGCTGGCCACGCGGCCCGGGCGCCTCTCGCCCATCGACAACTTCCTGCCTCTTCACTATGATTTCTTGCAGTTTGCCTACTACAAAGGTAAGTTCTGTTTCCTTTCCAGAGCAGGGTGACCAGATGTCCTCTGTTCCCAGGACATGTCCTGGATTTTAGTCTTGTGTGCTGGGAAAAAATCTCCCTTGTCCTCCAGTTCCTTGTGAGCAGGGAGCACAAAGCCTTCTTGTCATTCATAAATTATATGTAATAAATCTATATTGCTTCTTACTAATAATATTACTAATAATGATCTATAGAGCTTATTACTAAATTTAAAACTATTATATGTAATTTATTACATATTAGCGAAAAGTGTACCCCCATTGTGGGAGTAAAATTCCCCTGTATGCCATCCTCCCACTGCATAACAACCCCATGTGCATCATCCCCCCATGCACAACATCCCCACATGCATAATGTCCCCATGTGCAACATCCTCCCATGCACATCAATGCCCCCATGCGCATCAACATCCTATGTGTAAATTCCCACATTTGCATTGTCCCCCATAGGCATCACCCCCCCGTGCATAACGTCCCCTGTGCATAACGTCCCCCCATGTGCTTCAACCCCAATGCGCATCAACCCACCATGAGCAACATCCCCCCATGCACAACATCATCCCCCGTGTGCAACAATCCCCCCATGCGCATCAACTCCCCATGTGCATCAACCCCCCATGCACAACAACCCCTCCCATGTGCAATACCCCTTCCCTCACAACGGTGGGCACCCCTAGCTGGCAGGTTCAGGATTTGGGGCTGGGTATTGATCAGTCTTCTGTGTTAAGTATAGGACAGAAACACGTTGCTCCCCTTTTCACCCCCTTAACGGTTAAATTTCTCCACATCGGTTCTTGGTGGGTGTTGATGTCACCTACGGAAGACCCTCCCCAAATTTCACGCTTCTAGGTGGGGGGCGGTTTTGGGGCAAAGCGTCCATCAGTCAGGGATTCTTCAATGGAAAGCATAGGGAGGAAAACGCTTTGTGCCCCTTTTCACCCCCTTCTGGTTAGAATTTCCAAAGACCAGTTCTTAGTGACTCCCTCCATCACGGAAGAAACAGCCTCCCCGAATTTCACACTTCTAGGCCCTGCAGTTTTGGCTGGGCTTTGATGAGTTAGTGAGTCAGTGAGTGACTTTTCATTTTTATATAGCTAGATAGATAATAGTTTTAAATTTAGTAATAAGCACTACAGAGTTAACCTGACCAGCTGAAGTCAATGTATCTGAATATTTTCTGCTTTTGTATTCTCATTTCCAACATTTTTCTTGGGTGTCCTACATTTTGAAGGGCTCTTGTCCTCCTTTTTTAGTTGTGTCAAAGGGTCACCCTGTTTCAAAGGGGCAGTCCCCTCTCCATCTTTGAAGGGAAACCTGCACAGCCCAGTGTGCTTTACCAGTTTCTATACTCTCTGGGCACCAGCCATATGATCAATAAATAGTCCTCATTTAAATCCTAATTCAGATATAGACACAAAAGTTGTGGTTTGATTACATATGTGTGCATGGATGTTGTCCAAAGGATGCTCACACCAGTTGGTAACTATACAAGATTCATAATTGGGGTTTGTAATGACCCCCAGTGCGAGTTCCTCTCTCCTGCCCACCAGTCAAATCCGTCTTATTCCATAAATAAGAATAAAAAGCCCTGCATTGCATTTTCCATGGGGCATCTGTTTTTAACAGAGAAATGCAGGGAAATAAGTCTTTCAAACAAACATACAGACAGATAGACAAATGAATGAGTCATTAGACAAATGAATGAATGAATGGATGGATGGATGGATGAATGAATGAATGAATGAATGAATGAATGAATAAATAAATAAATAAATAAATAAATAAATAAACTCTCTCCTCCCAGCTTCCACTGGCATAATCTCTGGTGTTCCCGGAGAAGGGGGGACAAAGCAGTCAAGTTCCTCCTGCCCCAGATGCCCCAGATGCCCAGATGCACCTGATGCCGCTTCCCTGGCTGCTGGTGGCCACTATCTTTCTGCCTTCTTTGCCACTTGCAGCTGTTGTGCTTTTGCACACAGAAAATCCTCAGTGAGGCCTGAGCAATGTGCAGAATTGTAGGGATTCTGCTCATGAGCAAATGACACTGCAGGGAGGGAGCAACCATTGGGAGCAAGCAATCCTAAGCATGTCTACTCAGAAGTAAGTCTCATTTTGTTCAATAGTACTTCCCCCTAGGAAAGTTGATTAGGATTGCAGTGTATCTCTTTTCTGTGGGAAGGATGCCCCCTGCAGGGCTAGAGGTGCACTGCCCTTTTGGCACATTCATGCTCCCCAGTACCTGTGAAATTTGTTTCAGGTTATGGTTGCAGGTTCATGCAGTAGGACAGAGATGATTATGAAGAGTCCTGGATCAGACCCAGGACCCAGCCACTCTAGCTTCCTGCCTCTCACAGTGACCCGCCAGATGCCTCGGAAAGTGGAATCAGTGATTCCTGACCCTTCCCAACAATAATGCTCATTTTCAGATTGCTATTCTCATGCGGGCTAAGAAATTAGCATTGCATATACACTCATCCATGCATTGAAAGACTGTCACCTGAGACCAGTGATTTTCAACCACTGTGCTGTGGCACACTGATATGCCACAGATGGTCTTCAGGTGCGTCATGGGATGTTGGGGAGGGCAATTGGGGGATGTGACTCCTTTACCAGTAGCACAGTGCATCTTGTCAATGACCATTTTCATGCCTTGTCGGTGTGCCGTAAATTGATAAAGGTAGAAAATCTGTGCCTTGGACATTAGACGTAAGGAAAAAAAGTGTGTGTAAATGCACCCCCCCCCCCCCCTGGATTCATGAATGGCAGGAAAAATATATTCCATCCCAATGTTTAATCCAAAATGATTCCTACCTTGTCAGGGTCCAAATGGCATCATCAGACAGCTTCACAAAATATAGTCCTTGATTCCCCTTGCTGGATTGGGGGATCAAGGCTCTGCTTGCCCTGTCATTCATTCATTCATTCATTCATTCATTCATTCAATCAATCAATCAATCAATCAATCAATCAATCAATCAATCAATCAACAGTATTTATATACCAATTTTCAAAAAAAAAGTTCACAAAGCAGTTTACAGAGAAAATCAAATAACTAACTCCCCACCCAAACAATCCTATGTCTGGCCATTGCAGTCCCAGAATTCATGGGCAGTGATGGGAATTATGTGCCCTGCTGATGCCACCCCGGCTGTTTGTTTGATGGGGACATGAGGTTGGTTGGATGGGACTCATGGTGTTCTGGCTCCTCTCTTGCAGCGGTTCCAGTTTTCCCTTTCCAAAAAGCTTCTCCAGCTACACCCAGGTAGGCCTTCTGTGGAATTCAGCCCAATGGAACTTGTCTCCCTTCACTCTTCCAGTTGGTGATTACATCAAAGCCCTGGAGTGTGCCCGCTCGTACCTTCTCTTCCACCCAGAAGATGAAGATGTCAAGGACAACGAGAGCTACTATGAAAGCCTGTTAGAAGAGATGGTGGATCTGGACAGCATCAAGCCCAGAGAGGTCAGGATCTGGCACAAGAAGTGGATCTTGAATGCTTATATTCTGTCTGAGGTTTGGCCAGAAGAGGCAACTCACTGAAGGAATTTAAGGGGCATGGATGACCACAAGGGCCAAATCAATGTTGGGCATGGTGGCATCAAAGGTTGTCCCAAATGTTGTGACACAGCCTTGGCCTTTAAGCCATGGGAGCAAATCTATAATTATTACAGGGCACAATTCTAACCAATTTAGGCCAACATGACCCATCTGTCCCCGTTTCTGAGATGGGGTGGGGAGGGTGCCACATGTCTGTGCACTGGCCTGGAGAACAGGTTACCCCAGGAATGTTGTAGAAGTATCTTCTGGCATTTTAGTGACACCCCCAAGACTTGTGCCAGGATTTATGCCGGCCTAACTGGAGACTAGAATTTCAGCCAGAGATATCCAAAAGAGATCTAGCAAACATCAGAATCAAGAAAGGAGATTCCGGCTGGAAATCCGGAAAAAATTCCTGATGGTGAGGGCGGTTCGGCAGTGGAACAGATTGCCAAGGGAAGTGGTGGACTCTCCCTCACTGGGGGTCTTCAAGCAGAGGCTTGATGAGCACCTGTTGGAGATGCTCTAGGGGGAATTCCTGCTGCAGGCAGGGGTTGGACTAGATGACCTACTAGGTCCCTTCCAACTCTAGGATTCTATGATTCTATGACCCCGGATTTGTGTCTAGCTGTCCTTCCCCGAACCTTGATTTCTACCCCCAGGGAATATGAGTTCTCCCCCCAAGTGAGGGAACTTATGCCTTCTCAGTAAGCAGGCTCTGAAAATTCACTTCATTGCAGTTTATTTTCAGATACTTTATTCTGCAATTGAACCAATACATTAGGAATCCTTTGTTTTATTCCTTGTTTCCAGAGTCTATCAAGTACATTCTTACTTTGATAAAGCTCTGAAAATAGAAGCCAGCAGCAACCTTGGTGTAGTTTTATATAGGAAGACATCAAGATTCTTTTTGTATAATGGTTTACAGATGTGAAGGTTCACTTACCGCCCCTCCAAAAATTGTAATGCAGTTGAACATAGGTTCCTTTTGTGTGTGCGGTGTTTTACTAATCTACTGAAGCACGTGGTGCATTAGTAAAATACCACACATGAAAAATCATAATGCAGTCATACATATTTTCAAGGCAGAGTTGTTTTAACAGTGTGTATACATGCAGTGTTTTCAGTGTGCAAAAACTTGCAGTGTTTTATCATTGTGCATTCATATAGTATGAGGAATAGGTGCAAATAAACAGATGAAACTTAAAACACACATTTTAGAAATTCTCCCAGTAAGTAGAATAGTATAACAGCGTTTCCCAAAGTGGGGGTCGGGACCCGTTTGGGGGGTCGCCTAGAGGTTTCCTGGGGGTCGCCTAAAGACCCCTGGTGCAAGGAGCCAGGTCAGGCTTGCCAGACCTCCGGCTGTAACTGCGCACGCACTGGGGCTGGCTGACAGCCTCAGGGCCCAATCCTATGCATGCCTACTCTGAAATAAATCCCATTATAGTCAAGGGGCCTTTTCTCCCATGTAAATGTGGATAGGATTGCAGCCTCAGGGCCCAATCCTATGCATGCCTACTCTGAAATAAATCCCATTGTGTTCAATGTGTGCACAGAACACACATTTCATTTGTAACAATGAAAATACATCCTGCATGTCGGATATTTACATTATGATTCATAACAGTAGCAAAATTACAGGTATAAAGTAGCAAGGAAAATAATTTATGGTTGGGGGTCCCCACAACATGAGGAACTTACAAAGGGTTCATGGTCTTAGGAAGATTGAGAACCACTGTAGTAGAAGAACAGGAGAATATTAATGCAGGGTGGGGAGAATACTCAGTATAGCAAGGGAACAAAATGGGGGTGGGGGTCTGTGTATCCCCCACACTGCTGGTTCGGAAACATCTTGGGACCAAGAACCACTTTTCACAATGATAATCTGTTTAAAAAAAACAAAAACAGGAATGCCCTACCTCTGGTGGTACCAGGGGGATCCTGTACATGATTTTTAAAGACAACAGTATGGGCATTTAAGAAATGCAGTTGCACAGAAGGAATCTGGCTCTGCATCAGGGTGACCATATGACTGGAAAAACCCGGATTTGTCCAGATTTTTAGCCTCCTGTCTGGGTGTCCTACATTTTGGCTTCATTATCCTACGTTTTGACTTCGTTTTGAAACTTCGCGATAGTGCTCAGTACCCCCATCATGCCATATGTCGTTGGATTCGTATTGAAGAGCAGAATCTAATGCAAAAAACAGTTTTGAGATATCTTCTTCCTATCAAAAGTTATTGTCAAAAAACTGAAAAACAAAAACAAAAAATACATTTTTTGGGACCTTTTTTCAGCGGGTAGGAATTTTGGCCTGGGATTAGGAATTTTGGCCTTGGGGTTCAGGAATCTTGGGTTTGGCATCTGGTCACCCTGCTCTGCATCACCACCGAAAAAAACTTTTCTTGTGGATTCTTCTCTGGTTGACTTTAGGAAGCTGTAAAGTTCCTGAGACGGCATAAACTGGAAGCTTACCTGTTACAGACTGCAGCGACTGGACTGGGATTCCTGTACACAGAACCGGTAAGAAGACACTACTGTGAGTGGGAAGGGAGCGTTTTGGAAATACAGGTCCAGATTCTGACAACCACCTAACTCCCTAAATTCCCTTGAGCAGTTTTCCCCTTTGATGTGTGGATTGTACAGGGTCCTGGTGGGGAGAAAATGCACCACAAAACTTGGAGGGGAAAAAGCTGCACATAGAAAAACCCTGTAGAAAGAATTGGTGATAATGTTGACCATAGAAGAATTTTGTGGGTTCATCTAGCCAAGGGTTCTCCTTCCAGCCAAGTATTTTTGGCAGCTCGTAAGCGGAACATCACCGAGAAAGCCATCCCATGTCAGGTGTCCCCAATGTTGAGCACTTCAGGTATACTGGTTTTGAACATGGAGGTTCCATTTAGCTATAATATAGATGAAATCCTTTAAGCACATTCCTATAAAACTTTCCAGCGCTGATGCAGCTGTGCCAAGTGGACACCAGCTGCATCCTATAGTGGGGGATGGAGGTGGTGTTCACAGAGACCTCCTCAAGTTTCCCTTACCCTGGGAACTGCATTGTGGCTGCTTTGGTGCTGAAAAGATAGATAGATAGATAGATAGATAGATAGATAGATAGATAGATAGATAGATAGATAGATAGATAGATAGACAGACAGACAGACAGACAGACAGACAGACAGACAGAGACTGACTGACTGATTGACTTGGTGCTGGAAAGTTAGATTAGGGCTGCATTCCTAAAGACACTTTCCTGGGAGTAGGATTCATTGAACACAGTGAGAATTACTTTTGAGTAGACATGATTAGGATTGTGCTCTTAATCTGTCTTATTCCTTTCCTAGCAGCCTTCCTTCCTGGTAGGTTCCATCCACTGGTGTGGAATTGGCCAGAGCAGTCCATTCTGTCACTCTATGCACAGTCTATGCACATCCTGAATCTCAGCACATTTGCATTGGGGTAGCTGGTGGTTTGGAGAGAAGATCCTTTTCCCACCAAACTTAACCAGTTGGCCTCTGCTTTTTACAGAACTATTGGAGCATCTCTGAAGGTCGGCCAGATGAACACAGGTAGGCAACTACAGCCAAGGCATAGCCACACAGTGAATGCTCCATGCAAATATCCCATTGGGTGGTGAAAGGCAGTCCATAGAAAGCCACATGAAACCACAGAGAAGTTGGGTCTGTAGCAAAAAAAACTTGACCATGAGCTGTGGAAGCATCTGTGGAAGTCTGAATCCTCAACTCCAACTGCGGTGCAATGAAAACTGGCAACTGACATCTCTGGTTCCTCTCTCTGTCCTCCTCCAGTCCTACCTTACCATGGACAGGAGATGTGCAAAGACTTGTGCCCCAAATATTTCTGCAATGGAGGTTGTCCACTCAAGCTGACCAAGGATCTGCAGGTCTCCAATGGACCTGCCAGCTCATCCTGCAAGCCTGAGTGCACCACCTGGCACCATGTCTGCCTTTGCTCCTGCTCCCTGGCTCTGGGGAAGGCATCCACACCTGGCTGCAGACAGGGATGGGAGACAGCAGCTGAGGACCTTGCTCTTGGGTGCCCCTACAACAGCGCTGTCAAGGTTGGGGACAGAGAGCATTCTCTTTTCCTTTCTCAGCCAGAAAAGGAAAGTGGACTGACCTCTCTAGACCCATCCCATTTCCCTTCCCAATTCATCTGGCCTGAAAGAGGAAGGCAAGTGGTGGGGCATCCAGCATCTGTGTGCAAGGAAGGGAGTCAGCAGCAGAAGGAAAATTACAAGAGATGCTCCATGGGGTGTTCCTTTCCTTTCGCAGGATTCCTTCAAGTGTTCACAGTGACCACATGGAAGGCTCAGGGCAGCCCCCAGGAAGAAAGACACCCCCAAAATTGGATCGGGAGCTGATGGAAGGTAAGAGCAATAAGTTGTAGTACTCAGGCAGTGTGCCCCCCAAAAGACCCCCACTGGGGTGTGTGTATGAGTGCGATCACAGGGCAGTTCTCAGCACCTAGTGACAGGTTACTAAAGAAAGAGCATGACAAGTGTCCAAATGTTCAGAAGCTTTTCCTGCCACGCCAACATCCCTTGGAAATGTCATCTTCAATGACTTGGTATCACAGTGGTACAATGATAGCACCATGATAACTTGACCCCATTGGTTAATTTGTTTGTTTGTTTGTTTGTTTGTTTCAAGGATTTTTACCCCACCTTTCTCCCATTCAAGGGGACCCAACATAAAATGTTTCCAAATTCTATCTTGTGCCTGGAAAATTTGGGCTCTTCTTTAATCCAGGTAATGTGGCAATTATTCTAACAGCCCATAGACTTTTTGGCCATGCCCAGAAGTCCTCTTGACTTCACATACTTTTAGCACTGAAAAGAGCTTCAACTTTTGGAGCTGATCTATGGTGATGCTCAAATGGCTCAAGTAAACCCCATTTAATTCTATCGAAATTTTGGCTGGAAAATGCTTCCCACTTTCACCTTCCACTTCTGCAGGCGCCGGATTCAGAGACTCCTGGCCAAGGCCATATGCTGTGTATGTTGTGATCTGATTAGACTTCAGCTTAGATAGAGACCCACTCCATCCTATCCCAATAAAGGTAGGTAGGTAGGTAGGTAGAGAGAGAGAGAGAGAGGGAGGGATGGGATGGGATGGGATGGGATGGGATGCCCACTGAGTTCCTCGGGACCGAAAAGGATTCATTTAACAGCATGATGATATGGGGTGCCTGATGACAGGTTTTGGGATGCTGTGCACAGTACGCCACCAGCGGGCCATTCCAAGGCAGTGCTGCAAAGTAGTGGCAGCATCACAAAGACTGGCTGCACCCCAGAATGTCTTCTCAAAAACTCCCAAAGGGACCCTTGTTCAAGTCCAGTTGGGGGTTTGCCTATCCCATGTCCAGAGTCGATCCTGGGAAGAAAGGAAAGGATCACACCTCCTAGAGGAAGGATGATCCACAGAGGAAACACCATGCTCTGTGAAGGTTTGTGAGCAACCATGCACTGAATTCTGTTTCCTCACTCCATCCTCACCCCCCCCCCCCCCCAGTACCCATGGAGCACACAGACTTGCTTTACCACATAAAGTCCAGCGCCAAAACGCAGCCCAAGAATTATGGCTCCTGCCTTCCAGGACAGAAATGTTGCTGCAAAAGCAAACCCGTTTGCAAGAGAAAATTTTTTTTGACCGAGTCCCAGTTGTACAGATGCTTCCCTCTTCTTTCCTTTGTTGTTTTTCCCCTTCACAATTTTGCAAGCACAGAGAAATTTCCTGTGATTTAAAACCATCTCACCTTCTTCCCATCTGGTTTGGTTTGTGAGCTCTTTTCCAAAACACCGGCCTCCAGCGCATGTCCACATGCCTGCTTTTGGTCTCCTGTCTTATCTGTCTGGAGAAAAATGTGCCCCTCCTTTGGAAATGCCCAAGAACAGCCAGAAGGCCTCAAAGTGTCCCCGTGCCAAGGAGGGAAATAGTTTGGCTCCCGCAAGGGTTTGGGTGGCACGTGGCTGAGCCACGGAATTGCACAGGGAGATCCCACTCAAGCCACAAGAGATGCCAATCCCAACCCAGGGACCCACAAGCCGTCGGAAAAACACAACACTGGGACTTTTTCCAGGTATGAGCCTGTCTGTAGCCACTGAAGTTTCATGATCAATGGTCTGGAAGATGCATTATCTGCTCCAAAAAACTGTGGCTCCCTGGAGGATTAGAACTTTCTGAAAGTTTGTTCTACCCTTTGAAACTTTGCCAGTGTTTTAAAGGTCCTCCTACAAGGAAATGGTCATCCTCAGTGTGTTGACTTGTGACATTGTCAGCACAATCCTAACCCCTGGTTAGGCAGCACAAGTTCTCATGTATGTCACCATGCTGGCCTGATGCTTAAGGCAGTGCATCTCTCCATCCATTCTGGTCGGTGCTGGTGCATTTCTGCAGTTGTGCCACTATCATGTGCTGCAAGATCTGGCCCAAACCACAGCCTCTTGCACCCAGAACTCACCAGATCAGGTAAAAGCTGCAATCCTAAAGACACTTTTTTTCTGGGAGTAAGGCCCATTGAACACAATGGGGCTTACTTTTGATTAGACATGGTTAGGATTGTGCTCAAAGTGAGATATCTCAACTCATGTGGAGATACCATTGCCCTTTCCCAGACCAGACCCACCCTCTGACATATGCCAGCCTAAATATTTGGCCTAGATTTGATCCATTGCACCATGGGGTTGAAGAAGTCTACCCTAGAAGGTGCAGGATGGCACTCTCAGTAGTGGCTTAGTAATTCTTCCATGAGCATCACGAAGTTGATGTGTTTGCAGTGCTTCAGGCTGCAATCCTAAGCCCCAGTTAGGCCAGCCTAAGCCCCAGCATAAGTCTTGTGCTGACCTGGCGGTATCACAAAAGTGCCAAAAGATATTTTTGCACCACTCTTCCGGAAGGGTTAGGCCAGTGCACAGACATTCCCTACTTCACAACGGGAACAGGAAGACCAATACCTTGCACTAGTCTAGGTTAGAATTCCATCCTAAGGCTGCAATCCTAACCATACTTTCCTGGAAGTACTATTGAACACAATGGGACTTATGAGTAGTACTTCTTACTTAGGATTGTGCTTTAAGGCTGCAATCCTAAAGACACTTTCCTGAGAGTAAGACCCATTGAACACAATGGGGCTGACTTTTGGGTAGGCGTGGTTAGGATTGTGCTCTAAGTCACTTAATAGAGAGGGGACTTATAGGAACTTATAGGAATCTTTAAGAGGCTTATAGGAACCTTCCCCTGGAGAAGCCTGTTTGCCCATTGCATTTGTGGTAGATTCCAGTGTGGTTCTCCATCACCTTTCTTGTTTCTCTTTCCCATCAAGGTATATCCTTTTTTTCAAGTGTGTTGGGCAGGTGAGGGTCTCTCAAATGCCCACATTTTGCAAGGAATCATAGAAGTTGTACATCTGGAAGTTGTTCCACTGGTTGCATTTTTTGCAAAAAGGCCACATCAAATATCCGACACGGTGTTGACAACCAGATAAAATATTTTAAATATAAAATTTAAATACATTAGAAATATATTAATGAATAAAAGGGCTCAAATTTCCAGAGTTGCTGCAAGCACCAACACACAGCGCAGAAATACACACTTCATAGGTCTCCCATTCCCTTACTACACCATCACAGTTCCAGTTGTTTGTTCAACTGGGACTGAGGTTCTTAAAGGACCAGAGGCTGGCCGCAGACCAGTTAGAGGCATTCTGTGGGCTGCATTTGCTCCCAGGCTGGAGTTTGGAGACCCCTGCCCTACAATTATTGTCACCCCCACTACATCTTGGGTTTGCTGTGGGTTGGCAGTCACACTCCCATCCATGCATTTTTGGCCATCACCTGCACACTCAGGAGGAATCTTCTCAAGAACTACAGCCCCTGTTTCAAACAATGCTTGAGTCCTTGTCCAAATCCACAGATCTCTCTCTCTCTCTCTCTCTCTCTCTCTCACTCACTCACTCACTCACTCACTCACTCACTCACTCACTCACTTTCTCTCCTCCCCCCTTGTTCTCTCCCTCCTTTTCTCCCTCCATCCTTTCCCAAGCTCAGGGGAGTGGAAACGTGCAGCTGAAAGTGGGGATGGTTTATGTTGGCCAAGCCACAAGAAGTCCATTAACTGGGGTGGGGGACGTGGGCTCTCCTGCGGATCAGCCTGCAGAGTTCCAGGAGGAGTGTTTCGGAATGTGGTTCATCTGTTTTCTGAGAAGCTGGAGGGAGAAGGAGAGCCCCACATCTCTTCCCAGAGTTTACATCAACTTCCAACAGGAGAGACCCCCATCAACTCCAGTCCCAAATTTTGGAGAGATTTCTTAACGCTGAGCTCAGCGCTTTCATTTCAGAGGAAATGTGTCTTGCGGGGAAAGCTGCACTCAGATTCTTATGCATTTGAATGTGCTGACTCAGCCTGTCCCCCATACCTGCGCTCCCAGTTTACGGCCTCGAAAAAAATAGAACCAAATTGGAAAAACGTCATTCCTAAGTTACTGATAAGTAATTTAATTTTCCTGTATGACTGAGCCAGTTCTAGAGTCCCTGGAAGCCTCACAGCACTGTCCCTGTTAACCAGTAGGCCAGGGTTCCAAACTCATGTCCTACAAGGTGGGGTGAGCTCCTGTCCTTAGCCCAGCTCCTGCCAACCTAGCAGTTTGAAAAGCATGTAAATGCAAGTGCCACCATGGTGGGAAGGTAAAACAGAGTTCCGTGCACCTTAAATGTCTTTGGATAACGCTGGCTCTAAAGGGTTAGAAATGGGGATAAGCACCACACCATACACTATAACCTGCAGGGGACACTCTTATCTATCTATCTATCTATCTATCTATCTATCTATCTATCTATCTATCTATCTAAGCTAAAACGTACCCACATTGCAGGAGTAAAGTTCCTCCTGTTTGCCATCCCCTGCTGTGCATCATCCCCCCAAGTGCATCATCCCCCATGCGCATCAACCCCCATGCACAACATCCTCCATGCTCATCAATCCCTCAGGCAAACCATCCCCCATGCACATCATTTCCCATGAGCACTGTCCTCATGTGCAACGTCCCCCCATACACATCATTCCCCCATGTGCACCATCCCCCCGTGCGCACCATCACTCCCTGTGCACCATCCCTCCCACTGCTTCAACTGGATGTTGATCAGTCAGTCTTCAGTGTTAAGTATTGGACAGAAACATGTTGCACCCCTTTTCAGCCCCTTCAGGATTAAATTTCTTAACATGTTTTTTGGTGGGCGTTGGTGTCACAGAAAGAACACCCCAAATTTCACACTTCTATGTCCAGGGGTTGGGGCAGAGCGTCCCTCAGTCAGGAACTCTTCAATAGAAAGTATAGGGAAGAAACGTGTTGCGTCCCTTTTCACCACAGTTGGACTTTCCAAAAACCAGTTCTTACTGGGTGCCTCCATCATGGAAGGAATAAACTCCCAACACTCCACGATTCTAGGCCCACCAGTTTTGGCTGGGCATTGATGAGTGAGTCAGACAGTGAGTTAATGACTTTTATATACAGTATATAGATTAAGGTAATATATAGATAAAGGTCCTGAGACTGTAGCCCACCATTTTGTTCTGCGTCTGTGAGCTCTCACCCCATGGACCTGACCTCCCAGTTCGAACATCCTCCCTCGTTCTCCATTCCCTGCTGCCCCACAGTGGTGGCCACCATTTCCACTCTAGTTGGTGGCCCCCATTGTCCTCCCAGCTTTCAGTTTCCCTCCCCATTTCACACACCGGATATGTCACCAAACACAGTAGTGAAAATGGAAGGGCATTTTGGCTCAGCTCTAATCCATAATGCCATATGGTCCTGCAACGGCTCGGCCACTCAGTCCCCCCTACTGCTGCTTGTCCCAGGATGACCACTGGCACCTCACATCATGCGTGCACCACCTTCAATAGGTGCAGATATTCCCATTGAACCCATTCCAGAAATTGCTCCACCTTCCATGGAAGATCCATCAGTGAATGGTTCCATTTCCGCCTCTCTGTCTGTCTTCTAGGAGGCCCCCTCATCTTCAGCGATGTGACCTTTGTCTCCAACTCCGAACAGCTGAACGGGACTCAGCGGGTGCTGCTGGACAACGTGATCTCCGAGGAGGAGTGTCAGGAGCTGTTCCAGATAGCCAATGTGAGCAATGAGCACTTTTCCAACTTGAATCATTGGGGGGGGGGGCAGTGTTCCTACACTATTCCAGTGTTCCTCCCCGACTATTCCCAACACCGGCCAGTAGGGTTTTCAAAGGACCTCCTTCCAGGTGTTCTCACCATTTTTGAGTTTTGTTAATGACTCTGCTGGTGCCCCCTTGACCAAGGTCTTGACATTCCTTCCACTTCAGGGCATCATTCTTGCTGGAGATGGGTACCGGGGGAAGACCTCACCTCATACCCCCAACGAGAGGTTTGAAGGAGCCACCGTCCTCAAGGCTCTCAAGGTACAAGGGACCTCCTGCCCAGTTGGTGTTCTTCTTCTCTGGGGCCTTCATGTTCATGTTTCGTAACTTGACCAAAGCTCAGTGCCACATCCATTGGTGGGGAAGAAGGCCCACTAAGGTAGGGTTGCCAGTGGAGAGTTCTTCGCTCCCGGTGCTTTCACAGGGCATTGGTTCACTACCTCTGGCTTTAGGGGGACCTAAATTGCAAGAACACTTGCAATTTGGGTTACTTGTTATTTGAGGTACCACTGAAGATTAAAACCATATAGTAAAATACAATTAAGATAAAGTAAGAGAGACTAGTAGTGGCTGAAAGCATTAAATTTGGAGCTGGAAGACCTTCACCCACTTCACGCTACTCAGAAATAAGTCCCGTTGTAGTCAGTGGAGCTTAATCCCAGGGAAGTGTGAATAGGATTCTGTCCTCAGATCCCAATCCTATGCCTGTCTACTCAGTGGTAAGTTCCATTGTAGTCAGTGGAGCTTACTCCCAGTGGAACTTTCCCAGGAAAGTGTGGTTAAGATTACAGCCTCAGAATCCAATCCAATGCGTCTCTACTCAGAAATTAGTCCCATTATTGTCAATGAGCCTTACTCTCCAGTAAGAGAGAATAGGATGACTTTGTGCATTTTCAATGCAGCCTGCATAAAAAAAGATTAAAAATCCCTACTTTCTGAGAGCACAATCCTAACCTTTCCTACTCAAAAGTAAGCCCCATTGTGTTCAATGGGTCTCACTCCCAGGAAGGTGTCTTTAGGATTGCAGCCTGAGTAGACATGCATTGAGACACTGGGCTGTCACCTGCAATGCTATCCACAGTAATCCATTTATTAATTTTAAAAAAGCAGGCCTCCATCAGTCTTGGAAGACTATGGTATCGTGCTTGGCGCTGCATACACTGCATGCAAAGCACGAAAGCCTGGGTTAGATTGTTATGGAGGATAGGCTGTTACCCAAGCAGCAAATCCCCCCTCTCCACGCCACTGAAATAGTCCAATGGAAAGGCTTATTAATTGATTAATTAATTATTAATTATTTAATTAACAATTATTTAATTATTATTAATTATTAATTTATTAATTTATTATAATGGGATTTACAGCCGGAGGCATCTATGCTTTGGGTAGGGAAGCCAAAGGAAGAACACCCCCCACCCCTCTGCTAGTCCTTGGAAAAAAATTGTCCCACAGATCCGGTCTGTGGGGCCAAGGAGGTTGAGGACTGCTGGTATAAGGCACTTTTTAGGGTTTTATAAGGATTAGGCCAGTGCCCAGACCTGCTCTGGCCTCCCCACATCATTTCACAAATGGGAAGACGGGTGAGTTGCACTGGCCAAAATGGGTTAGGATTGCACCCTCAGCCTTACCTACCTCATGGGGCTGTACCACGGGGAGGGGGATCTCTTTGCTTCTCCAGGAGGAAAGTGGGACAAAGCAGTAACAGTGGTTTGGTTTGCTTGAAGTTTGGCTACGAGGGGCGCGTGCCTCTGAAGGGAGCCCGCCTGTTCTACGACGTCAGCGAGAAGGCCCGCCAGATTGTGCAGTCCTACTTCATGCTCAACACCACCCTCTACTTCTCCTACACGCATCTGGTGTGCCGGACCGCTCTGGCAGGTGAGGAAGGGCCAAGGTGCGGGATCATGCGCTTCTGTGTCCTGAAAGCTGTAAGGACAACCCCAAGTGAAACCATGTTGCCCCAAGGTGAACATATGACCAGGTTTTCCCAGATGTGTCCTCTTTTTTAGCCTCCTGTCCAGGTGTCCTCCAAAAGGGCTTCATTGTCCTCCATTTTGCCTTCATTTTGGAACTTTGCAGTGGTGTGCAGACCCCATCGTGTCATATGTTGTTGGATTTGTATTGAAAAGCAGAAGCCAATGCAAAAATTGGATTTGAAATATCTCCATCCTATCAAAAGTTATGGCAAAAAAACCCTAAAAATAAAAAATATGCATTGAGCACTATGGGAAAGTGAAAGTGCCCAATATTGTGGCTTAACTCATGAGTGGGGAAACATGCCATTGTATGCTGGAGTGGCCAGGCTGAGAGGAATCCAAAAAATGTCCTCCTTTTGAGGTTTGGGCATCTGGTCACCCTGGTTGCCCCGCAAGTGCCCTGGTCCTTGTCATGAATCATAGAATCCTAGAGTTGGAAGGGACCTAGTAGGTCATCTAGTCCAACCCCCTGCCTGCAGCAGGAAATCCCCCTAGAGCATCCCCGACAGGTGCTCGTGGAGCCTCTGCTTAAAGATCCCCAGAGAGGGAGAGTCCACCACCTCCCTTGGCAATCTCTTCCACTGCCCAACCGACCTCACAGTCAGGAATTTTTTCCGGATATCCAACCAGAATCTCCTCTCTTGCAGTTTGTCCCCATTGGTTCTAGTTCTGCTTTCAGAAGCAGCTATGAACAAATTGGCCCCTTCCTCCCTATGACAGCCCTTCAGGTATCTGAAGAGGGCAACCATGTCTCCCCTCAGCCTCCTCTTCTCCAGGCTGAACATCCCAAGTTCCCCCAACCTTTCCTGGTAGGGCTTCCCTTCCACCCCACTGATCATTCTTGTCGCTCTCCTCTGGACTTGCTCCAGCTTGGCTGCATCTTTCTTCAAGTGAGGGGCCCAGAACTGAACACAGGACTCCAGGTGAGTCTCACCAATGCAGAATAAAGAGGAACTAGAACTTCTCGTGACTTGGAAGCTCCAGTCCTCTTAATGCAGCCTAAATGGCATTTGCCTTCTTTGCAGACACATCACCTGCTGACTCATGTTCAGCTTGTGATCCACAGTGGCGACTCCAAGATCCCGCTCACATGTTGTGCTGCCAAGCCAAGTATCCCCCATTTTATACCTATGTTTTTGGTTTTTATTGCCTAAGTGCAGAACCTTCCACTTCTCCCTGTTGAAATTCATTCTGTTTGTTCCAGCCCAGGATTCCAGTTTATCCAGATCCTCCTGGAGGTTTCTCCTTCTTCTGATGTGTTTGCTACTCCTCCCAGTTTGGTGTCATCCGCAGATTTGATCAGGCTCCCCTGTATCCCTTCCTCCAAGTCATTGATGAAAATGTTAAAGACAGAGCCTTGGGGGACCCCACTCGAAACAGACCTCCAGGTTGACACAGAACCATTTACTAAAACCCTTTGAGTGCGGCCATCGAGCCAGTTGCGGATCCACCTAACAATTGCCCCGTCTAGCCCATATTTTTCCAACTTCCCAATTAAAATGTCATGTGGGACTTTGTCAGATGCTTTGCTGAAGTCAAGATAAAGGACATCCACAGCATTGCCATGTCCAGGAAGCTCGTAACCCCATCAAAAAAGGAGATCAGATTTGTCTGGCAAGATTTATTCTTGGTCAATCCATGCTGGATTGTTTAGATCACCGAGTACTTGTCTAGATGTGCACAAATTGTGTGTTTTATGATTTGCTGTGATATCTTGCCCGGGATTGATCCTCTCCTTTTCCTCATTGGTTGCTGCTGGAGGATGTCCTGGTGTCTGCCAAGTGGGCAAAGCCACTTCTCCATGTATCTCCCTAATCGGGTCAGATTTTTTAAAATTAGATTTAAGAAAATCAAATTTTAAATCTGATTTAAAATCAAATTTTAAATCTGATTTAAGATCAAATTTTAAATCAGATTTTAAAAAGAACGCCTCCTTTAGCTGCCCTGAAACTGCCCCATTTTCCATTTCAGCCCAGTCCTTGCCCCAGTGTTCCCCCAAACCACCCTCTTCACTACCTTACCTGCTCAAGTGGGTTCTCTGCAGCCTGCTCCTGTCACCTCTGTAGAGTTTGCCAGCGCTACACTAATGGCACACTAGGCTGCAGTATGGCAGCAAGGCCAGGGTGACAGCACACCACACAACACTCCGACCGACTGCAAGATTGGGATTGGGTCCAAAGGTTTGGCCAGTGGGCACTGCTTTGTGGTGGTGTTATTTGCCAGGTGGCCAGGGAGGCTGAGAGGTGTTTCCTTGCTGTTTGCAGGCCAACAGGAGAGGAGGAATGACCTGAGCCACCCCATTCATGCCGACAATTGCCTCCTGGACCCAGAAGCCAACGAGTGCTGGAAAGAGCCCCCGGCTTACACTTTCCGAGACTACAGGTAGAGCAATGTGGATAGCAATGTAGGAATCAGGTATACTTCCACCCGGTACCACAAAGTCTCTGCAGATGCCCATAGAGCACATGGAGCAGGTGATGATCAAACTGGATCCCAGTTTGGATCGCTTTTGGCAGCCTCAACTGATGCCACCTTGGGGGGCCTCAGGGAGCCTTGGGCAGTCTCGCCTAGTGCTGTGCCAAAGATGCATAACTTAGAGGACAGGAGTGGCTAAGTTGTCCCCCCTCCCCGTATTTTCTGTTTTAATTCACTCCCTGTTGTTGTTGTCTGCCCACAAATACCACACCCACTATTAGCAGCAGAAGCAAAATTTCAGTGTGCCATGGCACCGTGGTTGGAAATCACTGCCCTCCAGTGAAGCTTCCTGCAGCGTGCCCACTTTCTGTCCCTTGCAGTGCAATCCTGTATATGAACAGCGATTTTGAAGGCGGAGAATTCATCTTCACCGAGATGGACGCAAAGACTGTGACGGTGAGCAAATGCCTCCCTGCCCTTGGGTGGAATCCCAAGGAATCCCAAGAGCCCTTTGTTCACTTGGGAACTGAAATGGGCTCAGTTGTATTCCTCCCCACTCCCACTTTGGTGGGCTTTCTGCCACACAACCACAAAAGTGTTGCAAAGGGCCAGAAAGGTGTCATGGTTTGCATAGTTGTCTGCTGTAGGGCTATGATTCCATGCAGGGTTCCCAAATAATCAATCAGCCAATCAGTCATCCAATCAATCAGTCAGTCTATCTATCTGTCATTCACTTAATCATCCAATCAACAAATCAATCATTCAATCTATCACTCTCTATTACTCTCTCTGTGTGTCACTATCTCTTTCTCTAGATCTCTCTCTCTCTCTCCCTCTCCCTCCGTGTGTGTGTGTTCTCCTCCCTATCCCCCACCAGCCAAGAGGCCACAGCACTGCACATGGGGCACTGCAACTGCATACCTGTGGAGGGGAGACCAGGCCACCCAGTTTCTACCTGTTTCTCCCTCCCCGTAGACTGCCTGGCCTCCAATGGGTCTCCTCAAATCTACAAGGCATAAGTCTTGGGAGACTCAGGGGGACAGTTTGGGGAGGGGGTAGAAAAGGGGATAGAATCTTCCCTGTGCAGCAGGGATACAGTCAGAAGAGGATTTGGCTCCCAGACCTTCTGGAGGTGTTTGGTGGGTAATGGTGCGGTAATGGTGAGGCTGGACTGGGTGGTTCTTTCTGATCCGGCAGGGAAGGACTTACAGGTGTCCCTCATTATACACTCAGGTTCTGTTCCAGAATTTCCCATGGATAAAAATAATTCATGAATTTTTCCACTGTTTTTGTTTTAATAGAATTAAAGGCCCACTTACAGGCATCCTGCTCCTCGACTGCTCCTAATGGAATAAAGTTGTGACTAAATAGCTTGTAGGGGTTTGATTCTGGGTTGCCCTACTGATACCCAAAAATGTGCTAAATGAAAGCGGTTTAAAAAATTGTTTAAAAACAGCTTTTCTTACTACTGTAGACAGTCAGTCAGCAATTAGAAATGCAAAGGACCTCTTGCCTTTACCTGGCTCAGGTGAAGAATGGAATGATTGCTTGAATGACTGTCTCTCTACAATAGAAGAAAAAGCAGTTTTTATACTGTGATTTGCAGAGGCCATTCATGCTGAGATAAATCTGTGTATTAAAAAATCAGTGTATAACAAGGTTGGACCTGTACCTTACTGTTAGCTGTCGTTTTCTGCCAGGCCTCCATCAAACCAAAGTGTGGGCGCATGATCAGCTTTTCTTCTGGAGGGGAAAACCCTCACGGTGTGAAGGCTGTGACTCGAGGCCAGCGCTGTGCCGTCGCCCTGTGGTTCACTCTCAACCCGCTTTACCGGGAACTGGTGAGTTTGTTGTAGGCCTTTTTTTCTGTCATTGGTGGTCCTGATGCGCCAATGGTCTCCTCATGACACAAGGCACATTGACACCCACAACCACACATGTGCACAACTATACTGAGCAACACCTCTTACATCCCTTTGCAAAGTTTGCTATACATTGTGCTATAGCAAGTTGATTTCTCAGAGTACTGCTGACACCTTGTGGTACGTTGGGGAACTCATCAGGAACATAGATGAGATCATGGTTGCCATTTGTCCTCTTTTTCCAGGACATGTCCTCTTTTATAGCCTTGTGTCATGGGAAAAAAAAAACATTGTCCTCAATTTCCTAGTGAGCAGTCTGCATGAAGCCTTCTTGGAATTCCATAAATTATCTATCTACAGTATTTGTATACTGTCTTTTCAACTAAAAAGTTCACACTATAAATATAAATTACATATAATATTTTAAAATTGGATATCATATTATCAAATGAAAAATTTCCTGTGTAAATTTGATGATATAAATTTGATAATAAGTTACATAGACTGCAATTCTAAACACACTTTCCTGGGAGTAAGACCATAGAATCATAGAATCATAGGTTGGAAGGGACCTAGTAGGTCATCTAGTCCAACCCCCTGCCTGCAGCAGGAATTCCCCCTAGAGCATCCCCGACAGGTGCTGGTGGAGCCTCTCCTTGAGGACCCCCAGTGAGGGAGAGTCCACCACCTCCCTTGGCAATCTCTTCCACTGCCGAACCCCCCGAACTCTCAGGAACTTTTTCCGGATATCCAACCGGAATCTCCTCTCTTGCAGTTTGTCCCCATTGGTTCTCTTTCTGCTTTCAGAAGCAGCTATGAACAAATTGGCCCCTTCCTCCCTATGACAGCCCTTCAAGTATCTGAAGAGGGCACTCATGTCTCCCCTCAGCCTCCTCTTCTCCAGGCTGAACATCCCAAGTTCCCCCAACCTTTCCTGGTAGGGCTTCCCTTCCATCCCACTGATCCTTCTTGTCGCTCTCCTCTGGAGTTGCCCCAGTTTGGCTGCATCTTTCTTAAACTGAGGAGCCCAGAACTGAACACAGGACTCCAGGTGAGTCTCACCAATGCAGAATAAAGAGGAACCAGAACTTCTCGTGACCTGGAAGCTCCAGTCCTCGAACACAAGGACTACCCATTGAACACAATGAGGCTTTTTTAGTGGACATGGTTAGGATTGTGTCTTAAGTATTTAAATTAACCACATGATAGCAATATCTATTTTAATAAAAGGCAAAGTATGTCTGTCCGTCCATCCGTCCTATAACCCTCTAGCTCCACACTTGCCTGCTCTACATAGACATACCTTTTTGGAATTGGGATGATCCCAGGATTAACCCCCACACAAAACCCAACCCCACACTCAACACCCACACACACAACCCCACACTCTCACACACACAGCCCAACTCCTCAAACACGCAACCTAACCCACATTTTCACACACATACAACATAGCCCAACCACCCCGCACAACCCAACTCTGCCCTCCACACACAAAACACAACTCCACACCCACACACACAACTCCACACTCCACACACTCGCTAGCCTACTCTTTCACACACACACACACGATGTAGCCCAACCCCCCACACAACTGATCCCTACACTCCTCATACACACACACACACAAAAACCACACACACACACAAATCACCCCCTTCTGGTTGGAATTTCCAAAACCCAGTTTTTAGTGGGTGCCTCCAGCACAGAAAGAACACTCTCCCCAAATTTCATGTTTATAGGCCCAGCGGTTTTGGCTGGCCGTTGATAAGTGAATGAGTCAGTGAGTGAATCAGTGACTTTTCAGTTTTAGATAGATAGATAGATAGATAGATAGATAGATAGATAGATAGATAGATAGATAGATAGATAGATAGATAGATCTGAGTGCCTTTAGCTTTTATTTTGTCATCTTTATTATTCCCACTTAACCATGGTATGGTCTGCTTGGTTTTTATTTTTTCATGTCCTACATTTTTCTTGGATGTCCTACAATTTAGCAAGGCCTTGTCCTCTTTTGCAGTTAAGACATATGGGATGTAATCCTAACACAAGCTGGCACAACTCATGGTCTTCCCCTTCCCATGGTGATGTAGGGAAGCAAGTACACTGGTCTGACCGCCTACTCTTAGTAGTACAAAAGTGCTTTATGGCACTTCTGTGGCACCCCCAAGCCATCTTGTGCCAGCCCAACCAGAATTGCATTGACATAGTGCACTGAGAGTGACTGCTTGCACCACACATGGAACAGGGATGGCCCCAACCTTTCCACCACTTGCAGCCAAACAGCCACCCCACCACCTGCCTGTCCTTCCTTCTCCAGTAGAGAAGGCCCATGAACACTCCACAGCTGAACACCAGATCCTTTGGTTTTGCACTGGCATCAGCGTGGGGAAAAGAAGTGGGGCAGCCCCTGCATAGGGAAAAAGCGTCATTAAAAGGTCCAAACGTTGCCCTGGCTCTTCCTCTGGTGGACCAACGAGCCATGCCTTGACCCACACCATACTCCTCCAGTTTGTCCAGCCCTCAAATCAGCCAGGCAGCCCTCTTTTTTGGCCATGCTTCCCCTGCCCCGGCTGCAGCCCTCCTCACTGGGACTTCTCCTTCCTTGCAGGAACGGATCCAAGCAGACGAAGTGATTGCAGCTTTGGACCAGGAGCACCTTGAACCCCATGAACTTGACATCAACCCCAAGGACGAGCTATGAACCAGGCCCAGGGACTTGCCATTAAAATATTTATTTAATATTTGTTGTAAATCTTATCAGAACCTTTTATTTTTGTACAAAGCCTTGGGATAAATTAACTAATAGGTAGGTTTCAGAGGGGGCAGCAGCAGGGACTCCCCTGCACCTTTATCAGGCACAGCTCCTTGTGTGTAAGCGTTGTTTCTCCTGAAGGTCTTCCAGCACATTCCTGAACCCAGCTCTAGGTTGCTCCCCCCCCCCCCAAGCCAGTGTGCCCTTCCTTGGCTAGATGGCAACGGAAAATCATGAGATATGGAAATTTCCACCTTTGCACAGAAATGCCTTCTTTCTGGTCCTAGGTGTAGTGCAGCTGCTTGGACACCCCACTGGTGAAGAACACTCTCTTCATGCCAGGCCTGAGCCCCCTGGCATTCAGGAGACCCCCCTGGGAAAGTCCTGGCTTGTCCAAGAGTGGAGATTGGGGCATTGGTGTCAGCCTGTGTGAACAGTTTGCACCAGCATGAACCATCTGACCTCAATCTGGACTTATCCAGTCCTTGCTGAAGAACAAAGTCTTGGCCCTCCATGCAAGGACTACCATGTTGTGCCTTGGCCCTGAACTCGGACTATGTTGACTGCATGTCCTGGGAAGGCTTGATCAGTTTGGAGGCAGTGGCATAGCTAGAGGGGGGGTGGAGCAGTGTTGGAGGGAGCCTCACCCCTTTGGAGCCATTCTAGGCAGGGGGAGCCATACTGGATGAGCCAGAGACTAGCTGACTCTCCAGAAATTTTGTGGTGGAAGAGAGGGGGGGAAATCCTAAATTCTTTCATTGTATGAGGCATAAATCTGAATTAATATTAGCATTTATCACTGTGTATGTCTGAAGCTCCAGGTTGCTACCTGGAGGAGAACCCATTGGAAGTCCCAAATTGAATGCGCTGAGCCTTCTTAGGAAGAGTGTGATGTATGCAAGAGACATTAATCATCATATGTCCCTTTCCCATATAGGCACTCAAAATCCACTACCTGAGATATCCTGTTCGGTGTGATGAAAGCCCAATCTTGGAATCTTATTGTAGTGGATCTTTCAGTCGACCACCTTAACTGTCATTGGGAATGTCCCAACACTGTTGTGTGTGATGGAGCCACTGGTGCAAATGCTAGTAACTCCCAAGCATCATGCAGGAGCAGGTAAGGAGGTGTGGGGGGGGGGGGGGGGAAGACTGGGTATGGAACAGGCCAAACTGGGGAGGGAAGGATAAGATCTTGGCAGGAGTCACCCAAGCCAAGATTCTGTCCCCTCCTTCCCAGATCTGACCTCTTCCTAGGAGTCTCCTCAGACTTACAGCACCAAATACTGGTATTTACTCAAATCTAATGAACCATCAAATCTAATATGTATCCCTATTTTAAAAGAGGTTTTAAAATCTTTACTGGCGATTGTAATGCACAGTTGCAAAGCAGGGGCAAAATTTCATTTTACTGCATACCACAATTAGTAATTTGACAATAATAACCCCCAAATTTATTAGTAACTTGATGATAATAAAAAACCCCAAATAATATGACAATGGGGTTATGATTTTTACCTAATTTGGGGTTTATGTTAAAAAAATTTATATTACAATATAGTAAATGGTTAAACTGAATAATGATACTTACAATACTTATAATTAAAGTGCTTTATTTACTCAAATCTAATGTGCCATCAAATCTACTGCGCACCTTGATTTTGGAGACTAACCCTACAATCCAGAGCAACTACGGGAGCACGTAAGAGACATTATGTGTACCCATAGTTACTGCACCATCTTGTGAAAACCTATGGGAAATTCAAATTGCAATCCAGAGTAAATTGTTCTTACACCGGAGCAAGGACTCCCCATAGTTACTCTGGATTGCACCCTAAATTTGGCTGGAAAAGATGGGTGTTAGATTCAAGTAAATATTGTAGCTTGTTTAGGTTTGAGGAGACCCATTGGAAGCTGGACGGCCTACGGGGGAAGTGAATAGGATGAACTTCACTCACCTCTCCCAGGCAGTCTGGTCGCCCACCCCCCCCCCCCATAGCTAGTGTCCCATCAGTGGCGCTGCCTGCTATGAGCCTTGGTTTCATCAGACTGCCTCTGTGATTCTGCTTCTGTATTGATGTCAACATGTCACAGCCTTTGATTCCACATCACACCTCTCTTTAAGTCTTGGGTCCACCCCAGCATTCTCCTTGCAGGGCACGCATCCCCAACACCTTCTCCTGCAAGGATGCTGAGCAGGGTTTGATGTTCACCACTGAGCTGTGTCTGAATCCAAAGGGAATAAAATTGGAAAAGATACCTGGGTGTTCTCCTTTCTTTCTTTGTCTGGTTGGTTCTCCAATGAGCCTCGAAGCGGTGGCTGGGGAGACACACCTTCTCTCTGGCATGCAACTTCATTTTTTCCCCTATGTGTGGGGCAGACAGAAAATCAGGAAGGATGATCTCTCCAAACTGAGCTCCTCCTCCTCCTCCTTCGCTCCTTCGCCTTCATCAAGCTGAAGAAAATGGAGAAAAGCAATATTTTCCTGCAAACCCTGCAGACTTTTATGCACTTTTCTGCAAAGTCTGAGAATGGAGAAAAGCAATATTTTCCTGCAAACCCTGCAGACTTTGCTGCAAAGCCTAAGGATGGAGAAAAGCAATATTTCCCTGCATAAACCTGGTCTGTTTTTGAATTTGGTACCAAATCTGTCACTTTATTAAAATTGCAGATTCAGAGATTGACAAATACAACAAGTATACATGAATTTATAGCAAAACATAGATTTGTTCCCAGCCACTGCAAACAGTGTGCAGTATGAAATCTAGTGTATTACAGTTAACTGAATGCTAACAAGGTGTATTGAAGTGCATTGTAAAATTCTTAAGTGGGTGACCAGAGGGATGTGCTGTTGGCACGCTGAAACTGCGCTGTGGCTAGAGTCATGGTGATGTGTCACTGGTGCGTTTCGGGGTGGGGGCTTCCTCTCCAAGCGATCCAAAGACCCTGGGCAGGTGCACGGGACTGTTTTTGGTGTAATCGAGCCCCGAGCATGAAAAGCACCAGCCCTGAACCTACAAAGCTTCGGGGTGAGGAAAGGAGTCTTCACTGTGGGGTTGGGAAAGCTGCTGAATTGCCGACCACACCTTGAGGATGAAAGATTTATTTACAATACAGTGCATTGAGTTTGAAGCAAAAGGGTTATTAAATCTATCCCTGGGAGGTAAGCCACGGAGTGCTGCAGGAATCTGGCTTATCCCACACAGGGCCCCACCCTTGGGCTGAGAGCGGGGCAGGGTGGGACACAGACTGGTTTGGTAACTTCATCACCCAGCTACCGTGTGGCTGGAAACCACAATGTTTTGGAGGCTTGGGAAACAGATCCGGCCTCCCCCCACCCACCCAGCGGCAGCTCGGCTTCACTCTGGTCCACTTGGTTCTCCTGGTCCACCTCCACCATGGTCTCCTATATTTAACAAAGGGAATCTTTTAAAGTAATACTGTGCAAGACAGTGGCATAGCTAGAGGGGGGCAGAGCAGTCAAGCTTTGGGGCACCTCACCTCCTTGGAGCCATTCCAGGAGGGGGGAGCAAAATGAGGAATGGCACCAAGGCTAGGGTTACCATAATTCTCTTCCACAAAATAAGGACAGGACCCTCTCTCCCATTTGCCAGTATGTGAACACAATCCCCCAGAATTGGGATTGTCCCTGTTTCTCAGGACATATGACAACCCTATCCAAGGCTTGACTGCTCTGTCCCCTTCTAGCTGTGCCACTGATGCCCTGATGCTCCTTGCACAAGCCTGTGCCAATAACCCAGGATTTTTCTCTTGCTGAGCCCAAAGCTTTTATATTGACCAGTTGTGACCCCTGCTATTGTGGCCTGGCAAGTGTCTCGTACACCCTTTTCTGTCTAATATGCCATGGATGATAGTCTGATGTGCTTGTCAGCTGTGTGTGTTGTGTGTTCTTCTACCTGCACAGGTTTGGACCCCTTTTCCGGAGCCTCTAGGTTTCACTCGACAACCAGACTGGGCTGTTTTGACTCTGCACACTTTATGTGGCTATGGCTGTGCCAATAGGACAGATGTGTGGATGGGAAGCCCCACAGGTCCAAAGCCTCCCATGTGGACACAGTGGGTCTCCCAGAGAAAGGGCTGAGAAAGTTGTTGCAGACAGAGCATCACACCTGGTGCTGGGACACCTGGTTCATGAACCCATCAGGCCTGGTCTCTCTCAAGGAGAAGCTCCAAAGCCTCACCTGGCCGAGCCGGGGCCTTTTTGTATCTCTTCGGAGATGGGGAGGATCTGACAGAAGGAAAACATCCCTGAAGGGGCAGGAGCTGACAGCCCAAGCCCAAGCCCAGGGAAACAGGTCCTTCCACCTTCTCCTCTCCTGACTCGTCTTTCTGGCCCGGCCAGGAAACTTTTCTCCTGGGAAATCTGCCCCCTTCTTCTCCTCTAAGGTGTTCCAAGAAGGAGGTCAAAGCTTCTTCCTCTTCCTCTCTGAACCCAACTCCTCTCCCTTTCTTCTGCTGTGTGCCCTGCCTCTGCTTTGGCTATGAGTCCTTTGGGTTCATTTTCTGATGATCCACTCTTTCAACACCTTTCAATTATACACAGAACTCAATATTCATTCAACATATGTTCTGCTCTTTCAACCTGTCTCTGCTAAAGGCCAAAATTGCCCTCCTCCATGTTCTAGCTCCTGGTCTAATCCCATTCCCAAGTAAATTATTGGCAATCCATTTGCAGAAATCTTTGTGAGTCAGCAGGAACTTGCAAGATCAAATGTGTACTTTGCTAGCTAAAAAAAAGGCTTTGGAAGCAACTTTTATAAACTAGTGAAATTTACCTGCAGTTGCGGGAGAAAAATGTCAAGAATATTTGTGGCCATCCCCTATGTGCACCAACACCCCCATGCAACAAGCCCCCCAGGCAAAATCCCCCATTCAATATTTTTTCCATGCAACATCCCCACCCCGCATGCAACGTCCCCCCAGCAACATCCTCCCACAACCATGCACCATCTCCCTTCAACAGGCAGGTGGAGGGTTTGGGGTTGGGTTTTATCCGTCTTCAAAGTTAAGTATAGGACAAAAATGTGTTGCATTCCTTTTTACCCTCTTAAATTTTAAATTTCAAAAAAATGGTTCTTTGTGGGTGTTCCTGTCACAGAAGGAAGGAATACCCTCCCCAAATTTCATGCTTCTAAGTCCAGGGGTTGGACCAGAGCATTGATCAGAAAGGGACTCTTCAGTGGAAAGTATAGGGAGGAAAACACCTTTCACCCCATTCTGGTTTGAATTTCCCCAAACTGGTTCTTGGCGGGTGCCTCCATCACGGAAAGAAAACCCTCCCCAAATTTCATGCTTCTAGGTCTGGTGGTTTTGGCTGGGTGTTCATGAGTGAGCGAGTGAGGCAGTCAGTCAGTGATTCATCAGTTTTATATACAGTATACAGAAAAAAGATTGGGTTTTTCCTTATATATATATACTGTATATAAAAAATATTGGGTTCCACTTTTCAACAGTTTTCACTTTTGGAAAGTGGTCTGGTCCCTAACCTGTACAATAGGTGGGGGATGCCTGTATAGGTTGGGATGGAGCCAAGTGAGAGAGTGATGGGTACACACTCCACTTCTCTCTCTAGGGCAGGGGTCTCCAAACTTTTTGGCAGGAAGGCCATATCATCTCTCTGACACTGTCAAGAGCCAAAAAACCATTTTACATTTCAAATTTGAATAAATTTACATACATTTACATATAAGTATGTATTAGAGTGGATTACAGGGCTCGCTTAGGTGCTAGATAGAGGGATTTTGAGACTTGCCAAGGGCCACATCTGGCCCCAGGGTAGGGGTTTGAAGACCCCTGTTCTAGGGCTTCTTTCTAAAGGTCCCAGTTTCTAAAACCCACCTGGGGCCAATGATGATGACTGGAACTCCCAGTCCACTCCTTAAGCATTTGGGTGCTTTTCCATGGCACATCCTGGAGTTAAACCAATGAAAGACATCAGCGTCCAGCCAAGAGAATCCATCGGTAGGTGAAGGAACTGAAACTGTGGTGCATCTGGGTTAGAGTCCACTTTCCACGGCAAGGAGAGTCTGCAGCCTCTGCGACCCAAGGGTGGCCTTGGAAAAACTGGAAAGAGGAAAGTAGCTGGTGGACAGATGGAGAACAACCGGGAAGAGCAAGAACCAGCTGCTACAAGCGCCTCTCCGCACTGAATGCAGCATGGGCAAGAGGTCACCCTGGTCAAAATGGTCCCACACCAGGGTTAAATGGGCCACACAAAACACCCAGTCAAGTGAGAAACCGCAAAAGGTGGATAGGAAAGAGCTTAGAATGGCACCTCCGGATTACTGGAATTGGAGAAGATTCAACCAGTGGGTTGAACGTGTTTAACTTTAATGCCTATAGTCTTTGGCATGTTTTCCCAGTAGGAATGCCAAGCATTTGCCACTTTCCTCCACACCAAGTCCTTGACTATCTCTCTTCCCTCTCTTTCCCTCATCACGTTCGCCACTGTCTCCAAACTGCTCGGGACTAGGGAGTTGCCTGCAGTGCCAATGCAACTAGGGCCCAATCCTGTCCGACTTCCTAGTACTGATGCAACTGAGCCAACAGACCATGTGCTGCATCCTGGGGGAAGCCTCCTCAAGTGAAGAAGATTTCTGGTCTCTTAGCAAAGTGCTGGTTAGGATTGGGCCCTTAGGAAGGTGCAATGTACCCACAATATCCATCCATCAATCAACTGTATTTAAATACCGCTTTTCAACAAAAAAAAGTTCACAAAGCATTTCACAAAAAACAAACCCCACTGTTCGTTCGTTCGTTCGTTCATTCATTCATTCATTCATTCATTCATTCATTCATTCATTTAAATGATTTAAATCCTGCCTTTCCTCTATTAAAAAAGATGCCAGAGCAGCTTACAATCATTAAATAAAACCTACAATTGAAGTTTATATTTACTTCATATAAATATAAGATAAAGAATAAAAACATATAAATATACGATAACGGAATAAAAACAAGATAAAGATTTATATCTATTCAGAACAAAAATGTATTTTCAATTTTGATAGCTCTGGAGCAACACTTGGTGTGGACAGATCAGGTCTCCCGGAGGCCGTTTGCTGGGAAGCGCAAGGTACGGCAATGCGTGGGAGGGAGCCCTGTGGGTAAAGGAGCCGCACAGTGTGACGGACACTGCAGGAAAATCCCATCTGGCCGGATTAGCCCAGGAAACAATCCGGGGCCAAATCTGCTAATGAGTTAAATGTGGGTGGTTGAGGCACATGAGAAAGCGAGGGTTTGCTGGCTCCCAGGTTTAATGAGGCAAGGCTGGGAAAGAGGGCAAGGTGAGCAATGCTGCGGCGGCTGCTTCTACTCAAGAGTAACGCAAGATGCAGAACAGCAAGCTGGGCCTGGTGCATTCTTATCAATTCCATCCAGTGGCATAGCTAGAGGGGGGTGGAGCAGTCAAATCTTGTAGGGAGCCTCATCCCTGTAGAGCCATTCCAGGTGGGGGGGGGGGGAGCAAAACAGAGCCGTACGGAGCTCCCTCCAAGATTTGACTGATCAACCCCCCTCTAGCTACACTGATACTATCAATCCTGGTGCCAGAGGCTGGTGGTCCTGAGGCAGCATTGGACTCTGGGTCTCCAAAGACCTCTGTCCCCTGCTGGCACATGGGGCACAGGTGCTGGTCCTCAGAGTTCAAGCTGGCCAGTCCATGACTTCCCTGTTATCTGGCCTAGATAACATTCAGCCCTCCTGCTCCATTCATTCATTCATTCATTCGTTCGTTCATTCATTCATTCATTCATTTAGGGGATTCATATCCTCTAAATAAATTTCCAGTCAGGGAATGTCCCCAGTGACTGGCAGAAACAAAAGAAAATAAAAGCAAATCTATACAAAGTCAATGAATGACTCACTCACTGACTCATCAACGCCCAGACAAAACCACTGGACCTAGAAGCAGTTTCCTCTCTATACTTTACATTGAAGAATCCCTGACTGATGGACGCTCTGCCCCAACCCCTGGATCTAGAAGCATAAAATTCAGGGAGGGAATTCCTTCCGTGATGTGAGCACCCACTACGAACTAATTTCTAAAAGTTTAACCCCTAAGGGGGTAAAAAAGGGGCGCAATGCATTTTTGTCCTATATTTAACATTGCAGATGGATAAAACTAGCCCCAAACCCTCCACCTGCCCGGGAGTGAATGGAGGATGGTGTGTACAACACAATCAGGGGGTGTTGCACAGGAGGTGTGTGTGTTGGATGGGGGGTTTGCACAGGGGGATTTGCACAGAGAGAGGTTGCATGGGGGTGTGCATGTGTGTGTGTGTGTGTGTGTGTGTTGCACAGGGGTATGTTGCATGAGGGTGTTGCATGGGGTGTGTGTGTTGCATGGGGGGTTTTTCCATGAGAGGTGGGTTTTGCACGGAAGGTGTTACACAGTGGTGTGCTGCAAAGGGAGTGGTGCACAGGTGGTCTTGCATGGTGGGGTCTTGCATGGGAGTTAAGGGTGTGCCCAGGCACAGAAATATTCTTGGAATTTTACTCCTGTGATGTGGGTATATTTGCTAATAAAATAAATAAAATTAATACTAATAAAGCTAATAAAATTAAGCAAAAGAAATAAAACAAAACAAATAAAGCAAATAAAATTAGCAAATAAAATCAGAAGCAAAAAATGCAAATAAAATTAATACAAAAATGTGACTGCTGGAGTGAGAGGGAGTGTTGCAGGATACTTTTTCACAGTTTAAACCATTCTGGTGTGACATCAGTTCAGGGCAAAATGCTGAGCTTGGTCAGGACTCTGCAATCATTCACTCCACCTCCGTCTGCATGCAATTCGGTATGATGGGCTGTGGGATGCTCCTAATCCTGCCAAGATAACCTCACAGGTTATCAGCAAAACTATGTGCATTGCCACAGCCAAATTGGTGTCATGCAGAGGCAGCACCTTTGAGCCAGAGAAATCCCTATCTGCAAAGGGGTTTTTTTTTGGGGGGGGGGGATTTGTCCAGCCATGTGACATCCCAACGGGTGCATTCATCATAGGTTGCTACATGCTGATGGGCTTCCCTCTCCTGCAGTGGAGGGGAGCCGCTCTCTCTTTGAAGCAATCTTGAAGCTTTCCTGCTTCTCAGAGGAGATCAGCTGCTTCTTGGGCCTGGCACCGCTGCCGGGAACATGGCGGCGTTCCCAACGTGAGTCAGACGCGCCCCACTGGGCGCTCACCATTATCATGCATGCCCACCCAGGAGTGACGGTGCAAGACTTACTATACCTGGAGCTTGGCCCTCACTTGACAGCCCATCACCAGCATTGGGGGGGGGGATCTTGTCAAATGCTGAAGGTGCTAGAAAGGGACCTCCGCCCACAGCGGGGATGTCAGGTTCCCAAGGTGATAAAAACAGGTAGGGTAGGAAAACAACCGCCTGAGTCAGACACCGCTCATCACTCCACCATCAGAGGCTCTCAGGTTGCCTCCTTCCCTCCAGGGCGGTGGTTGCCAGCTTGTGCCCATGGGCAGGATCTGGTACAGGATACACCAGTTGGCCCACCAAGAACTCTCAAGATAAGGATACTCTTACTGGAACCATCCCCAAACTTGCCAAGTCCAGGACATCCAAAGAATTGTCCCAAACTCCTGGATTGAGGAGCCCCAACCTTGTCTGAAGCAAAGAAGTGGGAGCATGTGCCCACATACTCATTCTTTGGGAGCATGTGCCCAAAGAAGTGGCAGCATTTGCTTGCAGGCTACGAAGCTCACAGTGCTTCACTTTAGTGGTTTCAAGAATTGCTGCATGATCGTGTTTAGATTTCTGGGCATTTCCATGAACCAAACAGAATGAGAATAAAACCCTGTTTTTTGTCCCCATCTCCAACGGAGGTCTTGGAGGTCAAGATGGTCTCTCTGATTCCTCCTGCCCAAATTGGAGGTCTCCCAATTTTTGCATTCCTCCCTCAATGCAACGGCCAGCACTTGGGATCTGCCAGGTTTTCAATCCTGGTGTGGATTTTGCAAGACCTAAAATTGCAACATGTTTTGCATCATCCAGAGCTCATAAGATAACCACCCGGGCAACCACCTGGGCTGTTCGGTGTTAAGATATCCCAAAGAACCGATGAGATATGATGCACACCCCGTGGAAGAACTCCACATCTCCAAACCCCCAGGCCTCATGCCGTCCGCAGCCCAACTTGAAGAAGAGATCCCAGTTGTAGGATCTTCCCCCTCTATCTGCTGCCATCTTCTCTGCCCTCGCTGCGGCAAGAGGGAGGAGGCCACCGTTGGCAAAGAACTGTCAGAGCCACGCCAACTCTTCCATTTGTTTACCTTGATTCACGGTTTAAACTGGTCGGCTGGGCGGAGGCCCCCATTTGGCATCTTCTGCTTGATGTGCTGGTGGAGTTAGTCTTGGTTTATGGTCAAAAAAGGGAAAGCTTTTTGGCTTTGGGTGTGAAGAAGGGAAGGACCCTGAGGTTGGCAAGTCTGTCTCCTCTGTGAGCGTTCAGGAGCCTCAATTCTTGGCTGCCAATCACCAGGCCAAGTCCGTGGGTAGAACAAGAGAGAACCAGCCCCATAGTCCTTTTAGGGCTAAAACAGATCCTTGCAGAGAGAATGAGGGGGTACAAAAAACAGATTTTAAGAGCTGCTTCCAGGTTTCTTGCTCCTCCCTTGCTCCTAAATGGAATAGGATTGTGTCTCAGTCTCCAGGGTTTGATTCTGGGACTCCCTGCTGATAGCAAATGTATTAAATAAAAGTAATATTTTTTAAGTGTGTCCCTTTACATCTGTTTAAAAACTGCTTTTCTTCCTGTTGTAGAAAAGCAGCAATACGAAATGCAAAGGACTCCCTGGCTTTGCCTGGTTCTGCTGAAGAATGGAATGATTGCTTCTCTCTACAACAGGAAGAAAAGCAGTTTTTGAAGATGTGGCAGTGGCCATTCATGTTGAGTCAAATCCATGTATAGAAAAATCTGTATAGAACAAGGCTGGATCTGAACGCTGGAGCAGCACCTCGGCTATTGATCTTCTTTAGAACATCTTTCCCTGAGTGTCCAACACATTTCCTGTTTTGCGTGTACATAATTTCATGCATGTATCACGGCATGTTTTTGACCTTATTGTATTGCATGATCTTCAGTGTTATTTTCCAGTGTTATTTTCCACTGGTTTGTTATTTTCCGTTCTCCTTCTATATAAAATTGGAGAATATTCAATACAATCCAAGTTTTTTGTAAAACACCATATCCTGCCTCATGTTTAACATAAGAACGTCAGAAGAGCTTCTGCTGGATCAGGCCAAGGCTCATCTAGTCCAGCTTCATGGATCTCTCAGCAGCCCACCTGATGCCTTGGGGAGCACGTAAGACACCTGCAGCCAGGTCCCCCACCCTGCATCTGGCATTTCGAGGTTGTCCACATCCAGGGTGACCAGATGCCCAAACCTCACAAGAAAGACGAGTTCTTGGATTCCTCTCCGCCTTGCCTTTCTGGAAGACAATGGCACATTAGCCTACTCATGAGTAAAACTGCAATATTGGCCACTTTCACTTTTGCATAGAACTCAATGCATATTTTTGATTTTTAGTTTTTTGGCCATAACGTTTGATAGGAAGGAGATATTTCAGAACCGATTTCGCATTGGAAGCTGCTCTTCAATACAAATCCAACGAGATATGACATGATGGGGTTCTGCACACCATTGCAAAATTCCAAAATGAAGCCAAAATGGAGGACAATGACGCCCTTTTGGAGGACACTCGGACAGGAGGCTGAAAAAGAAGACAAATCCAGAAATTTCAGGGTAATCCTATGACAGAGTGGTCATTGGAGCCGGTTCCAAAGGGCTTGAACCCCAGAACTTCCCAAAATCTCTGGACCTGGAGCAAATTCCTCTCCCACTTTTTTTGCATTTCCAACCACTTATTACTGATCACGGCTCCTCTGGGACGGGGAAAAAGAAACGCGATGCAGATTTATTTGATTGGTACTCCACCGTTCTCCCAAAGCCAAGCCAAGGAAAACAGTAATTTATAATATACAAAAAATATAAAAACCAGTTACAAACAATATATTAAACAAGCAATAAAATTTGTAAAGGAGGAAAATTAATTTATATTTTAGATGTGAAAGTTTTGTTTTTGGTATAGTTTTTCTCTTTGGTATAGTTTTTATCAATTTGGTATAGAATTGCTATAGGGCTGTGGGTGGCACAAGAGGTTAAAACGCTGTGCCTGTTAACCAGCAGGCCAGGGTTCGAGACCCGGGTCAGCCCCACAAGACAGGGTGAGCTCCTGTCCTCAGCCCAGCTCTGCGACACCAGCTGGATCCAATTGTATTGGCTCTGCCTTTCCAGTGGACTAATTCAGTGGCGTGGAGAGGGGGATTCGCTGCTTGGGTAACAGCATATCCTCCATATCAATCTACCTAGGCTTTCGTGCTTTGCATGCAGCATATGCAGCGCCGAGCACGATACCATAGTCTTCCAAGACTGACGGAGGCCTGCTTTATAGAATTGCTTAAAAATAAAATAAATTCTATCTCTGTACAGTTATTTCTAGTCCTGGTTTAGTGGAGTTCAGAAGGTGTTTCTCCCTCCCAACATAAAATTATTTCAACATGCCCAGGACAAGGTAATGGAATAAAGAGAACCATCCTAACCGTGTTTACTCAAAACTAAGTCCAATTGTGTTCAGTGGGTCTTACTCCCAGGAAAATGTCTTGAGGATCGCAGCCAAAATTTCTTAGTTGACTGGCAGTATAAGACTAGGGGGCAAAGACCGAATGTACCTGTTTGGTAAGAGAAACAGGAAGAAAAGTATTTTAGGGTGGGAATTAGAGAAATGTGTGGAAAGGGGACTGGTGGAGAGGGCTATGAGTAGCATGTAGCTAAATGAGAGGATAACACCATAGTCTCTGCAAGGACTTGCCAACATTTGAACATCAGAGATCTTTGTGGAGTGAAATGGGAAGAATTGTGTGGTGCACAAACGAAGGCTGTGAATGGTGAAATTTGTTTGTGGTGCCTGGAAAGGACCAGATCCACCCTCAAGAGAGGTTTTCCGAACGGGATGGAATGAGGTCACAGCCTGCGCTGTCTCCAACCCTGGTGCGCCTTTGTTCTGGCAGAGGCAGGGCACCGGGTTCTTGCAGGAAAGGTCACGCGAGTCTGCAAAGCGCAAGTGCTTTGGGGCAGATCCTGACGAAACAAAGGGAATCTCAGCTTGCTTTTAATTAGTGCCTGTCCCCCTGCAGCAAAACTGTTTTCAGTCTCATCAGCATCCTCTGGCAGCTGAGTCGAGCGGGGTCAGATCGGTGTGTGGTATGCGTCCTTATGGGACAACATCACTCCTGGCAGGGGGGAACATCTCCCTTCCCCCTTTCCAGTTCAGCACAATCTCTGGGTGAGTCAGAACTGCTGCGGGGTAAGGGAGTCCTTGGCACAATCTCTGGGTGCCAATTTGGGTTCTGTGCAGTTGTGGTTAAGAGCTCTCTGGTAGGAGAGGAAGCTGCCTGAGTTGGCACCAGAGCAGGCCCAGTTATGCATTGGGTGATCGCAATCAGTGGTGGATCTCTCATGTGGATCTCAGGTGGATCTCAGGGAGGACCTCCTTCCTATCATTGGGCTCCCTAAATTTTTAGAAGGTGCCAAGAACTGCCCTCTTTTGCAAGTGCCCTTTGAGTTTTTGAAAAAAAAACATTTGCAGCACCCTTTGCTCAAGTATTAATTAATTTAAAGTTTGAATGTTGATGTTGCAATTTATAACCATTAATCTCTTGCTGCAGAACCAGATTAGAGTTGTCATTCTGGAACTCCCACTCTTTGAAAAGGTTATGGGAAAAAACACATGAGAGCAAGTGTCTTGCACTGAGATACACACACTATTAATCAGATTTGCAATTTACATCTATTTTCTTGGGTTTTCATCAGAATTTGAAAGCGGAAAGCTTGTTGAAATGGGCATTTGTGCATAAATCTGTTGGGTGGGTCACATTTTTTCTGCCGGTGGTGGTCTTTGCATTTGGACCTGGCATCTAAGACTAGCGCAAGCACATGGCGCTGTTTCCTCCAAAGAATGGAAAGCCTTTGGAGGCACATGGAAGCCTCCAAAGCAGCAGCTTCCCACAAGGGCTGAGCATTGATGTGTTCAGATGGGCATGTTGCAAAACTTTAGAAACTCACTCCATTGAATCTGTTCCAGAAGCCATTGACCCATAACGGCATTGTCATCAATGGGATTGCAAGGGTCCATTGCTCACCCCAGGCACCTGTCAGGTATACAGGTGCACGTTGCAATGCGCCTGTGTCTATTCCACATGGGAAAAGCCACTCTCATTAAAGAGATGTGCTCACCATAGGATGTCTGAATCCAGCATTAGAGGAGAAAAGAAGCCAAGACCCATGACAAGTTGTGCATGCTTCACACCCACGTTATCACCTGAGGAAGGATCACCGGCATGGCAAGCTAGTCTTCAGGTTGGTGCCAGGCTTAGTGGTTAGAAGGTACATGTTTGAACCACTGTGCAAGGGTGGCCCACTCAGAAGGACAGCGAAAGCAGCCAAAGAGCCAGCACTGTCTGAAGACGTCTCTGGGGAAATGCGGCCAGCATGACTGTACGCCAAAGCGCATGAAACCCTGTTGCCTTCCCAGTGAGGTGGTACCTATTTATCTACTTGCATTTCCATTCTTCACAAACTGCTAGGTTGGCAGGACCTGGGCAAGGGAGAGAAGCTTGCTCTGTTTGGCAGTACTTGGGTTTCGAACCGCCGATCTTCAGATTGATAGGCACAGTGCCTTTAACCACTATGGCTGCAATCCTAAAGACACTTTCGTGGGTGTAAGACCCATGAACACAATGGGGCTTCCTTTTGAGTAGACACGGTTAGGACTATGCTCTAAGCCACTGCAGTACCAATATTTACTTGAATCTAATGCACACCCCTATTTTAAAAGGCTTGACATTTAAAAAAATGTTTACTGATGATTTAATGCACAGCAGTTGCAAAATTTAATTTTACTGCTTACAACAATGAGTTATATGACAATAATATTATGAAATGGGTTTGTTATGATTTTTTCCTAATTGCACAATGGGTTTATGTTACATTTTTTAATTGCAATATTGTAAACTGTTAAACTAAATACAGATCTATACTTATAATCAAAGCATCGTATTTACTCAAATCTAATGTGCCATCGAATCTAATGTGCACACTGATTTTGGAGACTAAGAGCACAATCCTAACCATGCCTACTCAAATGTAAGCCCCATTGTGTTCAGTGGGTCTTACTCCCAGGAAAGTGTCTTTAGGATTGCAGCCTAAATTTGGCTGGAAAAGGTGTGCATTACATTTGAGTAAATAAGGTCTGCCTGTGTGTTTATCTGCAGCGGAGCAAGTGGGAAGCATCCAAAAGGTGTCATTTGGGAGGACAAGTGAGAGGCATCCCAAAGGTGACACTTGGGAAGAAAACATCAAGGCCATGTTGCTGATGGACATCTTGGGGGGTGCAAGAGTCTCACGTCAGCCCTGGAACATGCACTGAAAGCCAACTCCATGTCAGTCCTCACCCCGCCCTGGGAGTGGCCAGGAACGGATTTTTCCCGAAACATCCGCTGTAAGAACTTCATGCTTGTGGCATAAATCAGGCCCTAAATCTTTATTGTATCTCCACCACTTGCCTCATTTCTTTGTGGAAGAACAGTTGGTTCCCAAGAAGATCAGGCCCTCGGAGGAACCGCGTGAGCTGCTCGGTGTGGTGCTTGGCGGTGGGACAAGAGTGCCGTAATTGCCACGGTTGCCTCCGGGAATGGGCACCACTCGTGGGAGAAGAAGGGTGTGGCGAAGCTTCGGTTGGATGGGTTGGCCGCAGAAGGCAGGGTATTCTGGGATGCCAAAGGTGGTCAAGGGCCAGAGCTTCAGGCTGGCTGCCTGTCTGTCAACCAAGGAACTGAAGCTGGGAAGATGTTGCAATAAAGCACGCTTTGGACAGCTTGTTGCTTGGCTGTCCTCAGCATTTCGAATCAGGTACATGGATTTCCAAGGATAAAACTGAAAGAATTCCTCACCCAGAACTCAAAAAGCATATGCACTCAGTCCTATCTACCTGCCGAAGGGGTCTACAGGTAGATAGATGTGGCCCAGTGAGCCTCTAACTGGCCCGCAGCCCACCTATGGTCCCAACTCTGACCCAATTGACCAACCATGCCTGGAGCTGATGGTGGGGTGGGGCAGTAGTGGTCCATTTAAGTGTGTGCTTTATTTCTGCGCTGTACATTGGGTGTTGCAGAAATTTGGAAATTTTAACCCATTTATCTATATATATATAAGAGAAAAGTCACTCACTGACTCACTGACTGACTCACTCATCACCGCCCTGCCAAAACCGCCAGGCCTAGAAGCGTGAAATTTGGGGTGGGTGTTCCTTCTGTGACTGAAGGGCACACTAAGAACCAGTTTTCGGAAATTCCAACCGGAAGGGGGTGAAAAGGACTGGGTGCGAATGCTTTTCTAGTTCTGGGTGAGGAATTCCTTCAATTTTATTCTTGGAAATCCATGTGCCTGATACGAAGGAAGGAACACCCACCCCAAATTTCACGCTTCTAGGGCTGGCGGTTTTGGCAGGGCGGTGATGAGTGAGTCAGTCAGTGACTTTTCTCTTATATATACATATAGATTTTCATCCTGTCTACATCAGCAAAGATATCTCCAGAAGGCCAGCGCAGACCTTCAGACGTGACCCTGTGCCAGGGTGACCAGATGCCTGAACCTCAAAAGGACAAGGTCTTGGATTCCTCTCAGCCAGGCCTTACTGGTGGACAAAGGCATGCTTGCCTACTCACGAGTAAAGCTGTGATATTGGGCACTTTCACTTTCCCATGGAGCTCAGTGCATATTTTTGATTTTTCGTTTTTTGGCCATAACTTTTGATAGGAAGGAGGTATTTCGAAACCGATTTTTGCATTGGATTCTGTTCTTCAATACAAATCCAATGACATTTGATACTGCACATCCTTGCAAAGCTCCAAAGTGAAGTCAAAATGGAGGACAAGGAAGCCCTTTTGGAGGACAGCCAGGCTAAAAAAGAGGACAAATCCAGAAAAATCTGGTCATATGGTCACTCTGCCCTGTGCTATTTTGATACCTCCCATTCACTGTCTGCGCAGGTGCCACTATGAAGGGGACCATTGTGTTTTGAGGATCTCCAGTGCCGGCAAGATATTTCCGCCCAAACTCCATAAATCCCATAAGACCAATGACTCCCTATCAGGGGTTTTACTATCCCAGGAATAAACCCCAGCAAATCACAAGAATTGTTTGAATATTGTGCATATGTTTCAATTTTCACATTTAATCGTATGCACAATATTCAGGGCTCCCTGAAGGATCCTCCCCACAACTGGCCCTGAGTGGCTGAATTCCCTCCTAAGAACTGAATCACAATTAAGATGCAAATCACAAAGAGCACAATCCTAACCATGTCTACTCAGATGTAAGCCCTGTTGTGTCCAGTGGGCCTTACTCCCAGGAAAGTGTCTTTAGGATTGCAGCCTAAGTCAAATCTGTGAAAATAGGAGATAAAATAGAGGGTGAAACCCAGAGTAACTATGGGGAGTCCTTGCTCTGGAGTAAGAACAAGTTACTCTGGATTGCAATATGAATTTCCCATGGATTTTTACTAGGTGGTGCAATAACTATGGGTGCACATAATGTCTCTTACGTGCTCCTGTAGTTACTCTGGATTGTGCCCATAGCCTCCCACTCCTCCACCACCACATAAATGATGTGCATGTATGGGATATCTGCGATCCTGGCTTGGAGCTATTGCTGCCATTTCCACCCAGTTCTTGGGCGCAAGTGAAGCTCAAGTGGAACAATCTCGTGGATTCCAAGCGTGTTTTCTGTGCCTGTCGGAAGATCATCCATTGCGTGGCTGTTTGCAAGCCAGAGATTTACATCCCCCCACAACTGGTCTTGCATTAATCGCTTTTGTAAAGGCCAAATGTTCGTGGTGCTCAAGGCCTGCCATTGATGCATTCAAGGGTCCACTGTGTGACACAGGCACAAAACAGATACACCAGCTGGTAAATTCTCTGCATCGTCTAAAGCAGTGGTTCTCAAACTTTACTTCCTAAGTCTTTGCAAGGAAGGGACTAGCCCAGAATTGCATCCCAGAATGGCCATTTTAACACATTCCGGGGGTCTTGCCAGGGTCTGGGGAGGGCTGCAGAGCACTTGCACGGTTCCCTAAACTTGGAAAGACATGCCCTGTCCTCTCTCTACGGTGACATCTGCGGCTCCTTTATGGCTGCAACCAAACCATACACAGCACACCAATGTGACCACCTCAAATGCCAGAAACATTCAACGTTGCTTTTGCAATGTGGCTTTTATTTACACTGGCATTAACAGAGTGTTTGTCATCAAATTAATACTTTTACAAGTCATGAATAACCTGTGGGTCTTGCCACGTGAACCAAGAAATTGAAGTTACCTTGAAATCTAGGACTCTTGCCTTGAAGTCAATCCTCTCCCATGTCCGAGACGGAGGGTCTTGCAGTGATTCCCCCTCCCACTCTGTGTGTGTTAATGCAGACCCCGCATTAACATGAACACCCTGAGCATCTTGCAAGTCATAATGCTGTAAGCCTTTCCCATAAAATGGATTTTAAAAAAATACAAAAAATACAAAAAAATGTGGTTCTGAAAGGCCCAAAATCCCAAGAAGAAACATTTTTTTTAAAAAAAATCAACAAATGGTTATAGCAAGAAATAATAAAACACATTATACATACAAAAATGTTGCTGTACTTACAAACTGTACAAGGATAAAGACTGCACCTCATGCTTCAGAGGTGCGCAGAAAACCTTTGCGCAGAATTAAGAGTTTGTTTGGCGATCAATAGGAGGGCAAGAGAGGCAGGGAAGATTTACAACTGTGGAAGTGAGCATGTGTGGTGTGAGCGCATGTGGTGTGGAAGGGAGGCTGTTGGTGCCACCCTTTGCAGAACCCAGAAATAAAATTTCTGAGCCACTCTGGCTGTTCATGGAATTGGCTACTTTGGTGGTTTCAAATAATTTGCAGGATTATAGAATAATTTCCCCCCCTTAGTGCCACTTCACTTTTGTAGTCAGTACACTAGTGGATACCTAGTTTCCCAAAGGAGAACCAACAGCACCAAGAAAAAGTGGTCAGAATCATGCCCTAAAAGTCATCCTGAGATCATCTCATGCGGAGAGATTATTCACAAGAAGAAAACCTGGAGGAAGAGTGGGCAAGACTCAAAGACGCTGCTCTAAGAACCCTCCACAGATCCAGTATGTGGGGACCACCAAGGCAGATACAATTGAAATGCTAGTGTGGTTGCTTCACTGCAGATCCTGCAAGCACCAGAAGTCAGGGGTTTCTGGAGACCTCAAAAAGAAGATGCAGCAGTGCAACCTGCTGAATTGACAGGAACCTGCCTCAGTTTCCTTCTCTGAGTTTCACTGGACTGGACGAGGCCAACACTCTCTCGCTGATATGAAAGAACAGAAGCTGACCCCTTGAAGAAAGTTATAGGGCTGATAAAGTTGAGACAGTTATCAGACTAGTGTGCATGCTGCATCTGGGCAGCTTTGTGACAAATCACCCCCTACAACTGTCCCTATCAGTTTCCACTTCCTAGGGATAGTGCAGTACTCGTCACTGAGAGCATCTTTCTGGGGCACGACTGTGCTGGCCAGGGAGAGACAGCATGTGATGAAGAAGGACACTGAAAGTCCCAGGAAGAGCCGCCACACAGAGTTTTCTAGCACTCTCCCAAAGTGAGCCCCTGATCATCCAATACCTTGGGAATTATTTCTCCACCAGTAAATGTGGTTTCCAATATTTTTTTACACGCACAATTCCTTAAGCACTCATATCCCTACCCCAATTTAGGCAGAGATTTGAATGTTGGCAAGTCTCAAAATATTAGGCATCTCGAAACCAAAAAGGGTCTCCCACAGCTTGCCATTTTTGCCATGTGCATCCATTGTTTTTTCCCCACCAAACTTTCAGTGATGCAACCAGATGATGCAATGTTGTTCCGAACGAGACCTCCGGAAAATAAAAATGGCAGCCACCAGGAAATACACGCCTACAGGTGCCAATGTCAAGAGCTTTCTCTCCCACCCCAAAGATGACCCTATAACTGAAAATCCCGAAAAATCCCTCCTCCTCCATTTTTGTCACCTAAGAAGGGAGCAGCAGAATGCAGTGGAGGGGCACACCTTCCGCTCATCCTCAGCAATGGTGAATCAAACAAACAAGGGCTTAATTCAAGCTTAATATTCTCACAACTGCGCGTTATTGTTTGGTTGTCCAGACTATACTGAGCAAAACAGGGGCAGGCTGAAGTTGCAGGAAAGAAAGCAGATCTGCTGTCACATTTTGCAGCCATGCCTGTAGGTGCATAGAAGTGGCTTATCGATAAGCCAGGCAGATGAATTGTCCTAAATACACACACAAGTTGTGAATGTGCCTTGCTCAGGTGCATGTTGTGCTGCTCTGTGTTTGTGGCCTCCACTGGTTTGGCACTACACACAGTCTGACTGCCATGCTGCCTGCTTACCCCATTTGGCAAATCCCCATCGTTCAAACTCACAAGACAGCTCCCAATTGTGGGCTGCCTTGAACTTTGGCCCGAAAAGGCACTTGAAATTATATCACTCGGAAAGAGGCCAGACCAAACCCTGTGAGTTTTGATCCAGATGCAAGTAGAGAATATAGACAGACACACACGTTAGGAGTCATGGGCCAACTTGCAACATGTGCGCATGGAAGTACATCTGGTTCAGCAGAGGCAGGAGAATTAAGTGCCACGATCGTGGGAAGCCACAACTCTCCAGATATCTCTTTTGCTTCCCCAACCATCCCTTCCCACTCGCTGAAACAGAAAAATGTGTCAGTTCTCAATGAACAAAGGCCAGAAAGGCCACCCTCCCCCCCGCCCCCCAAAAAGTTATGGCTTAAAATACAAAACACAGCCCCCCCTTGACAGGCAGGGAGATCAGAACAGCCAGCATTGAAGAGTGAGAACTCCTCTCCCCTCCTGTCCCTGCCCCACATCATCTAAGAGTAGCAAACAGGCAAGAGAGCCAAGAGGTCCATTGGTGAGCAAGAGGGACAGAGGTGGCCATGCTCTCTTGCTTCACTCCCCTTCCTCCTTGATGCGCTGCTGCTTATTGCGACGGGCATCCAAGTCAAAGTTGAAGTCACTCCATTCGTCACGGGGAGGGAAGGAGATTGTCTGGCGGAGGGTAAAGCGCACGGCATCGATGACACGCTCTCCGCGAGTCTCGCTGGAGCCCACACTGACAGTGGAGGCGCCGCTGGGGGTGCGCAGGAGGTGAGGTGGGGACGAGAAGTCGTGGAGCTGCCGGTGGTCCATTAGGCCTTTAAAGATGGCATGGCGGAACTGGTCTGGGATCTTGAGACTCACCAGATCCTAGAATGTAGGGGAAGGAGGAAGCCAATTGTTATCTAATAGGAATAGATCTGGGCAGAGATCAGTATAACAATAATGTTATATATTCTAAATATTATATTTAATCTACCAAACACAAATATTCTGTTTGGTAGAAGTAACATTTGTCAGGCGTCACCAAGGACTTGGGCAGCATTCAAAGGACAGCTGCGCATGTTCCTGGATCGTCCCTAAAATGTTGCCCCCGTCCCAGACATGTGGACAGGTGCAGCCCAACCTCTCCTCACATTGTGGGGTCTTCAAAACCAACCCTGCACCTGACCCCAGGAAAGCCAGTTTATCCACAGGCAATGCAAGGCCGCACTAGGTTCTGTATGACTTCCAAGCACTGGCTCCAGCTCCAAAGGAAACTGAGGCCCAGGACCCACAAACACAACTTTGCCCCCTTTGCCAACATTTTAGTTGCTGCCAAATATCACCTAAGCAGAGTCTGAGATGCTTTTGGAAGATGCTGTTTAGGGGCAGCATTTGCTGGCATCTAAAGATTGTAGGTTTGCAAATCATAGGATTTTGATTTGTAGGTTTGCAATCACAGAAACTTTTTCATACCTTTAAAAACCACTAAATTGTTTTAGAAACCATTTAAAAAAACTGGTCTGTTTTGACAGCAATTAGTTTCCAAAAAGAACCTCAGCCAGATCAGGAGGAAAAGGAAAAGATAGAATTGGGGGGGGGGGGGGGTCTCTTAGGTAAAGCTCCCGAGCGCTACACACAGCAAAGCCAACCTTTTTTAGATATAGGATGAAGAGATAAAAGCAGAATGAAAGACCTGGGGGGGAGGACACCACAGGAGAGAGAAGGGCCAATCTCTTTCATTTCAGATCAGCTTTTGCCCCAACGTAAAGCGGTTCAAAATCATTTGAACAGAAACTGCAGGCAGAGAAACTGTGGACTGCAGAGCTTAACTGAGTTGAGAATCCCGCTTGCTGCCAGCCCAAGCCAACCACAGGTCGAAGGCCACATTGCCCTGGGCAATGCCAAACCACTGCCCTTTGAAAGAGGGATGGCACTGCTTCACCCTTCACCTGCACCCTCTTTCTCCTGGAGCTTGAAAGCTTCTTATGGAGAAGGGTCAGTGGAAAAAGAGCTGGCACGGAAGGGATCAACTCCTGCCATGAGACAAATGGCACTCATTGGGACTTTGCCACACAGTGTCCAGTGGGAATTTGCATGGGAATTTGGCTTTGCTAACCATCCAATAGAGCATGCTGGGGCTGAGGAACCCCTTCCCTGGCAAAGCGAAAGGGCGAGAGTTACTTACTTCCATGGAGTAGTGTTCAATCTGATAGATGTTGGTCAGCCCTTGCGCCGTAAAATAATCCACGCAGGAGGAACAGCCCAGCCTTGCTAAGAAACTGCAAGAGGAGGAGGAAAGAGGACAGAAAGAGAGCGATGAGAGATGAGAGAGGGGGAGAGACGGAGACACGAAGGTCACCCAGATTGCACCAGCCCAAACATGGCAAGAACCGCACCAGGAGCCCTGCTACGCAATAGCCCTTATTGGGAGGGAGAAGGGAGGAACCAGCTTTCCTCTCACTCGTGGCTGTGCGCATTGTCAGCAGAACTGACAGATAAGGTCAGTTACCAGCAGATAAGGAAGAATCTATCCAGAACTGGTACTACGGAAGAGAGTCCCAGATGATGCTTGTGCTTCAGTGCTTGGCGTATTCCCAGGAGGGAACAAACAGGCTAGCAATGGAGCAGGACACTGGACCACCAAAGGGGTCAGGCAAGTTGGTCCTGCTACTGACAACACATCAGCCACCCTGTGAAGAGGAGGGAGGGAGGACGTCACAGTCAAGGTCTGACCTCAGTGGGTGAGCAAAGGCCGTTCAGGGATGGCCGTTCAGGGCGCTGCCTGTCAGCCCCCTCCCACCACAACATTTACTGTGTTGAAGATCAAGATAAATAACATTCTAAAGACACTGAGGCTGCAATCCTAAGGCCCAGTTAAGCTGGCATCTGTCCTGGCACAAGTCCTGTGCTGGCCTGGGGTTTTGCAAAAGTGCTGTACGGCAATTCTGTGCCATTCCTTGGCGGGGCGAGGGGGGGGGGGTTAGGCCAGTGCACAGACATATGCCAGCTCCTCACACCACCTTGGGAAGGAAGTGGAAAAAAAGTCCATCAAATGGCTTTGGAACAAACTGGGCAGCCCACCCTTGTGGAAGGAATGGAAGTCGCTCGGCGAGTAGCCCCAGTGCACCCCAAGCATGTGGGAGAAAAGCAGTTTTGTTGGATCAGAAAGGAGCATCCAAGCACTTCCTATCTTTGCCTGGAAACACTGGAAAGAAGTAGCGGAGAATATCTTCAAATTGCCTACCCATGAAGGAAAATGGAGATAGATAGATAGATAGATAGATAGATAGATAGATAGATAGATAGATAGATAGATAGATAGATAGATAGATAGACAGACAGACAGACAGACACATACATACACACACACATACATACATACATACACTGGCTTACATTGCTACTTCTGTGCAGTCTCTTATATGATCCACAGTCTGTGTGGCAATTTTTATATCTAGGCAAACTAGATGGGCTGTAGTGGAACAGAGATTATGACACTATGGGTGCAATCCAGAGTAACTATGGGGAATCCTTGCTCCGGTGTAAGAAAAATTTACTCTGGATTCCAATATGAATTTCCCATAGGTTTTCACCAGGTGGTGCAGTAACAACGTGTGCACGTAATGTCTCTTATGTGCTCCCGTAGTTACTCTGGATTGTAGGGTATGCTTGTTAACCAGCAGGCCAGGTTTCAAGACCCAGATCCTACAAGACAGGATGAACTCCTGTTCTTAGCTCAGCTCCTGCCAACCTAGCAATTCAAAAGCAGGCAAATGAAAGTAGATAAATAGAAGCACGTTGATGGGAAGGTAAAACAGTGTTCTGCGCACCCTTGGCAGTCATGTCAGTCCCATGACCACAGAAGTGTCTTTGGCGTTAAAGGATTAGAAACGGGGATGAGCAATGAACCCTACAGTTGGTCACGACTAGCAGTATAACCTGCGGGGGGACACCCTTACTTTTAAAGTAAACTAGTGGCTCCCAGACTTTTTGACTCCTTAAATCCATGGCCCAAACCGTCAGGACTAGTGCCTGATGCTAATTTAAATACTGGGGATATGAGAGCCTTCCTATGGCGAGCGCAGACTGCAACTGGGGAGTCAACCGGAGAGGGTGCAGATCGGAGAAGTGAACGGATCACGCAGGAAGAGCAGAGGGTCTTGATCCCAGGACATGAAGAGCTTTGAAAAAAGTCGACAGGCATGGCTGTACACCAGACACAGACGCCAAGGGCAGCTGGCACGATGCGGCAGGACGATTTGGCTCCTGAGCGGCATCCTCCAAGCTGTCCTTGAACTAGCCCTAGATTTCCTAAAGCAGAGATCCCATCCTTCAGAAGTCCAACCAAAGCTGCTTCTAACTGCTGAGAGACGGCAAGCACAAGCACCGGCTCGGAGAGGAAGTGGAAGCACCTGGGAGGGAGGAAGTCTAGCAAGGTGTCATGACGGCTTATGGAAGAACGTGTCCCAAACGAACCGGGGCAGCTTCACCAGGGCCAAGGGAAAGGTGGGGGGCACTCATGATGGTTGGTTACTCACCTGACAATGCTGCAGTCTGTGGGGTACGGAGGAGGTGGAGTGCAGTGGGATGTGGATGGCATCGAGAGGGGAGGAGGCAGCGCCTGCGTGGGGCTAAGTCCGTTCATGTCGCCAGCCATTGCCATGTGGGCTCCCATCATAGGAACTGTTACGGAATAAAGGTGGGGAGAGGGTCACTGAGAGGAAGAAAGCTGGAGTCCGGCATGCTCAACAATCCTGCAGTACGAGATAGCTAGACAAGGTTTCCTAAGCATCAACACGGGCAGCAAAATTCTGTTTCAAATTTGTGGTGTTTAAGGCCCCAATAGTCAGGAGGGTCCCAAGTGGCACAATTGTGTTTCTATGTCTGCGATCCTAATCTCCACGTAGGACAATCTAAACCCTGGCATTAATCCTGTGCTGACCTGGGGATGTCACCAAAGTGCCATAAGACACTTGTGCACCACTCCTGGGGGAGGAGTTGCCCAGTGCGCAGACATGCGCTTGCCTCCCTACATCACCTGATGAATTTGAAGACTGATGAACTGTGCTGGCCTAGGTTAGGACTGCACCCTGTGATGCTGTTCTATGACTGGCACATGAAAGGCTCTAGAAACCTCCAGAAATTCTTGTTGAGGTTGGTTGTGGGGACTCTGGAGCCAGCTGGCTCTTGTGCACACTGTGGGCTATTCCTCCCCATATCCCTGACCATTTCCCATGAACTCAAATGTCTCTGTCTCAGACCCCGTTCCAACCCATGGCTCCAGTTCCCCAGGACTGTGGATGATGCACCGAAGGAAGCTCTGGCTTACTGTTGGCTCCCATGTTGTCAGGGATGCTGGTGGGTGTCAGGGCATTGCGCTGTTGCGGGTTGATGAGTTGGCTGACCGAGGGCAGCTTATTCATGCTGTTCATCTTGGCCAGGGGTGGAGAGCTGGATCCATACGAGGCCTGAGACTGGATGGAGTTTCTGAAAGACACAAGAGGTTGGGGGGTCAAGACCAGACAAGGAGGAAAAGCACAGGTTTTGAATCCCCTGCTTGGCATGAGCCTGGCAGATGTTCAACTCTTAGCTGGTTTTCACGGTACGGCTGGATTTCAAGGCAAACCAAAGCGACAGACAAGAATCCTTCCATACAAATTATCTCTTATTGGACTGGATTTGAAGTATCTCATGTTACATTTTATACTGCTGGCTGCTAGATATTTTATTGATTTTTTTGTATTTTATTGAGAGTTTTTACTGTATTTTACTGATGTATTTTATTAGGTATTTTAACTGATGGTTGGCTGCTCTGGGTATCCTAAGGCAGCATGCAAATCTAATAAATAAATAAATAAATAAATAAATAAATAAATAAATAAATGGATGGATGGATGGATGGATGGATGGATGGATGGATGGATGGATGGATCTGAACTGAATCTGAACCATAGTTTTGGACTGACTTTTCCCTCAAACCCTAACAGCTTGTTTCCCCCCCCCTTAATTTTTCTAAATCAACTTCCATCAGTGATCCCCAACATTCAGGAGCCAGAAGACCATGAAGAAAAAAATGGGGTTGTACACTGCATGCGACCAGCTCCTCTGCACAATTAAACATTGTATTTATTCGAATCTAATGCTCACTTTTCCCAGCCAGATGAGGGCACAATCCAGGGTAACGACAGGGAGTCATTGCTCCATGTAAGAACAATTTACTCTGGATTGCAATATGAACTTCCCATTGGTTTTCACTAGGTTGTGCCGTAACTACGGGTGCACTAATGTCTCTGACGTGCTCTCGTAGGTACTCTGGATTGTAGGGTCGGTCTCCAAAATCAAGGTGTGCATTAGATTCAATGGTTAATTACATTTGGGTAAATGTGGTTACTTGAGTGTAAGAATCGCATTAGATCCGATGGTGCATTAGGTTCGAGTAAATACGGTACTGCAGTCCAAGGACCATTTCTCTGGGTTTTGTGGATCGCTTGTGGTCTGTGGACCACAGGTTGGGAATCACGGATCTTAAAGCTTCCTCAGCCCCTCTCTCTGAATTCAATACTTCAAGTGTGGTTTTACCATCAGTTCTACAATGGCACAATAATATTGCCTCTTTTATTCTCAATCATTAATTATCCCAAGCATGGAATTAGCTTTCTTCACAACCACTGCATACTGTGGCAACACTTTTATCGACCAGTCCACTAGCCCCCCCATAGGTTTCCCTCCTGATTTGCTACACACATTGCAGAACCCATTAGCCTGTACATTATTTTTTCCCCTTTTGTCCCAGTGTGCATTACTTTAGTCTTACTTATATTCTTGTGCATATTTTGTTGCCCATTTTCCTGGAGCTCCTTACGATGCCTTCTGGTCTTCACCACTCAGAAAGTTTAGTGTCATCTAAAAATTTGGCTGCTTTGCTGCTTATCCTTGTCTCTAGATCATTTCTGAGCATGTTGAAAAGGGCCGGTTGCAGGACATATCCTTGGAGTAGTGGGCTTACACCTCTTGTGGAACTTTCCATTGTGGAACTTGCCCATTGACACCCACTCTCCATTTTCTGTCCCTGAACCAGTTCCTAATCCATGAGTGTTCCTGCCCTCTAATTCCCTGCCTATGGGGTTTTCTCAGCATCTTTTGGGAAAGGACTGTTTCAAACCCCTTCTGAAAGTCCAGATATATTGCTACTTTCTTTTCAAATAATTCTAAATCTAATGCAACTGGCTGAAAATATTGGAAGAAAAAACAATTCTTCTGAATGACTCAGGTAAGTGAGCCAAACCACATATAAGATGATCTCTGCTGGATCAGACTTAGGGCCCACCTAGTCCAGCCCCTTGTATCTCACAATGGCCCACCAGATGTTTCAAGGACCAAAAAATACTTGCATCACACCCCTGTATCTGGTGGCTCAGTTACCCTCACATCTGTACCTCTCCTGTGGGGTTTATACCAGTGTACAGACATGTGCTGGCCTCCCCACACCACCAAGGGAATGGGGAGCATGTGAGTTATGCTGGCCTAACTTGGTTTGGATTGCCCCCTCCCTCACTTCTTTGCCATGGTTTAGACTCCTTGAGAGTAAGACCTGCCCTCTTGCACTTGGAATGCACCATGCATAGGTCTAGGGGGCCAAAACTATTGTCATGCGGACGTCTTAAACGGAAGCATCTTGGTGTGTGTGGGCATTGTAGTCTATGGAAGCGGAGAAAGAAAAAAGAGCAAGTGGACACGTGTGCAAAGAGAGGAAGGGGTGACAAGGCAGCAAGAACACAATCCATTTGGTCCAGCAAGAGGATGCTGGTCTGAAGGCAGTAAAAGTAACAAGAGGCAAGGAAAGAAGAGATGAAGTCACGCAAAATGCAAACTTTTATTGAAAATCAGCACCACACATTTGTAGAGGAAGACAAGAAAAGGACGGAATTTTTGGTATGAAACCCCTTGTCATGGATTCGAAGGCACATGTGATGGGATTCTCCACAAAAGCAGTTTTTCACAGAATTTTTCCTTTCAGACAACACAAGACACACATTCTGAGTTCTGGCAAATTAATTCCAGGACAGAAGAAGCTGTGGATTGCCTTTAACTCCCAGGCCAATTCATTGCACTTTCAGTCCCCAGGACAGCTGTTTCCACATTGGTGTGTTGTGAGAGTTTATTAGGGCTGCAATCCTGACCCCGTTGGGCCAGCATCAGTCCCAGCACAAGTCCTGTGCCGGCCTGGGGGTGTCACAAAAGTGCTGTAAGTGTGCCACTCCCGCACAGACATGTGCCGGCCTCCCCACACCAACACAGGAACGAGGAGCAGGTGAGATATGCTGGCCTAAACTGATGAGGATTGCACCTTTAGGAATGTGAGACCCACCACCAGCCTTGCCAGTTGTCAAAAAAGTGACACAATGTTAATGCCTTGTCAGTGTGCTGTGACATTAAAAAGGTTGAAAATCACTGCCCACAGCAGCCCACATCACAAATGAAATAGGGGAGAGGCTAGGAAGGGGTACTAGAAGAAGCCCCAGTGAGCTTCTGAGCAACACCCCAACCTATGTCTGGGTGGTGGCTTCCTGCCAGGTCGCTTGCAAAACAGAGTTGGAGTCAGAAGGGCAGCAAGAAACAGAGGGGGAAACCTTCTACAGGACTGTAGAAGGTGGGAAAAAGGAAATGTCCATCACATATGGGGGGTGGACATATGGACATATGTAAATTAACACTGCAGATAGGCCTGACATACAGGAAGGAACCCTCTTGTCTCTGGAGAAGAAAAAGGTCATGCACACAGAGGGTCTCCCCACCCAGTCTGCTCTACCTACTTTGGAACCTGCATCAGGTGCATCCCTGCAGCTCCAACAGATAAGTTGTGCATTTGTGTAATTATACAAAGATGGCTTTCTGATCTGCCACCACTGAGAAAATCAGAAGTGATCCTTCCACAGCAATCCAGATTTCTCTAAAACCCTGAGAAAGCTGCTTTAATCTTCATTGTATGGCTCTGGTCCCTAAAAATTAGGAATCCTGATGTGACATCTCAATGCCTAACTATATTTGCATCCCTACTCAAATGCTGACAATATCCTCCCTGAGATGTTGGATTCTGAGACGGTAATTTAGACACATTTTCTTGGAATTAACCCTACAATCCAGAGTAACTACAAGAAGATATAAGAGGCACGTACTTTGGATTGTTCTATGCATTTCTCATAGGAGGCACCGGAACTACGTCAGTATAAAAGGTCCCATATAAAAGGTTACTCTGGATTGTAGCCTTTGTCACACTGAACACATGGGATGTATTTCTGAGTTGAAGTGGGTAAGATTGTGCTCAGAGGTGCTCTGGCAACAGCACTAAAATTTCAGCACCCCATAATGTAGGACACTCCAGCAAAATGCAGGACATGACAAAATAAAAGCTAAAAACACTCATCTATATTGCTTTCATGTGCTTAATTTAAACATTATACTTCTGATTGTTAATTGTAAAATTATTACATATAATTTATTACATATAATTTATGAATTACAAGAAGGTGACATGCTGCACACTAACAATGAAAAGGAGGACATTTAAGGTGTTTTTTTTCCGGAACACAAGACTAAAATCGAGGACATGTCCTGGAAAGAGGGGACATATGGTCACCCTGAACAATGTGTGCACGCACCAGTGCACACCAGTAATTCAACTGGGAAAACAATACAGACTGGAAACTGTGACACATTCCAAAATTCATTGCAGAAATTCAGAACTTAGACAGAGGTAGAACAGCTGCTGGGGCAACCAACCCACAGTGGGTGCAATCCTAACCAATTTAGGCCAGCACAACTCATGTGTCTCTCCGTTCCCATGCTGGCTCGGGGAGGCCAGTGCGTATCTCTGCACTGGTTTAACTTTCCAGGAGTGGCACCGAAGTGCCTTACAACACTTCTGCAATGCCACCGGGCCAGCATCGGACTTGTGCCAGTCTAATTGGGGTTAGGATTGCAGTTTAAGTGTGATATAATTACAGGGAGGTTATGTGACAGATCTTGTACGATGGCTTTGAGGTAGCCCCACACAGTGAAGTCCAAGTGGGGAAAATGTGGTGCTTTCTAGAGCAATCCAGAATCGACAACAGTTCCCAACAAGCATTAAGAGGTTTCATACCGTATCTTTTAAAAACAAGGTAGAAAAGTTGTGAACCGTGTGCAGATGATGCAAATACCAGGAGCACAATTAATCTGACCCTTCCCACCCCATGTTCCCAGTAGAAACTTTTACCCAGCAGAAAACACAGCTCTGAATTCTTTGCACGACTAGTCTCGGACCAGCATTAAAAGCACTGAGAGTAGCAACTGACACAAGTGCTCAGTCACAAATTGCACAATTGTCACAATTTTGTCTCAATGCATCAACACACATCTTTTAAGTTAAGAAGTCCACAAGCTTGAAAACTGAGACCTGCTCAGAAAAAAAAAAATTCAGGAGTGCAGCAGAAGGATGGATAGGAAGAGAAGCAGCAAATCTCACAGCCCAGGAAGGTGCTGAGATGGTTCCAGATCTTGCAGTGCCAAACTACGGTTAAGGGAGACCTGAGGAAGCATCTCTTATTTTTAAGTCCCATCGTCCCCCCCATAACAAAAGAGTCTGTGCACTGATGCAGTCAAACAGTTTTGCTCCACGGCAGCCCCTTTTGTTAAGATCAGGGAGCTGGTCAAAGTTCTCCCATCCAACCAGTTTACAAATAGACCGAAGGGTTTGGGGGACTGGAATGTCTGAGAACGGCTTCGTTCCTTTTCGGGGACTCCCTCCTCGTGTCTGAAAGCTCACTCCTGAAGCAGGCTGAGAGGAGACTGCAGAGAAGGAACCAGAAAGGAAAGATAATGAAGAACCAGAACCAGCAGAACCACCCTGAATACCTTCATGATCACAGTATGGAGAAGGATCAGAAAACAGATTGGGAAGCAGGTGCAGTTAGGGGGGTGAGACCCCCAGAGTCTACTTCAGTGGTCAGGGAACAAGGGTAAATTACCCCAAATGGGTAAAAATGAAATTCCCGGGGGTAATGGATGGTTGTGCTTTTGAGACATAGGGCACAATCCAGAGTAACTATGGGGAGTCCTTGCTCTGGTGTAAGAACAATTTGCTATGGATTGCAATATGAATTTCCCATAGGTTTTCACTACATGGTGCAGTAACTACGGGTACACGTAATGTCTCTTACGTGCTCCTGTAGTTACTCTGGATTGTAGGGATTGTTGCAGCCTGAGCCTCCCCAGCAGCCACCCCAGCCAAGGTAAGCACCCATTCACAGGTGTCTACTCAGGAGTAAGTCCATTCAATGGAGCTTACTCCTGATTTTTTTTTAAAAAGTCCAGATTTTTTTGAATAGATTCAATAAAATTTTGAATTTAAATAATTAATAATATATGACTTCCTTCCTTTCAAATCAAGGGAGTAACATCGGCGTATCTAAATATATTTTGGGGTAAAAGGTAAAAAAGTTCCCTGACCCCCGGTCTACTTGGAAGGACTGCTGTGCAGTGAGGGCAAGTTGCACTACAACTACAACTGAAGCCCTGGTGGTAGAGGCCTTCATTTATTTTATTAACGTATTTAAATATTTTTGTCTTATTTTTCTGTCCACAAACTGGACCATCAAGGAAATTAGCTCCCCATAATCATCACCCCTGCAAAGGAGTACAAGAAGTTTCTGGTAAATCAAAGACACTCAAGTACCTGGCAAAATTCAGACCCTGAATCATTATCTGAGTGCAAATGATGCTCACAAAGATCTAGGTTGCACCAGCTGAAACCTTCCCTAATGGACTGAAACTGAGCAAAGGAACTTTTTGGCTGGATATTAAAGGAAGCCCAATACCGATGATGAAGAAGCTCTATTAAAGGGATGCTAAGTATCTCCCCCCAGGGCCATGGCAGGATTCCAGAGGTAGGAGTCATCTGCTGCCTTCAAGTTCAGCTGACTTCAAACAGCCAAGTCTGCAAAAGTTCTTTCTCCCTCCACCTCCCCAAATCCAACAGGAAACCACCAATCTGTAGCTCGTGGCACTGGGATGGATGAATGCAGCACCTGACAGTCTGGAAAGAGACCCCACCTGCTGCCTTTCATAGAATCATAGAATCCTGGAGTTGGAAGGGACCTAGTAGGTCATCTAGTCCAACCCCTGCCTGCAGCAGGAATTCCCCCTAGAGCATCCCCGACAGGTGCTCTTCGAGCCTCTGCTTGAAGATCCCCAGTGAGGGAGAGTCCACCACCTCCCTCGGCAATCTGTTCCGCTGTCGAACCGCCCTTTCCCCTTTGCAAGAACTGGACACACTGAAATGCAAACAACTGGACTGCAAAGACTTGCTTTTGTGATCATGAAGGTGTGCGACATGAAAAAAGTCAGAAAACCATGCACAAAAAGGAAATCTGAGCATAGCGCATGAAGAGAGGATGTCAAACAAAGGTGTGTAGCTTCGGGCAGCAAAATGCCGTTTTAGAGGATCTCTCCACCCTTTGGAGCAACTCTTCTTTTCACACCAATCCAGGCACAAAACAACAAGCTGTGTCACAAGGCACCTTTGGGGGCGAAGGGGCAGGCAGCAGCCCCAAATTTGTCGTGACTTGTCAAAGGCTATTCCACCCCTTTCTTTGACATCACCGCAAAGGAGTAGGAGGTCCATTGCACAGTGGAGAAACACATGCGCTGCATGCAGGAAACTGTTGTGCATTCATGGAACAAGCCGAACCAATACAGACCAGCACACCGGCATCCTGTTCCCATGGTGGTGAGGGGAGGCCGGTGCATGTCTTGACATGGCCTAACCCTCCAGGAGTGGTACAGAAGTTCCTTATGGCATTTTTGCAATATCCTTAGGCTAGCACATGATTTGTGCTTGGACTTATGCCAGACTTAACAGGGGTCAGGATTGCAGCCTAAGTTTCCTGCATCTACAATATAATGCACCACATGGAGCTTGGCTCAGAACAAGGATATGCCCAAGAGTGACTGTTAAAAGCAGGTTAAGACTGAGCTGGACTGTAATGATCAACAGGAGTGGCTCGTTTTTGGCAAGCCCCCTCTCCCTCTTTTCTCCCACAGGTAGAAACTGTGGCCCACGGAACCAAACACAGCCCATATTGTGGCCTGGCAGGGGACTGAGCGCTCCCCCATCCCCACAACTCCCAGGTTCCACTATCTTGGGCAGGAAACAAAAACCTCTGACCCACAGGACGCCAAGTCTGTTTATGGAGATCTACTTAATAATCTTACAATTTTCGAAGGAACAGAACATTTGCTTGTCTTGCTAGTGAAACTTCTGTGGCAACAACAAGGGTTTCAGCTACAACCACTCATAAGAGGCACCACCGCATAAAAAGGTCACAACTTTGTGAAAACTTTTCAGTTCTATTAAAAAAATCCACCTATTCATTGTTTAGATTTGACTTCACTCTCTATTGAAGTCAAAGTCATCAACTATGCTGTAATGTAGTCAAATGTCTCAAAAAGACGATATATAAATAGATATATAGATGATAGATGAGTGGGTGGATAGATGAGTGGGTAGATAGATGAGTGGGTGGCGCAAGTGGCTAAGACACTGTGCCTGTTAACCAGCAGGCCAGGGTTTGAGTCCTGGGTTGGCCCCACAAGACAGGGTGAGCTCCTGTCCTTAGCCCAGCTCTGCGATGCAACTGGAACCCATCATATCGGCTCTGCCTTTCCATTGGACTATTTCAGTGGCGTGGAGAGGAGGGATTTGCTGCTTGGGTAACAGCCTATCCTCCATATCACTCTACCCAGGCATTTGTGCTTTGCATGCAGTATATGCAGCGCTGAGCACAATACCATAGTCTTTCAAGACTGATGGAGGCCTGCTTTTGTTGCTGTTGTTGTTATTGTTATTATTATTTCTGAGCTATTACACTGATGCATAGTCATGGTTTGAGACAGCAACAACAAGGATAAGGCTATATTTCTTAGGGTTCGGAAAGCACAATTAGGCAGCAATTTCCTGGGACTCAGTCCTATTGAACACATACAGTACATAGGACTGAGCTCTCTAAAAACCCACATTAGAATGCAAAACCAGACACGTTTCCCTACTAAAATTAAACTTTAATTTTTTAAAGGCTGTTCTGTACTCGGTAAAAAAGCAGGCCTCCGTCAGTCTTGAGAGACTATGGTATTGTGCTCTGCGCTGCATACGCTGCATGCGAAGCACAAAAGCCTGGGCTGGATTGTTATGGAGGATAGGCTGTTACCCAAGCAGCAAATCCCCCCTCTCCACGCCACTGAATTAGTCCAATGGAAAGGCAGAGCCAATACGATTGGATCCAGCTGGTGTCGCAGAGCTGGGGTAAGGACAGGAGCTTACCCTGTCTTGTGGGGCCGACCCGGGTCTCGAACCCTGGCCTGCTGGTTAACAGGCACAGTGTCTTAGCCACTTGCGCCATAAATAAATCCCTAGCTATGAAACTCCCTGGTGATCTGGCAAACCTTATGGAAGAGAAGTTAAGGAATGGAGCCTCACTTTATGGGGAGTGCCGAACTCCCTGTAAACATCACCCCAAAACCATGCAATGCACAGTTATAGAACAGAAACTCCAGGAAGGAGCTGGATCTCCTCTAGCATCTCATATAGCAGAGACCTAGCATGGCGCTGCTGTGCGCTTTCTCAGTTTGAGAAAAACCAACAGGGCAATATACTGAGTGTGGACACTTTGGGGCGCAGAGGACATTTTCCTCTACCGATCCTGGCTTCTAGCAACAAGAGAGTAAAGCAAGAGCATCAGTTACACTTTTCGAAGAGAGTCCCACTGAATGTGAAAGGTCTTGCAGAAACGTAGCTCAGAACAGCAACATTCCCCCCATAAGTCAGAATGCATGCCAGGATGATAAGCAGAGCTCAAGTGCACTGGTGCTCAGACCTGGGCTGGGTGGGACTTTTATTATAACTTAACATGCCAGTTTTGCCTACCAGAAGAGCCAAAAAACAGTAATTAGCCCAAAGGCATTTTGTCAGCACTGAGTGGAAAGGCCTTCATTTACTCCCAGGCAGCTCTGCTTATGAGAACATTTGTTTTTCATGCGCTTATGGAAGGGAAAACCCTGAGCCAGCTTTTCGGCACCCACAAGCAAGTGTGCCACGAGAGGTCTGGAAACATGAAAGGGCCCAAGAGGGATCCATGCTCCTCGTAAGATGCGAGTTGAGACCTCCCCATGCTGTTCACTGAATCCAAAGTTTTACTCGGCCTATGGCTGGTCCAGATCCCACCTGGGAACCATCAGCGATCATGAGTAAATTCTTAGGGGTGACCCCTGAGACTCCAACGGATGACTGTGGGAAAATGGTGAAGAGTAGGAAATTTTGTAGGTGATACAATAACATTAAAAGGAGAGGGGGAAGTTGAATAGATGCCACCTGATCTGAGGTGCTTACTTTTAAAATTTCACTGTTTTAGTAATTTAATCTGATTTATCATCTGTAATTTTGCAAAACCATAAAAGCAAAAGGTGGATGATACCATAAAATTAAATAAGGGGGAGTACAATAAAATTAAAAAAGTGGGGGAAAGTGAGGCATACTACTCTGCCTATGCCAGACAGGAAGGCAGGTGGCATGAAATACTATTGAAGTCATAAATATCTAAACATTTCAGGTGTCACTAGAGTTGCTGAGGTGGCAATCCTAACCTCCAGTTAGGACAGGAGGTAAGTCCTGCGCTGACCTGGGAGTGTCACAAAAGTGCCATAAGACAAGTTTGTGCCACTTCTGGGAGAAGATCAGGCCAGTGCGCAGATATGCACTTGGCTCTCAACATCACCATAGGAATAGGAAGACCAATGAGTTGTGCCAACTTACATTAGGATTATACCCTATATAGCATTCCCTTATAGCAGATGGAAAATGGGATGCTGGAAAGTGGTGAAGACTGTATGGTTGGAGAAGGATCCAAGAATGCACACTGTGGGGCTTTAACTTCTAAGCAGAAATGTTGGACTTCTGAGCTATGCAAAAATAACAGCATTAGTGTTCTGTGTAATGAAATGCTGGGGTGACTGGCATAGGCTTGAAGTCTAAATTAATGAGGTCACTTCCAGTGCACTGCAGTGTTACAGTTTTTGAGCACCACTGCACTGCCCTTCAGGATGCTGAAGAGAAAAGCTCTGTGAAATTAAAAAGTAAATTAAAATTTTGAAATTAAAAAGTAAACGTTGGCTGCCCCAGTTGCATGCCTGGCTCTCCAGTGTCCATACACACAAGACACACAGCCTTGCTGGATCACAGTTCAAGATCAGCAAATGAGTTTTAATCTGGGAGCTTGCAAGAATAATTCCCCAAGTAAAAAAATTAGTGAACTAGAACTCTCAACAGCAATCCAACACATTTACGAACCTCACTTCTCAAAGCTGGATCATGCCATTACCAGGTGGTGCATAAGGGGAGCTTCCCCCCATTACAAAGGGACCCTCTGCTGTGTTCCATTTCCCATGCTCTCTCTTTCATGCACACACCTCATGCACCACAAAGTGTACTGCTGGCTCCTAGACTTACTGTTTCTGCAGCAAATGCTGCTGTTGTTGCTGCTGCTGCTGCCGGTAGGTCTCAATCGTATGCTGGGGGAGATACTGCATGAGCTCCAGAGATTCCTTGATTTTCAGCAACATTTCGTAGGTCTCCCGGCCTCGCACCTGAACAAAGAGGAGAGTTTCAACAAGCTGGCAAAGCAGTGAGACCAAGTCTGGATTTCGGGAGCATCAGCTGCACTTTTAAGACCCCCAGGTGGGGGCACAAAGGTTGCCGACACTGGTTCAGTTCACTCTCATTTTGTTCTGAGCTGCAAACATCCCCACGTTTTTGAAGGACATTAATGGTCAGGGATCTGAACATCTGACAAGGTTGGATAGGCAACCCTCATCTCTGAGGACCAACCTCACCTAGGAAATGCAGGGGACCTGAAGCAGTGTGGAGTAAACCTTACTGGGCATTCATTCATTCATTCATTCATTCATTCATTCATTCATTCATTCATTCATTCATTCATTCATATCCCACTTTCCTTCATCCTACTATCCAGAATAACTACAGGAAGATGTAAGAGGACCTTAATCTGGATTGCTCTATGCATTTCCCATAGGTTTCCCATAGGTGGCACCATAACTATGTTGGTGTAAAAGGTCCCGTAGTTACTCTGGATTGAGCCCTAAAAAACAAAACCCAAGGTCCGAGGAAACCCTGATTTTGGAGAAGGGGCACCCACAAGGATCACAGGGCTTAGCAGGAAAGGCTAAAACTCTGGGGACTTTCTGGGGGAAATAAAGAGGGAGCTGAAGGCATGAGAACTGCTTATAATTTCGTATGATTATAAAATTATAAGCCACATTTTCCACAAGTGTGGTGTGGAAAAATGTGCTTAAGGGTAAGTTTTTTCTCCCCTCCCAGCAGAAAAAAAATATTCCAGTTGGAAAAAATTCCTGACGGTGAGGGCAGTTGGTCAGGGGAATAGATTGCCAAGAGAGATGGTGGACTCTCCTTCACTTCAAGCAGAGGCTCCTTCTCTCCCTCCTCCTCCCTCTCCCTCCATCTTCAAGCAGAGGCTTGACCAGCACCTGTTGGAGATGTTCTAGGATGATTTCCTGCTATAGGTAGAGGGTTGGACTAGATCACCTTTTAGGTCCCTTCAAAATCTGGGAATATCAGAATCTTGGGGCTTCCAGCAGAATTGAGGGGCTAGAAATATTGGCTGCACAAAACAAAAAACTTCTTCACACCAAACATTGTACATCATGGAACTAATATACGGTGACAGTTTTAAAGGGGAATTAGACAAAGGCTGCAATCGTAACCATACTTTCCTGGGAGTAAGCCCATTAACTATAACACTTCTGAGTAGGCAAGCATAGGATTGTGCCCAAAGTCACAGTGTACATATTAGCCATCATGAGTAGTGCTACCACCTTGGAACTCAGGGGAAGTGAGCAACAGTGACAGGGGTATGTGTCTGCACCTTCTATGCTGCAGGGATTCCCAGAGGTTGGTCATGGCAGGAAATCAGATGCTGGGCCACAGCAGGCCTACTCATCTTCAGCAAAGGGGAGGGAACTTTGGAGAGCTTTGAAGGGGAGACTGAAGAGCCTGGGAGTGAGCCCCCCCCTTCCCCTGTCTTCACCCCAAATCCAAGAACCTAATGGGAAGACTGAGGTCAGTTTCTCTAAACGAGGGTAACGTAACAGGTCCCTTCTGGGAGAGAGTGCCTAGAGCAGCGTTTCTGAAAGTGGGGGTCTGGACACCTTTGGGGGTCACCTGGAGCTTTCCTGGGGGTTGCCTAAAGACTCCTGGTGTAGGGGGTCAGGTCAGGCTTGCCAGACCTCCGACTGTAGCTGCGCATGCACTGGGGCTTCCTGAGAGGCTGCCCCAGGGACTTCTGACTGCTGAGCGGCGGGGGGGGGGCACCTGCCCAGATTCTGCAGGGGGCTTCCCTGCAGGCACACAGGCGCTGCCGTCCCAGATCATGCGGGAGGGAGCTTCCCTCCAGGCATGCACACTGCCCACCTGCCAGCCACTGCCCGCCAGCGGGGTCTAACTCCCAGATAAACTGTTTCTGGCTTACAGACAGAGAGGCCAATCCTATGCATGCCTACTCAGAAGTTAGCCCCTTGATAGTGAATGGGGCCACTCCCTGGAAAGTGCTAGGATTGCAGCTTAGAGCCCAATTCTATGCATGTCTACTCAGAAGTCATTCCCATTGAGTTCAGTGAGGTTTACTCCCAGGAAAGTGTGCATAGCACTGGAGCAGTAGAGCCCAATCCAATGCATGTGCACTCAGAAGTACCGGTAAGTCAATTCAGTTCAGTGGGACTGCCTCCAAGGAAAGTGCATAAATTGCCGCCTCGGGGCCCAATCCTATGCATGTCTTAAAGTAGCAACAAAGTAATTTTATTGTTAGGGGTCCCCAGAACTTGAGGAACTTATATAGGGGTCACAGCATTAGGAAGATTGAAAAACACTGGCCTAAAGAGACCGAGCACAATCTATTCAAAAGTAAGCCCCATTGTATTCAATAGGTCTTACTCCCAGGAAAGTGCCTTTAGGATTGCAACCATCATGCAGCATGCGCTTACTGGTAGGTACAGCAGTTCGTCATCTGGAGTCCGCCGTTTTTTGACAGACGTCATCTGAATGCCGTGCGTGCTCTGTCGGAAAGCTGAGGAGGGAGAAACAATAAGTTCATTAAATTAAAAAAACCTTTTTCTTGGCAAAAAAAAACCCCAAATAAGCCTTCAGCTTGCAAAGTACTCCATTGTCAGCATTTATCTTTTTGTGAATCCATGAAGCACAACAGAGTTATTTTGCCCCCCACCCCAAAATAATCAGAAGAATCAAGCCAGAAGACAGGGCACGCGGTGCATCGATGACAGCGCAGAGATCGGCAGCCAAAGCATCCGTCAACGGGAAGGCACAGCACCCGCCTCCTCTTGATTGCTCGTGTCCTGCCTTTCCCAGAAGGTGTATGTTGCAACCTCAAGACAGCGCTGAGCAGTGGCAACCCTGGCCTCAGATCTGGGAGTTGGCAGAACAGACGTGAACTGCGTGGCGATGGTGGCGGCGGAGGGGAGTGGGACTAAATACCGCCAACTCACCTGCAGCGTAACTTTGCTAACTGCACAAAAAAGTGAGATCCGTGCTCAAATAACACACCAGCCATGTGCACCATGGACGGCACTGCGGAGCATTAAGCAAGGCTCCTGGCCCAATCTGCTCCCCAATCCGGTGTCACAGGCAGAGGTCTTTCCCTGGATATATGGAGGCCAGACCCTGGGACTGGGGAAAATAAAGGCTCCAGACTCTCCTTTTGCTTCCCTCCCCATCACTGCCACTGAACATGGAGGTTTCACTATATTAGGTTCCATTATATTCAATGGAGGTTCCATTATATTCAATGGGGCTTACTCCCAGGAAAGTGCATTTAGGATTGCAGCCTAAGTTCAAGCTTTTACCACTCAGGCAGCTTCAGAATATTCACTGTCTATCTCTCCTCTAATAAGGCTGCAATCCTAACCACACTTTCCTGAGAGTAAGTACAACTGAACACAATGGGACTTATTTCTGAGTAGACATGTTTAGGATTGCACTGCAACAGGGCCAACATCCTTGCTTGGTTGCTTGCTTATTTATTTATTTATTCAATTAATTAATTGATTGAGTGATTGATTAATTAATTAATATCCTGTCTTTCTTCCCTTAAGGAACCCAAGGTGGCTAACAGTAATAAAAGGCACAATAAATGAAAGCTATCTCTCTCTCTGTTGTTTTGTGGGATTTTTCAGTACCTGGAATTCCTCCAGCACACTTTGGGGCATCTGCCTGCCCCGTTCTCTGTTAGTTTCATATCAGTGACAGGTTTTGATCCCTGGAACGACCCTATATCCAGTTAGGAATGCAGGTAAGCAACAGCTTGCTGAAAGGTCTTGGATGATTCTAATGCTTTCAGGACACCCTACAGCCCCACCACATGGACCATGTGCTTCTGACCCTGTGGATGCTTGTGGGCACTGCTCCCAGCTACTTACGGCGCTTCGTACCGTCACCATTCTTTGTGCTGTCAGAGACCTGCTGCTTACGGATGCTGTCCTCATCTGCTTTACGGTCCCTGCCAGGACAAGCGCAGATCCGAGCCTCAAAGCAACGACGCCCCAGAACTTGCCCACTGATGGATAGAAAAATGAGAGTGCTTTTAGGTCAGGGCTCCAAGAGAGCTGGCACCAAAGTAGATGCCCCATAACATAGACTCCAGGGGGATCCATGTGGCATGGACTCATCTCAGCTGTCTGGAGACCTGGGTGCTTGTAGTGGGGATTAGGGTGGCAACCACAAGGGTCCCCTAGCTGTGCAGTCAAGATCCCCACACACACATACAAGTGGAAGTGGGCTCTGTTTGTATAGCCCAGACCCAACCATGAACATGTTTTGTATGGTTGGGGCTTCTGCAGGTGGGACCCACCAAATATTGTGCAGGTACAACGCCAGTGGGTAGAACCCCCTCCATATCTACACATCTACATAATTCAAATACAGCAGTACCTTGGTTTAGGAGCATAATTCCTTATGAGCATAATTCTTGGTTTACGAACATAATTGAAACATCCAAAATGCTTGTATATCAAAGCAAAATTTCTCATACGAAATAATGGATACTTAGATGATTGATTCCAAAACTCAAAATTATTCATATCCAATATTACAATACTGTAATATAGTACAAAATAATAAATAAAATATAAATTAAAGAAAAATAAAACAAATTAACCTGCACTTAGAGCACAATCCTAACCATGTCTACTCAAAAGTAAGCCCCACCGTGTTCAAGGGTTCTTATTCCCAGGAAAGTATGTTTAGGAAGATATTTTCTTGGGAGTAAGAGACATTGCACACAATGGGGATTATATCTGAGTAGACATAGTTTGGTTTGTGAGTTTCAGATTCACAGACTCACAGGGGGATACTCCTTTCCAGTATCCCCCTTACACAGGATTATATTATAATATTATATAATATTATATATTATAATCCTGATTATAATAAGGCTTCCTTTCGAGTAGACATGCAAGTCTAGGTCTCCCAGGCACCTTTCCATTGCCCCCCTTATACAGGAGAGCTCCACTTATAATAGGGCTTATAAGGACTCTCTTGCCAAGCTGGCCTCTGAATGTTGCTACTCACTCTCTTGTTTCAAGCGTCACAATTATGAGAATCGGGCGCCGATTCATGCCCCCAACACAGCTGCTGTTGCACATGAAATTGTACAAAACTGTTGTGAATTCTGTGCCAACCTGGAGAGAAGGAACATGAAGAAAGCAGCAGTGAGACTCACTTGAGACACAGAACAAACTTAGGGCACAATCCTAATCAATTCAGGCCATGCCTCCACGTTCCTGTAGTGGTATGGGGAGGCCAGTGCATGTCTGGTATGGGCATTGGCCTAATCTCCCCAGGACATATAGAAACACATCTCTTTTGTGCCACCTGCCCTTATGACACCTGCCCGCTCTTTTGGTCTCTCCCTTCTTGGGCTGTGATTTGACGCTGCTGAGCTAATATTTTATTTAGATGCATTTTATTTAGATGATTCTATGATTCTTTCTTGTGTCTTCCTGCTTTTGTGTTGCAAGTTGCCTTAAGTTACAAAGAAAGATGGGATAAAAATAATAATAATAATAAAAACCAAGCAGCCACAGCGTACATGCAGCACAGTGTAGGTTGGCAAGCCCTGCTATAGATGCCAAGAGGCATTTTTGTCAGGACCCTGGCAGACACAGGCCAGATGCCTGCTCCTCACACAACATCTCAACAACTATGAACGCAAGGTGGGCATTTCAGCCTGCCAAGTCTGTGCCTGCTGGTGTGGGCGAGGTGTGCACACCTGACCACCAAGTAATTTTTGATTAAACTGGTGTTTTTATTAATGTGCAAATTTATGCAGGGTCAACTGATTAAACTCATACAATGAATCAATTAAGATGAGTTGATTAGATGACGGCCTATCTCCTGCAACGCATTGTTTGGTGTTGGTTGTTCCTTGACTTTCCCAGGCTGTGCATTTAGCAGACTCAGCAGTGTGCGGTGCAGAGCCAGGATGGACCATTCCCTGGTCCCAGGAAGCTTGTCATTCCAAAGAGACCTGAAAGCAAGACTGCGGAGGAGAGCCACCCCCCATGCTCACCTGGGGCGGCTCATAAGGCACAAGGACACTCTGACGCCCGGTGATGGGGTCTTCCACATACTGGGCATGGCTGTTTCCTTCAACTCTGATCAGATGACTGGGAGGTGCTATTTGGCCTGCAAAAGCATAAAGAAGGTTCAGCTGAAGAACCAGCCTCTTGCAGAGGAAGACAGATATATATATATACATCTAAGTCCTAGCAAGGGGTGCACGGAAATTTTCTTGCAACATTATTTATATCTTGTCTTTCTTCCCAAGGAGGATACCCAAGGTGGCTGGTTGGGTATCCAGGAGACTACAACCCCAGCTGATTCCCCTGTTCTGGAGACATAGTAATATAATGGCCATAGGGTGCAATCCTAACCATGTCTACTCAAAAGTAAGTCCTAATGTGTTCAACGGGTCTTACTTCCAGGAAAGTGTCTTTAGGATTGCAGCCACTGTTACATGTCCTACAATAGAGACACAACCTTGCTCTCCAACGTGAGATTTCAGCAAAGCAAGAATGCAACCCTGCAGGCAGATTGGGAATTATGGAGAAGCTTCTTGCAAATCTGGCAACAAGTTCCTCTGCAAACAACCATGCAACACACTTGGAGCAAGTGGCATAGCTAAGGGGAATTTGGGGGTACACTATCCTGGGTACCAAACCTTGAGGCCTCTGGTTTTCTGCTTCTAAGGCTGCAATCCTAAAGACACCTTCCTGGGAGTAAGACCCATTGAACACAATAGGGCCAAGTTTTGAGTAAACCTGGTTAGAACTGTGCTTATAAAGTCGTTCTCTTGCTGCTCCCCCTGGCTCTACTCCTATCCTCCCTTTCCTCCTGCGTTTAGCAAGGGATCTGATCGGCGGAAACCACTGTGTTAAGTATTTCTTGTCCTTTTTGGTTCTAGAGTGTCATTGGGGGGATTATGAGCCCCTTCTGATGCTCAGGTGTATATGTTAAAAACGGAGGCATGTTATGGGAAATAGTATGGGGTGGACAAATGTTTGTGCTGCCAGTGCCAGATATCTCATGCAGGATATTTGCTAGTCTTTAAGGTACAACATTGGATGTAGCTATTCCTTAATCATCCGAGCACAGAATGGGCAGACCACAACGGCGGGTGGAAAAAAGGAAGGAGCACTGGATTTGGCTGCTTAGGTAGTTGTAAGGAATGTTCTGTCCTTGCTGGCTTTGAAGGTTTGTACAGAGTCTGCCTTGGATGATAACAGGCTGTGCCTGATGCTGCACCTTCTCAACCTGTACTGTTCCAAAAAGACCTGCTATTTTCTTCCTGGGTTACTTGGGGTTTGCAAGCTATGGCAGAACCATATAAAATTTTCTCCTAGTGCTGGATGCCCAACTCACCCTCATTGAACTCCCGGCTGAGTTCGTGGTTGGGGCAGCGCTTGACCACCTCAGTGACATGCTCCGCTTTCTTGTAGACCGGCATGGCGCGGATGACGGCACCTTGAGGAGGGGGCGTCATCACTTTGATCTGAATGGGACACGTCTTGGCAATCTGGCAGTACAGCTTCTTCAGTTCTGTGGAGTACTAAAAAAAAAGAAAGATGGCAACGTCAGAGGCTGATGGCAATGGGAGGTCATCCTGCAAGGTCCCTATAGACCTGGAAGTGCACCCATCCTGCTGAAGGCTCCCAGAACCATGTACTCCTTTGCACTGGATGCAAACAACCAACAGAGCTAAATCAAGGATTCAAGACAAGTGGAAAGACCTGTCTATCTCCATAGCAGGCATCTCCACCTATAGCCTGTACCTGGCTGAAAGCCCACCTAGATGAAGCCACCTGTGCACCAGAGATGTAATGGAGCTCACTATTATGAAATTTCCATTATTAAATCACCCAATCTTCTCTGATTAAGGTCAGCTCTCTCTCTCTCTCTCTCTCCTGTCATCTATGCTACTGGATAAGGACATCCTTAGCCTTGCTTTTCAGCAAGCAGAGAAGATCCAGCTCCCTCTCCAGTTGAATGGTGATCCACATGTGGTGATCCACAAATGGACATGTGTGAAGTGCTCAGGGTGGCTCAACCATCAGCTGCCCAGACCCAGTGCCACCAGCAATCAAGTGAGGAATTATCTACTCCAGGTTTGGAGTAGGGGTTACACAATGTACACAATCTACACAGTAGATACACAGGGGTTACACAATGTGCAAGAAAGCATCCCTTTCCTCCCACTTTAACAATGCAATCCTTGGGGATGCACTGCTGCCCTTTCCCCTTAAAGGAGCATTTCTCAAAGTGGGGGTCGGGACCCCTTTGGGGGTCACCTAGAGCTTTCCTGGGGGTCACCTAAAGTCCTCTGGTGTAGGGGGTTACAACATGAGGAACTTATAAAGGGGTCACGGCGTTAGGAAGATTGAGAACCACTGCCTTAAAGGAATCAGGAGACCTTTTCACATAAACTATTCACAACCCCCCCCCCCCCCAGTTTGAGTACCACTGCTGAACCACCACTACATGTTCCATTTCCAACACAGAACTGCAGACTCTGCACAACCCCAGCATGTGATATCCTGGACAGGCCCTTCCCAAACATACATATGAAATATACCATTCCATAGCTGCCCACTGCTTGCAATGCATGGAGATCCTCTGGCCGTGACAACCTTTGGCATTCCTTCCCCACCCCAACCAGACATTTCTTCCTTCCAAGGAAGCAGCAGTCCAGGTACAGGAGTCGTGTGATTGCTTGAAACTGGCACATGAGCACATCAGTTCCTGGTGCAATCCCAACCTTTCAGGCAGAGGCTGTACAGGATTGCACATGTTCCAAAGGCAAGTTTGCCCAGCACATCCTTGCCAGGTAAGGAGTTCCTGGCAGGAAGAGTTAGGCAGGTGGGTGGCACTGGAAGGGATTAGTGACAGATCTCCATGGTGGAGTAGGAAGGACGTTATGTGCAGTGCAGCACAGAAAAACCATGAATAAGGAAAATCAAAGGAATTACACATAAACCATTTCTAAGAATTAGGACCTTAACTCACTTATTTATTTTTCAGAAAGTTGCACCCTCCAAAACCCAAAAGTGCCCAAAGATTTAGGTCATCCCAACAAACGGCACTGCAGAGATTTCAAACTTTAAACCCTCTTTTAAAAAGCGACAATGTCAGATTTCACAACCGATTCTCTCTCTTGTGCCCACAGGCTACGGATTAATAACACAAAGGGTTTAACGCAGCCTGCGGAAACAGGAGCGTGCCAGGAGAGGCACTCTGGAAAAAAGAAGAAGAAAAAACAGATTGTGACACTCAAGGCAACAGGAAGTTGTTCTGGAAAAAAGGGTTCAAAAAGAAAATTATTCCCAAATATTTCTTATTAGGAAACTCTCTTTATGGGGGAAATATACCAAACTCAAGACTTGCAGAGTTAATGAATCGGGTTAGCAGAAGAAGGAGGTTGAAAAAATAGACAGGTTTTTAATAGATAGGTTTTTAGCACATCTTTGGGTCAATGAGATGCAATGTGGGAGAGCTGCAATTAGGACCTTCTGCAGTTATCAATAGCTGCAGGGGCATGAATCAGTTGCTGGGACTACAGCCTTCTGGGTGGCAATGAAAGATTCAACCCTTTCCCCCTGCTCCACCTGATCCCATTAAAATCACCCCCATGCACAGGTGCAATTTGGTTTGTAGGGGAAAGTTGAGTGGCCAGCAACAAGCAGCAGCCGGGGGAAATTTAAATGGGGAAAACAGCATTTTATCTTATTTTGGCATGGGTGGGTGGTGGGGTGGGCGGTGGGCGGTGGGGTGGGCGGTGGGTGGTGCAAGCGGTTAAGGCGCTGTGCCTGTTAACCAGCAGGCCAGGGTTCGAGACCCGGGTCGGCCCCACAAGACAGGGTGAGCTCCTGTCCTTAGCCCAGCTCTGCGATGCAGCTGGATCCAATTGTATTGGCTCTGCCTTTCCATTGGACTAATTCAGTGGTGTGGAGAGGGGGATTTGCTGCTTGGGGAACAGCCTATCCTCCATAACAATCCAACCCAGGCTTTTGTGCTTCGCATGCAATGTATACAGCGCCGAGCATGATACCATAGTCTTCCAAGACTGACGGAGGCCTGCCTGGGTGGTGGTAGTTAACTATTCTCCCAGCACTGATATTCCCAATTTCATTTCTTCCACCCAACAGATGCAAATATGAAAAAGAAGATCCAAAAAACAAACTTGATTGTAACTTTGGGGTCATTCAATGTCATAAGAGAAGGGGGTGCCGGATTGTTCAGCATGCCATTTCCTATAGTGGTCAGATAGGAATCCTTTAGGCTGCAATCCTAACCCTGAGTTAGACTGGCACAGAGCCTGGGGGTGTCAGAAAAGTGCCGTAAGGCACTTCTGCGCCACCCCTGGGGAGGTTAGGCCATGCACAGTCATGCGCTGGCCTCCCCATGCCACTGTGGGAATGGGGGACAGGTGAGTTATGCTGGCCTAAATTGGTTAGGATTGCACCCTAAAGTAGTGTAAGTAAATGCAAAATCAAACACATTATGGCAAAAAATAAAAACTATACACATAGACTAATGGGTTCTGAACTATCTGTGGCAGGGGAGAGATCTTGGGGTGTTGGTGGATCTCCATTTGGTGTTGTATCTTTGGTGTTCCAGTACTCAACTTCATGTCCAAATAAGCAGGCTTCTTGAGAGAGATTGCTGAGGACAACAATACTCCAGCCCCTGGTCTAATAATATGGTTTACAAGGGGGGGAACCAGCATTCCAGTGCCCGCAGCCCTGCCCTCCTCACCACCTGCCCGAGGAAGCAGACCATGTTACATGCTCATAACATCTTGGCTGGGTGGCTGTTGTGCGCACGCCTTGCGCCAGCCAGCATCAGCTCACACCTGCCCGATTTCTCAACAAGCCACCTTCTTCCTTCCACAGGTATGTCAACAAAAGTTTGTAAAGACCCACACGTACAACCATTGTGCTGGGAAAGAAAGAATTCCCCACAAAACACTGCATTCAGTTCCCAATGAAAAAAAAATTAAACGAAAATGGACACCTGGACAAAGTGGGTCTGTTTTTGTGATGGAGCCGTCCCAGTTAGCCTCCCAAAGCGAGGTGTTTTGGCCTTGTGTGAACCTTAAGGAGCAATGAACCCCTTATGAACGCCACCTGGAGGAGGACACACTGGGATCCTCAACTAACCAAGCACTGATCCAACTCAAAATTCCTTTCGGTGCTCCCATTTGAGCCAGCATCCACTTGAGCACCATCTCTCCACTCTCCCCACCTGCTTCCTTTAAGCCAGGGGTCGGGGAACTTTTTTACCTTTTACCCCAAAATATATTTAGGTATGCCAACATTACCCCCTTGATTTGAAAGGAAGGAAATCATATATTATTAATATAGTGCACTGTGTCAGGTCCTTTTACACTACAGTACTGTAACACACACAGCCGGGCATGCATATAGAATCTATATATATTCTATATAGATTCTATATAGATTATATAGATAGATTATATAGATTATATAGACATATTATATAGATAATCTATATAGATTCTATATATAGATTCCCAATCCATATATAGATTCTATACGCAATGAAATGAAATTCCTGGGGGTAAAGGTCGGTCGTGCTGCCGAGACACAGCCCAGCATACATATAGATTCATATGCATGCCTGGCTGTGTCTCAGCAGCGCGACTGTCCAGTTCCCCCAGGAATTTCATTTTTACCCCATTTGGGGTAATTTACCCCATTTCCTGACCACTGCTTTAAGCCATGCTCAGGTATCTGAAGGACACAGCAGGGCTCTAGAGTCATGTGTCTGCCGAGGAAGGAAACCCTAAGAGATCAAGATGAGCAGCGGCAGGCAAAGGTCTGGTTTGAACTGGGACTCACAAAGATGAACCTGTTGCTTATCAGCCTCATAAAATAAGATACGCTGCAATCCAAACCACACTTTCCTGGGAGTAAGTAGTATTGAATGTAATGGGACTTACTTCTGAGTAGACACGCTTGCACTGATTGCATTGATACTGTCAATAACTGTCCTTAGAAGTTATTCCCCTTGCAAAAATTCAATTTGTGCTGTAACTGCCATCCTCTCAAGCCCCAAACCTATAAATCTGGTAGCAGGGTAGGGGGGAGGAGAACAGCAAAATGGCATTTCCCCCCAAATACCTGACATCCTGGGGAGATCATCTGTTCCAGGTGTCAGAAAAGAAACCAACCTGGGAGCAAACAAGGTGTCTCCAGATTTTGGGCTAAAGGGCTGCATCAAATGTTTGGCACACTTTGAAGGATCAGGAAAAAAAATTAAATAAAAATTACAATAAATGCCTTAGAAATAGAACTATGAGCACAATCCTAACCATGTCTACTCAGATGTAAGCCCATTGTGTCCAATGGGTCTTACTCCCAGGAAAGTGTCTTTAGGATTGCAGCCTTAGCCTAATGCACCAAAGGTGTCAAATTTTCAGGATTACTGCAACACCAACACACACAGCACAGAAATAAAGCATGCACTTAAATGGACCCCCATTTCCCCCACCCACCAACACAGCTCCAGGCGTGTTTGCTCAAGTGGGTCAGACACTGGCTGGTTAGAGCCTTGCCACGGGCCACATCTGGCCCCAGAACAAACGGGTCTTACTCTGAAGGGGAGCCTTTTAAAGGGATAAGGATTGCATTCCAACCCACGGAGCAATGAATGAATCCTGCCAACATCACTCACTGGCACGGAGGAGCAAACCTTCCCACTGTGAACTACAACTGAGGGTGACTGCACCCTTTATCAGTCTCCTCAACTGCAACATGGGGGATACCAAGACTGGCAGGAATGATGCTCACATTGGCCAGTATGAGGGGAATGGAGGATTCCCAGGGCAGCTGGTGAGGCCAGGCCCAGTACCGCTGAGGGGAGGAAGGAAGCCTCAGGTGAGGGGCAAGACATTTGATCCCTTCCTCCAGAGCTGAGCGGCTCACAGGCTGGATATACCACCACAACTGCCACATGGAGGATGCCAACTAATCGGCTGCATTGAGCATCCGACCCAGTTGAACTGGGACTGTGATGGTGTGGAAAGTGAATGGGGTTGAAAGGAAGGAAGGAAGGAAGGAAGGAAGGAAGGAAGGAGGGAGGGAGGGAGGGAAAGAAGGAAGGAAGGAACTCTATTGTCATTGTACATGAATATGCAACGAAATTTGGGGTGTACTGACAGATGGTGCTTGTAGAAATCCTTTTATTTAGTAATCTTTATTCATTAATCTTTATTAATTTATTCATTAATCATTATTTATTTATTCTTCATTCATCTTTCTCCAGTGCAGTGATTTTCCACCTTGTTCATCTCATGGCACACTAACATAGCACTGAAATTGTCAAGGCACAACATCAGATGTTTTTACCATTGACAAGGCTATTCAAATCCCCACTTTTCCTCTTAATTAACGAACTTCCCCACGGCACACCTGAAGACTATCTGTGGCACACCAGCGTGCCATGTCACACTGGTTGAAAATCACTGCTCTAATGTATTCCAATTTTATACTGACAATATTTTATCTGTCTCTTGACGTTGCGCCAGTTTCTGAAGATGTTGCCAGGCTCAGCGCTCACCCAAGGCCACCCCATCTTCTTTTTTCTTGCCAGGCACGTCCAAGAAACAGCGGGGACGATGATCACCTTGGAAAAGCCTTCCTTGCAGCGCTCCAGCCAAGGGCCGCCTGTTGCCACCTGTCAGTTGTGGGGATTAATTACCTGAGTGGGAGCTGGGAGTGGCGCATTCCTCGCCCGGCTGCGCCCACGGAAGACATTGACATCAGGCAAGTGCCCCCCCCCCCAACGCCATGACCCACCGGAGTGGGGGAAGCTCTCGGCTGTGGGCCGGGAAGGGGAAACATTGACACTGCAGAAACCGCAGGCAGCAGGCGCAGCGAGGAATGTGTCACAGCGTTTCCTTTGTTCCCTCTGGGCAGGGCCAGGGGCTCAGGCCTTTACAAGAGCTCCGACATGAAAGACGGCCTGCGGGCGAGGAAGGCGGCCAAGCAGGATGGAGAAACGTAGCCCCAGGGAGCCAATTCAGGAGAGCGCAAAAGAGCAGGCGGGTTCCACCTCCTCGTCTCCAAAGTCTCCTCTGGAACCTTTTCTGTCTCTCACACACAGGCTGGAATCCAGACAGCCACAGGTATCCCCCGCTTTCTGACAGTTTGTTTGCTGACGATCCACTCTTTCAACACCTTTCAGTTCCACCCGGAACTCATTTCATTCAACGCATGTTCTACTCTTTCAACCTCTCTCTGCTGTTCTAAAGGCCAAGTTGTAGCTCCTGGTCTAATCCCATTCCTCAAAATGTTCATGGGAATCCATTTGCAGAAATCTTTGTGCGGCAGCAGCAGTTTGCAAGATAAAAGGGGCAGTTTCAATTTGCTAGCTAAAAAGGCATCAGGAGCAACATTATAACCCCCCAAAAAGAGACTGGGTTCCACTTTTCAACAGTTCTCACTTCTGGACAGTGCTTTGTTCCTTGACCCATCTAATAAGTGGGGGATGCCTGTACTTAGGAAGGGCCATTCAGCTCAGCCTAGGTAGCCCAAAGCACAGGAGAGAAGAAGAGATCCAAAGTAGGGTTGCCATAATTCTCTTTCGACAAAATCAAGACAGGACCCCACATCCTATTTGCCAGTATGTGAACACAATCCCCCCAAATTGGGATTTTCCCTGTTTTTCAGGACATTGGCAACCCTAAGGCACTCTGACAAACCACCTAAGAACTCCATGAGTATTTTGGACGTGGATATGTCCATCTCAGTCATCGTTCCAGCTACTGTCTCACAACAGTGGGATGGAAAACATATCTGTGAGGACTATCCCACTCCAGACTGCAGTGGGGTCTGATCCAAGTCCAGATGCAGCATAGCGTGTCTCCCATCCAGAACTCTCCTCCCTGACTTTGCAGTCTTTGACTGCAGGAAATCTTTTCACGTTGAGAGGCATTGCCTCCTGTGATCTGAACCACACAGGTTGATATTCTGATTTCTTGCCTCTGAAAACTAGGCCTCCAGCAGTGGTCAGCCGGATGTCCGGGACTTGTCACAATAACGACAGAGTGAAAAACCCATCCATGTCTAGCAGATCTGGGTATCTACACCTAATCAGGCCATCAGACTCCAAAGCAGACACAAAAGGCATTCACTCTGTCTTCACCCAGTCTTTTGCAACACATGTGCATGCGAGTGGTTTTCACAGTATCCTGCAGCAATGAGTTCCAGAGATAAAAGACAAGCAAAAGGAGGTGTTGCTTTCAAGCATTCCACTTTGCGTTCCAATTTCACCACCCCAATTCAATTCAAGCATTCCAGTATCACCACCCCTGAATTTATTCTGGTCACTCATAGAGAAGAACCACGGATCAGTGGTAGAGCACATGCTTTGCACACTAACGGTCCCAGGTTCAACCTCGTGTCTTTCCAGAGAGGGCAGCAAATGGCAGTTGCCAGTCTGAACAGACAGTATAGAGTAGACCGTATTGAAGACTGAGTAGAGAGAGTCCTAAGCTATTCGGTCCAACAGTGATGGCAGGACTCAGCATAAGGCACCTTTCCTATATCTGGCCTATATTTTTAACCCCTAAAATGCTTGCCAAGAGCAGGCCTCCATCAGTCTTGGAAGACTATGGTATCGTGCTTGGTGCTGCATACGCTGCATGTGAAGCACGAAAGCCTGGGTTGGATTGTTATGCAGGATAGGCTGTTACCCAAGCAGCAAATCCCCCCTCTCCACGCCACTGAATTAGTCCAATGGAAAGGTAGAGCCCATACAACTGGATCCAGCTGCATCACAGAGCTGGGCTAAGGACAGGAGCTCACCCTGTCTTGTGGGGCCGACCCAGCGTCTTTACCGCTTGCGCCACCCACAGCCCAAGAGCAATGCCTCCAATATATTCTTTTACAAAAGCTGTATTTGGTACTACTTCCAGTGTATTTAAAAATACAAAACTATCTCAGATTTTAGTTTACAACTTGCAACAGGACACTGGCAGCATCTTTATATTTTTGGTTTTTACTTTTTATTAACTGGTTTTGAACTGTATTTTATTCTTGTAAATTAAAATGCTGTTAGCCGCCTTGGGTATCCTTCTTTTAGGAGGAAAGGAAGGATCAAAATCAAAATAATAATAAAAGATCTGAGCATTTCTTATAAACCCATCAGTAATAAAGCTGGAAGTGCTATCCAATTCTTACAGTCCATAAAAGAACCCCAGTGGTATTGCTCAGATATACTTTGCTGTTTCATGATAAAAGGCAACACTGCTTGGGGGTTTCTGTCTCCACGATTCTTCACCATCCTGTCTTCACCACGTAGGATCCTCCAGACACTCGAATAACTGGAGCATGCAGCTGTTCTCTCCCACTCCCTCCATGAAACTGGGCTACATCATACATGATTCACATTATCATTCCCCCTATTATTATGTGTTATTTTTAAAAAATCACTCATCGGAATAAAAGTAAGGAGTGAGGATTTTCACTTGAAAAAAATATCCAAGGAGAATGGGAGCAATTCCATGTGCTCAAGTTCTCCTGCATGGAGGTTGCACAGCTGCAATCTAAGGGTGCCACCAGATCTGACACAGAAGCAGTGTTTAGGATCCCCTGGGCTGCTGTTTTGTTCCATAGCAGCTGTAGGGTGGAACATGGACTTGATCAGGACAACACTGAAAGCACTTCCTACTTTCCTTCTCAATAACCCCCCTCAATTTAATCAAGAAGAGAGGAGAGTTAAGAGCAAAGGGGTAGGAGACAATAGGGATGAGTGTTCCCCACCTATATGGTCCTGATCCAGTTCTCACCACACAGAAGAGTCCCTTTCTCAATACAGGAGATTCCAAGCACGGATCTCCTGTAGCACATGCAGTGGTGTCTGAAGAGGGTCTTTAGAACTGCAAAACTTTGCTACCATCGGAAAACCAAGCAGTTTGGAGAGCCTGGGGGAATGAGCCACTTTTTGCTCAGGACGTCTCAGCACCACAGCAGGCTCCTGAAATTGCACCATTCAGGCTGCTGCTGGTTCCTTTGCACAGGTTAACCCTTCTCCTTCCCAACCCCTCCTTCGCCAAGCTGAGACACGGGCAGGCCCCGTCAGGCCCCGCGTCAGAGCGAGTGGCAGCGTCCCCAATTTCCTCACAAGCCCTGCAGGCTCCAGTGGGGAGGCAAGTCCCAACCCAGCACTCCCCGGCTTTCAAGCACTCGGCGCCTCTGGTCTTGTCCTGGTGCATACTTTGCAAGTAGCATCATGCCTCCCACATCCAGCCCAATCCATCTGCTGCACACGCAAGCCGAGCACCCGAATGAGTGAATCCTGCTCCTATGCCACAGCACAAACCCAACCATTGTGGCGGAGAGAAGCACCAAAGAAACAGGCAAGCCGCACTTAGGGGTGCTCCTTTTTCTAAATCTTCTGATCACCAAGGTGGTTCCGTCAAGGGATCATCCCTCTGCCCCTCACAGGAAAATTATCTGGGCATCCTGGTGCCAAAGGGCCTAGTAAGCTTCCCATTGTTCAGTGCCAAGATGCTAACAAGATGCATGGTCATGTAGCGGCAAGCTTTTCTTTGGTTACACACACACCAAACACACACTTCCTCAACAGGTTACACCTCATTTCCAGCATTAGCTCCAAACAGGCTGTTTCCTCCATGCTGCTTCAGAACCCTTTTTTCAACAGGGGTCCTTTAACTGGAATGGACCAATCTTCTCATGTGTCTATGGGCAGGCTGGATCCAAGAGACAGGACATCCCAGTTCCAATCCCAGCTTGATTCTAGGTAAATTCATTCCTTCAGCCCCAGATCTCCACCCTACAGCACTGCCAGTGGGGATGCTGATGCTGACATGCCTTCCCATGGATGACTAAACTCACAGTGGACCTTAGCACTACTAGACTATTTATTGCTAACGACTATTTATTGTGACCCAACTGCTTCAATGCCAGCCTGCCCAGTGTGACATTCAAGAAATCCCTAGAGGTGGGATCTCACCCCCTTACAGAGCATCCGTGAGAATAGCTGCCCTTTGGAGGTTCCTCTAATCCCAATCTCCATCTGGGTCTCCATTAACTTTGCCCCAAGCCAAAGTTTTCATATCTGGAAAAATAAAGTTAGAAAAATCCCTTAGATGGACAAGCAGATATTTTTTTAATGGTCTGTTTTCTGCCTGCCTGCAGGGGAGAAATAAAACAAAGAAAACCAAGCGCAGAACTCTTAAAAGGAAGCTGCATTTTATTCTCAATTTGGAGAACATAATTTACTGAGTTGCAGGTGAGTAAGGGAGAGCTTTTGCAGTTTGACTTAGGCTGCAATCCTAAACTCCACTTAGGCTGGCCTAAGCCCCAGCATAAGTCCTGTGCTGACCTGGGGGTGTCATCAATGTGCTTTCTTCCAGGGTGACCAGATGCCAAACCCAAAATTCCTGAACCCCAGGGCCAAAATTCCTAATCCCGGGCCAAAATCCCTAAAAATTGCCAAAAAGTGTATTTTTGTTTTTTGACCCTAACGTTTGATAGGAAGGAGATATCTCCAAACTGATTTTAGCATTGGATTCCGCTCTTCAATACTAATCCAACAACATATGACATGATGGGGTACTGTGCACTATCGTGAAGTTTCAAAACGAAGCCAAAATGTAGGACACCCGGACAGGAGGCTAAAAATCCGGACAAATACGGCTTTTTCCGGTCATATGGTCACCCTGCCGCTTCTTCTGCACCACTCCTGGGGGAGGGTTAGGCCATTGCACAAACATGCGCTTGCCTCCCTACACCACCATGGGAATGGGAAGACCAATGTGTTTGCTGGCCTAGGTTAAGATTGCACCCTTTCTCTCTTAAACAAGAGAGTTTAAGAGAGTTCTTGAGTTCCCCCTTGAGGAGGAAGAAAGGCGGGGTACAAATTACTTACTTACTTACTTACTTACTTACTTACTTACTTACTTACTTACTTACTTACTTACTTAAAGAAAGAAAGAAAGAAAGAAAGAAAGAAAGAAAGAAAGAAAGAAAGAAAGAAAGAAAGAAAGAAAGAAGAACATGGGTGTTCAACAGGGACAACCCTTTTCAGCGTTCCCCACCCCAGTCTAGGAATCCAGAGCTCCGAGTACGGCACATGGTCAGTGAGTACTGCGCATTGTTACAAGAGCACTTCCGTTGCCCTTCTGATGCGTGATGATCCTCATAATGATTCCAGCACCTGCACAAGGGATGTTGTGCAAAGAGGGACTGAAAGGAAGTACAGCTTCCTAGTTGTCTCTTTGGACACATGGAAATCCATGTTTCAAAGAAAGGCCAACGACATGCACCCATTACCGATTCTTTGATCCCCATTGGAACTGACAGCATCCTGAGTGAAGCTGAAAATTAAAGCTACAGACCTGAATCTTTAGGCAATTAGGCAGGTGCTGCTTTTTAAAACCCTTCCATGTTAAGCTGAACCTGCCTCAATTCCCTCTTCTATGCAATGGTTAAAGGTACAGGCACTCCATCCTCCGCTCTATATGGTCTCCCTGAGAGAGGGGGACATTGCTGTGCTCCAGGACAGACTGACTTATAAACAGACCCCAGAGTCTCAAGTGATTGTAGACAGAGGAGCTTCTTCATTGAGCTACTTGTCCCTCCACCACCATGCTATGGCTGAGCAAAACCCTGCAGCGGCATAGTGCAGATGGACAATTTCGGGTATGGGATCGGGGTGGAAGTCATGCACTTGAAGTTGGTTTTCTTCCTTTAAATAGGGTCTTCAATAGAAAGGGTCATCAAGAACCAATTTCCTCTCTCACCCAGGTTTGCTGTCTCATACAACCATTGCTAGGACCATCGGTGTTCTCATATATTGTGCATTAGGATTACAGTTTATTACAAAGTCTGACCTAAGGAATGGGGACTGGAATGGTGACTTGCCCAGGGCCAAATATATCAAGGTCACATATGTCTACCCACAATGTTCCATCATTGGATACCAGTTCAACTTATAGGACTTCCTCCAAAGAATTCTAGGAACTGTGGTAAGCTTAATAATTACCTATTCCGAGAAGAGGTGTTATGTTTCCGACGGACCAATGATGCAAGCCAGCCAGTTCTCCAGCATCCTCTACACAACACAACAGTCACACGGCTGTTCTGTGGCCGACACACACCTCCTCTCACTCCAAAAGGGATGGTTGGAGAAAAACCCTTGTGACTAAGCCCAGAAAAGTTAAAGCAGGCCTCCGTCAGTCTTGAAAGACTATGGTATCGTGCTCAGCGCTGCATACGCTGCATGTGAAGCACGAAAGCCTGGGTTGGATTGTTATGGAGGATAGGCTGTTACCCAAGCAGCAAATCCCCCCTCTCCATGCCACTGAATTAGTCCAATGGAATGGCAGAGCCAATACGATTGGATCCAGCTGGCATCGCAGAGCTGGGCTAAGGACAGGAGCTCACCCTGTCTTGTGGGGCCGACCTGGGTCTCGAACCCTGGCCTGTTGGTTAACAGGCAAGTTAGTAGCTCAGAATTTATGTAAAAATGGCATATAAATTCTGAGCTACTAACTTTTCTGGGCTTAGTCACAAGGGTTTTTCTCCAACCATCCCTTTTAAATTGTGCGCTCTTTGGGGACAGGGACCCATTAGCTATTATTAGGGAAATGCCATTTTAGGCTGTGTTAAGAGCTTCCAAGTTGCGAGAAGTTCTAGTTCCTCTTTATTCTGCATTGGTGAGACTCACCTGGAGTCCTGTGTTCAGTTCTGGGCACCTCACTTGAAGAAAGATGCAGCCAACCTGGAGCAAGTCCAGAGGAGAGCGACAAGAATGATCAGTGGGATGGAAGGGAAGCCCTACCAGGAAAGGTTGGGGGAACTTGGGATGTTCAGCCTGGAGAAGAGGAGGCTGAGGGGAGACCTGATTGCCCTCTTCAGATCCCTGAAGGGCTGTCATAGGGAGGAAGGGGCTCATTTGTTCATAGCTGCTTCTGAAGGCAGAACTAGAACCAATGGGGACAAACTGCAGAAAGGAGATTCCGGCTAGAAATCCGGAAAAAATTCCTGATTTCGGTGGTTCGGCAGTGGAAGAGATTGCCAAGGGAGGTGGTGGACTCTCCCTCACTGGGGATCTTCAAGCAGAGGCTCAACGAGCACCTGTCGGGGATGAACAAGGAGGATTTCCTGCTGCAGGCAGGGGTTGGACTAGATGACCTACTAGGTCCCTTTCAACTTTAGGATTCTAGGATTTATTTTCTTTGTAAACCGCTGTGTGAACCTTTTAGTTGAAAAGCAGTATATCAATACTGTCGATAGAGAGAGTCAATGAAACTGAGAATTGAGAGAGAGAGGGCAAGCAAAAGAGGTATGTGCTCTTCACACTGAGCCCATTTACCTCTTGCTACAAGTTGTGTTGGTGGCCACCAGTTGAGATGGGTCTAAAAGAGGATCAAGGAGAGAGTCACCAAAAACTGCTAGCCTCTGGATCCCACCTCTTTGTGGGCAGCTGGTGAGCCAGTGGGAAAGATGCTCTTCCCTGTGGGAAAGGTGCTGGCAGGGCTTTTCCTGTGTTCTTATATAACGCAGCACGCAACCATCATATTTCTTTATCACGCCTCCTACACATGTGCAGATTCTTTCCCATCCTCAATAAACCTGTTTCCAAAATGGAAAGACCCAGATTCTGGCAGGAGTTCAATTCAGACACCATGCTAAATGATTGCTTGGCTAAATGACTATTAACAACACACTTAGTATCAAAGTTCAGAATTCAACAAGTCAACTATCACGCTTAGACTTGTTGTTGCATCCCCTTCTTATCCTCTCCACTGCAAAGGTAAAGGGCCATGATCCAGAAGACATGCACTTGAGGTTTATTTTTGTCCTTTAAACAGGACGACGGATAAAGGGTCATCAAGTGTCTCTCAGCACCCAGCAGACCTGGGCTACTCTTTCTCTTTTAGTGTTTAAGTGAGTATTTGATGAAGGTGCAAAAGTCTTATGAGGTCTTGGCAGAATCGCTTCTTGGGGTGCAAGCATTCCACTTCCAGCACCCCAGTTTCCGACAGCTTTCACTGCCTGGCAATCATGCACCTGGCACCATGTCGCACAACAACCCCAGGCCCCAAGTATGTTGTTTTGCAAGCCTGAGGCCCAGCAGGCAGGAGCCAAGAGCAATTCCACTGTGGTTGTGGAGCCGCTCCGCCTCTGCTTTATGTGTGGCGGATAAGGCCACATGTCGGGGAACAGCAGCATACAGTGAAACATGTGGGGAACAGCAATTCCACGTAGTTGTGGAGCCGCTCCACCTCTGCTTTGTCTGACGGATAAGGCCACATGTCGGGGAACAGCAGTTATAGCCTTTGAGGTCCCCCCAACTAGCGGCACCACAAGAGGGGCCCAACCAGCAGACGTATCCTTGAGTCTTCCTGGTGCTCAGCAAGAGCACACCTTGAAAATGTCGTCGTGTTTCCGTGAGCCCGTACAAAGGTGGGCAGGCTGTCGGGGCTGGCGGCTGCCAAGCCTGGGCACCACTCCACCCCATCCGCCTTCCAAGCAACAAACAATGCCTTCCACTGAAAGGCTGTGGGGGCTGCTGTTCCCGCAGGGATGCTCAGCCTAATCAGATGTTCCAATTAAGTGCCTCCCAAATTATGCAGCGCGACTCGAGATGCTTATCGTAGCCCTCTGGCTTTTGGGTCTTGGTTGTTCTGGGTTCTTCTTCTCTTTCTCTCTCTCTCTCTCAGCTCGGCAGATTCTTAACAGCTTTCTGGCTGGAAGGGATGTGGAATCCAACCTCCTGTCACAAGCAGGGCCAGAACTCCGCAGCGCCGCAGGAGGAAGGCCCTTCCTTCACCCACAACGTCTCACACGGAGCACTGGCAATGGCTCAGGCTTTGCTCTTGTGGGAAAACAATCAGCAGCTGCCTTCGACATGCTCACACGCATGCACGCACGTGCACACGCACCGAGAGACAAACACAGGTTTTGCAGAACCGGAGCCCAGAGCATAAATAAAGTCAATGTGCAAAGTCACAGAGGGTGAGGCTGGCAGTTTCCTAGAAGCAGCCAGGACAGATGCCTCTGGACTCTAACAGTCCTCGTTCCCTAACTGGAACAACCACATCTGTGTCCTGCCTCCATTTAAGAACCTATGCTGGATCAGGCCACAGGCCCATCTGGTCCAGCTTCCACAGTGGCCCACCAGGTGTTTCAGGGAGCACATTTGACACCTGCATCCAGGTGCCCCCCACATCTACACAAACTTGCATCTAAAAGAGAAGCATCTTGGAGATGGGTACAGCCCTCTCCTTTGACATAAACCCCATTGTAAATTCAGGATGACAACCAATTACCATCAATCTACTTTTATACTTGTAGGGTGCATTGGCAGAAAGAGATGTGCAAAACCTGATCTGCTGATATTTCCGCCTTCCTCAGCAAGTTCGGGATGCTTAGGAGATAGATATCCTGATTTCATAATCCAAATCAACGCTACCACCTCTTGCACATGATGTTCCCTCTGACTTTGTGTTGCGTTCCCAGAGCAATATCAGGTCGTTCCGTGGTATAATGGAGATTCGAACCACTGCTGTCATAGAATCCTAGAGTTGGAAGGGACCTAGTAGGTCATCTAGTCCAACCCCCTGCCTGCAGCAGGAAACCCCCCTAAGGCATCCCTGACAGGTGCTGGTCGAGCCTCAGTGAAGATCCCCAGTGAGGGAGAGTCCAATTCCACCTTTCACGAAGTCCTCACAGAGGCTAACAAGTTAATTCAGATATCCTTGTTATCCACTTGATTCTGGAACCTGTGGGTAAAAAAATCTGTGTATACATTAAAGAAAACAGAATAGATTTAAAGACCATTTCCAGGTTTTTTGGTCCTAATGGAATAAGGTTGTGCCTCAATATCTGCAGAGGTTTGTGTTGTTACACAGATGTTTTTTAAAAATGTTTTAAATAAAAAAGTTAAAAAATAAAAAGTGTATTCCTTTTCAGTTGTCTAAAAACAGCTTTTCTTACTGTTGTAAAGAGGCCTTTGTTTGGCTCGGCTGAAAAACTGAATAACTACTTGCATGACAGCCTCTTTACAACGGTAAGAAAAGCAGTTTTTAAAACCCATCCATGTTGAGTCAAATCTATGTATTAAAAATCCATGTATAACTAGTTTAAACTTGTATATTCAATAAAACATTACAAAACCCAAACAGATCCAAAATCAAATCAAATCAGGAATGCTGTACTAATGAAACTGTCCACTAATCTATCAGAAGCCTATTTTTTTAAAAGGCTTTTAAGCCTCCCATGGTATGAAGTTCCAAACTTGGGGGCCACCACAGAGAAGGGCCCTCCCCACATGAACACCAATGACACTTTCAAACCCATGGATGTCTGTGGAGTGGGGCCTGCAGAACCACATGGTGGCAGGTTGCCCTCCAAGTACCAAAAAGACCAAACTGTTTATTAATTTGAATTAGTGACCAGAAAAAGGGGTGGCAGCTACTAGTTGAAAGGGATGGAAGAGGGGAAGAGACCAATTCACGGAGGATTACTCTATGGACAGCCGCACGAGATGTTGCAAGGATCCTACTAAGAAGTGCCTTGATCAAATCTACCCAAACACTTTCTATAATACGCAACTGAAAAAAGCAACATCCAAACTAAGGCTCAACTACCTCCCAGCACTGAGGTACGTTAGGATGACACCGGACAACTCCCAGGGACATTAGCTTTGGTGCCCGGGGGGCAAGGATGGGGCAGGTGATGCAACCCCCCCTTCCAAACAGGTTTGGGTGGAGGAGATGCCTTGAGGGGAGACTTCCAAGGAACCTCCTGCGCTTCACCATGAGCTCCATGACAAAATAAAACAAATACAGCTGCAATCCCAACCTGCAGTTAGACTGGCCTAACCCCTGGCATAAGTCCTGTGCCAACCTGGGGATGTCACAAAAGTACCGTAAGACACTTTTGCAACACTCTTCACGGAGGATCAGTCATGCACTTGCCTCCCGACATCACTGCGAGAACGGGAAGACTGATGAGTTGTGCCAACCTAAGTTAGGATTGCACCTTAAGTAACATAAGAAGGCTGAAAAAATACAGTCAGTGCCATCCTGTGTTACAGAGTCCAAAGTACTCCTCCAGTCTGAGCAGGACAGAAGAGACCTGGACAGGCACTTTGGTACCCAGCTTCCCATCGGAGGCAAGATGCTGGCATCCACCTAAGAGAGAGTTTTGATGTGCAGGCTGGAGAAGGGTGAGGCAACTGGGATGGGCAACTGGAGCAAAAAACACCAAAGTTAATAAATACATTGTGCATGGGAAGAAAAGGAAAACTCAAACCCTACAATTTTCATAAATTCAAAGCAAAGATTTCCTGGCTCGAGACACCATCACTTCTTCTGTCTCTCTTTTCTGAGAAGGGTTTTCCCAAGCAAAACAAAGAGGCGTCATCTCTGCAAATTTGGGAACCCTCCGATTTCTGGAGAACGTCCACTTTTGTGCCCAAGGCAGTGATGTTGAAACACGGTTCTCGACGAGGGAGGGCATGGCCTCCGCCAGAGGGTGAAGGGTTGTTACCTCCACACACAAAATATGCGGCCCTTTGCAAGAGTGCTGAAAAACCTGAGCAGGTAGCCTCCACTTTCCCATGCTGGGACACCCACAAAGAGGATGCAAGGGGTGCTCTGGTTCTGCTATGCTAGCATTCAGAAGCATGGAGCTTTCAAACCTGGGGATCTCAGGTAGCCCTCATAGCTCTCCTCCACCTGGAGCCTCCTTCTGAAGCCACACTGCACTGGCCCCCCAACTCATGGGGCCGCCAGTCCAATGCAAGGAAAATCCCTCCAAACAGGATCAGAGCTGGACAGCAGCCAGTAATCCCCCTGACCTAGTCCTGCTTCACGCCGCAGTCACAGGAATAATACACACTGTCCTGTGTACACGCCTGCGCACAGTATTGTCCTGCATACACTGTCCAACCTTGTTATACACTGATTTTTTATACACAGACTTAACTCAACGGCCATTGCAAATCAGTTTCAAAAACTGCTTTTCTACTATTGTAGAGAGGCAGTCATGCAAGCAATCATTCTAGTCTTCAGTCCCAGAATCAAATCCCTGCAGATACTGACCTTATTATGGAGGAGCAAGAGACCCAGAAGTGGATCTTAAAAATTTATTTTTCCAATTTTTTTTATCCATGGATGTTTTTATCTATGTGAGGTTCTGGAAAGAACAGCTGAATTAACAGCATTTATATACTGCTTTTCAATCAAAAAAATTTCCAGTGTGTTTTATAAAGAAAAATTGAAAGGTTTCATTGCAACTAACTGGCTATTCCTGGATAATCCCAGAGCCCAGAACCCCTGGGGTTCATCTAATGCAAAGTTAGACAGTCTTGGGGCGCAATCCAGAGTAACTACAGGAAGTCTTTGCTCCAGTTTGCTCTGGACTGCAATATGAATTTCCTATAGGTTTTCACTAGGTGGTGCAGGAACTACAGGTACACGTAATGTCTCTTAGTTGCTCCTGTGGTTACTCTGGATTGTAGGGTTACTCAACCCCGTACTTCACCGTCTTGTTTTGTGCACCATCACAAAGTGGTGTTACGGAGAACGTGCTCCCCCAAGAAGCCTCTCCCCCCCCATCACCCCAACCCTTAAGTGATCCCTTTGAGATCAGGCCACCCCAACTGCGGTCTGCTTCCAACAAGGAAGGTGATCCTATGTTCCCGACTCCCAAGTAACCCCAGCTTTATTCCATTTTTTTAAAAAAGGAAACTATCCAAAAGAATTATTCTGGGTTCCTCTGGGTTTTGAAAGAAAATCAGGGCTCTTAAGCAAATACTGAAGTAACTCTTCTTTCCCGTTGAGCCCTTTTTTGGCGGTGGCTGCTGCGCACAACATGTTTGAGCAAGCCACAGGACACAAACATGTCTCATACAGAATGGATTGGCTGCAGATGTTCCCCTGCAAGCTACGTCTTGCCCCTTGCAAGAACATTCATCTTCAAAACACACCGTTTCACCCACATTGCCTGCAGCCCAAACTCGGAGGATCTAAAAAAATTAATCACATTTTTAACTCTTGATGAACCCGCAAAGTCCAAGGAAAGAAAATTCAGCAGGTGATTTGGAGAAGCAACACCAGCATTAATGCCAATAGGGTTGGAGAGAGAGTATCAGGTCATCAGACTAGATGACCTACGAGGTCCCTTTCAACTCTAGGATTCTATGATTCTAGGGTCTGGAGACTCAGTTTCAAATTTTGGGGTCTTTTGGGGAACACCTCTTTGGGAATCTTAAGCTGAAAAGAAGCAAAACATAAGATCGATTTCAGAAATGAAAAACTCCAATGAACCAGAACCAAAGCAGGTCCTAAAGCACCACCACAGATACTCTCTGCTTATGGTCAAATTAAACTTGCCCGTGTCCCCTCTGGATTGTAGGGTTACTCAACCCCGTACTTCACCGTCTTGTTTTGTGCACCATCAGAAAGTGGTGCTACAGAGAACGTGCTCCCCCAAGAAGCCTATCCCCCCATTATCCCAACCCTTAAGTGATCCCTTTGAGATCAGGCCACCCCAACTGTCAATTAATCCACTTATTAACCCACCAATTATAAATTGGTGCCACCAATTATTAATAAACACTTTGGTCTACTTGTAAAAGTCTTGCTAGATCCAAGTCTAAATGCCACATGCAGTCAACTGCCAGCACACATCCAGCGCACCATATTTTGTTAGGTTGTGAACTACCCTAGAAGTCTTTCTACCCAAAAAGTAGCACACAAAGTATAAGATAATGTTCTTCAATAGGCAGAGCATGGAGAGCAGAGCTCTCAGGCTGCAATTCTAAGATGCAGTTAGGCTAGCCTAAGCCCTGGCATAAGTCCTGTCCTGACTTGGGGGTGTCACAAAAATGCCGTAAAACACTTCTGCACCATTCCTGGAAAAGGGTTAAGCCAGTGCACAAACCACAGGAATGGGAAGACCAATGAGTTGTGCCAGCCTAGGCTAGGACTGCACCCTTCTTACTGGCCTTTCATTCTCTTTCATACATTTCATCATGAAACACACCAAAGTGAAACATGCATACCGTGAACCTGGGTAGAAGGAGCAGCTTCGCACAGCCTGAGGATGGCCTCGGGGCTCCTAGCAGGACTGGAAGGAGTGACACTGCTATGCGTAACACACACACATCGGCCCCACACAGGTAGCGCTACCCTACAACTCACTGCACTCTCTCCAGCATCCAGACATGAGCTCATTGAGGACACATGAGTCAGGGTGAAAATGGAGCTGTTCTGCTTCTCAGATGATATGGTCACCATGCCGGTGGGGAAAAAAGGAACACAGCAAAAACCACCTTCTTTCCACCAGAGAAAAAGTATAGGCAGGGAAGAGACAGGCCACACTGAGGCAACTGCTATAGGGCAGAAAAAGGGTCACTCTGGAGACTGCAGGCAAGAGGTGGTGGTGGGAACCTGGTGCAACTACGGCACAGTCCCCTGCCTGTCCATCCCCAAAACGTGTCCCTGGACATGGCAGATTTGAGATGATGTTGAAAATTTGCATCTGGAAACCATCTGGAGCAGACAGAGGATGTGAACCTTCACATACATCAGTCAGGCAACCCAAGGATGTCGCTCCTCCAAGATAGGGGGGATCGAGAAGCTGCCACCCCAAACAGATGCTCCATATCGAATGGTCAAAGCCCTCCACATCATGTTGCTTCCTTAGTCTGGCATCACAACAAGATTGTGTTCCCAGCCACCTGGAGACACTATTATGATTTGTGGTGCAACCTCTGATTTGTTCTTTGAAGCGTATCCATTTCCCCTTTTTTCCCCAGCAAAACTCACAGAAGCTCAAAGCACAATTACGCAAGACCTGCAGAAAGTATCAGAAATGTAGAGGTGCACAGAGAGGAGACTGAATGGTTTGAAAGGAGATTAAGAGATTGAAAACAGTCCGTGACTCTCCAGGCCAGGTGCTGCTCTAGCATTCCACACAGGGATGGATGGTCCACCTACGACTGCATTGGTGAGACCTCACCTTGAGTCCCATGTTCAGTTCTGGGCACCTCACTTGAAGAAAGATGCAGCCAAGCCAGAGCAAGTCCAGAGGAGAGCGACAAGAATGATCCGTGGGATGGAAGGGAAGCCCTACCAGGAAAGGTTGGGGGAACTTGGGATGCTCAGCCTGGAGAAGAGGAGGCTGAGGGGAGACATGATTCCCTCTTCAGATACCTGAAGGGCTGTCATAGGAAGGAAGGAGCCAATTTATTCATAGCTGCTTCTGAAAGCAGATCTAGAACCAATGGGGACAAACTATAAGAGAGGAGATTCCAGTTGGATATCTGAAAAAAATTCCTGACGGTGAGGGCGGTTCAGCAGTGGAACAGATGCCAAGGGAGGTGGTGGACTCTCCTTCACTGGGGATCTTCAAGCAGAGGCTCCACCAGCACCTGTCGGGGATGATCTAAGAGGATTTCCTGCTGCAGGCAGGGGGTTGGACTAGATGACCTACTAGGTCCCTTCCAACTCTAGGATTCTGTGATCACAAGCTAACATGCTTTCCCCCTGCATTTTGTTTCTGTACATGGCTTGACAACCCTGGGTTAATGGCCATGGATGAACCTCTGAGCCTTCTCCGTAAATCTGTTTCCCCCCCCTTTCAAAGACCCAAGCACAGCTCTTCTGACAGTCCTCATGGAAAAATGCTGAAACAATGAAGCGTGTGGCGGAGTCTCCAACTCTGCGCATGATGTGGCAGGAAGCCCAGGGTCTGCCACTTAGTGTCCAGTTGACAAGAAGTCAGGATTAGTCCTGCAGTCAGGATTAGGAAGATCTCAACAACACTTGACGTGCAAAGTGGTCCCTAGTGGAAGAATGATGGAAGGGCCGGGTTTTCAACACCATTTCTGGCCTTCTTCCAGCCTAAAATTAAATAGAAAGGCTCAGGATGTTTCAGCCATAAGCAGGTTACTCTAGATGGCTTCAGAAGTGCAGAACCCAGCAGTGACCCATCACTCAAGGATGCGTTCACACCAGCAGTGCAGCCACCCTGGCATTGAATTCAGTGCATAACCTGTGCATATCCTCCAAATTCACCACAAGGGATTCTTCCTTTCCCAGCAAAGCCACCAGCATCAGACAAAAGAATCCCATCCCATTGGGGATGAATCCCATTGAATCCCACTGACACCAAGCCGGCATCCACAGGCAGCTAGTCTGGGAAGCCGGTCCAAAAATGTGGCTCTCCTACTGAGAACTAACAAAGTAATCATTAGAATACAAATCTTCTTTGTAAGATTAACGTTGCAATCTTAAAAATACTTTCCTGGGAGTAAGACCTGTTGAACAATTACTTTTCGGAAGACATGGTTAGGATTGTGCTCTAAGGCATAATACCACCCAGTGTTTCCACTTCAAAGGCACCCAGAGCACCCGACGCAATGGAGAACTAAGGACACAAACCTAACCATGTCTACTCAAATGTAAGCCCCGTTGTGTTCAATAGGTCTTACTCCCAGGAAAGTGTCTTTAGGATTGCAGCCTAACAAAGGAAGCAGTGGCATAAATAGGGGGTGCAGCACACACTGGCTGATGCGCCCAAGGTTTGGGCTAAAATTGTGATCCCAGTCATGCCATGGGATGTGTTTTTGACAGCATTAAATGGTAAGAAAAGAGTGAAGTATCTCCTTTCTATTAAAAGTTTTGGCCAAAAAACCAAGAAAACAATAAAATGCATGGAGCCTTCTGGAAAGTGAAAGTAGCTGTATTGCATGTTTACTCATGAGAAGGAAACTCGCCTCAGTTCATTGCATTCAACCCTACAGAAAGCAAAAGGAAGCTTCCATTATTTTTATAACTTCCATTATTTTATTTTTCATTTTTCTATGTCCTTGAAAAGAGGAGAACAGGGTTTCTAGCACACCACCCTCTTTGCTTAGAAATCACTGCCCTGGTGGGTCACAATTCGACAGCCACATGGATGCCCCACATGTACAAGCTCCATCCATGTACAACAAGCTGGGACCATCCACACTATCAAGACCTTTGCTTTGGCACCTGGGAGAGATGTCGGAGCAGACTTTGCTGGGCCTGGTGGACCAAGATCTCCAGGGGAGGAGACCTCCTCTGGACAGGGTCCCAGTTTGTCAGCCTGCTGGCTCTTTTTCCCCACTGACCAACTAGACACCACCCAGTTGAGGGACTATAACATGGACTACAGCAAATCTATAGAACATCTGTGGGCACCAAGCACTTCCTCCCACAATGCATGACTAAGTGATACAAGAAGTGCTGAGAACACCACAAGCTTAGGTGGCTTTTCAAAAAGGATTAGGCACAGAAAGCAGGGCAATGGACACATATTTGTCATCACTACCCAGACAAACAGGGGGAGGTGGACATCTTCCAGGGCTGGCCAGAATCTTCTTGGGCCCAGGATGGCTTTCTAAATACTGTGCCCAGAACAACTGTGGGTGTAAAAAAGTCCCCCTCAATCTTTGTCCCCCACTGGTCTGCAGAGCTATCTTGCTAAGCACACTGGATAGAGTTGATTTTATGGCAAGATGGGTCAGGACGGGTGACGAAGAGGAGAAGAATCCACTGCAATTCTTGGATCCACTCCAGAATTCACACAAGAAGTGGCTCTGGCCACATTTTGTTACTGGAAGGACAGCCACATCTGTCAGTGACAACCCAGTCTTTGACCAAGGTCTGGTCACTGTTAAGTCTTCAGTGATGCTAAGGCTGCAAGGTGGCCACTGACCTCTATTTCATTAAGGGGTTGCACTGGCAAGCCAGGGCAGGAGTGAGATTCATGCACACAAATCTTGCAACCCTTAAGGGGCAAACTGAGCCACAGAAGAAAACCACTCCTACTGATCACCTGCTAGGTGACCAAAGGTGATCACCGGCTAGTTACTGAAGAGGGCCGTGGATGGCGCAAGTGGTTAAGACGCTGTGCCGGTTAACCAGCAGGCCAGGGTTCGAGACCCAGGTTGGTCCCCACAAGACAAGGTGAGCTCCTGTCCTTAGCCCAACTCTACGACGCCAGCTGGATCCAAACGTATTGGCTCTGCCTTTCCATTGGAGTAATTCAGTGGCGTGGAGAGGGGGGATTTGCTGCTTGGGGAACAGCCTCTCCTCCATAACAATCCAACCCAGGCTTTCATGCTTCGCATGCAGCGTATGCAGCACCGAGCACGATACCAGAGTCTTCCAAGACTGAGGGAGGCCTGCTGTTGAACAGGAACATCAGGAAAACATCAGTAACCAGTGGCAAGAGTCACTGCCTGGTGGTGCCCAAGCCTTCCTCCCCCTTGCTGGTTGAAGTATCAGGGACAAACCCCACCACCACAAGCCTTGGCTGTCTATGATATCCAGTTCCTGAACCACCAGAACCAACTGCACTGCCCACAAGAGCAGCTGTAGAAATGGTCCCACATCTTGAGCAGATGTGAGATCCATCTCAGAGGTGAAAGGAGGCGCACCCTGACACTTGAAGAACATGTCTGTCATGCAAAAGGCTTCTCCAGGAACGACAGCCCCGCCGGGTGTCTATTCGAAGAAGCAGCCGAACCGCTTCAAAGTCTGTGATCTCAGTTTAGGAACCTGAAAACCAAAATAGAAGAATTAGTCCCCTCCTGCACACAGGACTCGCCAGCAGCACTAAATATAAGCCTCCTGGAGGGGGGAGAAGCCTTTTCACAAACATTCCCCTACCAGTTAGAATTTCCAGTCTTTCCAGGTAGTCATCATGCCGAAGAAGTGGCGGGGATAAAGCCTGCAAACCTCAAAGCAGCCCACAAAGTGGAGGATAGTCGACGTTCATCAACACAATGCAAGAGATACTATTTCTGTACTCATCACAAACAACCATTAATGACTTGTGTATGTCAGACAGACAGACAGACAGACAGACGTAGGAAGTTAGGAAGGAAGGAAGGAAGTTAGGAAGGAAGGAAGGATGTGGTGAGAGGGAAGCTTAAAAGCCCAAGAGAACCCTATTTCATTCACCTGCGTCCCCTGTTGAATATCAGGGTATGACTTTTTTTCAACCAATTACCTCTGTACTTTCACTGCTAGAGAGACATACCCTACAATCCAGAGTAACTATGGAATTATTATAAGAGACATTATGTGCACCTGTAGTTACGGCACCACCTAGTGAAAACCTATGGGAAATTCATACTGCAATCCAGAGTAAATTGTTCTTACTCTGGAGCAAGGACTCCCCGTAGTTACTCTGGATTGCGCCCAAATATTCAAAAGGCTGCAACTGCAAGTCCCCCACTGCAAAAAACAGAACCATAACATTTAGTGCCACATCACATTTTTAGGGTACCGAGAAATGCTTCACATTTATCATTCTTTATGGATGTCCTTGCACCCTCAAAGGCCAATCCTGATACCCCTGAACTCATGGTACAGTCCAAACTTGGCACTGGCCAGCAAAAGACCAAGGCAAGGACCAAAATACCAGACCTGAGAACAATACAGGTCCAGCCTTGCTAAACTCAGATTTTTATACACGGATTTGACTCAAGACGAATATCCACTGCAAATCAGATTCAAAAAACTGCTTTTCTACTATTGTAGAGAGGCAACCATGAAAGCAACCATTCCAATTTTCAGTCCCAGAATCAAACCCCTACAGCAGTGATTTTCAACCTGTGGGCCGTGGCATACTGGTGTGCTGCAGATGTGTGCTCAGGTGTGCCATGAGAATTTGGGGAATGTCATTAATTAATAGGAAAATTGGGGGGTCTAAATAGAATGGTGTGCCTCGTCAAAGGTAAAAACAACTGATGGTGTCCCTTGACAATTTCAGTGCCTTGTTAGTGCACCATGCGATGAAAAAGGTTGAAAATCAAAGCCTTTCAGATACTGAGGTGGCTATAAGGTGCAATCGATGAACCTAGGAGTGGGTCCTTAAACCTATTTTTCCACTGTTTTCTTTACACATTGATTTATTTTCATCCATGGGCGGTGCCGGAACGGAACCCTTTTGGATAACAAGGGATACCTGTAATTCCCAAACAGTAAATCAAGGCACGTAAGCATGTACATGCAAGTAGATAAATAGGTACCACTACAGTGGGAAGGGGAAAGAACCGCATTCTGTGCATCAGTCACGCCGGCCCTATGACCATGGAAGTGTCCTCAGACAATGCTGGCTCTAAAGGCTTTGAAATGGGGATGAGCACTGCACCCTTCTCTCGGTCACAACTAGCAGTAAAACCTGCGGGACACCTTTAACTAAGTCAAGGCACATGACCGTACCAGATACCTGACCTTAATTAAAGGACGTTGTGAGTCGAAGAACCTCTGTGCAGAAAGTGGTTCCCTGCAGCACCATAAAGCATGATTCACCCACCGCTCTGGTCTCAGCTCCTTCCAGGCAGCTTCAGGTGCGGATGGGGCGACTCAGTCATCCACTGAATTATGTCCCCCTCCCACCTGTTGATCTCCCCATGACTTTCCTTTCTTTGGCGCTTCAACTCTTTCCAACCACTCAGAGGGCAGGCAGATTTGAACTTCTGACACTGTGGGGTGCACTCTTTGGGGTAGAAGAGGGAAATCCAACTGTTCACCTGTGAGTTCGGGGAACAGCGCACATCCACGATCCTAAATTGGGGAAACTGTCCTAGACATGTTGCAGGACAAAACCTCCTGAAATACTTTTGGGAAGGAGTGTGTGATAACGCTCGCTTTTGCAGGCGATGTGCTACACACACCGGACCTCCTGGAAGTGGAAGGCAGATGTGCCCCATTTCAGATCACCTAGAAAAGAGGTGGGAGAAGGGAGAACAGTTGTTTGTTTTAATTATCTTATGTAGATTTGCCTACAACTGGTTCTGCCAGTGAGCGGGGATTGCCAAATCTCATTCAAGAGAAACATCTGTGCGTTCTCCCCCGTCGAGTGGGTGGGGGAGAGCTGCACACGGCTCTTCCTCTTGGAGAAAACAACTGCTTGGGGTGCAACGCTTTGGAAGAATCTTGTTTTCTTCCATTTGGGAACAAGACAAGGAGAGAGGCGACGAGGCTCCCTCCTGATATCTGGGAATCTGGCGAGTCCAAGGATCCCACAACAAAATGGCAACACCCCATTGGGAGCAGACTGCAGCCCTCCATCTAGACAAGGACCTCCAACGGATCTGTGAAAGGCTTCGACAGGCTTTGGGGAATTCTTTCCTTCCCCACCTGCCTCCTCACACCAGATCTGGCCATACGTTACAACCAAGTGTTGGGCTGAAGCATCTAAAGAAGTGTCATTTAAGTCTAGAAGCTAATGGGACTTTTTTGGAAACTAGATCTTCCTTGGGAGGAAGCCTGAGCATCCTTTGAGTTCACTTGTCTGCAGCTTCAGAGCCACACCTGTTGCAAGACTGGTCTTTGAAAAGGTGGGCTGGTCCCATAGCCGAGGCTGGATCCGTCAACAACAGCTTTCAGTGGGGAGGTGTGGGGTGTTTTTTTTCTTTCGAGGAGAAGCCAGGAACACAAGGAAAGTTCACAGGGAACGCCCAGCCTCACCCTGGCAGGGCATGGAACACGTGCTCTCTCCTCCCCTTCCCCTTGGCATCCTTGGAAGCGGTGACTTCGGCTCTCACAAAGTCCATTTGCTGTTAAATCCTTTACTCCTAATGTAGGGTTGCCATAATTCTCTTCCACAAAACTGGCACAAGACCCCACGTCCAACTGGCCAGTATGTGAACGTTATCCCTGAAAACTGGGACGGTTCTTCAGGTCATACGGAAATGCTGTATAAGGCTCTGGCTGCAACCCTAAAAACACTTTCCTGGGAGTGAGACCAGGAACCCAGTGAGACCCAATGAACACAATCTGAATACTTTTGAGTAGACATGGTTAGGATTGTGCCCTATGTCTAAATACCTGCAGGGGTTTGTTGGTTGAATTATTATTGAACAAAAAAATATGTTAAATAAAAGAAGTTTTAAAACGTTTACAATGGTTTAAAAACAGCTTTTCTTACTGTTGTCGGACCCCCAAATCCAGACTAACTACGGGAGCATGTAAGAGACTTTGGTCTTCACTGTGTGAGGCTACCTCAAAGCCATCACACAAGATCTGTCACATACCCCCAAATCCTATGGGAGCCCTATAAGAGATTTTGTGTGCACCTGTAGTTACTGCACCACCTAGTGAAAACCTATGGGAAATTCATATTGGAATCCAGAGTAAGTTGTTCTTACACCGCAGTAAGGACGCCCTATAGTTATTCTGGATTTTGCCCAGAGGCAGTTAGTAATTAGAAATGCAAAGGACCCCTTGCCTTTTCCTGTCCCAGCTGACAAATGGAATGACTGCCTACATGCCTGCCTCTCTACAATAGTAGAAAAGCAGTTTTCAAAACTGATTTGCAGAGTCAAATCCGAGTATTTTTTTAAAAAATCAGCGTATAACAAGGTTGGAGCTGGGCTTAGCTTTATCTTGAAATATCTCCCTCTCCAAAAAAGTCCTCCCTGAGAGGCTCAAAGCACCCCTTGCATTTTGGGATAAATGGGGCAGGCTGCAGCGGTGGGAAGGGAGAAAGAGGGAGCAGGGGAGGCAGGGCACAGCGAGCCCCAAGTCTCCCAATCAACACCTCTGGGAGCAACTAGCAGGAGCTTGAAAAAGCACTTTCACATTTTGGGACTCTTTGGCAGGGTGGGGCATCGTGCAATTAAACTTTTAATAGGTCATTGTAACCTAAGAGATCCTTCCAGTTGGGTTGGTTCCTACACTGTCATTAGAGAGGAAAGAGGATGACAGGTATTCATCCAGGAGCCCTGAAGTCACTCCAGGACCTGAAAACAAAAAGATAAAGCAGACTACTTAAGTAGCCAGATGAGTTCTTAATGCCTTCTGAATCTGGGCCAATTAACTCAACCCCAAAGAGCCAAGGGTGGCTGAAGCTGAGCTGCAACGGGCAAGCGTCAACCCCTCAACAACACCATACACTGCACTCCGAGAAGTTGAGTCCTTCATTGTTAAGGTTGAAATAATTCTCTTCTACAAAACCAGGACAGGGTCCCGTCAAACGCAATTCCCCCAAACCGGAACAGTCCCAGTTTGGGGGGAAATATGGCCACCCTATGCTTAGTGTGTGTGCTCAGGATAACAGTCCAAGATGGCCATTTGATTCTGCGGAAACCTCTGCACACTTGGCTTCCATGGAGGTTCTCAAAGTAGGCTGATGTCAAGAGGACCAACCACACCAACCAGAACTGGGCTGGTCTGGATTATGGCTGCAATCCTAAAGTCACTTTCCTGAACACAATGGGGCTTACTTTTGGGTAGACATGGTTAGGTTTGTGCTCTTTGTCTGCATGGCAGGGGATGCAATCCAGCCAAAACCATTAGGACACCAACCTATGCCTTGCCTTTCATGATGGTCCGCAGAAGGCCTGTTACAGCACTCATCTTCCAGCTGAGAATGAGCTGTTCACACGTCCCATGCTCCAATTTTACTGACCCCATAAACTGTTCTTATTCAGTGCCCTGCAAAATTGCAGTTAATGTTCATAGGGAATACTTTGGGCAACTCATTTGCACCTGTGATTTGAACTAACGCTGCCACCTCCGTGCTGTAGGACGGCACAAAATAGCCTTTAACACAGAAGATAAGGAGACAGCAGAGCTTGCAAACCTTCCCTGACCAAATCATCTGACCTTATCTTGGAGGCCCAAGTCTCAGTGATTTGCAGTACAGAAGAGAAGTGCAAGTGAAGAAGCAGAGGATGTGGTCAGACTCTGAACCGCACAGGAGGACTTGCCACTCTTCAAGACTTATACCCAGCAGGACCTCATCCAGCTCCAGCATTTGCCACAAAGCGCATATTCTTGAACTGGGCTAGAGGAACACTTGGAAAATGTTTGACTACTGACTACCAAAGGGCTCTATGCAATCGCTCAAGAGGGACAGTAATTTTCCACCGGCTTCTAGGAATAGGTTTGTTGCAATCTCTTGACTCACCGCCCTCATGATCTCACAGCCTCTCCAACCCGATCCATGGGAAACACAGCTTGGAACAACCCACAGGCTCCCTTTGTAATCCTTTCCCATCTGAGCTGCAAGCATCTGATCAGCACCTCCAGCATGTCTTTCTGCCCACCAGCCTTCTCAACAGCCCCCTGCCCAGTGGGGGGCTTCAGGGGGTTCTCACAGGTTCTATAGAACCCTTTGCAAATGAGTGCCTGGTTCTGAGAACCGGTTACTAATGGGACATAGAACCTGTTGTTAATTGATTTGAATCCCACCACTGGTTATGGCATATGGTCACCCTGGAAAGTAGGTTCTCTCTGACCCAGGAGCTTTCCCCAAGACTGCCACAAATGTATGCAGACTGGCTGCTGCTGTAAAACTGCAAGAAGATTGCACTCTGCACATCCTCAGAAGCACACTGATAAACACTTCTGCTCTAGTAAATCTTACCCTAGCATTGGAAGCAAGTTCCACCAAGTCCTACCAAGTCCAGCCTCAGTGTTCCCAGGCGTCCTCTCCTTTGCAGGCCCTTCCAACAGATGGGATGCTCAAGCCAACAAACTCTGAAAGTTCACATTACAGAAACGGAACCGAAACCCAGTTTTGTCCCCATGACCCAACTCTTGGCTTACCGTCCACGTTGCCGACTTGGCAGTGCTGGACTGCTGAAATGAAACATCAAAGCTGTGCGGTCCTGGGTAGTCTGTGTTGGACGGGATGGCCGGGGAGGGCGAGAGGGCGTCAAAGGTGGAGCTGGGCTGCGCGTAGGGCGAGGGTGCCGTCACGCTGTTCTGCGCATGCTCCGTGTTGTATGGACTGGTGGAGGAAGAGCCATTTTGGATCTGCTGGTCCATGCTATTTAGGAGCCCCAGGTTTGTATACTGCGGCTGAAAGAGAGCAAAAAGGAACATAAGTAGGTGGAAAACTCTTTGTGAAAGTGAGAATTCAGGACTTCCAGAGCTCGAGGAGCCTTAATATGGTTCTGAAAATGAAACCATATTCAGAAAGTGATCCCTGCTTTTTTAAAAATAGTCCTACAAAGCCGGGTCTTCAAAATACATACACCCATCTGGGTATTAATCTCAATAGGATTACTGAGGGCAAGAATTTTAACAAGAAGCTCCCCAAGAGAATACCGTTCAGGTGTTGCTTCTTTTATTTACTTCCGAAAACATGCCAACCTCCATCTCCTCCATTTCCAGAGAGTCAGAGGGGTGAACAAAGTAAACATCATACCTTATAAAACAAAAATTGGGAAAGGAAGGACTGGATCAACCACCTCAAACTCAGCGACCAAAGTGATCGGCAGGAATTTGTCTGGCTTGCCCAGGCATAGGAAGGGGAGGCAGAGGTGGTCAAGGACAGAAGGGAGTTCCAGGCATAGGGTTGCCATAATTCTCTTCCACAAATCAGGACAGGACCCTCTGGCACACTTGCCAGTATGTGAACACAATTCCCCCAAACTGGGACATATGGTAACCGACTCTGAGTGTGCAATCCTCCCCAATTTAAGCCAGTCTAACTCACCCATCTTCCCATTCCCGTAGTGGTGTGGGGAGGCCAACGCATGTCTGTGCACTGGCCTAACCCGACACCAGGAGTGGTGCAAAAGTGCCATACGGGACTTTGGCATGCCCCAGGCCAACATGGGACTTTGTACTGGCATAACTGGGGGATAGAATTGCAGCCACAGCCTTCCGGTGCACTGTTGGGGCTTCGGGGATTAAATGTGCTGGAGGGCAGCCACGCATCTGCTTCGTCACATCCAAGATCTGGTTTGCTAATCACTAATGAGTGATTAGTATATGACTGCTGATTCACACATGCCAGTCACCACCTGGGGAACTGGACGGCTGAACCAGGGCAAAACTGCTGGAGGAAAGTTGCCAAGTCACTAACCCCGAACCACCTGCCTCCCCAAACAGCTGCTTCCACCAGGAAATCAGCGCTTCGCAATCAACTCATCTTAACCAAACTAAGCATGCACACAAGTATGCATGCAAGAGGCGCACCGTCAACTGGAAGCAACGCTTTGCTTGCAAAAGGAAACAAAAATGCCAGCTAAGAGCAAAAGCACATGCTATCCTGGTCTGATTGGGGGTGCAATATATCATGTGCCCAGCTCAGGTGAGGCATGGCTGCAGGTGGCAAACAGCAGGGCAGGAAGGCCAGGGAGAGATCCTGGAGAGAGCCCGAGGCTGGGGGACGAAGATGATGCTTGTGGATAGTGGATGAAGATGATGTTAACTGAACCTTTACTGCAAGTCGAGGCTTTTGGGGAATCCAGAGACATCCCCAAAGTTCAAGGTGGAGACCCAGGGTGTGGCTTGCAGTCCAGAAAAAGAAAGCCCCACATAGGTTGGCAAGATGTGGCTCATCATGAACCCCATAAATAGGGTTGCCATAATTCTCTTCCACAAAACTGGGACAGTTTGTCCCATTTGCCAGTATGTGAACACAACCCCGCAAATTGGGATTGTCCCTGTTGTGGGGGACATATGGCAACCTTACCCATTAAGGGGGGTCACGTTCCAGAGACCAACACACTGTCCTGGCACACTAAAACTGTCTAAGCGTATCATCAGTTTTTTGACAGTTGGCAAGGCACCATGCTGCGATTGGCCCTACTAATATTATTAGTAGTATCAGTAATATTAATAATAATAAGATCCTAAAAAATATGATCCTTTCCTGAACTGCTGTGGCACACCTGCAGACCGTGTGCAGCACGCCAATGTGCCACAGCGCACTGGTTGAAAAAGAGCTGCTTTAGGCATTAAGGGAGACGCCAATAACTTCAGCAAAAGGATCTCACCAATACTTTGCTACACACCCCATCACAGCTGGAAATACAGTAGGAGAAGATTACTGTGAAAGTATTTTTAAGGGTTCCCCCCCACAACAGTGTCGCAGAAGCAACGCTTCCATGCATCTCGCCTCTCCGCGCATTGCTAAGAAGCTCTGCGCGCAGCAGATGATGCCTCGCAAATAATAGTAAACTGGAAAACAAACTAGAACTATGGCAGCCTCGTCATTCCGCGCAAGCCAGAAGCCATCTGTCTAGATGGTGGAGAGGGGAACAGCCATTCCAGAGCATGGATTCCGGCACATTCCACCGCCTCCCTGCTAGCTATTTAAATAACCATTAATCCTTTCCTTGACAGGAGCAGCTGGTCGACTGCCTTTCTTTCTGTGCCGGCCTAACCCTCTGCCCCCACCTGAGTCCCCTCTCCCTGGCAGGTGCAGCAGTCGGTCCAGGTGATGCACCCTGGTCCGAGATGGCTGAGCCCCAGGCCAGAAAAGGTCAGGGAGCGGCTTCCACCCAGGGGTCAGCCTCTGATGTGCACCAAACACTCGGCTAACCATCAGATAACTCTCTTGGAGACACACGCCTTCCGACAAGGGACAATTAGAAGGGGACAAAAACCCCATGGAATTTGCCTCCTCGGGAACAGCCGATCCCACTTCACCAGTGGCTTAGCTGGGGAGGGGGCAGAAGAGATAGTCTTGGAGGGAGCCTCAGTGCAAGGGGTCCTTCTCCTTTGGAGCCGTTCCAAGCAGGGGTAGCAAAACTGACCCATATGTTTTGCTTCCCCTGCCTGGAATGGCTCGGAAGGAGAGGGACCCTTTGCACTGAGGTTCCAAGATGGTTTACTCTCCAAGACTGTTTACTCTGCCCCCGTTAGCTATGCCACCACCTGTCCTTGTTCTTCAGCACTTCAGAGGAGCTCCAGATCTTCTCTACATATTGTGCAATCTCTTAAATCCTAGTCTATTGACTTGCAAAATCAGGTGGGCTGCCTCGGTGGCGCAACACAGCCTTAAGAAGTTCAGCACACTCATGTGCACAACTCCCCGTGATGCAAAGAAGCTGCAAGGTCACAGAGGTCACATGCACATACATGTGGAATTGGGGGCCACACCTTGTTCAGTTCTCTCCACCTGCCAGGCCTTTTCAGCAGATCAGTTCATTGAGGACAACCAGAGCTGCCGTGCACCGCCATGCAATGGCAAGACATGGGCAGAACACACAGGAATAAGGAGTAACATTCGACCTCTTCTGACAGAGTGGGGGCACCGTGTGTCAGATCCCACAACCCCATAAGGCATGAGTCTTGTTGGATTGGGCTGATCATGGAGCCACCAAGCTCAGAACACCCTGGGGGGAGCCCTGGAGAGAAGAGGGGCTGCTTCCAAAACAGGGATGCTGAACGTTGTGTCAGGTGAAGTGGTAGGGATGCTCGGTGCCTCTAGTCATGGTGCCCACTGGTGGGGCCTGCTACCCACTACCCAGTGGTGGCTAGTGGTGCCAGCTACCCATAGTGCCCACATCCAAGTGATACCCACAGGTGCCTCATTCCCAGTGGTGCCCACCTGAACACAGCAGTGTCTGCCAGTGCCCACCCATGCCCAATTCCCACTGGGCAATATATTTCAGAATATTCAGAATATTCTTTAAATTTTACTCCTGCAATTCCACTAGTTGGAAAATCAAAACCCTTGATAGCAAATAGGTGTGCCCTGCCAACCAGCAAAAACTGATGGCAATTTTAGTGGCTTTCTGAGTGTGCCACGAAATGGAAAACGGCTGAAAATCACCGTACTAGAACTTCCTTCCCAGATGGCATCAGGAAAAGGAGCTCTTTCCACCGTGGAGAAGTGGCAATACCGTTCCCGACTCTTCACAGGGCAACATGGGATCAAATGAGCCATGGACACAAGGAGGGCTGGGCTGCTTCAACCTTTTTTTTTGGGGGGGGGGGGGGATGTGTATACTGCAAGCTGTGAACCAGCAACTGGATACTGCAATGGACACTAGAGAAGATGGTGTTAAGAAATTAAATCTGCATCCTCAGTGTACAGAGAAGGGAACTCTGCAGATCAGAAGACGGGTGGCCAAGTGCAGGTCACGGCCGGACTGTGGCCTCCATGTTCAGTTTGTGGAGTTTCTGGGAAGCCTCTATCTAGCCTAACTAGGAGATGCTTGACTGGGCAAGGGACCCTCATCCAGTGTTCTTACAGGGAGTGATGCTAGTTTGCCTCCTCGTGGTGCACGAGGGGTCCTGCTACCCCAACCTAAACACCAAAACAAATCTTTTAACTATTCAGGTCTAACCTTCTTATACACGGATTTGACCAAACCAGGATGACCATACAGAACGGAGGACAAATTGCTCTGCCTTTAAGGTTTGCACAGAAGAGGGAATTCAGGCAGGTACAGCTCTACTTAGAAGGGTTTAAAAAGCAGCACATGCCTAAATTCCCACTTCTATGCAATGCTTTTAGCACTCTGTCCTCCATTCTATATGGTCATTCTATATGGTCCATTCTATATGGTCAACACAGAATGGCCACTGCAAATCAGTTTAAAAAAAAACCTGCTTTTCCAGTACATTCCATTCTTCTGATAAGCCAGGCAAAAGTGGAGGCCTCTCTACAACAGTAAGAAAAGCTGTTTTTTTTAAACAACAGGATTCTTTTTTTCAACACCAGATATGCCTGCACCCCCAAATCTCCAAGCCTACCCTGAACCTGACTGGGGTTTGAACTTATCAAATATTATCCTGGTATGATTCTTCAAATGGGAAGCACAACATCACTCAGGAAGGCAAGATAAAAACCTTGACTGCTACAAATCCAGGCCAGACACAAACTCCAAATGACCCAAGAACAATCCTGTATCATTAGACCAATAACCACTGTCTGGTTGTACAAAGACAGGACTCGGGAGCAGAACGGCAAAAGACAAGTGTGTGGCTTTCGATGTTTGTGTATGCGCAATTGCGTGCATTGATCAACTACACTACACTGGGCGGCTGAAGAACGCACAGGCAAACCGCGTCCACCAACACGCATGCAGAGATGTCTTGAGATGCTCTAAGACTGCATCTCATTGCTTGTTCTCCCCCATGCAGCTGTAGCCGTGCCACAAGGCCAAGCCATACATGATGTTCAATGTAGCGCAGCATAGCAAGAGGCTCATCTTTACTTGCAAGTAGCAGATGCAAGGTGGGGAGAAGTGGGGGCTACTAGTGAGGGGTCCTATGTTGTTGTCCCATCAAAAATCCACTCCCTCCCAGTAGCTACTCAACCATGTTTTAATAGCTGGAAATGAATAGCATTTGCTGTTACTAAACCTTCAGTGTCCCAGTGGGGGGGGGGGGGGGGGAGAGAGATTTTTCAATAGGAAGCAAATGTGGTGGTAAAGGGTTAAACCTGACTCCATATCCCTCCTTGCACAGTTTTCAGGTGCTTTTCCTTGTGCATTTGGGGTGATTTCTGGGCAAACATGGAATGGCCATCCGGTGAGTTAGAATTTTTCCACTAGTGGGAATCCAGAGGACTAAACCCAAATCCAGGCACGGCGGCCTCTATTGTAGGGTCTGCTCCCCACCCCACACTTAGGATTTATTCTGCATTTATGACAGTTTCCGCGTCAATGAGAGCTGGCTGTAAAAAGAAGGAGATGTAGTTTTAAAACTTAAACCTAAAATTTAAACCTTAAACTTAAACCTTAAAATTATTTGGTTCAGTTGCTGGTATGCAATGAGATACAGATTGCAGGATCGAGATATACATGTTTCCAGTGCGCAAGCATGATGATGATCATATTTTTTTTAATTGAAAAAATGTGCACAAAAAGAACCGAACAAGACAGCTGCACATGCAGGACCCTAATATGATTAGGGTTATCTCCAAAGCTTTAGGCACATTTTTCAAGATGAGTTAAACTTCCACTCGACACCGTCTGAGCTGCAAATTATCTGCTTTTAACTCAAGTCAGGTAATGCAACATCAGATATATTGAACTTTTTCCTTTCCAAGAGACCCCCCCCACCCCGCACCGTCTGCAGCCGAGTCCCATCTAAATAAGCAGAGCCCCAGGGGCTGAATGCTTGCCATTTTTGGTTTCTACCACCTGCCTTTAGGTTTGCAATAAAGATATAGCTTGTTTAAGGTCAGGATTATCAAAGAAAACACACACCCCAACCGTCTTCCCAGTAGGGAAACAGGAGACGGGATATAGGACAAATTATTGCTAAAATTTGTAGGTTTCTTAACCATTTATTATAGTTTTAGAAAGAAACATAAAAACAGACCCAGTGTAAGATAAAAAGTGTAAATAATATTACTTTTATATAATTATATTATAGTATTATTATTATTACCCAGTGTAATAATAAAAAGATAAACAGGTCCTAAGAAACTGGATAGTTGGGTTTTTCCATTACAGCCTCCCACATCAATACTGGAAAAAGGATATTCAGAGTTTATTCAAAATTACATTTAGGCTGCAATCCTAAAGACACTTTCTTGTGAGTAAGATCCATAGAACACAACAGGCTTACCTTTGAGTAGATACGGTTAGGATTGCACTTTTAGAAACACACCTAAATTGGTCCAGTTTTACATGCACACAGTACCATCAATTGATCGATCGATCAATCGATCAACTGTGCATCACTGCAAAGGATGGCCAGAATTGAGTGCAGAACAGGACAAGGAGCACAATCCTAACCTTGTCTACTCAAAAGTCAGTTCCACTGTGTTTAATGGGTCTTACTCCCAGGTAAGTGTCTTTAGGATTACAGCCATGGACAGAACCAGCAATAAAATTTAAAAAATAACATCATTTTTAAAAGAAATAAAACTAATTAGAACTATTATTAATTAAAACAAACCATTGAACGTTCAGATTTGATTCCACTCATTCTCAGAGCTATCGTTTCCCAAAAGCAAGACCATCATAAAGATTATTTTGTGACAGTCCGCAACTAATACTACAGTATTATATTAAAGTATTAGAAGGCAACCATATATAAAATATAAAATAAACCATGTTTAAAATATAAAAACACGAGCCAGGGACTATAATGCCATTTCTTTCTGCATGAGGTTCCCATCCTCAGTGGGTGGACGTGTGTCGGTATTTATTTACTTACTGTGTTTTTACCCCACCTTTGAGGACGTGTCTAGAGGGGGAAAAACCTCAAAGCTTTGAAGGTAGGAATGGCTGATGGCAGGAAGTAAAACTGCTTGTGCCAAGATAAGGATGGGGACGACCCACGGCGGCAATAACCTTACAATACTGCTTACAGCACAATCCCATACATGTTTACCCAGTGCTGTATTCTATGGGATTTACTCCCCAGAACAGAGATTTTGAACCTGTTTTCACTGATAAGGTGCTAAAATTAACAAGGTATCCTATTGGGCTTTTTCTTTTTTTTAAAGTTTTTTTAAATTGACAAGGCACGCAATGCTGCTGATAGGGGGCTCAAATCCCCCAATTGCCCACGACACACCTGCAGAGCCTCCGCTGCGCACCGGGTGCCACGGCACAGTGGTTGAAAACCCCAAGACTCCTCAACTCTATGAATTGAGATTAGGATTTTAATCCAAGTTCATTAAGAACTTTCCTATTCTCCAAATCCAATGACCTTATTTGGCCCACAGAGGATCGTGATGAACTCCGAAACATTTTGAAACGTCCCCTCCGCACCTCTCCTCGGTTTCTAGACGTCACTTCCAAAGTGAGATTTGTACTCATTTATTGATCCAAGGAAAGGATCGTCCTATTCACACTACGCAGGAAGCAGAAGGTCAACAAGTGAACAACTCCTTCCAGGGGAACAATATGCAATATCAAGAAAGGAATACAAGAGAGCCACCGGTTGATCAGTTATACTCAGTTACATATTTTATTGGGCACTTTGTCATGCAAAATATAATAATTATTGACCTCGTCATCATTAATGATGCATTAAAGGTAGTCCACTGTCATTAGTATTTTACTACAGATGAACAAACCATCCAAGAGGCAACCTGACAAATGATGGAACTTGGGCTGGGACTCCCAGAATTTGATTTTTCACACTGCCCTTTCTATAAGGAACTCAGGATGGTGTACATGGTTCCTTCTGACCTCACAACAACCCTGTGAGGTAGGGTCAGGCTGACAGTGGCTGGCCCAGGGCCAGCCAGGCTGGTTCACGGCTGAGTGAGGATTTGAGCCTTGATCTTCCAGGTCTCAGTTCAGCACCAGAACCGCGGTATTTTCCTGGCTCTCTAAATCCATATCATTATCTATGGAGAGGGGTCTCCAAACCTGAGCCCGAGGGCCAGATGCAGCCCATGCAAGCCTCTAACCAACCCACAGTCAACCTTTGGCCCCTTAAAACCCTCTAACCCAATTGTCTGACTGAAGCTGCAAAGATGGGGTGGAAGAAATGGGGGTCCATTTATGTGTGCTTTATTTCCGTGCTGTACATTGGCGCTTGCTGAAATCCTAGAAATTTGAACCCATTTATTCATGAATCTAAGTTCCAACTTAAGTCTATTTATTTAAATTTTATATTTAAATTTTTCCCAATCCTTGATGCTGTGCTGGCTATTTGATGTGGCCCTTTGGCCAGAAAGTTTACAGACCCCTGATCTACGGGATTGCACTAATACATGCTAGTCTCTGAATCTGTGAACAGAACCTATAGGTTACAAAATCTTAAAAAAGGCGATCCAAGGCATGCCTGAAGGTCTGTAATGGGACCAGTTGATACCATCACATATTTATCTCTATACAACTGAATACACATTCATGGGCATACGAGAAACCCAAACTGTTATGCAGAAGCACCAACATCTGTGCCTGACTGGGCATTACTAAATAAGAGAACTACTTTTGCTCTCAAAACAATAGAAGTAAAATACAAAACAATAAACTGCAAAACAATACAAATAAAATGCAAAACAACAAGCAGGCCTCCGTCAGTCTTGGAAGACTATGGTATCGTGCTCAGGCTGCATACACTGCATGCGAAGCACGAAAGCCTGGGTTAGATTGTTATGGAGGATAGTCTGTTCCCCAAGCAGCAAACCCCCCCTCTCCACGCCACTGAATGAGTCCAATGGAAAGGCAGAGCCAATACGATTGGATCCAGCTGGTGTCGCAGAGCTGGGCTAAGGACAGGAGCTCACCCTGTCTTGTGGGGCTGACCCGGGTCTCGAACCTTGGCCTGCTGGTTAACAGGCACAGTCTTAGCCGCTTGCGCCACCCACAGCCCTTTATGAATCAAATAAAAGGGGTTTCACTGATACAATTAGAGAGATATCGGAATATTTTAAAGAACTGTATTCCTTCAATCCTTTAATAATAATAAACACCACTGCAAAACAATAAAATAAAAGCAGGAAAGACGCGTCCATCTCTCTCCAACGCTGGGCGTATGAAAATTCAGGAGGCAATTTCTAACAAAAAAAAACCCAATTGTATTTTACAACATGTTTTAAAGACGGGAAAGCCTTATCGGTTGATCAAAACTGAAGGAAGGGAACTCGGAGGGGGAGGTGGAAGACCTGATGCCAGAGAATGACTCGATTCCTTTGACTTCATCTTTTGTTTACTGTAAAACTATTATCGGCAAACTATCTAGCGTTTTATGGTGGCGAGCGGAGGGACATCATTACTCAGGCCTGCCAGGATGTGTGCGTGCGTCACCCATAGCAGGAAGGTGAACAGATGTTGCAACCTCGGGTAAAATGTGGCCACGGGGTGTGAGGATGGAAGGAGCAGAGTCGGGAGTAACTCCTGCGTCACAGTCGACAAGGGAGGCCGTTCACACGTTTCGGTCTTTGCTGCCGAGCAGTGCAGAGCTTCGTCTAGGGGAAGGCAACGTTCTGCTCCGGACTGGGTGGGCACCTACTCATCATGACCTCCTTGTGTGGTTTCCAAGAAGAAGCAGAACCTGGTCTAGCAGGAAGGACTGGATCAGGATCAGTCCCTCCTGATCCACTGGGACTCTATGTCCTTATCCTAAACTGAAGATGACCCTTCTAGTCCCACCTCCAGTGGCCCACCAGCTGGTGTTCAGTGGCAAGGGTACTACCACCCCTGGGGTAGGGCATGGATGACCACCATAATGATAGTGTTGCACCTGCCCTTGCCACAGGCCTGTCCAGTAAGGTTTTGGAAGTGCAAAGGACCATCGCCATAGATTATGGTGGTTGCAGTTCCCATAGTCCAATTTGTGAAGGATCTTAAACTTCTGCAGGTTGGCTTTCCTCCAGCCCCGGTTCCTCTGAGTAGACCCCAAAAGTAATACCTAATTCTCACTGTCCAACATGGCATCTCAGCAGCCATCTGGTCAGCAACCCTGACCTGAACCCTGGAACGTGCACAAATTGGGGGATCTGCAAAAAAGCCTCTCAGAGCCATTTCCGTGGCCTCCTCAAAACCCTTTGGGGAAATCAAAAAAGTCTTCCCCGGCAGGTGCATCTATCTGTCTCTATCACTATCCCTCTCGCTGGCTCAGGCTGCAACCCTAAGCCCCAGTTAGTCCAGCGTAAGTCCCAGCTCAAGTCCTATGCTGACCTGGGGGTGTCATAAATGTGTCATAAGGCACTCTGCGCCACTTCTGGAGGGGTTAGGCCGGTGCACAGTCATGCACCAGCCTCCCCACACCACCATAGGGAATGGATTAGTTGTGCCAGCCTATATTGGTTAGGATTGCACCTCCAGTGAGGAATCTAAACCACTCGGGCAAGTCTCAAGAGTAGCTAGAAGCCCAGTGTCTATGCAGGGTTTGGACAGTGCAGATCTCAGATGGCACAGACCCGTACATGTGAACACTGCGTCACCAGGCAGCGCACACTGGCTGTTTCACACTTCCAGTGCAAGAGGTTGATTTTACCCTGTTGATTAACAGCCTGGAGGACAACTTAATCTGCTTTACCCAAAACAAAAGCCCTGCCCTCTGGAAGAGGAAGCAAACACAACACCAGGCACAATGTCCTAGAGGGTAGCCTTCTGCAGTGTGAGCCAAGGGGGATGCAGGAAGGCAGCACGCAGGAGGACTCTTTGGTCTCAGATGGGAGTGCTGGTGCTGTACTGGTGCACTGATGCAGCACCCAACTTTGCCACCCACTCTGATCTGCTGAACCCTGGCAGATGGCTTGGGCAAAGAGTCACCCGAACGGGAAGCAGCCCAACCCCATGGACCTGGTGGTTCACAGAACCCACACCCAGGTCTAAGAAGCAAGAAGAGAAAGCTCTTGATCAGGAAGTGCCCGGAGCGGTGCCATCGCCTATTGTTTGATGAGGTTCCCATGAAGCGCTGGGCCCTTTTCTAAAGGCAGCGCAGTAATCCCGGCTTGAGATCTGCCACCGCGCACCCAAATGGGCTCAGCGTGGAAACAATGTCTACGTACACAAACGGAGGAGTCATCCCCAGTGGGGGAAAGAAGTTCTCAGAAATCCTTCATCAGCCGGAGAAAGGTGACTGGAGGGAACCCAAAACAACAGCCCGAAGGGATTTGCGCGGAAAGGAGAGATCAAGCCGCGGTCCGAGCAAACCCTTCCAAGAAAGGATGCAAGCAGAGGTCACGTTCTGTTAACCCAAAGGGGGATCAGGGAGAGAAGCCTGGAAAGTCGGAAGAAGAAGCACCACCTACGCCGTTCCAGAGCCCAGATCTCCTCCAAGAAGTACCTGGCATCTGATGTTCTGCTGCCACCTAAAGCAGTATTTCAAAGACAGATTTGGACACTCTTTCCAAGGCAAATCTCAAGCAAAGCAGAATTTTTATTAAACTAAAACAGTAACACACGCGTCCCAATCGCTTTTGATCAAAACCATGCTGCCTTTTAGCATCACTGCCACATCCAGCCATATGCAGAACATCCCCCTGGTGTGCAAATCCCCCGTGGCCACTTCTATGCCATGCAGGCAGGGTGACCATATGAACAGATTTTTCCAGATTTTTCCTCTTTTTTAGTCTCCTGTCCAGGTGTCCTCCAAAAGGCTTCATTGTCCTCCATTTTGGCTTCATTTTGGAACTTTGCAATGGTGTGCAGAACCCTATCATGCCATATGTCGTTGGATTCGTATTGAGGAGCAGAATCCAATGCAAAAATCCGTTTTGAAATATCTCATTCCTTTCAAAAGGTATGGCCCCAAAACTAAAAATATGCATTGAACTCTATGGAAAGGTGAAAGTACCCAAAATTGCAGCTTTACTTGTGAGTAGGCAAACTGCTCACCAGAAAGGACAGGTTGAGAGGAATCCAGAACTCTGTCCTCCTTTTGAGGTTCAGGCATCTGGTCACCCTGCACGTAGGGGCTGGGAGGGGGATAGGCCAGTGCACAAACCTGTACCAACCTCCCCACACCACCACTGAAATGGAGAGATGTGAGTTGTGCCAGCTTCAGTTGGCTAGGATTGTGACCTTACTATGGTACTAATCCAGATTGATGAGCGAGTGAGTTGTGCCAGCCTCAATTGGCGAGGATTGCGACCCTTAGGCTGCAATCCTAAAGACACTTTCCTGGGAGTAAGAACCATGGATCTCAATGGGGCTTACTTTTGAGTAGACCTGGTTAGGCTTGTGCCCTTACTATGGTACTAATCCAGATCGGCTCTCATCGTAGCAATGTGCCATTCATTCATTCATTCTTTCAATTTACCCACCTCTTTCCCATGCCAAAGCAACGTCCAAGGTGCCTTACAGATTTTTTAATCAAGTACAAAATAATACAAATAAAAATATCAACAAGGTGCAAGAGCTTTAATTTTAAGACATTAAAAGAATTGAGCTTAATATTCAAAAACATTCATTTTAGCAACCAAGACATGGGAAATTTTTGAAAATTATTACATAGTGAAAGACTATCCTCAGAAAAATTCAAGGGATATTAAAGATATTAAGATATTAAGCCAGTTAAAGATATTAAGCCAGTAGGGAACAGCTCAGGGTTCAGGGGTGCAAAGGGTAAATGCCCATCAGCAGCCAAATGCCAGATAAATGAGGTTAGTTTTGGGTTTTGCTGAAAAGCATGAGGACCTATTAGGGTCAAAGGAAGCTTTTCCTCCAGGGTAAACAGCAGGGGTAAACCGCCGGGTGTAAACTGGGAGATGTAGTGACCCAAACTGGGCTTATGGTGGTGACAGGGGTTTAGTCTCGCACTTGTCCCAAACAGGTCAAGAAGGTCCTTCCAAAAGTGTGTTTTGTTAGGCTGAAAATTACACTTAAAGTGCAATCCTAAAGACACTTTCCTGGGAGTAATATCCATTGAACAAATGGGGCTTACTTTTGAGTAGACATGGTTAGGATTGAACTCATAGTTTAAGGAAAGGTCCAAATCTGTTCCAAAAACAAACCATACGATGGGGATTCATCACAGCTATTCCAAAGTATACAAGAAACTAATATGAAGAAAGCAGACAAAGAAAACCCAAGAATTTACACTTTTACTCATGGCAACCTTAAAAAATTTAGGGCACAATCCAGAGTAACTACAGGAGCACGTAAGAGACATTACATGCACCCGTAGTTACTGCACCACCAAGTGAAAACCTATGAGAAATTCATATTGCAATCCAGAGTAACTTGTTCTTACTCCGGAGCAAGGACTCCCTGTAGTTACTCTGGATTTCACCCTTAGGCCAGTCTAACTCACTTGGCTTATCTTTCTGTGATGGTGTGGGAAGGTTGGTGTATGCCTGTGCATTGGCCTAACCCTGCCAGGAGTGGGGCAGAAGTACCTTAATGGACTTTTGTGACATCCCCAGGTCATCCCAGGACTTAAGCCAGGGATTAGGCTGGCCTAACTGTAGGTAAGGATTGCAGCCAAAATCTAGTGTAATAACTCATGTACGGTGATATATATGTTGCTTATGCCTGTGGCTGTCAGCAGGCAGAGCCACAGGAATAAAATATGCATACAACGCATCAGTAATCTCACACATACGGTATATATCATCCACCCCAAAGAGCACAACTATATAGCCAACTACTTAAACTAAACTTAGGGCACAATCCAGAGTAACTACGGGAGCACGTAAGAGACATTACGTGCACCCGTAGTTACTGCACCACCTAGTGAAAACCTATGGGAAATTCATATTGCAATCCAGAGTAACTTGTTCTTGCTCCGGAGCAAGGACTCCCCGTAGCTACTCTGGATTTCACCCTTAGAAGAGCAATTTAAGATTTGAACTACTTGTATGAACAAGTGCAACGAGGTCTGTTCTGCCAAACCCCACATTGCCAAATTAAAATACTGAGATGTAACTTGAACCAAACTGAATGTGGCATTGAATTGTTATGGGTTTTAACTCAAGCATGGAGCTCAGTTTTACTTTCCATAGGGTTTGATATACTGTATTTACTCAAATCTAATGTTCCCCTTTTTAGCCAAATTCAAAATCAGGTTGTGCATTAGATTCAATGGTTAATTACCTTTGAGTGAATACAGTATTTTGATTATAAATATAGGGTGTGCATTAGATTTGATGGTGCATTAGATTTGATATTTATTTATCAGTTTGCAGAGAAGGATGTCCTCCTCAGTATTCATCAGATCAGGACCATTCTGGTGGTTTTGCCTTCCTTTTTGCCGGCCCTTCGACTTAGGCATGGTTGCCTACTCATGAGTAAACACACACTATATCTGTTTCGCTTTCCATAGGGCTTAATGAATTTTCCTTGGCTGCTGCTGAGCATGATTAGAAGACTCTCCAGCCAATAAAGCACGAGAACGTATAGGACGTCCAGGGATTAGAAACACAGAAGCACTCAGGACGATCCACAGATGCACCGCAGGCACTTTAATAGGTCCGCGTCAGTGGATTTTGCCTTTTCTTGTTTTATAAGCCCCGTTTCACTTTATGGTGGTGTTATTTAGCAAATACCATTCTAGACTGACCCTAGTTATAAGGAATACTTTGATCTGGGCTTCACATCTCAGCAATGCAAGTATTTTTGTCTGAAGATGAGCCCCATTCTGAGCAAGGAAGCATGTGTGGCGGAATCTGGATGCCCAATCGCCCCACCTTCACCCCAAGGTCAGAGGGTTCACCCGTCCTGGGTGCTTTGGGAAGCATTTTCCCTTCTTGCCTTGCCCAATGGCTGTAATTGGATCCCCAGCGCCATGCGCCGGATGAGTCAGAGCAGTGAAGGTGCCATTTGTCTGCCTGATCCTCTTGCCTCACTCCTATGGCAATGACATTGGTCGCCCCAAACTCCCCCAAACTCAAGGGAGTCACACTTGGAAAGTGGATCCGTCACCCTTTGGCGCCCTGCTCTGAACTCAATGAGGCTGCCTTGCCCGTTGGGTGTGGCCAGGCGCCATCTTCTCAAGCTCAGCCCATCTTTCGGGATTTGGACTTGGGCACACATGGAACAAAAGCTCAGTGTGCTGTTTACCCACTGGTGGGGATGCCAGATCCCGCTGGCTGCAGGCCCCTAAATACCACTCATGCAAGCATCTCCCAAGCTTCTGGGTGGAGCTGAAGGCCAGAGATGAGAGCAATTCCTCCATCCACACAAAACAAAGAGGAGGAAGTGCAGACAGGGCAGGAGTTACAAGAAAAGGAAGAGTGGGGGTTCCCCGGTTTATCACTCTGGCCCAACTTTCCTGCTACTCAACAGAAACATGTCTCCCCCTTATCTACTCTGATATTTGTGCATGCAGAGTTATGCTATCCTATGCGCAAAGAGCCTTATTTCTAATCTCACTTCTGGTCTTAGCTTTGCTGCATCTGCATCGTCCCTGAATTCTTCCCCCACCCCACCTATTCCAACCCAGGCTTAATCCTAATCCCCAGTTAGGTTGCCATAAGTCCTTGAACAAGCCTTGTGCTGGCCTGGGAGTTGCATAACGTTCTGTACAAGTACTCAAAAGGGTCACAAAAGTATTGTAAGACACTTTGCACTACCACTGGGGAGGTTTAGGCCAGTGCACATTCATGCTCTGGCCTCCCCACACCACCAATGAGAATGGGGATCAGGTGAGTTGTGCCGGCCTAAATTTATTAGAGTTGCACCCCATGACTTGCCCCCCAATCCCGATGCTCTCCACCGCTGCACTATCACATTCTGTACAGTACTAGTAGCCACGCCATAGCTTTTAAAAGCAAGTCCTAAGAAATAATATAGGATAAAAACTTTCCAGAAAACACAGTTCACTACTTGGCCTTTGGTTTTGCATTCTGGAAATAAAGTGCGGAAACTTTTACATTTCCGTGTTTCACATGATTTTCCGTCCTTGCTGAGAACTTTGAACAGCCAACCAGTGAAAGTTGAATCAAAGTTGAGATTATGAGCACAATCCTAACCATGCCTACTCAAAAGTAGGCCCTATTGTGTTCAATGGGTCTTACTCCCAGGAAAGTGTCTTTAGGATTGCAGCATATGTCCATGTTGCTGGACACGGCAAAGAATTATTAATTATCACTCAATCAAGTGTATTTACAACAAAAAGTTCACAAAGTGGTTTACAGAGAAAATGAAACCAGTAATGAATATTAATAATAATTATTGTAAATTTATTTATATCCCGCTTTATTCACGAAAGACTCAAGGTGCCTAACCCTACAATCCAGAGTAACTGCGGGAGCTCGTAAGAGACATTATGTGCACCCGTAGTTATGGCACCACCCGGCGAAAACCTATGAGAAATTCATATTGCAATCCAGAGTAAAGTATTCTTACACTGGAGCAAGGACTCCCCATAGTTGCACTGGATTGTGCCCTAAAACTAATACTCAAAATGCTATCACACGGTGACCCTAACACAAAATGACGTCACAAAAATAACACAAATTGCAACAATTTTCCCTGCAATCTCTTCTTAACACACATACACACCATTTTTACTTTTAAAATTATGATGACAAGATAAATCTTTTGTGTTTTTCTTCTTCTTTATTTATACTTTGGACATTTTCAAAGCCAAGTTGGACATGAAAAAAGTTCAAAGGCTACAGATTCCACTCTGCGCGCGCACAGATGCACTCAGCAGGAAAAAAAGAGAGCAGTTGCTTTTATCCAAGTGCTGCTATCATGCGGTGATGCTGACAACATTTAAGCTGATGAATGAAAGCCACTAAGTCGACTGTCAGAAAAATAGGTGACAAAGCCCTGGGAGGAATATCAAGTGTGCAGAATCCCCTCCCTTCCCCAGAAAAAGGCAATGAAAGTGGATCAGACAACCATGAGACTAGAACAAAGCAGAGCCAAAACCGGCTCTTAAAGATTTCTTTCGCTCGGGTAACTGAGGCACAGTCGATGAAATCCCCAGCAGGAATTAATGAGCATAAGGAGAGGACCACTGCTGAATGTGGCTCTCAAGAGATGCTTTTCCAAGCCCCATCCTATCTGGAACCCCTGGGTTCTAGAGTGTCTGGGAGTATCTCTGTAGGATTCCACAACAGGATTGCCATATGTCCCGAAAAACAGGGACAATCCCAATTTTGGGAGTTTGTGTTCACATACTGGTAAATGGGACACAGGATCCTGCTCCAATTTTGTGCAAGAAAATGATGGCAACCCTGTTCCAGCAGCACCTTCTGGTTCATTACAACCAGGCTGTGTTAGTGATATTTCCATTTTAGAAACGCCATTCAGGTTCCAAGCTGCTGACCACTACTAGGAAGAGAACACAGGGCTCAATGGACCTCTGGTCTAATCCAACTGGGCTCTTCCCTCCTCCTCCTCCTCATCTGATCTTCTCGATCCAAATACGCTGGACATTTTGCACCAATCATATTTACAAGGCCAGAATCTCTTGCACTCTCTCTTCTCCCATCACCACCCTCCCAAACAGCCAAACAGTTTTCCCTCTTTCCAAACAGGCCCACTTTATGGATTTGCACACTATTTGCACACCAATGTGCACACAATTTGGACAGGGAGCAGAGACGGCCATCCCAGAGCCTCGCTTAATTAAACCAAAGGCTTGGCTGCTTCCTTTTCGGGTGGTGTCAACACAGCTGGATCTCTCCTCCGGAGTGTAAACTAATACTGTTGTCAAGCTGGAGTAAGTCTTCCTTCCTCATCTCATCCCCTCCTGCTCCTTTCCAGATCTGTACACCAAGGTCCTCAGTTTTAATCTTAAAACCAATCCAATATGTCACGTCCACGCACAGCATCTCACTTGCACCCAAGCAGAAATCAGTGCTCTGCAAACAAGCAATCCAGGTGATGCTCTAGAGACGTTTCAGCCACATCATCAGCACGGCTTGTTGGCAGAGATTTAAAAAGACATTTTTCTGCCTGGACAGCACAAGGAGTGGGGGGTCAAACCATTAACTACATCAAGAAAACCTGGCATCTTTAATGCACTATCTGCAAACTCCTTGCATCCAAAGTGTGCATCACTTTTTCAGTGAGATACATCTTTTTTGATACACTTCTTCACACCCGCCATCTATTATGGCAATAGGGAGACAGGCACAAAAGGGTTTACAGTCCACACAGACAAAAGCGCAGCACTTCGGAAACCCGACAAAGGTTTCCGGCAACTCTCGGAGCCCATAAAACCGCGTTTGTGGACTTTTTCTTGAAAAGCGGTATATAAACTGTGGATTGATGGACTGAAAAGGCGAGTTCACCAGCCCAAATCCCAATAGTTGTCCCCCACCCCTTGAAGACAATTTTAAGCACTGAAAATCGTTGTTGTTCCAAAGCCTTCCAAAGACCATCTTGGTCTACAAGGAGGAGAGAAAGAAATTGTCCATGGAGACCTTGGGATCCTTACCTCACTGTACTGGGACTGGGCATTATTCTCCAGGTACAACATGTTAGCAGTGAGGTTAAGCAGAGCTGCCGTCCTCTCCTCCGCAGGCTCCAGGGTGTTTTTCCTTCCCACCCGTACCCCCCGCCCCCAGTGAGACTTCTCGGGGAAAAAACTGGGTGATCCTGCTGGCAGGCGGCGAGGACAGTGTGTGCCTCTCGACATAATTTGAGGTTCCCTTATATACCTCTCTTTGGGCCAGGAGGAGGTGGGGCAGGCTCGGCGAGGCTCTACCTGTCAAACTGTTGCACACCTGGACTCCTCCACTCCAATGGAGTGAGGCCTCTCCCAGCTCATTAAGTGGTTAAGGAATCCTTATCAACCATCTCTAAAAGGAAAGGAGAGGAAGAAATGAAAGAGTGCACATGCCGGAGGGGGAGCAAAAGAGCAGGGGGGGATCACACAGAAACAAGCTGACAACTTTCGCTACGCACTTTTATTTGGAAGCAGAACACAAACACAGGCACAAAAAGGAGCCATTTGTCAGAAGCATCTCAAGGGCTCATCCTTTCCCAAAAAGTACTGCTAATTACTGATGCTGGCAAAATGTGGTACTAATTTTTAAAACTCTCTGAACAAGGATGTGCAAAAACATCGCAACATTTTGCTGGCTTCCCAGAGATGCTTCGATGCTCTCCAAATTGAATTTTATTTTAGGGATGACCCAATGGAATAAGCTCTATACCCCTTTCAAATTTTACAAGCTGTCCTAGGTTAGGTTTATCAATAGCCACGGCAGCGGAATAGAACTTCCATGCTCAGAGGCAGTGTACCTTTGAATACCCTGATCCAGCAGGTGTCAAACCAGGCACTGGTACTACCCAAAAGAAGAGGATGCTCACACACTATGGGCGCAATCCAGAGTAACTATGGGGAGTCCTTGCTCCGGTGTAAGAACAATTTGCTCTGGATTGCAATATGAATTTCCCATAGGTTTTCACTAAGTGGTGCAGTAACTACGGGTGCACGTAAAGTGTCTTACGTGCTGTCGTAGTTATTCTGGATTTGGGGGTTAGTCTTCATTTTAAGACCATTAAGAAAATGTTCTTCATTTTCTTCCGAGACAACCTGATGATGCTGAGCACAGCTTCGTTCAGGATACAGAAGTTCAAGGAGTCTTGGACAGCTGAAGAAATGGAGAGGTGCATCCAAGTCCTACAGCCACAGCAGACCAGCTGAGTTCTTAGGCAGAAGCAGTAATGGTGACAGATGCACTGAGACCACCAAAGCCACACTGATTCCCAATCATTAATTCCACATTAATTCTCAACATTAATAGATCGTAGCCACATTAATTCTCAAACCCACTTGCCATCTGATGACACTTTCTGCGTGACACAGAATCCTCTTTCCATTACTGTCGCTCTCCTGAAAGGCCGACATCTATGAGTCTGCAAAGATCATTATATAGATACAGCAGATCTAAGAGTACAAGGAGGGCGCAATCCAGAGTAACTACGTGGAGTCCTTGCTCCGGTGTAAGAACAATTTGCTCTGGATTGCAATATGAATTTCCCATAGGTTTTCACTAGGTAGTGCAGTAACTAAGGGTACACGTAATGTCTCTTACGTGCTCCCGTAGTTACTCTGGATTGTAGGGTTAGTCATTAATGAACTGCAAGAATTAATAAGAGCAGGCAAGCATGGCGTCACAATCGAGACAAGGTGCAAAGGCTGGAAATTCCTGGTTCAATCTAACCTCTTCCATGAACTCACCAGATGGCCTGAGGCAGACACTCACCTCTTTAGCCTCCCATCTGCAAGACATGGTTGATGGCACCAATCTACTTTATTGAGATGTGGCACAGATGACCAGACAGGTCCATCAAGCGACTTAAGTACTCTCCGTGCTATGAATTGTGTCTAACAACTTTAACAACAACACCCAGTGGAAAGCCAAATGTGCAGCTGAACACCCTTACAGACAGACCCTAGACCAAGGATGCACAAGAGGTGCCAGGTTCTGACATGCCTCACCAGCACTGGTCAACTCTGAACAGGATCCGTGCCCAACATGAGTCTGCCAGGACTCACTGTTCAAATGGGGTCTAATATCTAGACTCTGGTGCTCCTCAACAAACTATTTCTAACATGGTGTCCGACTGTAAATCAAGAGCTTACACCAGCCCAGTGTCTGATTTTTTTATTCAATGTGGGCCACTCTGTCCTAGAACAACTGGGTGGACTGGACATTAACATTTGATTTACCATAAATCCATACTAAGGGTGCAATCCAGAGTAACTATGGGGAGTCCTTGCTCCGGTGTAAGAACAATTTGCTCTGGATTGCAATGTGAATTCCCCATAGGTTTTCACTAGGTAGTGCAGTAACTAATGGTGCATATAATGTCTCTTACGTGCTCCCGTAGTTACTCTGGATTGTAGGGTAAATAAATAAATCTCAGTGCTTTCCACTGAGTCTCAGAAACCTGTTTTTATTATTTTTTAAAAATCTAGTTTTGCTTGTATTTTATCATTTAGTTTTGGTGCTTTTATCTAATTTTTAACCGTATTTTATTCTGTTATTTTAAATGTTGTTACCCGCCTTGGGCGTCAAATTGAATAAATAAAATAATTAATAAATAATTAAACCAGGAAGCTCTAAAAATCCCAAGAGTCCAGGCAGGTGGATGTTTCATGGCAGAAAGTCCATCTTTCCATTCCATCAAATGCCAAGGAATTGCCGCACGGAGTTGGTGAGTCAGTAGATGAGAACTTGTGTGACATTAAATCTGGGGCTGCTGGCCTGCAACTTGGGCATGGCAATGCCAACTTATTTGGCATTTGGAGACTAAGAACACAATCCTAACCATGTCTACTCAAAAGTAAGCCCCATTCTGTTCAATGGATCTTACTCCCAGGAAAGTCTAGGGCTGCAAAGCCAAAGACACTTTCCTATATTTCCTATTGACCCATTAAACACAACGGGGCTTACTTTTAAGTAGACATGATTGGGATTGTGCACTAAATTTGGCTGGAAAAGGTGCATGTTAGAGTTGAGTAAAGACAGTATTTCTCTGTGTGTTTCTGGCTCGGTCTGTATGTTTTCACTGTGCAAGAGGCGTGTGGCAAACAGTCCAAGCGGGTCTGTTCTATAAACATATGGGTTATAGTTGCCAGGGGTATTATAAATAAGGTCACTAAAATTCTTCTCTAATGTATTCATATAGGTAAACTTTGGGAAATTAGTGGACATTCGTGTTGCCTGCAGTCCCTGGGGTCACCAAGGACACAGATTAGAGGCTGAAGAACATGTGAACATCTTCAGATTTGAAATGTAAATTAGTTTGCAAACCCCCAAAGAAATCTCAGATTGATGTTGTGATCCTCGTGCAGAAAAGTTTTCCCACCCCTGAGCCAGACCAAGACCAGGAGTGACTGATCACCCTGAATGAAGCTTGCTAACTATTGCCAACTGCTAACTGCTTGCTAACTATTGACCCATGTTTCAGCAAAGGACAACTGAGGTTTTTACAAAAGAATATTAATGTGCCTCCATGATGGGAGAATCACTCACAGGCATACAATTTGGAAGAAACATCCTCAGGCCGCTGAAAGAGAAATGTTTGGACTGCATGAATTTGATGATTCAGAGAAAGGGGAAAATCCCGTTTTCTTGGGTCCATTTTTAAATGCAGAGTTAGGCTTGCACAATTAATCTGGAAACTGAATCCCCTGCTTGTTCTGATTGTTGTTTAGTAGTTAAGTGGCGTCCGATTCCTTGTGACTCCGTGGACCGCAGCGTACCCGGCCACTCTATTCTCCACTGGCTTCCAAACTTGTTCTGATGCTAGCTGCAAATTCCAAAGGTCCAAACAGCCAGAATGTGGTGGGCTCTCATTCCCAACTTGTACCAAAAGTGGGAAGAGATGATCCCTTTTTCTCCACTGAGGTTGATCAGTGAGAGCTAAGCTGCGCTGCCCACCAATACCAGGGGTTGGGCTACTCTCTGCCTTGTACTCAAGACGGCACACTCTGCCCTGGACCATCAAGAGATCAACAAGAATGATCAGTGGGATGGAAGGGAAGCCCTACCAGGAAAGGGGGGATGTTCAGCCTGGAGAAGAGGAGGCGGAGGGGAGACATGATTGCCCTCTTCAGATACCTGAAGGGCTGTCATAGGGAGGAAGGGGCTCATTTGTTCATAGCTGCTTCTGAAAGCAGAACTAGAACCAATGGGGACAAACTGCAAGAGAGGAGATTCCGGTTGGAAATCGGAAAAAATTCCTGACTGTGAGGGCGGTTGGGCAGTGGAAGGGATTGCCAAGGGAGGTGGTGGACTCTCCCTCACTGGGGATCTTCAAGCAGAGGCTCGACAAGCACCTGTTGGGGATGCTCTAGGGGGATTTCCTGCTGCAGGCAGGGGGTTGGACTAGATGACCTACTAGGTCCCTTCCAACTTTAGGATTCTATGATTCTATGATCTGCTGGGCTGGAGGGGCATCCTGTCCACATAGGGATGCCATGATTCTCTTCCACAAAACCAAGACAGGACCCCCTGTCAAACTTGCCTGCATGTGAATGCAATCCCCCCAAACCGGGGTGGTCCCAATTTTGGGGGACATGTGGCAACCCTAAGTCTGCAGCATCTCTCCTTGTTGGGATTAAGGAGAAAGTTAAACAGCATCACAGCAGGAGGTGGGGCAGGTGCGTGGGAGAAAATTGCAACATTTCCAAACATGGGGATGAAAATGAGGTTCAGAAAACACTTGCTTCGGGGCAAGTCCCCATTCCTGTCAACAGGGCTTAGGAAGGAGGAGAAGGTCTGGCTGGGCTGTGCACAATTTTACTAGGAAGGCAACTCAGCTCTCTCTGCCTTTCCCCAGCCAAACAGAACAGGTTGCATCCACTGCATGTGCCACGTCTGGTCTGGAAGAGGTGCAGGCGGGGCAAGGAAATGCACAGCAAAGGCTGCAGCATCTGTCACTCACTTGATTGTGTGTCACTCACTTGATCAGGACATACAGTGCAATCAGGATTCATGATTGATTGATGTCTACTCAGAAGTAAGTTCCATTGAGTTCAGTGGGGCTTACTCCCAGCAGAGTGCCTTTAGGATCGCAGCCACGAGCCTGAACTTCACTTTACTACGGCTGCAATCCTAAACTCCAGTTAGGCTGGCATATATCCTGGTTTTGCAAAAGTGTCATAAGAAACTTCTGCGACACTCCTGGGAGGACGAGGCCAGTTCACAGATATGCGCCGCCCGCCCCACACCATGATGGGAACTGGGAACAGGTGAGTTGTGTGCTGGCCTATATTGGTTAGGATTGTGCACTAAGAAAGTTGGCTTTGCTTGCAACCCTTGAGGTCGAGGATGGAGGGAAAGAGAGAGGGGAGCAACCGCTGACACCCCCAGACCCAGATTCTAATCTCAGCACTGAAATATTCAGAGAATGAAAAATTTAAGCTGCAATCCTAAACCCCAGTTAGGCCAGGCATAAGTCTGGTGGTGGTCAGGGGGTGTCGCAAGACCTGGCATAAGTCTGGTGGTGGTCAGGGGGTGTTGCAAAAGCGCCAAACAGTGTCTCCTGATACCTGTGGTTGTGTGGGGAGGCAGGCACATGTCTGTTCACCAGCCTAACCCCACAAGGAGTGGTGCAGAAGTGGCTTGTGGCACTTTAGAGATACCTTGAGGCCAGCATGGGAGTTGTGCTGGGACTTGGGCCAGCCTAACCAGGGATTAGGATTGCAGCAGAGAGACTGAGAAATGGCTGACAAAGCGATTCTTCCACAGGGAATGAGAGATAAGGCACTTTTATCTCATATGCAGCTCAGACAGGAAGCGCAAACATTTATATAAGAGTTCTTAGAAATATGGGCACTTGGCCAGCCTTCCCCAGACAAGACAGCCTGTCACACCAAGCAACACTAAGCGCTCGGTGGATGCCCTTCCGCTGGGTGCACTTCAAAGGGGGCTACAAATGCCCAGGCTGCTCCAAGGGTGGCACTGGCACTAAAGCCCCAGCACAACAGGCTCCCTAGGGGGGAACCAGGATGGGGCAGGCGCACCGCTCAAGCTGGCACTGCCATCCCTGTACGGTGGCAGCACCGAGGCAGAGAAAAGGGAAATGGTTCTCAAGCCAGAACCAAAGAGAGCAGCACCAAGGCTTAGCCCCAAGAACGCTCCAGGCAATGAAGTGGGGAAGAGGAAGCAGGAAGGATAATGTTATAGGATCCAATACGGGGCACTAGCACAGTGGCTTTGGGTGAGAGATCCTTGGGGGGATGGGTCTATCGGCAGCTATTGGCCATGGGTCCAACAACACAGACCTTCACTTAACCACAAGCTCAGCTGAAGTTGTTAAGTGGTGAAAGTCAGAAAAATATTCCCCGGATCCTACCAGCCGGCTTTCTTTCCTGGATGCTGCTTGGCTCACTTGCAGGAGCCACCTGAACAGGCTAGATGCTTTGCAAAACACTTTCTCCACTACAGGACAGTGGCTGGGCTGAAGGATCTGACAAGTGGTGGAGGCTCTGAGCATATCTAAGATATGCACAGAACAGCCTCAGGACCAAGGCAAGCACTGATCCATCCTTCTCTACGGGAGGGCAACTAAGCGGTGGGATGGCCTGGCAGTGCAGAAGGGGTACACAAGGCCATGGCATGTCATCAGCTTCTTGCTTGCATTCTTTTGCCGAGCAGAATATCTCAGATCCTTTCTTGGATGCCCTCTCTCAGATCCTTCCTACCCCATAGATCCTTTTCATGGGAGATGTACGAAGGCTGAACCAAGACCTGGTGCATGCAGAGCTTGGGTTCTACCACTGAACCAAGGTTCCAGGACATATCAGAAATGCCTTTAAATAAACTGAAGGATGATCCCCAGTACTATTTATTGCAGCTACAGTACGGAAAATTCCAGGGGTTTCAAGCAGACGATGCTACGGGCAAGAAGTGTCATGACTGTAAACCGGGTGTTAACGTGCCAAGCAGCAGCTCCATCACTCTGCCATGGCCAGATCCTGGCTTCAACCGGCCGGTCACATTAAATGGCTGCAGCCCTTTGGAAAATGATCAGGAAGCCACCTGGTGCCTAAGTGTGGGTGACTTGTGGATCTCCACAATGAGATTTGGGCAAAAATCCTATACACGCAAAACCCTGGCGCATTCCAACCGGATCGCCTAATTGCACGCAGGATTACAGGCCTGGAGAGGCAGCAATTCCCTTAATGGTGCCACACTTAACAGCCTTCAAGAGCCATTAAGGTGACCAAAGGAGACTGAGAAGAGGAGTGTCTCCCTCTGGCCTCAGACATGGAGAGGCAATTAAGCAGCGGAGAAACTATCCAAGGGCTTGGGACTGTCAGGGTGCAGGCAAAGGCTTCCTGCAAGGCCGTTGCAAACGCTTCCTCTTTGCTCTGCTTCCAACCTCCGGAGGCCAAACCGCTGCAAGGCTGTTGCTCTCAGATCAAGATCACTTTTAATTAAATGTTAAGGCAGCACTTTGAAGATGTGGGGCTGAGTGTTCAGTATCATGGCAGGGAGGTTGCTTCATACTGCAAGCCAGTGGCATGTGCAAAGGAACTGGGGAGACACCGTCCCGTCTGTCCTGGGAAGAGTTTTTCCCCAAGCGGGCCAAGTCTCTGTTTGGGGGAAAGCTGGTAGAGCTGACTCCAGATGTGATCCTGAGGCTCAAGCTTCTTCCAATCGTGCCCAAATTCTGCCCGCTGCTCTGAGCTCAACCACAGTGCTCCAGTCCCATCCAGAGCCACTGGACTCTAAGTCACAGCACAGATCCATCTCACTCATGCACAGGAACCCAGAAAAGGAGGAGCTGGATATGGGAGCATCAACACCACCCGTTACTGACTCATACCCCCAAATCCAGAGTAACTACAGGAGCACGTAAGAGACTTCACATGCACCTGTAGTTACTCCACCACCTAGTAAAAACCTATGGGAAATCCATATTGGAATCCAGAGTAAGTTGTTCATACACCGGAGCAAGGACTCCCTATAGTTACTCTGGATTTTGCTCTTAATGCCTTTAAAAATATCTCCATACAAAGCCAACAGTTGACAGGGTTCAAAAAGAAGTGTCAAACCTGTACAGCTTCAGCCCTTGACACATGGCTTTTGATCCCTCACTCCAAAATGGAAAAGTCATGGGAGTTCTCAAACACTCCAGCAAGGCTGAAATGGAACTGTAATTCTTTTTTAAAAAAGAAATATGTTTATTAATTTTTTTAAAAAGAAGGAAAAAGAGGAAAGAAGAGAAAAATAGAACAAAAATATTATTGAGAAGATATATATCGCAAGCGCAGAATTCTAGATAAAACGGAACTGTAATTCCTAGATAAAACAGAACTTCCTTCTGAGTAGATTTACATAGAATTGCATATTGGAAGGAAAGGAGAACAGCATCACAGGGGGAGCCTGGATGGTCAAAACATCTCCTGGGTCAAGAGGAAGTTTGGGACAAGCAAGAAGGCATATTTTGGGCATCCCTCCTTGTGATTTTGTTGGAGACGTGGGGCTCAGAACACTCAAATGACTACATGCTCTTGTTAAAAAGTCTCCTCCACAGCGGGATAAAGAAGCTTAAAACTCAAGGGACAGAAAGCCCACTTTAGTCTTTAAAGATCCAGCTTGTTCATATATTTTATCATGTGTTCAATTAGAAAGATCTTCCTACAGAGGAAACTTTCTACAAGATGGTATTTCGCCAAACCGGTTCAGCCAGGATAGAGAGCCCGGAGGCAGAGGGAAGATGAGCAGGTAGGGATGGGAGGCCAAAAATCAAAGGAGGGGCCGGGGTCCCTTCCCCCTCCCTATCCTAGACCTTGCTCGGTTTAGACTTCTAAGGCCAGGGGCTTTGGAAAACCTTCTGGAACCCCTGGGGTCCAAGGAAAGCTGGCAAGAGGGAGCCACATCGCACATCTCTGATTTTCGTCCAGGTGCTGCTGCACAGAGCCTTGACTACACTGGCTCCAGCCAAAGGCACTGGGAGTCTAAAACATGGAGCAGACAAGAAACCAGCAGCAGAAGGTGATGGGCACCAAGGGAAACCAGCAGCAGAAGGTGATGGGCACCAAGGGATGGCGGCCAACAGTCCATGGCAGCTCACTGTTCCAGTGTGTAACAATAATCACAATGTTACCACCTCCAAGGTGGAGGTCAAACTAGGCAACCCTACAGGGATGTCGTAAGAAAGACTTATTAGAAAACAGTCTATGTCCCTTTGAGTATAACACGATATCCTCTTTTTGTGACTATTAATAAATGGCATGAGACCACAACACATGCGACAGTCAGGCTTTGGCACATCCCTGCCCGCCTGCCACAAACCCTACTCCGTGCCCACGACTGGCATTCCAGAGAGAGGTTGCAACGGCTCCACCCCCCAAATCATGAACATTCCAGTCTTTGGTCCATGACGGAAAGAAGCCCTAAAAAACTAGGATGGGGATTTCAAAACACTTCCATTCTTCTTCTTGTGCCGGGACCAAAGGCGTTCAAAGCTACTCCATCCTGCCTCTGCTTTCAAAGTGGGTGTGAAAAGGCCTCTCCACCAACTTTGTTGGCAAGTCCCACATCCATCTGGCCAGACCCAAAACTCATCCTGCATATTTGACCAGGTCCAGGCCAGGGAAGCACCTCCAAGCTTCTCTGCCATCCACAGGTCCAACTCTGAAGGTTTACTGTATTTGTAGCTCTGATGCATCTTCCACCATGACAATTTAGCCCCATCATTGAATACAGCCTGCCAGCACATGTGCATTTACTTTATTTGTCCCATGTATAGGAAGATAAAAAATATATGCACCCCCCACTTATTGGAAAGAGCGAAAACCGTCCAAAAGTGAAAACAGTTGAAAAGTGAAAGCCACTTTTTCAGCTTGTAAATGCAAAATGGGCACCAAACTTGCAAAAGCCTTAGAGCACAATCCTAACCATGTCTACCCAGATGAAAGCCCCATTGTGTCCTATGGGTCTTACTCCCAGGAAAGTGTCTTTAGGATTGCAGCCTAAATAACATATTTATTATCACAAAGCCAAAAAAAATAACAAATTACAGTTAAAATGAAAAAGGCATCTGTGGGCAATGAATATCTTACCTATTTGACACTGTCACTGCCCCCGCTGGCTCAAGCATCAGAGATTTACTGAAGAGAGTCATAAGGAAATGCCAAAAACAGTTTCATCACCATGTCATGTGCAAATCACCATCAGGGAAGACAATTATAGCCTTTAGTCTGGGAGATAAAGGTTGAAAGAGTGGAGCATGTGTTGAATGAATGAGTTTGGGATATAACTGAAAGGTGCTGAAAGAGCGGAACCATCAGAAAGTGGGGGACCATTAACTTTATAGTGACTCTTTAAAAGGACAGTTGAAAATTACACCTGAAATGTTGTTGCCTGTATGTGCAATTCCTACAACACCCCTACTAGGTAGGAGTGCGTCACCATCAGTGTTATAATCATCCCCAACACCAGGGTGGGGGGATCAACCTGACCAGAGCACAGTTGAGATCAAGACTGGCCAATACCTTGCTGAGTCTGACCAAAGGTGTGCCAGCAGGTGCCTGCCTCTATTTCTGGCACATTCCTTTGTGTTTATCTGCCCCACTGGTCAACACCAGGAAAAGGTCGCGCAACCTGCGCAGGCGGCTGTGTCTGGAGTGCCACCGCGGGGGCTTGGCTGGAGACAGGTGCTGGGCAGACGCCTGCCTGCCTGCCCGCCTGGGGCTATGCAGAGGAGGGGTGAGAGGGAAGAGGGCTCTGGCAGCAGCACCGATTAAGTACACCCAAACAGCTCCCCTGGGGCTACGGGTTCCTCGTCCCTTCCTTGGAACAGCAAAGCAAACACCAGGCCGCTCCGAGGGGTTGGGCGGCCGCCTGTCAAGAGATGTTTGACAATTCATAAAAGGGGGAAAGACAAATCTTGCCCTGTTTCCCGAGCAAACTGTTTGCACAGAGTCCCGGAGGGAGCGGATTCTGGCCATACCAAAAGCCTTTTGTGACAGGCTGAATGGAGGGGGCGTTTGCCAAGCGCCGGGAGGGTGGCATTTTTGTGTGCGAACACGGGGGCAGAGAGCACTTAGGCGGGCCTTGAGTCAACAGCAGATTAGAGCCACACGCCAGAGTTGCGCCGAATCGCATGACAAGGCAGAGGCAGCATGCCTCCGAGGCGGCGGGCTGGAAGGAAGGCCACGCTCCTCGCAGGCAGCCTGCGGCACACTCCTGAAGCTTATCACATCCTCTCTAGAGAGATGCCAGGCCAGGACCAACCCCCCCGCCATGACTCGCCACTCTCCTGAATCTGTACCTTCGATTGATCTATTCTCCGTTACAACATGGAAACATACACCAATGAACTGTGTTTGATTGGAATTGGGGCTTCAAAATGGTGGGCAGCTACACAGAGATCTCCCCACCTGCCCAGCGAGGAGATGAGCATCTCTTGATATCCTCAGTTATCCATTTTAAGGTATCCCCTGATTTCAGACAGTTTATTTGATGACAATCCAGTCTTTCAACTATACCCAGAACTCATTCATTCAACGTATGTTCTGCTCTTTTCTGGATCCAAAGGCCAAAATTGCCTTCCCCATGTTGTAGCTCCAGATCGAATCCCATTCCCAAAGGAGTTAATGAGAATCCATTTGCAGAAATCTGTGTGCGGAGGTAGGAATTTGCAAGATAAAAGGGGCAGGTGCAATTTCCAAGCTGAAAAAAGCAACATTTATCAAGTAAAAAAGGCTGGGCTCCACTTTTGAAGAGTGCTCCAGTCCCTCATCCAAAAAGTGGGGGGTGCCTGTATAAGTATTTTTAAAGAAGCAAATGATGACACCTTCCCTTCCTTCCCACCTATTTATCTCCATCCTCTCCCTCGTCCTGAAAAGGTACTTACCCACATTGGGTCGCCTGTGTCTGGATCCTGCATCCGAATACAATCCATGCTGATTTCAATCTTGTTTGCTGGGCCATCGCTGGTCGGCTCCTCCAAGAAGTTCAAGTCAATGGGCTGCACCGAACAGATCGGTCTACAAAATACAACAGAGAGCAGAGGAGTACCCAAGGAGTGTGCATGCAAAAGCATTTCCCCCCAAAACATCTATGGCACTCTCAGGCCACATTCACCCCTCTTTTTTCCTTTATCTCTCAACCCAGTTGAGGGTTCAGGGCCAAGGGCTCTGCTGCCTGACTGAATTGATTAATACATTGATTAATTAATTTAATTGATTGATTGCTACACATCAATTATTATAATTATATAATAATAATAAATGCAACACATTCATTTGCTTTCTGAATGAATGAATGAATTCTCTAGTGAAAACTAGAGAATTTACTACTGCATTGTGGAAGTAAAATTCCCCCATACAACATCACTGTACATCAACCCTCCATGCGCATCATCCCCCATGCACATCAACCCCCCTGCTCAACACCCCCCATGATCAACACCCCCATGCTCAACATCCCCCCCATCACAACACCCCTTCCCCCAAACAACATCCCCCTCCCAGTGCAGCAAGCACTAAATTGGCTGGATGTTGGTCAGTCTTCCATGTTAAGTATAGGACAAAAACACGTTGCACCCTTTTTCACCTCCTTAAGGGTTAAATTGCTCAGCACTGGTTCTTGGTGGGTGTTGATGTCACATAATCAACACCCTCCCTGAATTTCGTGCTTCTTGGTCCAGGAATTGGGGGCAGGGCCTTGATCAGTCAGCGATTCTTCAATGGAAAATATAGGAAGGAAAATGCATTGCACCCCTTTTCACCCCCTTCCAGATGGAATTTCCAAAAACCAGTTCTTAGTGGGTGCCTCCATCACAGAAGGAACACCCTCCCCAAATTTCAAACTTGTAGGTCTGGTGGTTTTGGCTGGCAGTTGACGAGTGAGTCAGTAAGTGAGTCAGTGAGTCACTTTTCAGTTTTATGTTTACAGAAGCAGACGTCTGAAGAATTCAAAAGTGAGATCCTCCTGTCCCAAATCCACTCACCACCTCCCCTGAGCCCTCCAACATGATCTACCCCTAACCCATCCCATCTGCTCATGATTCCCTCTTCCTACTTACTGTTCCAAGATATCCCAGAGGTGCTGGAAGACCTCCGGATGCAGGAAATCCCTCGCCTGGGAACCTTGTGACATGCTGGAGCGGTAATAGCTCTCTGCCCAAGAGAAACAGCTCGGGGTGTCCACAAACCTACAAAGACATGGCAAGTCAAATGAAATGTTGGTCAAAGGGGGCGATTTCGCAGCTTCAAGACCGTTTTGAACGGACCAACTGGGACATTTTTGAACATCAAGCTCTAGAGCAGTATACAACTGCAGTTTTGGGATACATGGCTTATTGCATTGATGCTGTTACGACGAACAAGTGTATTCGATCCTACCCAAATCAAAAACCATGGATGACTGGTACGGTTAGGTCCCTTCTGTATAAGAGAAATAAAGCATTTAAGTCTGGAGATGCCTCACTATATAGTGCGGCCAGAGCAAATTTGAGGCGTGGCATAAAACAAGCCAAGGCTGCGTACAAGGGAAAGATAGAAGATTGGCTATCTAATAATAATCTGAGACAAGCCTGGCAGGGGATCCAGCAGTTAACCAACTTTAAAGCACAAAATGCTAGTAGGGGCGGAAATTACGAGTTGGCAGAGGAATTAAACATCTTCTATGCCCGGTTTGAGACGAACCAACCGGAAGTGGAATTACCATCACCATTACCATTGTTGACCCAGCATGAGGCTCCTCTTGTTCTGAAGGAGCATGATGTTAGGTGTACAATGAAAGCGGTCAACTCTAGGAAGGCTGCAGGACCTGATAACATCCCTGGTTGTGTAGTAAAAGAATGTGCGAACCAGTTAGCTGGGGGGTGGACTGAGATTTTTAATCGTTCCTTGTTACAGTCTATTGTTCCAAATTGTCTAAAGGCTTCTATTATCGTCCCAGTACCCAAGAAGACACCTATAAATGCTTTAAATGATTACAGACCGGTGGCATTGACCTCTGTGATAATGAAGTGCCTTGAGCAGTTAGTCCGAAGGTACATTATCTCTTGCCTTATATATTTTAAGTGTATAGTTTTTTTTTCTTTTTCAATTGTGTGTGTTTTGATTTGTTCAAATGGATATTTGTATATTTGTATATCTGTGCTGTATTATGAGAGAGAGCACCTCATTTCGTTGTTCTCATACCTTGAGTACAATGACAATAAATTTATCTTATCTTAAGTCTGAGATGGGAACCCAAGGTCTCAACACAAGAACAGCCAGGGTGTTTTCAACCACTTTGATTTTCAACCACATTGATTTTCAACCATTGTAACGTGGCACACTGGTGCGCCATGGATGGTTTGCAGGTGTGCCACAGAATTTTGAGGAGGAGAGCCTCAGGGGAGATGGTACTGTGGTGGTTGGGAGGGGAACCAAACAGGTACATCTTACCTGGTATCAATTCACTTGTACCCCTGGTTAATGTGTTCTACTACAGGTATCCCCCACTTTATGATAGTTTGTTTTCTGACAATCCACCTTTTCCACACCTTTCAATTCTACCCACAACCAGAGGTGGGCAGATGCCAGTTCAGGCCTACTCACCCGAACCAGATCTTCCCCCTCGACGGACACTGGCGAACTGGTCAGACCCGCAGCTGCAAGAGCTGCGGGGACCAGTTCACTAGCGGCCACCGTGTCTCCTGGGGCTCGGCGCAAGGAAGCTTAGTGCGCCTGCGTCCAGCTGGATGCACCCGCTAACAGCTGGATGTACCCGCTGGCTACACATATACAGGCATCCCCCACTCGGGCTGCAAGCCTAACCACACTTTCCTGGGAGTAAGACCCACTGAACACAATGGGGCTGACTTTTGAGTAGACAAGTTTAGGATTGTGTTCCTAAACTGTAAACCGCCGGCATTTCCCTTCAGACTTTAATAAAGCATTTCTGGAATGCTCCTCCATAAGGCTGGCCCACCCATGAGGTTTCAGACTGCCAAGGGCTCCCACCTCCATCCATCTCCCTGCTGCTGCTGCTGCTGCTGCTGCTACCACTGATTCTTTGGATGGAGGGAGGAAGAGGAGGAGTGTGGGTGCTCTTAACGCCCTCTGCTCCCCTCTCCTCCCCCCTCCAGGGAGTCAAGGGGCAGAGACTGGCACACCCCAGATAAGGGGAAGGTTTGACTCTGCTCCTCCAGATGGTGAAAAAATAAAAATTAAAAATCCCTGCATGAAGAAAGGCAGCAACTGCACGAGAGAGAACGGCTTATGTCTTGAGGTCTTATTAGTTATAGCTCTTCATTTCACATTAAATACTTCCTGTAAAAATAAAAACAAACAATTATCCAGGCTGATATACAGAGGGCTGTGGGTGGCACAAGTGGTTAAGACACTGTGCCTGTTAACCAGCAGGCCAGGGTTCGAGACCCAGGTCGGCCCCACAAGACAGGGTGAGCTCCTGTCCTTAGCCCAGCTCTGCGACACAGCTGGATCCAATTGTATTGGCTCTGCCTTTCCATTGGACTAATTCAGTGGCGTGGAGAGGGGGGGATTTGCTGCTTGGGTAACAGCCTCTCCTCCATAACAATCTAACCCAGGCTTTCGTGATTTGCATGCAGCGTATGCAGCGCCGAGCACGATACCATAGTCTTTCAAGACTGATGGAGGCCTGCTTCTATACAGAGGGATCTATAAGTGGCCTCCTATAAGTGTTATAGCATCACCACTCTCTTAGGACACTATTACTTTTCCATCAGTAATAAGCCATAGACAGTAGTGTTTAAACTAGCAAAATGTACCGGCACTGCAGGAGTAAAATACCCCCGTGCACCATCTGCCCTGTGTACCATTCCCTTGCGCATCACCTCCAATGTGTAACACCCCCATGCGCCAAAACCCCTACCATGCACCACAACCCCCCATGCATATGTGCAGCACCCCTACCAGGGCCAACACCCCCTGTGTACCACATCCTCCGTACGTCACCCCCACCCTACCCCCGTGTGCTCGTTTTCACCCCCTTCCAGTTGGAATTTCCCAAAATTGGTTCTTAGTGGGTGCCTCCATCACAGAAGGGAACACCCTCCCCAAATTTCACACTTCTAGGTCTGGTGGTCTTGGCTGGGCGTTGGTGGGTGGGTCGGTCTGTCAGTCGGTCTTCAATTTTATATACAGAGTATCTAGATTTTTTGGGTTGTGGAACAAATTGAGTTTCCATTATTTCTTATGGGAAAATTCACTTTGATACACAAGTGCTTTGGATGACAAACATGTTTCTGGAAGAAATTATGCTCTCAAATCAAGGTTTTCCAATAAGAATGCTCTGGACTTCCGGAGAGAAACAAACATCTTCTCACCAAGTTCCCCACCCCAAAATCCCAGCAGATGGACAACTAGTGTGGTCAGAGAGTGGTCAGTAAAGTAGTTCAACCAGCTAGTTTTCTACTCTCGGGGATATCGGTAGACAAACTTATGTGGGAAGCAAACAGAGGGAAGAGGTGAGGGGCCAGATCCGTTCACAGTCACGTGCCAGTCACCACTGTCAACTTTCTACTGGGCATCTTGGAAAAGGCTACTTTTTACCACCTGTATCCATCAGGGACAGACCCCGTTCCTGGCACACAAGAGAGGGGACACCCCCGGAGCAGGGTGACCAGATGTCTGAACCTCAAAAGGAGGACAGGGTCTTGGATTCCTCCCAGCCTTGCCTTTCTGGAGGACAATGGCACATTTGCCTACTCACAAGTAAAGCCACAATATTGGGCATTTTCACTTTCCCATTGTGCTTAACGCATATTTTTTTTATTTTTCGGTTTTTGGCCACGACTTTCAATAGGAAGGAGATAATTCTGCTCTTCAATACGAATCCAACAACATATGACACAATGGGGTCCTGCACACCATTGCAAAGTTCCAAAATGAAGCCAAAATAGAGGACAATGAAGCTTTTTAGAGGACAGAAGACTAAAAAAGAGGACAAATCTGGAAAAATCTGGTCATATGGTCACCCTGCAAACTTGGTCCCTTGACAAAGATCCACCATTTGGGACACCTGCCCCATCTTGCTTACTCCAAAAAACACCCTTCTCAGCAGATGCCCATGGTCACCGACTCAGTTTCCCATCTGTATTATGGGGACAAACACCCTGTGCCGATTTTCCATTGCTTGCTCTGGCATTACCGTTGAGCCAGCTGTACAGGTCCAACCTTCTTATACACAGATTTTTTTTTTATGCATGGATTTGGCCACTGCAAATCAGCTGAAACAAAAAACTGCTTTTCTACTGTTGTAGAAACAAACTTTCAATGCAAACAGTCTTTCCATTTTTCAGCCCCTGCAGATCTTGAGACACAATCCGATTCCATGAGATGCAACAGAAGAGCAAGAAACCTGGAAGTGGGACTTTAAAATCTTACATTTAAATCTTTAAATCTTAAATTTTAATATACACTGATCTTTTTTAATAGCAGAACCCTAGTGGATAAGAAGGGGCACTTGTACTGATCAAGGGGGCTCTGCAGAGACAAGCTTGCAAGCTTAGGCTGTAATCCTTACCACACTTTTCTGGGAGTAAGTACTATTGAACACAATGGGACTTACTTCGGAGTAGGACTTAGTTTAGGACTCCACTGTTAGAAATTCCCTGCTGCTTTGTGGGGCACATTTTTGGAACTCAATTATCTCTTCCTGGCCATTAAAAGCAACTCAAACAGATCCTAGATCTTAAATCCTAAACCCAGCCAGAGTTTCAGTTTTTGTGCATGATCCTAACCATACCTACTCAAAAGTAAGCCCCATTGTGTTCAATGGGTCTTACTCCTAGGAAAGTGTCTTCAGGATTGCAGCCTCTGGGTTTTTCCATCTACAATACACTTTGCTTGCAGCAAAACTTGGAAGCAGGGCTTGAAAAACCAGCCAGTGACTTCAGAAAATCCTAAGAAAGCCTACCTTTAGCAAGTCCTACAAGGAAAAAAACTCCTTCCCCAAATCCAATCCTTGGCTTTCCCTCCAACTTGAGCACCCTGGTCATCCTCTGGTTCCTAACCACCTCCTGGGGAGCCACCTCTCCACTCCTTCCTGCAGAAGATGATCAAGATGCTGGAGTTGATCAGGGAAGGCCTGATCCTAAAAGGGGGGGGGGGGGTTCCCATTTATATAGGGGAGGGGGCCAAAGTCAGCTCCACCCCATAGCTTAAAAAAAAAAACCTAGACTCAAGGCTACACCCAAAGCTTTAGCCTCTCTGATCTCCCAACTGGGATCTGCACCATCCTTGCACCATCCCCTCTAGCCACGAACAGAGCTCAGCTCTGGCTCTTCCTTTTATTTCTTTTTGTACCCCAAACTGTAATTGTAGTTCTTGTCCTTGATGGAGTGAACTGTTCTTGCATTTTCTTCCCCAGCTTGCCAGCTTTCCTCCCAGGTGGAAAGGAAATGTCTTCAGTTTTGTAAAAATGGCAGTCCTGACATCCACACCCATGCTCGGGGGTTCACTTCTGAGCAAACGTGCTCAGGCTTGCACGGCAAACTCCATCAATGGGGTTACTCACCTGCCCTCGGAAGTGAGTGTCCAAGACAAATGAGCCAAGGCAGGCGGCAAGTGATGCCATTAAACCAGTGGAGCACAAGATGTGCTCTTTGGTGGTGCAGGAAGGCATGGCCAGGTCCTCTAGCCCAGGATATTTCACACCACAGTGATCTCAGAATTCAGAATCTATTGGGAGATTTGCATCTGAACATAAGAACGTGCATAGATGTGCTGCTTCAGTCCAGAGATACTAGCAAGGCAAGGCACATCAAGGCAGGGTGCACATAGGCCCTCTTTTTCCAGGACATGTCCTCTTTGTGTTCTGGAGAAAAATATATATATATAATCTTCATTGTCCTCCTTTTTATTATGAGCAGGCATCATATACCCTTCTTGTAATTAATAAGTTATAAATAATGAATTGTTTATTGGCAAACTATAAAAAATTAATTAATATTAATTAATAATAAACGATATAACTATTATAGTACCATCTACATTATTATAATAAATGAAAATTATAAATAGTTTATAAAGCCTTGAGTCTCATTTGTGGGAGAAAGGCAGAGTACAAATTTGATGAATGAATGAACTACACATAATTCTTTTAAATTTAAGAATAAGAACTATAATATTTAAATTAAGCACATGAAAGCAACATATATGGGGCTGTAATCCTAATCCCCAGTTAAGCTGGCATAAGCCCCAGCACAAGTCCATGCTGGTCTGGGAGTGTCACCACAGTGGCACTTCTGCCAGGGTGACCAGAAGCCAAACCCAAAATTCCTGAACCCCAAGGCCAAAATTACTACCCTCTTTTAGTTTTTTTACCATAACTTTTGATAGGCAGGAGATATCTTCAAACTGATTTTTGCATTGGCTTCAGCTCTTCAGTATGAATCCAACGACATATGGCATGATGGGGTTACTGGGCACTATCGCGAACTTTCAAAACTAAGCCAAAATGTAGGACACCCGGACAGGAGGCTAAAAATCTGGACAAATCTGGGTTTTTCCGGTTATCTGGTCACCCTGACTTCTGCGCCACTCCTGACGGAGGGTTCGGCCAGTGCACAGATATGTGCTTGCCTCCCAACATCCAGACAGGAATGGCGTGGTCTCTGTTGTATTTTTCGTCATGGAAAGGGAGAGGAGGGAGGACTGTTTTGACGCTGGGAGCATCAAGCTGCAGGAACTTGGCAGGGCCGGGTCTGCTGGAATTCCCCCTGCACCGCACTGTAGCTTGATGGTGATTTGTAGATGTCCCCGTGAAAGGAACGCACAGCTGCGCATGGGAACCAGAGTCGGGGGAAGGATTTCACTGGATAGGCTCAGCCTGCTTCTGGCAAGCTGTCCTGTAAGCTGGAATTCCCCTAATTCTGCAGCCCCACCGTTGTCACCCTTCCGTGGGTGACAACTATCAGAGACGTATACACTTTGCAACCCTGGCTATCTGTGCCAGGGAAAAGGGTCTGCAGCCCTCAGCCCCCTGGCTTCACCCATGTACAGAGCAGATTTGGCGCACTGTTCTGCGCATGGCTTTGTTTCATGCAATAGTTTGGGAGAGAAGCAGGACGAGCACAAGTTCAGTGCCCAAGGCATGACGTGTCATATCAGGGTAGTCTGATGCCTGTTTTAGAGATGGGCACAACTGAGGCTGAAAGGTAGAATCATAGAGTTGGAAGGAACCCAGTAGGTCATCAAGTCCAACCCCAGTGACAATGGGACATGTTGCCAAAACCCTCACATTCTACACATCAGGCCACATAGTCAGAGTTGTAATTTTCTCACATCCCATTCCTTGTCGGCAAGACCTTTCGGTGCATTCCAGTTGAAGGGACTGCACAGGAGCAGGGCAGAGACAGGCAGATGACCCTACACAAAAGGTGCCAGATTGTGACTTACCTCACCAGCACTAGTCAACTCTGAACAGGATCTGCACCCGACACCTGTCTGCCAGGACTCACTGTTCAAACGGGGTCTAATATCTACTCCTGCGGTACTCCTCAAAAAACTATCCATCACATTGTGTCCGACTGAGTGAAGGACAGAATCTCTGTACCTTTAACCAATGCATAGAGGAAGCAGGTTTAGCTCATCATAGAAAGTTTTAAAAAGCAGCACCTGCCTGAATACCCTCTTCCATGCAATGGTTAAAGGTACAGATTATCCTTCATTCTATAGGATCACCCTGGGTGAGAGTGCACCATATCTCTTCATTGGTTCCGTAAAAGCCCCATCCTGCACTGATCTCAAAAAGAATACGTAGCAAGCGACAGAAGGGGCCTCAAATATGAAAACATGCATCTTAGAGCCCAGTCCTATGCCTGTCTACTCAGAAGTCAGTCCCATTTTAATCAATGGAGATTACTCCCAGGAAAGTGGGAAAGTTCTAAATTCTTCTGAGCAACTGAGGACCTTCTCCATCACATGGAGAAGCCAGGATGCCATCCAGCCAGGATGCCTACTATAATAAGAACTATAATATTTAAATTAAGCACATGAAAGCAACGTATATGAGGCTGTAATCCTAATCGCTTTACATTTACCTTACAATAGCTTTACATTTATTTATTTGATTTGTATGCCACTTTTTTCCCAGGAGGAGACATTGCTGAGTTCATGAAACTTGATCTCATGTAAAGAATTGTAAAGGAGAAGCGCAAAGGAGAAAACAAATGGAAGGATTCTACTGTGTGCATCCGGGGACCAGACTAGTTCAAGATCGTCACAAGCAGCTTGAATTGGGTCAAGAAACACTGGCAGTCCGTGGGGTTGGGAAAGCCGGAGTAGGATGCGCTCAGATTCCAGGCCGTCATCCACAGTCAGAAACCCCATGTGGAGCATGATACGGTAGTCCATTCATGATGCAACTGGTGTATGGATGACCGAAAGCAGCTCAGCGTAGGTACCAGCCCATGTTGACCAGGGATCCTCTTTTTCCAGAACATCTTTGTTAGCCTGTATCCTTAAAAAATCTATACAGTTTGTCCCTCGTTCTGTTCTGGAACCCCTATGGTTTTGGGGGGATGTTTATGGGTTTAAACAGATAAAGTGGAAAAAATAGATTGAAAGACCCACTTCTTTGCTCCTCTATTGCTCCCAGCAGAATAAGGTTGTGCCTTGATATATGCAAAGGTTTGATTCTAGGGGTTTGATTGAGGCTGTGGGTGGCGCAAGCGGTTAAGACGCTGTGCCTGTTAACCAGCAGGCCAGGGTTCGAGACCTGGGTCGACCCCACAAGACAGGGTGAGCTCCTGTCCTTAGCCCAGCTGGATCCGATCGTATTGGCTCTGCCTTTCCATTGGACTAATTCAGTGGTGTGGAGAGGGGGATTTGCTGCTTGGGTAACAGCCTCTCCTCCATAACCATCCAACCCAGGCTTTTGTGCTTCGCATGCAGCGTATGCAGCGCCAAGCACGATACCAGAGTCTTTCAAGACTGACAGAGGCCTGCTTTTTTTTATTCTAGGACTCTACTGATACAAAAAAAAGTTTGAAATAAAAAGCAGTTTTTTAAAAATAATGTGGTTAAAACAATAATAATGTGGTCAAATAGTGTCACTGAAGCAACCTGAACTTGGACAAACTTTGGAGGTTAGCAGTTAGGGTGACCTGGTGTGCTGCAGCCCAAGGGATCATGAGGAGTCGGGCATAACTCAATGAGTAACAACAGCATTTTTTTTGGATGCCCTACATTTGAGGTGCTTTGTCCTCTTTTGTCCTCATGTCATCTGGTCACCCTGTACTATTCACGGACAGACAATCCTAGTGGAGAAATTCGCAGTGGGCCGATGGTCGGAGACCGCATAAGGCTGCATAATGCAGCTGCTCACGTTCATCCCCCTGTGATTGGGGCTTTTCAGTCTGTGGAGGTCAGGCCAGGGCCCTGCGGAGACGCACCGGCATCCGGTTTTGCAAACCTGCCTTGTGCGCCTCCGTCTTGCATCCACAAGTGCTTGAGGTTCTGCAGATTTCAACCTGATGAGAGCATTAAATGCTGCGATACTTTGGCAAGCAGGTGCCGAGGGGTGGTGATCGCAGGTCACACAAGGCTGGCATTCCCCAAATTCAGATGCTGTGAGGGAAGCAAGACTGACAGGCAGATACAATGACATCATGGTGGAAAGGGGCTCAAGACGGGACCCCAGCCACAAAGATACGGATGGGGTGAAGTCATGGGAGCCGACAGCTAGTGGGTCCATGACAGAAAACACACATTTAGAACTATAACCTCAGAGGAGAGGGATGGATGCTCCACGCACTGCACATCAAACCTGGGGGGAGGAGTTTTGAGGCCAGGAATGTCTCCCAGCCAGATTGTGCGTTGGAGCAGGTACAGCGACTCCCAAATCCAGCTGCTTGCAAAAATCAGATTTGGAAGAGGCCAGCCAAGCCGACCATCCATTCTGCTGCCCAGTGCCACGATTATGCCATTTTTGCCCAATGTTGCAAGGACGCAAAAAGTACCAAACGCGTTCACTGTCGGTTGGGCAGAAACGGGTTATGCGCCCAGCGAACCCAACACAGATCAGAAAACTCAACCATGGTTTTCCCTTCTCCTGAGCTTGCTCCTTGCTGGCCATACAACAGGTTGGCAGGTTTCTGAAGCATCACATCATACCCTGCAGCACCTGTTTGCCAGAGGTGAGACTGGATTGACCATTGAGCCAAACTGTGATGAGTAGTGAGGCATTTTCAATCAGCCTCCTCTTTCTAAAAGTCCCGGTGCCGCGAGTCTCAGTGTGTGGAGCTGGCTTCAGATTGACATCTTCACACATAAGGAAGATTTTAGGGGTTCATGGCCATTGGGGGGGGGTCAACACCACTGCAAACTTCTCCAAATGCTCAGCAGGTTCCTTCTTAAGAGAAGCATTCTGTCCAAATCCCTTGTGTGCCATTTATAGCAAGAAACCGAAATGCAACTGAGGAATTGAGCTGCAGAGCAGTGGCATAGCCAGGTGGGTGCACAGCACTAAGAGCACAAGCCTAACCATGTCTACTCAAAAGTAAGCCCCATTGTTTTCCATGGGTTTTACTCCCAGGAAAGTATATTTAGGATTGCAGTCTAAATTTTGCTGGACATGCAAGTGGCCCCCACCCCTTTGGAGCCATTCCTAGCAGTGCCCAGATATGCCTAGAGAGACGCCTTAGGTATCCTTATTTGGGTGTAAATCAAATCAATCAATCAATACATTGAGGTGCATGAAAAATGTCCTGCTTTGCACCCCCTCTAGCTCTGCCATTGCTGTTGAGAGCAGACTTGAGTCCTTTAATCCCCCTGGCATTCCCCCTGGTGAGGATTGTGCAGGGAATACTTTTGCTTTTCTCTCTCTTTCTGTTGCAAACAGAAAGATCAGACACATTCTACCTGCCGCCCCCCTTTTGAGTAGAGCATGAATGGGAGCGTCAGCCCCACCGTAATCCTTTAAGAAACTTGAGGCAGGCCTTGCTCAGACAGACAGCTTATGAGTCTCCTCTGCTGCAAAATCTTGCTTACCCCAGCCCTTGCTAGCTTCGATGCAAACGGCATCCCCATAACAGAGAAGTCTACGGGGGAATGAGAGAGCTTCTCCTGGACCGACCACATGTTGGAGAAACCCATAACAAGAACTCCTTGCTGAACAGGCCAAAGGTCCATTGAGTGCAGCTTTCTCGATCTCACAGCAGCCCATCAGATGCCTGTTGGAGCACATATGACACCTGCATCCAGGTGCCCCCACTGCATCTAGTATTTGTGGTTGTCACCATCTACATCTGTCTATGCACACACACCCCTCTTGGCTTGTAATCCGTGACGGTCCTTTATCCAAACCCTTCTTAATAGATGCCATCACCACATCCTGTGGCAGGGAGTTCCACAGACCAACTACACGCCGGGTAAATAACTAGACATGTTCAAGTGGTTCCAAGCAGCCAACCTTTCTCAGGCTTTGCAACCCAGTCTTTGCAAGACCTTTTTCCAAAACCAAAAATGCTCATGTGCATTGGGAAGGGGGAAGGGTGGTAGAGCGGTTGCCTTAGTCCTCCTACCTGGCACTGGGGCTCTCTGCCAAGGTGGAGGTTTGGCCAGCCTCCAGCCCAAAGACACTGCCACCGTCAGATGGGTACCCAGGCACCAGTGGAGGCTGCAGGCTGGGCTGGGGTGGTTGTGGTAGAAGGTGGAGGCAGTGTGGAGGGTGCTACGGGCTCCTCCAGGTCCTGCCTCTCTCCTCCTGGCGCAGCAAGTCACACAACACCTACTGTGCCAAAATGCCCACCAATGGTGCTTTAACCAGATGCCCAGTTAGAGAGTCCCATTTCTGGCTTTATTATCAACCTGTCCCTACATCACCAAGAGAACAGGAAGCAACGTGGGGCAGAGGTATGTAGGGCAGAGTATGTGCCCCTATTTCATTTTCATAATAGCCATGTGACACATGAGAAGCGACGACTGTACCCTAAGTTGTTCACTCTCACATTTTTAATTGATGACTGCCTCTTGACAACAGTAATAAAAGCTGTTGTATAGCTGTAAGTAGGTCTTTAAATCTATTAAATCACTTTTTTATCCACGGATTATTTTTTTAATCGATAGGAGTTTCCAGAACAAAATCTAGTGGACTACAAGGGTTGCTTGTATATAACCTCTTATTAAATTTTAAACTATTACATCTACATGTGGCTGTGGGTGATGCAAGTGGTTAAGACACTGTGCCTGTTAACCTGCAGGCCAGGGTTCAAGACCCAGGTCCTCACAAGACAGGGTGAGCTCCTGTCCTTAGCCCAGATCTACAGCGCAGCTAGAAACAATTGGCTCTGCCCTTCCATTGGACTATTTCAGTGGCGTGGAGAGGGGGGATTTGCTGCTAGGATAACAGCCTATTCTCCATATTAATCTACCCAGGCCTTTGTGCTCTGCATAGAGCGTCGAGCACGATACCATAGTCTTTCGAGACTGATGGATGCCAATACAACATCTACAGTAATTTATTAATTACAATCATTCTACATGGTGGCAGCTGACTATTCACAAGGAAAAGAAGGACAATTAAGATTTTTACCTGGATGCAAGGCTTAAAAAAGAGGACCTCCAGGGCCCACATTTTTCATATGATACCTGCAGATTTTTCCTTCACATGATACCAGGATTGGCTGCTTCACATTGGCTGCAATCCTAATTCCCAGTTGGGCCTGCATAAATCCCAGCATAAGACCAGTGCTGACCTGGAGGTGTAATGAAAATCCCATAACGCACTTCTAAGCCACTCCTGGTGGGGTTTGGCCAGGGCATAGGCATGTGCTGGCCTCCCTATACCATCACGGAAAGATATGCCATATGTGTTATGCCAGCCTAAATTATTAGGATTGCATCCACTGTCTATGAAATAGGCTGATGAATTGAGCATCAGTGGTGTGCAACTGCCTACATTTTCAAAAGAATAGTTGTTCGATGCCATAAACCCTGCCTGGGAATTCTGGAAGTTCTGGGGGTCTCTCTTGAGCTTGATGCAATTTACTTGTGCACACTTTCCTCTTGCATTTCCTAGACTGTCTTGCGGCTCCTCTTCGCTGCGGACGGACGATGGGCCAGACCAGCTGGGGTCTGGGAGTGTGAAATTGCCAAGGGTCTCTCGCTCAGCTGCCTGGGATTTGGGAATGGGAGCGTGGCCAGGAAGGGGCAGTGGCGGGTGGAAGGAAATGGTTGCTGAAGTTTGTTTTTCCTCCTGAAACCTTCTGCAAAAGAATACACAATGGATGTCCACAAATCAGTGGCGTAGCTAGAGGGGGGTAGAGCAGTCAGTCTTGGAGGGAGCCTCAGCCCTTCAGTGGCATAGCTGGTGGGGGATGGAGCAGTCAGTCTTGGAGGGAGCCTTACCCCTTCAGTGGCATAGCTAGAGGGGGTGGAAAAGTCAGTCCTGGAGGGAGCCTCACCCCTTCAGAGCCATTTCAGACAGAGGAAAACGGAGCCGTACATGAAAATTTAAAAACATGGAAATTTAAAAAAGATTTTTAATTAAATAATTTTTTTAAATAAAGCACAAGGATAGAAATTCTGTGTAAAACTCCCCGTGGCGGATTAAGGACCTGTTTGAGTCCAGCTGGAAATCAGTGGGACTGAACTGTACCTTGTTCCCCACAAGTCCAGGAATTCTGGGGCACATCAGCCTGCCTTCCCCTCCCCGAGACTGAGCACAACCGCAGCCAAGTTCACAAAGACACAGTAATTATGATCAAAGATCCAGTGCTGGGAGGTATATAATTATCCCCCCTCCATCGCAGAGGGAGGGATGGATGTTTACGGACCAGACACTCCCATTGGGGAGCTGACAGCCAGACTGTATTGAGGCTGGGCCATGGAGAGCTTTGGGATTAAGGCAGGCTTTGTAAATGTTGCACCTGTTCCCTCTCCACATGGACTTGGTGGCTCTTCGCTTCCCTCCTCCCTCATCAGGGCATGGAAAGTGGATGGATCCACTGGATTTGTATTCCGCTTTTCTCCCCCAAGAGCACCCAAATTCTCTTTTTGTGTCACTTCTTCACAGTGTTTTTTTTTTCTGTGGGGTAAAAAACTGCCAGTATTCCCCACCGCTTATCCCCATATGATTACAGGTGTCCCTTGTTATCCACTAGAGCTATATTCCAGAACCTCTTATGGATTAAAAAAAATCCATGTTTAATAAAGAAAAAAAATAGAAAAATAGATTTAAAGACTCATTTCCAGGCTTCTTGCTTCTAATGGAATAAGGTTGTATCCTACTTTATTTATTTATTTATTTATTTATTTATTTACTTACTTACTTACTTACTTACTTACTTACTTACTTACTTATATCCCGCCTTTCTCGGGCAAATTAGCCCAACTCAAGGTGGCTAACTTTACCTTAGCCCCCTACATTTTGGGGAGTGTGTGTCCTCTTTTTGTAGTTATGGCCAGTGGTGAACTTCAGGGGGTTCTCACAGGTTCAACAGAACCCTTTGCTAACCAGCTCCTGGTTCTGAGAACCGGTTACTAATGGGACACAGAACCTGTTGTTAATTGATTTGAATCCCACCACTGGTTATGGCATATGGTCACCCTGGAAAGTAGGTTCTCTCTGACCCAGGAGCTTTCCCCAAGACTGCCACAAATGTATGCAGACTGGCTGCTGCTGTAAAACTGCAAGAAGATTGCACTCTGCACATCCTCAGAAGCACACTGATAAACACTTCTGCTCTAGTAAATCTTACCCTAGCATTGGAAGCAAGTTCCACCAAGTCCTACCAAGTCCAGCCTCAATGTTCCCAGGCGTCCTCTCCTTTGCAGGCCCTTCCAACAGATGGGATGCTCAAGCCTACAAACTCTGAATGTTCACATTACAGAAACGGAACCGAAACACAGTTTTGTCCCCATGAAGGGCTGTGATCCGGGATCACATGAAACCAGAGCTCATCCTTATTTACTCCAGAACCTTTATTTTTCCAGAGTCAGAGCTCAGCACCTTGGAAGAAGAAAAACGCATGTGCCTTGGGCACGCTCCGGACGCTTTCCCTTCGTTCTCAAGCTCTACACATCTGGGATTTAGAGTTTCCTGATGAACATGAACATGTTCTCTGACCTCATGGTTTCCAATGGGCATAGACTGGGCTTAATCAGAAGCAGAATTCAGCCCAAATGAGGGTTGCCAGAATTCTCTTCCACAAAATCAGGACAGAACCCTCAGTCCCATTTGCCAGTATGCAAACACAATCCCCCCAAATCAGAACTTCCCTGTTTTGGGGAACATATGGAAACCCTAGCCCAGATTCAAGTTGAGGGTCATTCCTAGATAATACAGAGGTAATAAATGTGGCTGCTTCAGAGCATGGAGTGCCAGCCAGACCAAAGTGCAGGACTAGCGTAAGACCAGGCTTTGGGATGCTAAAACTGCAGGTCCTGCATCCAGGAGTCACTTACCCTACAATCCAGAGTAACTACGGGTGCACGTAAGACACATTACGTGTACCCGTAGTTACTGCACCACCTAATGAAAACCTATGGGAAATTCATTTTGCAATCCAGAGCAAATTGTTCTTACACCGGAGCAAGGACTTCCCATAGTTGCTCTGGATTGCACCCTGAGTTACACAACATGTGCTTCATGTATGGTACTTGCTGCTCTCACCACCACCTTGCATGCCGTTGTTGGAGTCAGAACAATGTTGGTGGCAGCTATCAGCAATGAAACCTCCATTGACAAGAGATGGTTCTAGGAACCTCCAAACACCTGGTTCTAGGAATAAGCAACGACCTTTCTCCTGGGGTGTGAGCTTGCAAAGGTAATGGTGGACTTTGTGTGATGTTCTCATCTTTATTGTAGAAATAAATCCTTGGGTGCCACATGCACCTGGGCAAACACCAGGGCTGTCCTTGGTCATCTGGACTGGGAATCGGAAACAGCGCAGGGCATGCAAAGGGGGCATGAAGGAGACACATCAGAGGGCACATGCAGCAGGACCATGGGCTGTTCACGTGGTACGGAAGGAGACCAGGGTTCAATCCCAGGCTTCCTCCATGTCAAGGGGAAGGGTTGGTGGAGCGACAAGCTGGCTTTTTTCCCCTGGCAGAATCCAGAGTCCTGCCTGCTTTTCAGTCGCTCTACCTTGTCAGATGCCCAAAAGGTTCTGTCCTCTGGGCAAGTTTTTTTTCCCTGCACGCTTTCCTCTTATTTACAGCAGACAGACTGCAGGTTGCCAAAGAGGAAAGAGGAGCTATTTGAAAGGGATGCCCAGAATGGAGCAAGAACTAATTGGGGAGCCAAAAATAATAATCAGCTCTGTCGAGCATGAAGCGAGCAGCACAAACACACGTGTGCATACTCCGGCAGCACCGCCAGCTGCCACCATCCGATCACTGGCTGGAGCTGAATTACACAACAGGCACACACTGGGAGCGGAAAAATGGAAATGGCCATGACACTCACCGCTGGAGGTAGGAGTCGGGGCAGCACTGCAAAGCAGAGCATGATGCAGGTGCAAAAGTCATCGCCTCCAAGGTCCTCTGTGGATGGAAACCAAACCCCCAGACAAAGATCTCTCCAGATATAAGGTCAGCCGGCCAAAAGGGTCAAGTGGCATTTGGAGATAGGATTTTCCAAGGGTTCTTTTACACTTGCAGATGGGTGGAGCGTTTCAGGGGGCCCGGCCAATGGGACGCAGCCTGTGACCCTTGAGCATTGCACACTGTCGCTCCGGCTGAACTGAGCATCTTCCACCAAGGCTCTCACTGCCCCCACCTCATCTCCAGCATGCATCTGCTGCCACCACCAGCCATGCACAAGGGAATTTGGGAAGTGGTCCAGGCCTCCTCTGACCTTCCCATCTCTCAGCCCATGGACTGCTCCCCCGTTGACTGACAGCAGCTCTTCATGCAGCACATCCAATTTGGGGCTATCTGGTCTCAGGTGGAGCCCAACAGCTGGACTGCGGAAAATTCCTCTCGGGGGAAATTTTGGTCTTCTTCTTCTTAGAGTATCCAGCTGCAGTTTCAAAAACTATTTAAAAAGAGGGAAATCCCTTTTGTAAACTCAGAACTTTTGATGCTGTTGCTGCTGCTGACTCTTTCGATAACCCTGAAATATTTTTGGAAAGTGGGGATTCCTGAGCATTTGCTGCTTGTGCTGCCCAGAGGGTTGTGTAGCTGCCACTTCGAAGGCTGTGACTATCGCTCAACATAATTCAGAAGGGGCATATAAAAGGGTGGGAGACCCTTCCCACGCAATATGTTCTCCAGACTTTTTTTTAGGTGTAGATTTTTTACATCAGTAAACTCTTCCGATAAAACTGCGCCTTGATTCTATGATATATAAACAGACTGCATCAGCATCACAAAGGAGAAAAGTTTTACAAAACTGGTTTTGCATATGCAGATCCAGCCTTGTTACACACTGATTTTTTTCAATACATGGATCTGATTCCACACAAAACTGCCACTGCAGATCACTGTTTTAAAAACTGCTTTTCTTACTGTTGTAGACAGCAGTCCCGCAAGCAGTCATTCCATTCTTCAGCTGAGCCAAACTCACGGCATCCTTTGCATTTCTAATTGCTGACTGCCTCTTTACAACAGTAAGAAAAGCTGTTTTGAAATATTTGTAAAGGGACACTCTTCTTTATTTTTTTAAAACTGCTTTTTATTTTACACATTTTTGTATCAGTAGGGAGCCCAAAAATCAAACCCATGCAGATATTGAGGCACAACTTTATGGAACCTGGAACCTGGAAGTGGTTCTTTAAATCGATTTTTTTCCACTTTTTAAATGTATGGATTTGTTTTTAATCCATGGGAGGGTCCAGGATAGAACAGGTAGTGGATAAGGAGGACCACCTGTAGATGCAACTTGTTCTTCCATGTCTCACCCAAAAGGGCAGTCTGGAAACCGAAACACATCTTGTGGTTTTGAATGAATGGATGAGGTTTGAAACAGGAGCTAAATTAAAATAGATTCCAGGGGGGAAAAAATAGTATCTGGATAGTTGTGTTTTATAGATACTGTGAGTGTGTGGAGACCTAATGAATTGCATGCACCAGTTGCATGCACCAGTTACTACTGGAAGGAAGTTACTACTTCCACCACCTCAGCTCCCATCACCTAAAGGCACAGCTGGGGAGAAATCTTATTTTCTTCATGGCTGAAGGAGAAAGTAAATTTTTTTAATTTGAATTTAAATTTCATTTTAATTGAAAAAGAAGAAAATTAGGCTGAAACCACACTTTCCTGGGAGTAAGTACTATTGAACACAATTGGGACTTACTTTTGAGTAAACATGCTTAGGATTGCACTGCTTTGCCCAAGTGGCAAGAGGTGGCTATTTAAATCCTGACAATCTCCACCAACCCAGCCCTGCGTCTGATGGATTCCCAACATCTGTGAATTGTGGGCCCCGATACAACTCTCTCTCTCTCTCTTTCTCTCTTTCTCTCTCTCTCTCTCTCTCTCTCTCTCTCTCTCTCTGGTCTCGGTCCAAGAAATGAAGGAATCTTGGCTTGCAACACGGACAGCAGTCAGGGAAGAAACTATCTGCCCTAATTGAAAATCATGTCAGGCATTCATGCGCAGCCTTTCAGTCCGAGGACCCTCTAGGTGGATATCCGGACAGTCGAACGCTGAACCTTTAACAAAAACGAATTAAGGGTTCATTAGCAAAGATTAGAGAGATGCTTTCCTGCCAGACCAATCATGCCGTGGTCCTGTTTTGAGTCCTAGGCAGAAATCCTTTTTTAATGATCAGAGCTGGGTGGAACCTCCCTCACACCCAACCTGACGTGACTCCATTTAAAGAGGATTAATCTGGAGTGCCTCCAAAATTAATCCTATTTTCAATCAGTGCAGTCCAAATTGGTGAGATCTTGAGCTTCCAGTGTCCTTACTGGGAGGTCACGGAAACCAGGCAGCATCTCAAAGCTTTGCAGCCCCCTCTGCCCACCTGCCAGGGGAATGAGGTGTGGAAGAAAGAGGACCTCTGTTATCTGCCACAGTAGCTCAGCTGTGACCTGAGTGTTGCCAAACACATCTGTGGCTGGGTCATAAAATGTAACACTCTATTGCAGTGGTTCCTAGAAGCCAGACCCCGACACCACACTCCCCTCTCCAATGGAATAAATGTGGAGCTGTGGCAGAGGGGTACTGAGCGGAATCAGCACCCATGACATGCCGTGATGTCATGAAACTCTATGATGCCATTATTTCATGGTGTGCATGACCCATGGGCTGTGAGTGGCGCAAGTGGTTAAGGCTCTGTGCCTGTTAACCAGCAGGCCAGGATTCGAGACCCGGGGCGGCCCCATAAGACAGGGTGAGCTCCTGTCCTTAGCCCAGCTCTGAGAGGCAGCTGGATCCAATCATATTGGCTCTGCCTTTCCATTGGACTAATTCAGTGGCGTGGAGAGGGGGGATTTGCTGCTTGGGTAACAGCCTATCCTCCGTAACAATCTAACTCAGGCTTTTGTGCTTCACATGCAGCATATGCAGCGCTGAGCATGATAGCATAGACTCTCAAGATGGACGGAGGCCTGCATGACCCATAGAGGCACATGCGCTCTGCAGTGACTCCCCCTCATTGGCTATCCTTTGCATCCACCTGGCTGTAGATAATGCATGCATGTTCCATCCCCACCTGGGAGGGTCCCATGCGCCCTCCCAGGTGGGGAAGTTGCAGAAGTGGTAGGCACAGTACTTACTGCGGTACCCATAGCTCCAGACATAGTGGCCTCCAGGGACTGTACGCCACTGAGCTGTGGAATATATGCAGATCCAATCTGGATTGGGCCAGATTTTGTGCTCCAAAAACTTGTGTCCAGTTACTCATCCATGGGCACCTCAGCCCTAAAAGGGCTTTACAGCAGGGGAAAGTGGTTCTGCTCTCAAAAATGGCCATACAAAGGTACGCGTGGCAGACTGCAGGTGGCCATGTCAGAACTTCCACTACAAACCCTAATGATTTTGGTGGCCCATTGCTGCAGCCCAGCTACATATAGAACTGCAAGGAAGGGGAAGAGAAACAGAATGGTGTAGCATGGATCCAGTGGATCGGGACCCCAGTGTGCATGAGGATGCCGTCCCCACTCCTATCCCTTTCCTTCTACCTTATTCTTCTTTGTACCATGTCACTGAAATGGCTGACCTCTTGGAGTAGCGGAGATTTCACCTGGGGAAGGAAAGAGAAGTTCCATTACCTTGAGAAGACCTCTGGGACATCAGTTGTCATTTGTGACCCAAGTTGCTTTCCACAATTGATTCCCCCTTTTATATCTGTGCTACTTTAGTACCATCTTACAGTTTCACAGCAAGCGGGTTTTATTTGTCTTTTACTGCTTCTACCACTGTTTTTATTGCTACTCTTTTACTTCCATGATGTTTTTCCCCCTTTTCCTCCTTCTGGTGAAGCCGATTCTCGCACAACTGTTTGGCCCCAAGGATTTGGAGCCCGGAGCCTTCTGGAGCTGCGGCACGCAGGTGGCTCCAGCAACTATGTCTGGAGAATGTGTGTAGGTGGGCTGGAAATGCAGTGAGTCATGCAGTGTTGCTGTTTTTAAGTCTGGGGGAGACAAAGACAGAACACAGCAGAGATCAGTGGTACCCCTACCCAGCTACACCCACCTTCACACTGAATATTTGGTGCATGGCTTAAATACAGCTTTCCATGTGCTGGGCATGCAAGAAACAAGCAGGACAAGGAGTTCTTAGGAAGGAACCAAAGAAGATCATATTTAAATAGCATCCTTTTCATGTTGTGTTGAATGGGATCCTTTACAAAGCCCCATGTCCTGGTGCATCATGCCCATAGTTGATGTCAAATCCAGAACAAACACCTTCATGCTCAGGGGGAGAAGGGTGGAGAAGACAGACGGACGGACGGACGGACGGACGGACGGACAGACAGACAGACAGACAGATAGACATACTGTTGCAGCAGTAAAAACCCTCTGCGCACCGTCCCCCATGCGCATTCCCCCCTTTACACCCCTCACACGCCCTTTTCCACCTCCTTCCAGTTGGAATTTCCAAACACCGGTTTTTAATTGGCGCCTACATTACTGAAGGAAAATCCTCCCCAAATTTCACGCTTCCAGGTCTGGTGGTTTTTGCTGGGTGTTGATGAGTGAGTGAGTCAGTCAGTCAGTCAATTTTCTATTTATAAGAAGATTTATATTTATCCTTCTCTCCCTTAAGGGCACTTAAGGCACCCAAAAATCACACTGTTATTCTTCTCTTGATGATGGATGCTACCCAACACCCATAGTTGATGCCATTGGCACAGTGGCATAGCTAGAGAGGGTGCAAAGCACAGTCCCTAGAATCCAGAGTACGGGAAGACATAAGAGGCACTTACTCTGGATTGCTCTATGCATATTCCATAGGTTTCCCATAGGTGGCACCATAACTACGTCGGTGTAAAAGGTTCTGTAGTTACTCTGGATTGTAGCCTAAGGCTGCAATCCTCAAGACACTTTCCTGGGAGTAAGACCCATTGAACACAATGAGGCTTACCTTTGAGTAGACATAGGATTGTGTTCTATGTCTGCAATCCTAAGCTCCAGTTAGGGCAGGTTTAGTCCCAGCATAAGTCCTGTGATGACCTGCGGATGCCACAGGAATGCCATAAGATGCTTCTGTGCCACTCTTGGGAGAAGGTTAGGCCAGTGCACAAACATGTGCATGCCTCCCTGCATCACCATGGGAAGACTGATGAGTTGTGCCAGCCTAAGTTAGGATTGCATCCATAGTCTTGCAAGGAGCCTCCCCACAGTGTGCAAGAGACATTTCAGTCAATGGAGGAAAAACAGAGATCAGTGCCTGGATCTGAAGAAGAGTATGTGTGTGTGTTGGGGAGGGGGGTCCTTGCATGCTAAGATGAGGCTCCCTGCAAGTCTTAGTGCTTTGCACCCCATCTAACTACTCCATTGCATTGGCCTAACCCTCTAGTAAAGTGATTTTTCCATCTCATGGCACACCATCAGTTGTTTTTAGCACTGACAAGGCTGTTCAAATGCCCAAGTTTCCCCATTAATAAATGTTCCTCCCCAAATTCCCATGGCACACCTGACGACTATCCATGGCACACCAGTGGGACACAGCACACTGGTTGAAAATCACTGTCCTAGTACTATTTAACCTATTGACGTGCTATGTATACAGCCAATGGCCACAAAGCATGGATGAGCACTAGATACATGTGAGACCAGACCTCAACACATGTATCCTTAGCTCCTTGGGGAACACATGTGCAATCATGGCAGTAAGAGTTTTGGCGAGAACAAATGGCACTACTTGGGGTGAATTGATGGCATCATGTGGCACTTGTTGGGGTGAATGCCGAGGACTGAGAGCCCGGTCCTATGCATGTTTACTGGGAAGTTAACCCCATTATAGTCAATGGCTTACTCCCAGGTAATTGCGGATAGGATTGCGACCCACATCCATTAGCTGGTCCTGCCCACTGGTGCTGTTGCTGATAAGCCAGATGAGAGTGAATATGCATGATCTTGTCTCCTGGATGGGGCTCTGCGTGTGTGTTCAGCGGAGAGGAATGCTGGGCTCCAGCCAGAACCTTTGTAGTATTTGAACTGAAGCTAATGAGATTAGCAACAAACTCTTAACATTCGGAGCAGACTAAATGGCTACCCAGATTAAATTCAGATGGTATAAAAGTGGGAAACACTTTAATCTAAAGGCAAATGACTTGGTGCTGTTGAAAGTCTGTTATACAAGACTTGCAGAACCAGTACTGGGTGCTCAGATCTGAAGCCTGCAATGGTACAAAAACAGCTACAACAACAAATCTATTAGCTCCAGAACCCAAAAATGTGTTGTGATCTGAAGGACTCAGGTGTTGTTCCAGCATACAAATTCAAAGTGCCTGCCATCCCCAAAGAGAGTGGGGTTTTCCCAATCTCTGTCCTCCAAGGAGTCTTTTGTTTGTAAGGGACTGAACCCATTTGTATATGATGGACCCCCCATATATATGTGGGTTCCCTTGCAGGTCCTTCAAGGGACACCTTGGAATCTGGAGAGAAGGCAATGCAAAGCCTTTGTGGGGGGGGGTGGATCTGGCCCCCCAGGGATTGGGTAGCCTTTCCCTTCCCCATCCTATCTTCTCCCCAGATCCTTCCCCTTGTCCTTAGTGTGAAGGGTTTCCAAGCCTTCTATCCTCACTGGTCCATGACAATCTTGACTGCTAACTGGGCTGGAGTGGGGCAGAGGCTGATGCCAGATCATGCCACAGGAGCCAGTGGTTTGGGGATTGTGCACAAAATGTCGGGAGGTGGAGCAGGCTAGTTTTGGACCCATGAAATTTTTCCACTGAACCGACGTATCAAACTCCGAAGAGGATCCAGGGTGGCTCTATAGTAAACCTGCCTACTATTCTGCCTCTCCTGGATGGAATTTCCACCTGACCGTTTAAAAACCCAGAGATGGAGAGGTGGGCTGGGCATGGGATGGTCCACCAGGCAGTCTTATACGGACACACAAACCATTTCCGCCACATCTACGTCACCTCATGTTTCAGGCCCAGAAAGCAACTGTGGTCGAGGCAGGAATTTCCCACTGACCACCTGCTCTTGTGTCTGCTGGGGGGAAATCCCAAGCGCCCTGGTATGAAAGAGAAGGAAGAGCCGTTGCTGCTACTGCATGTTATTTTTAATTGGGCTGGTCAGGACATCTAGTCTGTATTGTTATTGCTGCTGTTGGTGGTCTAAGCCAGTGGTTCTCAATCTTCCTAACACCGTGACCCCTTTATAAGTTCCTCATGTTGTGGGGACCCCCAACCATAAAATTATTTTCGTTGCTACTTTATAACTGTAATTTTGCTACTGTTATGAATCAAAATGTAAATATCTGATATGCAGGATGTATTTTCATCGTTACAAATGAAGTGTGTGTTCTGTGCACACATTGAACAGAATGGGATTTATTTCAGAGTAGGCATGCATAGGATTGGGCCCTGAGGCTGCAATCCTATCTCCATGTACATGGGAATAAAGGCCCCCTGACTATAATGGGATTTATTTCAGAGTAGGCATGCATAGGATTGGGCCCTGAGGCTGTCAGTCAGCCCCAGTGCGCGCGCATGCTACAGCCGGAGGTCTAGCAAGCCTGACCTGGCCCCTGCACCAGGGTCTTTAGGCGACCCCCAGGAAAGCTCTAGGCGACCCCAGAGGGGTCCCGACCCCCACTTTGAGAAACGCTGGTCTAAGCACTCCACATACCCAGTGCTTGCCATTATTCAGCTTCGGCACTGGTTGGGCACAAAAAACACCATAGAGATGAACTGCAAAGGTGCTGAAAAGTGGTACAGGTGTCCCCACTTTCTGATGGCTCATTTTCTGACTGTTTCAGTCTTTCAACACCCTTGAATTATACCCAGAACACATTCAGTAAACTTATGCTTCACTCTTTCAACCTCTCTCTGCTGGTCTAAAAGCTAAAATTGTCTTTTTTGATATTGATTTGCATGTGACATGGTGATAAAAATGTTTTTGGTATTTCCTTATGATGTTCTTCAGAAAATAACTCTCATTCTAATGGTTCAGTTCAGTAAGACCTTTATTGGCATAAAACAAACATTCTAATACATTTAAGAGCTATAAGATACATATAAGATATTCCTTGCTCACACATGCCTTTCTTCATTTTACTGAAATTTGTTGTGTGTTTTGACCGTGTTGATAAACACAGATGTCCCTTGTTATCCACTTAAGTTCCGTTCCAGAACCTCCCGTGGATAATAAAAATCCATGTATATGGAAAAATAGTTTTAAAGACCCAGTTCCAGGTTTCTTACTACTCTGTTGCACCAAATGGTAGCGGGTCAATATCTGCAGGGTTTGATTCTGGTGGAATCAGGATTGGGTAACAGCCTATCCTCCATATCAATCTAACCCAGGCATTCGTGCTTCGCATGCAGCGTATGCAGCGCCGAGCACGATACCGTAGTCTCTCAAGACTGACGGATGCCTGATTCCGGTGCTGAAGAATGGAATGACTGCTTGCATGACTGCCTCTCTACAATAGTAGAAAAGCAGTTTTTTAAACTGTAATTTGAATAAGCCACTCATATCGAGTCAAATCTTTATATTAAAAAAATCAGTGTATAACAAGGTTGGACCTGTATGTGTTGTTTAGGCTTCGGTAAGTGTTTTTATGTTTTTTTTGGTTGCCATTTTATATTTGCAAGCTGAAAAAATATTTTTTCAGGGTTCCACTTTTCAACAGTTTTCATTTTTGGACAGTGCTCTACTGAGAAGTTGGGGATATCTGTATTGGCTCTCAGACTGTGAAGATATGGATGGTCTGGAATCCTTCTTCTCCTTCCTTCCCAGCCATATAACTCCAGATTGATCCTGGTGTCAAGCAGAGGGCGGTGAAGCAGCTGCACCCACCTCTCAGCCAGTGACCTCTGGAAAGAGATCCAATAAGTGGGTGATGCCTGTATACAGCCACATCCATTCACAGTCCTCTGATGGCACAAGTGGTTAAGACATTGTGCCTGTTAACCAGCAGGCTAGGATTGCAGACCCAGGTCCCTGCAAGATGAGGATTTCCTGCTACCGGCAGGGGGTTGGACTAGATGACCCACTGGGTCCCTTCCAACTCTATGATCTATGATCATATAACCGTCCCATAGACGGCAGTGATTGCATGGCACATATTTGGAGTTAAGCCCTTCCGAAGGCAGGCACCCTGCTCTCTCTCCTGGGTGAAAAAGAAGGGATTTATTGGGAGATGAAAGGAACAAAGGAGGGATCCTCGACTCTATGTCTGGGTACCTTCACCGGAAATGTGTGAGGACAAATGAAGGCCTTCCATTCCTTCTGCGGAGCACTGCCTGCCTCTGCCTGGAATTATTGCTGTCTATCTTCTCCTTCTTTTCCTGCAATTTGTGCATCCTGATCTCCAAGAGGTCTCCCTTCCTCCCACTACCTGCTCCCAGTGAACTCCAGTACAAGGTCTTCCTCCCACAGTCTCTTGCCCAGGAAGAAAAGAGATGGTTTTCATCCACTGGAAATGCTGCTGTACATTTTTTTACTATATTCCTGCCTGACATGCAAGTTCAGTGCATGTAAGTTTCAACACAGACATAGGATGAGAGAGAGAGAGAGAGAGAGAGAGAGAGAGAGAGAGAGAGAGAGAGAGAGAGAGAGAGGATTTGTTGCTAAAATGAATCTAACCCTACAATCCTGAAGCACGTAAGAGACATTTACGTCAACGTAGTTACGGCACCACTTAGCAAAAACCAATGGGAAAATCATGTTGCAATCCGGAGTAAATTGTTCTTTCGTTGGAGCAAGGACTCCCTGTAGTTACTCTGGATTGCAACCTGAGAATGTAAGCTGCTGTCCTCCTCTGCACCTTTTCCATTTCCCATTATATTTGTGATACGGAGACTTTTGAGACTGAACACTCCAGATGTGTTCTTGATATCAGTTTGTACAATATTATATTATTAGCAATTTTATTCTCAGTAGCTTTTTCTAATGGTCTCAAATGTGGAATTTGCCTTCTTTACAACTGCTGCATATTGAGTCAACTCTTTAATCACGCTGTCCTCCAGTACAAGATCTCTCTCCTGCTCTGCTGTAGACATCTCAGACCTCATGAGCCTATACATTAAATTTTGAGTTCTTGCCCCAATGTGCATTACTTTATATTTACTGACTTTGAAACACTTCTGCCATTTTGGTTCCCGTTCTTCCAGGATGGAGATAATTTTTTGGAGCTCTTCAAAATCCACTTGGAAAAGCTGGATGTCACCTCTCTGCTTATCTGTTTCCAGGCCATTTATGTACAGATTGAAAAGTATATAAGTACCAGGATTGCTCCATAAGTTCCAGAATCCAGTTCCAGGATTGCTCCTTGGGAGACACTCTTTTTCACCTCCCTCCACTCTGTGAAAATTGCCCACTGACTAGGTTGAACTGATGACCGGAAATTTCTGGATTTGTCCTCTTTTTTAGCCCCCTGTCTAGGTGTCCTCCAAAAGGGCCTCATTGTCCTCCGTTTTGGCTTCATTTTGGATCTTTGCTGTGGTGTGCCATCCCCCCTCAGGTCATATGTTGTTTGTATTGATGAGCAGAATCCAATGCAAAAAGTGGTTTTGAAATATCTCCTTCCGATCAAATGTTATGGCCAAAAAAACCTAAAACTAAAAAATATGCATTGAGCTCTATGGGAAAGTGAAAGTGACCAATATCGCAGCTTTACTCATGAGTAGGCAAACATGCCATGGTGCGCCGGAAAAGCCAGGCTGAGAAGAATCCAAGAACTTGTCCTCCTTTTGAGTTTCAGGAGTCTGGAATTTCACCTGCCATTGACTCCCACTCTCTGTGTCCAGGTCGTCAACCAGTTCCTAATCCAATGGACCTGCCTGACAGTGGAGTTTCCTCTGCAGCATTTGGTGAGGGACTGTATCAAATGCCTTCTGAAGGTCCACCATCTTACCTGGAACAGATGTCAGGTTTCCTTTCTTTCCCTTTTATGGCTTTTCTGACATGCCTGTGATTAAATGCATCATCTCAGGTTGAGTCAACACCTCCCAAACTGCTTAGGACACCTTTAGCTACACAGCCAAAGGATAAGAGCCATTTCATGAAGCGTCCTGGAGAGCTTTTGGGGCAGAGCTTCCCTTTCTGACCTTCTGCTAAACTTGGGACTACTTTTTTCCCCTGGAAAAATGGTACTGGTACTCACCACAGGTCATTCCCATATTAATCCCAATTATTAATTAGCTGCAGGGTGTGGTGGTAGAAAAAGGTCCTGGTACTAATGGTGAAGACCCCCAGAATAAAAGCCTTACTGGTCTCTAGGGCAGGTCTGGACTGAAGAATCTGGGGGTGACAAACAAAACTGAAACTCACTTTAGAAAGTCTTAGGAAATAAAGGTGGAGATTAGCTTTTCGTCCTCCAGTGCTTGACTCAGTGGCTTGACTGGAGCAGAGGGAGGGAGGAAGAACAGAAGAGCCTCTGCATGTGCCTGTGTTCTGCGCATGTCTCTGATGTGCAACGGCCTCAGTAGAGACTCAAGGTGACTCCAAAGGACTTGTTGACATTGCCAGCACCATAAATCTGTGGCTGTGAAGCACCATTTGGTGCTAAGAGGAAAGGAGAGGGAGCACCTGACCCCATTGCCCCAAATTACCTTGCTGCAAGTCCAGGGTGACCAGATGCCTGAACCCCAAAAAGAGGACAAGGTCCCCCAAAATTCCTGACATCCAAGCAAAATTCCTGACATGTTTTTTTAAGATTCTGGACACCCAATAAAATGTAGGACAAATGTAGGAAATATTAAAATAAAGAAAAACACTCAATGCTTTCCTGTGCTTAATTTCAACATTATATGACTTCTTTTTAAATTGAAAACCTCTTTGCAGGACACCAACAATGCACATGTAAGTGGCTCAAAGCAGACACGATTCTCACGCCAAACCAGAAATGGGGTTTGGAGAGGGTCACCACATGGCTTAGATTTTCTAAGGAAGAACTTTGGGGGCAAAGGGGGATGCTTGGAGATTGAGATGATCCCTCAGTTCAGAGGAAGCCCATGCTCCCTCTTGGCACGAAAGAGGCTCCTGCCACTGTTCTGCCTTATTTGTCCTCCTGATTTACGGTGCCCACATCTTGGGTTTGGGGGCCAGTAGCTTCACCCCACACAAGCCAGGCTCTCCTCTAGGCTGCTAAGTACAGCCTGGGTCAGTTCCTAGAAAAACCGACAGCTGATGCTGACCTGCTGCCTGCAGCCCTATGTCGCTAAGCTCATTGAGTGCTACCTCTTGCTTCAATGCTCCTGTTTATTATTTTATATGTCAATGAACTCATATAACCTTTAAGTTCAATGCCAGCTTTCTAACTTACCTTCTGATTTGGACAAGGCTCTTCACATAACTCTTTAGGGCTCAGAACTGGCCAGAAGCCCAAAGAAATGCTCCTGTGCAGCACCGTTTTCAGTAGGGATGAGTGTGCTGCATCTGCACAAAGGTGAGTGATGCTCCAGGAATGGCATGGTGGTGGTGCTGCTGTTGTGCAGCTCCCTCTAATTCTCATGGGGCTTGCATAAGAGACTGTCCCAGAAGATGGTGCCCATGGCAGGGTGTCCAGACAACCTGAAATGCCTGGATGCCTCCAGAAAAGGCGGCCCCGGGGGAAAAGGGGAAAAAAATCTGACTCTCAAGGATTACATGTATTCCTGCTGGCCCTCTCATGCATACTGGCCTCATATGAGCACATTTGAAAAAAAAATTTCCATACCTCTCATGCATACTGGCCTCAAATGTGTGAGTATGAGCATGTGCTTGTGCTTGTGTATGTGTGTGTGTGTGTGTTTGTCTGGGTTTGAACCACATAACTTAGAGTCACTGGCTTGTGTTATCCTACTACAAACTGTCTCTTAATGGCTGGTGTCATGCTACTACAACCTGGAATTTTTACATTTATAGTATCTAAATAGTACTAATACCGCAAAGTGTACAAGCAGGTAGGAATTTTGGCTTGGGGGTGGTAGGAATTTTGGCCTGAGGGTAGGAATTCTGGAGTTGGGGTTCAGGAATTTTGGGTTTGGCATCTGGTCACCCTGGCCCTAAGGCCAGGTTTCCCCAGTGTTGCGTCAACCATGGTTTGGAGGACTCCAAGTGGACCCAGACACTGAAACGCTGAAGAAGTTGGTGCCCCTAGGCTCTGTAGGGAATCCATGCAGCATTGCAAACCAGGGCCCCGAGACTGCTCTGAAAGGGCACCAGGTCCGCCAACGAAAGCCTCGATGACTGAATGTCCTGTGAGTCACTCCCTGACACTACAGTTACTTGACAGCCGTGGTTAAGTCAGCCGTTTCAGCTGCCCGCTGTGGTTTCTTTGAGCTGCTGCCTCCGTCTATGTTGACTCAAGGAGCATTGTTTGCAAAAGGCAGTGGGGGGGGGGCAGATGAAGGATTCCTCCCCATTCATAGATGCAATGAAGGGGGTTGGCAGTGAGCCTGACGCAGCCGTGACAAGCCCAGCATTTGTTCACACCAAAAGGGAAATGGAATTTTCACCAAATCTGAACTTCCATCACTTCTGCACAACACAAAAAGTTCAAACACCTGCATTTTTCAGACCATTCAAGTTGCAAAACAGGGAAACTTGACAGTGCTGGACCAATGCTGGACATGCATGCTTTTATCACCTTTTGCCTTCAAATTCACCTGCAAGCCCCCCAATGTAAACTTACATCCTAACCATGTCTACTCAAGAGTAAGCCTCTTTGTGTTCAATGAGTTTTACTCCCAGGAAAGTATGTTTAGGATTGCAGCCCCTACAATCCAAAGTAACTATGGGAAGACGTAAGAGGCACTTACGCTGGTTTTCTCTATGCATTTCCCTTCGGTTTCCCATAGGCGGCACCGTAAAAGGTCCCACATTTACTCTGGACTGTAGCCGTAGTATTGTTGCCTTACTCAATCCAGAGTAACTACAGGAGCACATTATGTGCCCCCATAGTTACTGCACCACCTAGTGAAAACCTATGGGAAATTCATATTGCAATCCAGAGTAACTTTTGATTTAGAAGTTTATTTAGAAGCGTTATTTGAATATGGAGTCCTGCTGGTGAATTTCATTACAGAGACACTATGTAGTGTTAGTATTGCAGTATTAGTATTATTCAGGTACTATAAATGTAAACAAGTAAAGGTATTCTTCTGAGACCCACGATCAAATATAGGGCTCATCTCCATTTCAGGGTTAAAGACCCTGCATTTAGATACTATGCATACATTCCCACATTCAGATCTTGGGTCAAGTCAGGAAACACCCCCATCTAAACCTCTGGAAAGTCCCTGCATTGCCTGTCAATAAATACAATCCATTTTACTCCCTGTTGCATGAAGACCCCACCTGAGACCTTTGGAAAGCCTGAGCGTGACCCATTGAGCTGCTTCCTTGCTGCCTGCTGGCCTCCTGCTCTGTTTCATGTTTTCCCTTCTCTTTTGTTCCGAGGATTATGCTTACCATGTCATATGAATCACCTTCCATGGGTGTTATTCCGAAAGCAGAATAGCGGGATTAAAACATTTTGATAAAATAAATAAAAGCATTTTAAGGAATTTGACATCATCCGACTACACACCGGATTTACAAAACCAAACTGAGCAACGGGGAGTTGCTTGTCAATCTCTCCCACCCAAGTTGCAGATTCATTTTCCATATTAAAACCCACCCAGTTACCAAAAATGTACCAGGAAACCCCAAAATTGCATCCAAAACACAAAGTGAAGCTGCAGAGTTCTAATATTTACATAGCCCCATTTCAGGGGCTTGTATAGGAAAAATAAAGGAATTAGGCTGCAATCCTAAAGACACTTTCCTAGGAGTAAGACCCAGAGAACACAATGGGGCTTACTTTTGAGTAGACATGGGTAGGATTGTGCTCTTTAGAGTATTATTTCCACAGTATTATTTTCTGATGAGCTTATTTGTCCTGAGATGGTGGGAAGAAGGACTCTCACATCTCTGGACCAACCAGATCTGGACTAACCCCCAAATCCAGAGTAATTACGGGAGCACATAAAGGACCTTACATGCACCTGTAGTTACTGCACCACCTGGTGTAAACCTATGGGAAATTCATATTGAAATCCAGATAAAGTTGTTCTTACTCTGGATTTTGCCCTAAATCTGATTTAAAGATTTTTTTCCCCACCATGTCATCTACCCTCATATTCTCGTAGATGGGTATTGATATGTGCAGAATGGGTATTGAGTGCAGAAAAGCAAACTTGATGTGGTAATAGTCATCACTACCAGACATTTGACAACACATCTCAACTAAATTCACCCCTATCAGAAGCATAAGACCCATTGGATCCTACCTCCCATTTCCAGCAATAGCCCCATAGAGAAGCTGGTCTCCTGGCTATTTGAGATAGACTGGATGTCTCCTGGTTGTGAAGCTTGTTAACTTCCCTTCAAGCTGCACCATCCAATCCATCTTCTTGCTTCTGGCAGATGTTCTTGGCAAAGAACTGCCTTGCATGCCTGCCATAAATTTTGGATTCGGCAAGATTATAGATGAAATCTTCCCCAGTTTAGCCAAGAAAGGAGATGCTAACCAGTGATTAATAATCAAAATAGAAGACAGTGAGTTACCGGAATAGGTATAATTAGCATGAATACAGCTTTCTCCTTCGTACACACACACACACACACACACACACACACTCACATCCCTGCGTGCTGACTTCCCCTGCGTCACGCCCAAATCCACCCTGGCCTCACCTTGCAAAAGTATTTCTCCTGTCATCATAGCCTAGAGCAAACACCTACACCCTCCGTAAGCCTGTCCAAGGCAAAGCCAAGGTTTCTAACATGTGGGGCAGAGAGACTTCATGAAGCCAAGTCTTCCATCTTTGGAGGGAGTCCGGCCCAGCCGGATCCAACGCAGGAGGCTATGACAACATTTCCAACCGAAAGCCGCATCAGAAAACTAGGCCTCGATGATAGCGCACGACCGGTCTATGGCTCGAGGTGTTTGTTACGCAAGAACTGCACTTTTCTTTAAAGATATATGTGGCCTACCAAGTAGGGAGGCTTCTGGACCCGCATCCAAATCACTCCGCACCCAGATGTTGCAAAGCCAAGTTACCAGGGCTTATTTGTACAGATTTGTGCAGTTTGCCACAGATTCTTGTGTGTGTCCCCAGCATTATCACAGCATTGTAATGCTAAAGCATTAACACACACATAGGCACAAACCTGTGATCACCTGCATGGTTGTATCAAGATTTTATGAAGGTCCAAGAGTCCAAATCTGCATGAGTTTTTTTTTAAAAAGCCTGCGCAAATTTATTTATTTAATAAATTTATTTATTTAATAAATTTATTTATTTAATAAATAAATTATTTAGCGTATGGCATATACATTGACTTATGGTAAGTCAGAGGTTAATGTTCCATTGCCACGTATTTTGAGAGCCAGGAATTCCACATTGATGTCTGGCCGCCAACTGTCTGCCAATTCTTCAATGTAGTCTGGCTGACTATTGTTGCTTGTCGTTTAGTTCACACTTTCGTGCTATCGGGGATGCACCATAAGGAGGCGAAGTAGCATCACACCCTGCGCAAATGACTGCTATTGAGAAAATAAAACCAGGCCCACAAGACTGCTTTTCTGCAGTGCACATATCAAGGCACATCTATGAGAACGTGGTGGGGAAAAATCTATGGTGGGAAAAAATATCTGCAAATCAGTTGAATGAAGTGAAAGCCATTGCAAACTGTGCCTGTTCAGTGCACGCAGCTACAGCATCCCTGGCAGGTGGAGCTCCATCCTCTGCTGAAAACCCTCCAACGAGGGAGACCCCACAACTGTTCCAACTGTGGATAATGTTTACAGTTAAGAAATTCCCCTATGTTCTCGTTCAAATCTATATCCCTGTAGTTAAAACGCACTGGTTTTAACTATTTAATTTATCTGGGTGTACCACTGGTTCGAGTTCTGACGTCACGCACCACAGAATTCAGGAGCAGCAGAACCTGGGGCAGAGGGAAGCCACAGTGTAATAAAAGAGCAGAAGGAGGAATCTCCCTTAATTACATAGTCTAATGTGTTGTGTTTGGGTTTTGGGCTATTTGGGTTTTGGGCGAGAATGCAATGGGGCCAGATTGCCTTCACCCCGATGGAACCAGACAAACAAGTGCTGTTTTGACACATTTCAATATTGAAGTCCAGTGGTAGTTGACAGTATCGGAGAGCTCACTTGCAACAGTGTGCAGCATGTGGCAGCCGTGAACGCAGAGTCCATTAGGTATCACAGAAATTTTCAGTTTCCCAATCACTTTCCATATTGTTTGCCATGTGCATTGCATAGGATTCTGGAAAGGGTTTTAGGCATACACTGCAACAGTTCTAGGAAAGGGTTCTAGGCATTACATTGCACACTCTATTGCAAAGGGATGTTGGTGCAGTTGCAGAGGTGTACCTAGGCAAAATTTTGCCTGTGGCAAGGACTGAAATTTCACCCCATCCAAACAGTTAGAAGGGAGCCCAGGAGGTCATCTAGTCCAACCCCCTACTTAGAATCATAGAATCATAGAATCATAGAATCATATGATTCTATGATTCTACTTGAAGCAGGAAAGATGGGGCCCTGTTGCCCGTGGCAGATTGCATCCCATGCTACATCCTCGTTACACCTCTGTGCAGTTGTGAATAATGTTCCTCATGCTTCATGCCTGACACCTTCCATTTCTTCAAGTGTGTCTTGGAAGTAGCATCTGCATATTTGGCAATGGAGGCTGACCCAACAATCCAGAGTAACTACGGGAAGACGTAAGAGGCACTTACTCTAGATTGCTCTATGGATTTCTCATAGGTTTCCCATAGGTGGCACTGTTACTCTGTTGGTGTAAAAGTTCCCAGAGTTACTCTGGATTGTAGCCCCAGTCTTCAATGGAAGACTTCTCCAGTCTTCTCTCCTTTGATGTTCCTCAAGCCACTTCTGGGTCCCCGCCTGCCTCTGCAAAGCCCATTTCTTCTGCAAAGCCCATTTCTGCAAAGCCTTTTCTCTCTCCTCACCCACCATCATTGCCTCTGACATTCCCTGACACCCTCCTCACCTATGACTTTTTAGTGTGATAAATGTTTAATTCACATGAAATATTGATAGGGTGCCACATTTAAGGGCTGCCACATCTGAACAAAGTGGCTTTCCTTCCCAGTGAAGACAACTGAATCACACCCATTAAAGCACAAATCAACTGTAAATTGCACAAGAATTTTTTTTAAAAAGGAAAACAAGTTTTAAAAACTGCACTTAAACCTCAGTGAAGCAAGTCATGTATGAGGAAGGATCACATGAACAGTAATTTCTTTGCTACCTGCTTGATGGCAGGAAGCAAAGGGTCCAGACAGGCTTTACAGAGGAGAAAATCCCAAAGGAATTGCCCCCTAAAATGCCCTGCCCCACATCCTTACCAATTGCACCCTGGTAGGTGATGAGACACAGACTGGAACCACCTGTGGTGCTTGTGATGTGCAGGCAATTTCATGTGGGATTCGGCATAGGGATTTGCTTGGACAGGTACCACATCAGTTCAGTGCAGCACTTTGCACCCCTTTGCAGTCTTGGTACCCTAGTGTGGTATTGTTAGAAGCAGATGCCGACTTTGGATATTCATCTTTTTAAATTTGAGGCATTAGATTTGTGTGTGCGCGCACATATGTTCCAGACTACGGACTTTAGAACCCAATCCTAATCATGCCTACTCAAAAGTAAGCCCCATTGTATTCAGTGGGTCTTACTCCCAGGAAAGTGTCTTTAGGATTGCAGCCTAAATAGTCAGCATTATGTCTGGTATGAGCATGGACTGCAAGAGGGGCTGATGCAGAACGGGAATCCTACAGTGTACACAGCAGGGGAGTTGCATCAGGTAGGTGGATATTGAGGCTGCATGATGCATCCCCTCTCCTGGGAAGCAGCTGCAGGCACTACCACTTGATCAGACCCTTCAAAGAACTGGTGTTGATGGAATTGAACTCAGTACCTCTGTGGTGAGCCAACATCTTGGCTGATTCACCACCCTGTGCTGTGTCTGCGGTGGCTGTGGGTGGCGCAAATGGTTAAGACGCTGTGCCTGTTAACCAGCAGGCCAGGGTTCGAGATCCACGTCGGCCCCACAAGACAGGGTGAGCTCCTGTCCTTAGGCCAGCTCTGCGACACCAGCTGGATCCAATCGTATTGGCTCTGCCTTTCCATTGGACTAATTCAGTGGTGTGGAGAGGGGGGGATTTGCTGCTTGGGGAACAGCCTATCCTCCATAACAATCCAACCCAGGCTTTCGTGCTTTGCATGCAGCGTATGCAGCGCTGAGCACGATCCCATAGTCTTCCAAGACTGACGGAGGCCTGCTGTGTCTCTGAATTGCAACGTCTCCATATGCACACAGTGCCAGACTGAAATAGGGAGACTCATTTCATTAGGTTTGTCAGAATTAAAAAATCTTTCCTTTTCAGCAATTTTTGGATCTGATGAAGAAGAGGCTTAAAGCATCGTTACCATCAGCCCTGATTGACTGGGATTACCTATGTGAACAATAGAGGAAATGTTCCTCTCACTGTCATGGACTTGATTTATGCCATGTCAGCGCATAGCTAAAATCTGACTGGTACATAGTATAGTGACAGCATCACCATGTGTGATCTCTGGATTACTCAAAATGAAATTGAATAAAATGCGGGGTGCGGGGACGGGACTGACAACTGAAAGACACTAAACCAAGACACACAACTAAGCACTCAACTGAGACACACCAAAAAGTTGGAAACTGCCCTAGAAAGGTAGATTTGGGGGAGAGGTTTCTGGGATCCACCCCAAAACTATTACTGAAGCTAAAATTGAACCTGGAGATTGAGCTTGGGACCATTCCAGAGAAGGGGTGTTTCTTTATATGTCATGCGTAGAGATTGCATGCTTGATGAGAACGCAATAATTCACTTCCTTTAATTCTTCTGAATGGGAAAATTGTGCATTCAAAGTCAAAACATTCATCACTTTCTATTTTTGATGAGCTTTCCTTGGAAAACATGTAGAATTGGATCCCTTTGCATTATCCTCAGCTGGAGTGGAACCTTCTTTCATGGGGTTTCGGTATGGGGGATTGCATTGTAAACCTGGATGGATGGGATCACTCCCGGGGTCAGTCCAGAAAGAAGGAGGAAATATTGGCTGACGGGGATATACGGCAGCTGGAAGACTACACACTATCTGGCACATGAGCAAACAAACAAACAAACAAATAAATTTTAAAAAATAAATGTGACACTGTACTGCATGAATGTGACTCTCCCTACAATCCAGAGTAACTATGGGAAGATGTAAGAAGCACTTACTCTGGATTGTTCTATGCATTTCCCATAGGTGGCACCGTAACTACATTGGTGTAAAAGGTCCCGTAGTTACTCTGGATTTTAGCCAAAGCAGCCTAAAGAATCGGCCAAGGTTTTCACAAGGAGGGATCCAAAGAGCCCCAAACTGGAAGAGATATTTCTTTGCAATGCCTATGAGAAGTTGAACTGTATCTATTGCAGACCCACAAATGAGAAGACAGGATGAGGCCGGCCTGCAGGCGCTTCCATAGGAGGTGCTCCTGTGTAGTCCTGTTTGGGTGGGACTGACATCACTGGGTGATTCTGGCCAGGCTTCCTAAGGTCTTGGCCAGACTGGGCATATGTTGTGTCTTTGCCAGGGTAACCATCTGGGCAAGTGAGGGCAGGATGAGGCACTCAGGCATGTTTCAGCAGAGGCAGGTGATCATCAAGAGTTTAAAACCTTACATTTTTTCAACATGGATGTTGCTTTCACCCACTGAGGACAAGAAGTCAGGATTCCCAGTCGTGTGTCTGAGCCCTGTGTGTGTACGTATGTGTTATGTACATACAGTCACGTGCACAAAGGACTCAGTTTACTCCATGTGCAGACCCGTGTGATGTGGCTAGCAGGCACTTTGGTGTGGGGGTAAGACCAGAAGGTGTGGTCCCATTTCCTTCCATGCATGCAGCAAATGCAAAGGAGTGGCATGAGTATACCTGGCACTGCAGGGCCAAGTCTGTGGATTTGAGTAGCCTGGTGTTCGAATCCAGTCGGATTCAGTCCTCCGGTTATAGCAAATTCCAGCAACGATGTCCATAGAGAGTGTGATGAGGGTTGGGAGTAAACCTGTTACCACCACAACTGCCTCCTCTGACCTTAATTCCTCCACATCAACAGACTTTGAGTTGGAAAGAGTTCCAGTCCCCCAAGTGTCTACGCCAGGGACCCCAGTGAGGAGGAGAGCACGGCATCACAGTGAGTCACCCCAGATCCAGTGAGTGGTTCCTGCCCCACCATTCTGCAGAAGAGGAACCCCAAGTGGGCTGGAAGGATCTGCTCTGGGGTGCCCATTTCCAAGGCAAAGAAAGAGGGTGGAGGCTGCCAGGCTCTTCCAGGTGATGAAATGCAGCAATTAGTTCTCTGCAGGTGGAGTCAGTCTCTGCCTGTCACTTCTCTGCCTTCAGATGCCATCAAAATAAAAAGTTGATTAAATGAGTGGGAAGGAAGGTGTTGCTGAAGACATTAAAAAAACCACAGACTTTGGCAGCATATTTTGCTGCACATTTCTAACACTCATGTACTGTAAAGTAGGGACAATCCCAATTTTTTTTGGGGGGGGGGATTGTGTTTACATTCTGGCAAATGGGACAGAGGGTCCTGGCCTGATTTTGTGGACGAGAATTATGGCCACCCTGGTTTTGCAGGGAGCCTCACCACAGCATGCAAAAGGCCCACCCTCCTCATCTTCAGAGGCAATCCATTTGGGGGAGAGCAAAATGGAGGCATTCACCTCCCTGCAGCTGTAAATTAGCCTCTATTTTGCTTCCCCACCCAGAAAGGATCCAAATTGGAGGGGCCACTTGCACACTTCAGTGATGCTCCTTGAAAACCTAGTGCTTGCACCCGCCTTAGCTTACACTACTGATGCTCTGTATGCAGCTGTTTCTTAACATCCAATTATTTTATTTTGCTGAAAATACTGACTTTTCACAAAATTTCACAAAGTGATTTAGATAGCGCAGTAATGAATAGAGGGTCCCTACCCCAGAAGGACTTACAGTGTTGAATCTTGAAGCACGTCTGTGTATTTATTTAGAAGGAAGGTCCACCTTGTTGACAGAGCCTTCCCCCACTCCGAACCTAGATATAGTGGTTTATGAGCATATTTTGTTCCAGAAGCATTCTCATAATCCAAAGCAAATTTTCCCATAAGAAGTAATGGAAACTTAGACAATTAGTTCTGCAACCCTGCAACCCCATCCTGGCTGTGTCAGCATCCTGGAGCTCATGCAACTGGCATCCCTGGGATCATCATGCCAGCTGATGCAGCTGATGCATGCATCACCTGGCATTGAGGCAACATGTATGTATCATCATGCATTGTGCATGAATCATCTGACACGAATGCAACCGGCATTGCTGGGAACCAGATGCAGGTTGCATCAGCGCCTGCTCACAAATCGATCAAAGCTCGCAAATCAAGCAAAGATTTCTAAGAAATTACATACAGTGAATAAATTTTTGCTTATCTTGCAAAACATTCGCAATCCAAGGTATTCTTAAACAGAGGTAACATTGACCAAGCCCTGTTGAAGTGCATCTTTGTTATTCTGTCTTACTTCATACCCTCCATTCCACTAATCTTCTGACTGCAGATTCACAGCAAAGTACATGGGACGCCAGTCAGGACCCATCCAGTGCTGTCCTAACAGGACAATCCTAACCATGTCTACTCAGAAGTGAGCCCCATTGTGTTCAATGGGTCTTACTCCCAGGAAAGTGTTTAGGATTGCAGCTTTGTTTTCTCCATGTGTGCATAACTCGGTTTAGCTTCAAATGGGAGAGGGGGAGAGCGCACTCCTCAAAAGCAGCTTCTTTGCAAAGCAAGAGGTGTCTCAGGTTTGCCAAAAAGCTGCTCTCCAAGCTTTAGCTTGCCTTAGAGAGTAGAGTTGTTTCCAACTTCTTGCCAGATAACTTTCCAAGTGGTCTTTGGGAAACTCGGGATGCAATTCTGAGTGATCTGTATTATTATTTAACCACTTCTTCACAATCTATGATGGGTTGGTTATAGTCTGCAGTTTGGGATCTAGCCAAGATCCTGGGAATCGTGAATATATTTTTGCAGGATTCTTGCTTTCCAAGCATCCATCCATCCATCCATCCATCCATCCATCCATCCATCCAACAACAGTGTTTTTCAACATCATTTTTAGGAGCTGAGGTGGTCTTATTTGCTCAAGACCAGGAGTGTCAAGGTGTTTCTTCAGACTTCTGGGCACTGCCCCAAGGGCTCCATTGACAATTGGCACACTATTGACCTTCTCCTGGAGATGCCCAACTTGTACTCACAGGTCTTGATATCCTGTGATCTTTCCAAGTTCTTTATCTTCAGTGGGATTACAATATTAAAGAGCCAAATTTGATTTTCCTTTTTGTCCATCATGGTTCTATCTGGTGTTTTAGATAGACATTTATCTGTTTACTAATGGAATTAACTTGTTGTTGCGGGAGTAAAATTTCAGGAATATTTGTGGGCCATGGCATGACTGGGCACTGCTGGGCACTGGACAATAGAGGAAACCAGTTGCAGTGGCAGGCAGCAGGGGGCACTGGGCCTTTCTGTTAGGCAGTGGGCACCACCAGGCAAAGGACACTAGCAGGAACCAGTGGGCACAGGGCATCCCTGCCAGACATCAGGCACCACCAGGCAGCAGGCACCAGTGTGGAGTGGGCATCACTAGCCACCAGTTGGCAGTGGGCACCACCATCCCTACTGAGCACCCGGCATCCCTGCACAAAGCACTAAGCACTCTCCAGTGGTGGGCTCCAGCAGGTTTGCACCTACTCTATAGAGCTGGTTGTTAATGAGAGATAAGACATATAAAGTTTAAAAATAGCCATTTAAAAGCGGCTGCCAGATGGGCATAGAACTGGTCGTTAATTTCTTTGAATCCCATCACTGCTGAGCACCAGTGGATAACATTGGGCAGCAGGCACCACTGGACATAATTGGTTCTTACTGGGCCCTTACATCACAAAAGGAATACGTTCCCCAAATTTTATGGTTCTAGGTCCAGGGGTTGGGGCTGGATTGATCAGTCAATCTTCAATGAATATGGACAAAACTTGTTGCACCACTTTTCACCGTAGGGATTTAATTTCTAAAATTTGGTAGTTAGTGGGTGCTCACGTCAAGGAAGGAAGACCCTCCCTAAATTTGATGCATGTAGGTCCAGAGGTTTGGGCTGGGCATTGACAAGTCATTAATTCTTCTCTGTAAAGTATAGGGGCAAAAACACATTGTATCCCTTTTTACCCCCTTCCAGTTTTGATTTCTGAAAACCAGTTCTTAGTGAGTGTCTCCATTACAGAAGGAACACCCTCCCCAAATTTCACACTTCTAGGTCTTGCAGTTTTGGCTGGGTGTTGATGAGTGAGTGAGTCAGTGAATCAATAAGTGACTTGGTACATTATTTGTTTCTATCCAGCTTGGGTGAGACCTTTCTGTCTTCAAGCCCCAATTCAAGAGACTGTGGGCACAATCCAGAGTAACTTCGGGGAGTCCTTGCTCTGGTGTAAGAACAATTTGCTGTGGATTGCAGTATGAATTTCCCATAGGTTTTCATTAGATGGTGCAGTAACTATCGGTGCACGTAACGTCTCTTACATGCTCCCGTAGTTACTCTGGATTGTAGGGTGTATCTCTCTTCAAGCATCAATTCTACAGCCATTTCCAGGTGTTTCAAGTTCAACTGGGTATCACCCTGTCCTGTTTTCAAGGTGTGTTTGAACCTCACCTGATGATGGTTACGCTTGTTAGTTAGAACCCACCTGATGGTGATGGTGTTGATGTTCTAAATATCAGTCCTTGCCGCGGACATGAAATATTTGGAGAAATTTGTGTCAAATGTGGGTAGCTCCAAGCAGAACTAAATTTTGTACCCCATACATGCTACTTTAATTCACCCATAAGATGTGCAGGTTTTTTTTAATTTTAATTTAAAATTTTTTAATGTTAATTTTAAAACACCCACTACAACCGGTACAGTATTCAACTTTTTTTGCCAAGGTCTCTCTACCTCTTTGGATTTGATTACTTTTCATGTTCTTTTTCTTCACCCATCCTCAGGTGTTGCCACATCTATAATCCAGATAATTTTCTTTTCCATGACTGTTTAATATGGCATATTATGTGCCAGATCCTTATCTATTTGGATGCAAAAATCCCATAGTATTATTCTGCCATTTATGTTGGTGGCTTGATTTGGCCTGTTGAACACTGAGTCCTTCCCAATGTTAACAGATATTCCCAAGATATTAGGATATTCGTATGTATTTTGAAAGATATGTGCTGTTCCAAATACGATTACTTTCTGTACTTGATTTGTAGTGATTTTATGTACACATAGATTGGGGTGTCTAAACACCGGGGTGTTTAGGGGTGTCTAAGCAATTGATGAGCCCCAATACAGTCTGTAGCAAAACCCCTGCATCTGGCCCTCAGGCAAGCCTTGTAATCCTCTGGATCTGTCTCTAATATTATTATTAGAGACATTATTAGCCCCTGTAGTGACGTCACTGTTTTTTGCATCCCATCTAGTGATGCCACTGCTTGTGAGAGCTCAGCTTAAGCATCATTTTTTCCCAGTTGATGTCAAGCTCTACTTGCTTGAGTGCAAGACTACAATTCTGGGCTGCAATCCTAACCACACTTTCCTGGGAGTAAGTATTATTGAATGCAGTGTGCTTATGTCTGAGTAGACATGCTTAGGATTGCACTGTGGGTGTGTTTTGCCATGCATCAACAAACGGGGGTGCCACGGAGGAGAGAAAACGTTGCTCTTTGAGATCTTCAGAACTTGGAAGGCATGTCTATCCTGGAGCCAAAACCCATCAAGAGACGTTCCTTCCCAGCTTAATGAGCCAAGGAGTTGATACATCGCGTGTTGGGAAAGACGTTATTACCTTTCCATGGGCTGGCGAGTCCCTTTCCATTGTTTGCTTCCTCAAAACTCATAAGTCTTTGGGAATGACTCATGGCTTGCAAATGCTGGAGGATGTTGTAAGATGCAGATGACAACAAAATGAGGTAGGGAAGAAAACTGGGTTAAGGTTCACTGCGGTACATTGCCCTGCGCCAAATCAGCCATGGAAAAAAGGCCGAACTGATGGAGGTGATAGCAGAAGATTCCAGAAGGGTTTGTTGAACCATCTGAGTCAGATGGCTTGGTTGGAACAAGGATGCTTTGGATGGGATGTGGGAATATACAAGCTTTCTGGCTATACCCACTTCCTTCACAAGTCAGTGGTAGAGCATGGATTGTGCACATTTGACCCACTACCAGGGGTAGTGCATGGATTGAGTGCATGGATAGTGCATGGACAGAGCATGGATTGTGCACCATTAGCACCATGGATTGAGTGCACCATTGAGTGCACCGTGGATTGAGTGCATGGATAGTGCATGGATAGAGCATGGATTGTGCACCATTTGACCCACTACCCACTACAAACCATTCCCAGGATCTTTGGAGAGCTGCTGCTGGGCTGCATAAGCAATGGCTGGACCATGAGTTGAAGGTAACCTCATCTGATCATGTTTGAAATATAGATTTTCAGTCCTGGACCTGGATGGACATAAGTTGACAGCATCCTCATTTGGCCATGATTGAAATATATAGATTTGAAATATAAATCCAGTCCATCCAGCCACCCAGTCCAGGGCCTCTTGTGAACCACTCTTGCTTCCAGGAAAACTTTTCATGAGCAAGTCAATGCTCTTGGACCTCCTGGGTCTTGTGCATCTCACAACACATGACCAAAAGAGCATAGAAGACAGATTGGATGAGTCACTGGTGCCTCTGCTCCTCCCATGCTCCATGCAATGCAAACTACTGTTAGACAGGCAGAGAATGGTGGCCAGCACAAGCCATGTGCTGGTATTACCCAACTGCGGAGACGCTCCGCAGGGAGACAACTCAATGAGCCTCACCCTGGCTGACTCTGACGCACTCACAGTTCCACTCCTTCTGCCCGCAAGCCTCGTCTGGGAAGCAGTGCATAGTAGCCAGAGGTTGCTTCAGTCTGCACAGTCTTAGGTCACCCTACATTTGAGTAGACCCATTTGGATTGCTGCAACTTCTGGGACTTCTGAAGGGGAAGAGCCTTCCTTTCCCCATGATAGAACATCAGCAGTCCCAATACTGGATACATGGGGAGAGGGTTAATCTGCCCAGGGCAACTGATGCTGCAGTTTCCAGACCAATGCATGCTTCTCCACTACTAAGGACACGATCTGCTCTGGAGGACCTTCTGAGAGTCCATCTCAACAGATGGTTTATTTTTGAGACCCACCTTCCATGGGGAAGGTCAGGTGAGGGTCACTCTGCAGGGCTTATTTTAGGCCTGTGTTACACATCAGGCTTTTAAAAGATGGTGCCGTGATGCTGCTGAGGTAATGCCACTTTCCAATGTGGGGACTTCTGAAATACTCCGATGACCTAAACCTCTCCAAGTCTCAGATTTGAGCATCGGAGTGGGGTGAGCAGCTCGCACCCTCCAAGCCAGTGCCCAGATTCCCGATTGGGCAGAGCGGAGCCAATCTAAGTCCAGGGGGAAGCAAAGGTCTTGGAGACTGACTCTCGAAGCCACGTCCTGCCTCGTGTAACCCTAGAGAGGCTGACCGCTTGCTGTTTGGTGGTCACCGGATACTCCGTAAAAATACCCTATAGAGTAAGGGCAGAGGTATGAACCCATCGTAAGTGGTGCAAAGGACACATCACCTTATGATGCTGGATCCCAAACAAATGATGGTGCCAATCTTGGCAATGAGTGGACCTGGAGGTCTGTTTTATGTGATTAAAGGTGGATTGAACACCTGTTTGCTGGACGGCACAACTTTCCATACTGAGCGAACTTACAGTGCAATCCTAATTTGTGCTGTAACCCTATTTATTTATTTATTTATTTATTTATTTATTTATTTATTTATTTATTTATTCATTTATTTATTTATTTATTTATTTATTTATTTATTTGACAGATTTTTGCCCTACCTTTGAACCCATGCTAGGGGACCCTAATCCTTTTGTACTTTCCAGGTGGCAGGCATGCAGCAAACCACTTTTCAGCAAACCATCCTTCTGGAGTCCCACAGTAGTCGAGTTCCACTTTCCCTGGATTGGCACCATTATGGTGGCCTTGCATTCCTCTGTGCCTGACCTGAATATGAGCCAAGGCAGGTTGACTTACTTATGAATAAACGTGTCTCGGTTTTGCTTTCCATAAGGCTCAATGCAATTATGGGGGACTTCCTTTGAGGTTGATTTGTGGAGGTTGCATTCATTGGATAAGGGCCATTCTGGGGGTGTTGGATTCCTTTCCAATGCACTATGGTACATTTGCTAACTTTCAAGTAAAGGCACAATATGGCTCAGCTTAACTTTCCATAGGGCTGCATGCATTTGTTGTCTTTTTTCCATTTTTAGGCCATAACTTTTGATAGGAAGGAGATAAATCAAAGCTGTTTTTTGCATCGGATTCTGCTGAAAAATATGCATTCAATCTTATATGTCTCGATAGGGATTTATTTTGAACAACTGTGATTTTAGGAATTTTGGCCACCCCCCCCCATGTGTCACTCTCCTAAGGGGGCCCAGAGTCCCCCCAGTGATGTTATTGGACTGCTGCAGCTGGGATACCTGAGCTCAGCACTTTCCAGCCGCTTGGCCGAGGGAGGGAGGACCAAGACAGGCCCATGACTGCCGTTCTGGGGAATGTGACGTGAGCAAAACAAACGGATTATTTATGACCTGCCCTGCCTTTCTCTTGCCACTTGCAGGGCCTGGCAGCTGTTGGGCATGACTGACAGCCGCCACCTTCATGAGCCCACCTTCCTCTCATCTTTCATTCCTTGCCTTCCCCTAATAAGGGGGGTGGGAGTGGGAGAGACTTGGCACCAACCCTAATGGAGCAATTATACAGCCGTTTAGCTGCCCCCAGAATACACTTTTCATGGCTCTGGCCTCTTTTACAAGCTCATTAAAGTGCCCAGAAGTCCAGACAGCAGTAGGAAGCGCCACTGCGCATGGAGTGAGCCAGGGAAAAGGAAGGCGTGTGCAGCTAAGCTCTTGTTCCTGTTGAGATCTGGTTCATTTGCCTCCATGTAGCCTGTTTTGCTCTTTTGCTCCCCGACGCCTGGAATGGCTCCAAAGGAGGGAGCCTCCCTCCAAGACTGACTGCTTCACCCCCCTCTAGCTATGCCACTGCAGGGCACTATCATGCAAAGGCAGAATTACCCAGCTTGGAGACTTGGGGGTTTCTAACCTAAGAGATACAATTACAGCAAAGACAACAGTCTCAACACACCAAATCTCTAGTTAATTGTAATAATTAATATAGATAATAATTAATTAAATAATTCTGATTTATGGGGGTGTCAAAAAAATTATGGGCTCTTGGTGTGCCACGGCAGCAGCCTCCAACCACCCAAATTTCTCCCTGCAGCGATTGCCGGGTGTACACCAGACAAGTAAAGCTCCCAAGGAAGCCTGTCCAACTTTCCAAGCAGAACATGATGTGCTCCCAAACCTAGATCATTGCTGTGGAAGATCCAGAAGAACGGCCCATTCAGCACAAAACTGCATGATTGGAACCCAGGTTTATAGACATGAAAAGCCATAACTTCTGCCTTTTCATATTTTTCCCCTTTCCTCCTCCCAAGTTATTATCACAATAATATATATAAAAAAAGATCAGAATGGTTTTCTGAACGCTTAATTTGGATATTATTCCATCTGGTTAAAACACACCTTGCTGATTGGCTGTCATCAACCAACCAACCAACCAACCAACCAACCAACCAACCAACCAACCAACCAACCAACAGTATTTATATACAGCTTTTCAATGAAAGTTTACAAAGTGGTTTATAGTGAAAATAAAATAATCTCCTTATTTCTTTGCAAGGTTTTAATTCAGCGGGATTCCTGCTATTGTTTGAAGTGCTGCGAGGCTTTTCTGGCGCTTGCCACTTTCAGAACATCGAAGCAGTGATTTTCAACCAGTGTGCACATGGCCCACATGTGTGTTGTGGGAGTTTGGCAGATTATTTATTTATTAAAGAAATATCATTTATTAGTAGGGTGGTTGACAATGCGAGCTCTTACACACACACACACACCTGCCAACAGCCTTGTGTGACTTGTCAATTGTCCTAAGGTGGATGGTGTGCCTTCACAATTTTAGCACCTCGTCAGTGTGCCATGAGATGAAAAAAATTGGAAAATCACTACTCTGGAGGATATCCTGCTATAGGCAGGGCTTGGCTATTTAGGGACCCTTTAGGTATTTTCCAACTCTCTGATTCTATATGAAATTTGAGGGACACGTTTTGCACAAAATGCTGCCCTTCCTGCAAAATATATCACTTTAATTTTAAGAAATTTTTTTAAGGGCTGCAAACTTATTAACCACGATTAGCTTCCCCTTTAGCCTGGATTGAGAAAAGGGACGGGACAAACACGTATGTTGAGTCAATATCCGTCATCACCTGGGGTCAAAATGGGAAAGTGCAATGAGAAACAGCACATTCTACACTACCTGTTCTTACTGTAACTTGAGTTGATGACATGCTTTTAACCATATCTGACTGGCTCCAAAATGCAGTACTGTGATCACATTGATTAAATATTTTACTGTGTTTTTATTTTTTTAAGAGTATTTATTGTTTTATTCATAGCTTGCTGTTGTATACATTTTTGATTGTTAGCTGCCTTGGGTGTCCTTTTGGAGAAAAGTGGAGTACAAGTCCAATCAGTCCAATCAGTCCGTCCGTCCGTCCGTCCGTCCGTCCGTCCGTCCGTCTGTCTGTCTGTCTATCTATCTATCTATCTATCTATCTATCTATCTATCTATCTATCTATCTATCTATCTATCTATCTATCTATCTAATCTATGATCCCAGATTAGGACTGTCCAAGAAAGAAGGAGCTGAGAATAGTTGGGAAGGAGGGTGCGTCCCGTCCCATCCCGTCAAGATGTACCCACTTTCTATCCAAATGTGGCATGGCCCTAGCAGATCTACTATACTGAGTCTCCAGTTCAGCGAAGGCCAAAGAGCCATAATTCTTTGACAATGTCTGAGATCATTGGAAAAGTATTTTGGGGGGTGGTTGGAAATTGGAACTGTTCTTTACAAATCAAAAAACAACCATTTGTCCATGTTATCTTAGCCCCCACCCCCAATGCACAGTGATGTCCTCGCAGGGATGCAGGTTTTGAACGTGATGTTGGTCCCTAAATAAGGCAGGGACTCAAAGCTTATGGGATGTGTTACCTTACTGGGGAAAATCTCTGTGGAAAGTCCCCTCTGGATGGTCCCCCTGAAGTCACTGTGAAATGCTGGTGAGCAGGCGTGAGTGGGTATAAATAAAAGAATGCTTCAACGACCTTGGCCCCAGAAACCGTGCCTTATTTGTCGGTGTCCCCTCCGCAGCCGCCTTCCGAGGACGATGCTTGCTGTCACCAGTTGGTGCTCCTGACAGATGGGTGGAGAGCCTCGAGGTGTGACCTGCCTGCATGAGTGAGAGAGAGGGAGGAAGGAGGCAGGCTCAGAGGTCATTGCTGGGGAGGGAGAAGAGGACAGCCAGGTCCAAGAGTTTGAACATCCAGGATGTAAAGCAGTGATTTTCAGTCTTTTCATCTCATGGCACACTGACAAGGCAATAAATTATCAAGGCACACCATCAGTTTATTGGCCATTGACAAGGCACACCATGTTGCTGGTAGTGGGTTCAAATCCCCCAGTTACCCTTCCCCCGCAGCACACGAGTGTGCCATGGCACAGTGGTTGAAAACAGGGTTGCCATAATTCTCATCCACAAAATCAGGACAGGACCCTCTGTCCCATTTACCAGTATGTGAACACAATCCTCCAATACAGGGATTGTTCCTGTTTTTCAGGACATATGGCAACCCTGCTTGATCTAAAGCATGAGACAAGCTGCAGAGGTTCTAGGTCTAGGAATTTAGCTCTAGGTCCAGCTGCAAAAGTTCTCCATTCCAGGTGATCAGGCACCCCCACAAATACAAAGATGTGGAAAGGAAGCACAACAACACCTGTTGGCTCTGCTCTAATGCCTGCCTGCCACTATGTTTAGTAGAACGTCTAGAGCAGGCTTGTCCAACATGCGGCCCGGGGTCTGCATGCTGCCCTGGATGCCTATGGATGTGGCCCCTTGAGGCCTCCTGCAAAAAACCCCTTGCCATGGCAGCCCTTTAAATGGTAGTGCGCGCACTTTAAAATTTGATGCAGCTGGGTGCGGGGCTCTGGTGTACCTACCCCTTCCCTCCCCAGTCAGGTCAGGCCTTTGGCAAGCGGCCACCGCTTTTCTGGCAGCCGCCGCCACTGCGCTCTCCCTCCCTCGCCCTGCCAGTTTGGACCTCTGGCAGCTGGCCACTGCTTTTCTGGGCAAGCTGGGTCGCCTCTGCAGCCTCCAGGGGAGTGCATGTGAGTGAGTGTGAGTATGGGTGTGTCCTTGTGTGTATGAGTGTGTGTGTGTGTTGTGTGTATGAGTCAGGATCATGTATGCTGAAGTAACTTTCGTTGTGCAGATTGCTTTGAGAGCATCTTACATGTCTAAGTCTGAACCACATATGTTGAAGTAGCATGTGTTGTGCAAAGCCATGTTTACTCAGGAGTAAGCCCATTAAGTTAATGGAGCTTACTCCTAAGTAAAGGTTGACCATGCTGGCACCCAAAAAGGAAGACAGGGTACTCCCAAAATTTTTTTTGAAGGTCCGGATTTCCACTGGACTGTGCAGAGAGGTGTAAAATGTGCAGCCTTTGCATTGAGGGACAAAGTACTTGGTCATACAGTTGGAAAAAGCAAGCAGGTTATGCAAGAATTGCCCAGGATGACCATATATCATATCCAAAAAAGAGGACAAGGCCCTAAAATGTAGGACATCCAAGAAAAATGTGGGACACAACTGAATAAAAGCTAAAAATGCTCGTACAGGTATATTGCTTTCATGTGGTTGATTTAAACACTAGATTACTTATTATTAAATTTAAAACAATTACAGGAAAACCTTGGATAGATAATAATTTGGAGTGAGAGAGTTTTGCAAGACAAGCAAACTTTTCTAATAAATTTTGACTTGATATACAAGCGATGTTTTGAAAAAACATGTGAAAAATTCCCAACTGGGATATGGCCATAAGCACTTCTGCACCACTCTTGGAAGGATTTGGCCAGTGCACAATCATGCACCAGCCTCCCCACACCACCACAGGAAATGGGGAAGTGGGTGTACTGGCCTAAATTGGTTAGAATCACACCAATCATTTATTAATTACAAGAAGGCTACATGCTGCCTGCTCATTAAAGCACAATACGGTTTTTTCCAGGAAACAAAGCTAAAAAACAGGGCTTGTCATGGAGAAAGAGGATGCACGGGACTGCAAGCGGGAAAATGGAAGTTGTACTATCCACATCCTCCAGCTGGGATCATTCCACAGCCTGCTTGTGACCCATTGAACACAAAGTTTACATTTGAGTAGACGTGGTTAGGATTGTGCTCTTAAGGGCTTAATTCATGTGTATGACCCGGATTGTGTTAGACTATTCTAAACTTGTAAATACAGTAAATAGTTAATCTACTCCACTGTGCCTGTCTTCTCTCTTGCGGCACCTCAAGAGTCACAGGACACAAATATCAGTCAACATCCTGACAGAGGGCAATTCACCCTAAATCAGCAGTTTTCCCCTCCCTTCTTTTTTCTCTTTTAATTACATCTCCTTTTGGGAAGCAGCTGAAGATTTACAGTCCTCTTGAAAATTCTGACTTCAAAAACAAGAAATACAACTCCAGCAGACCCAGAGGCAGCTCCATCAATCTCCCCTTCCTTGTCTGATTCATATTCCTGTCTTGGCCTTGAGCAAACTGAAAAATACAAGGAACAGAAGAGCACATCAGGGACTCCCCCCTGGCCCCCCCCAACCCGCACAAGGCACTCCTTGCAGGGCACGGTCCAAAGCAATAGATGTGGTTCAACAGAAACACTACAGTGATCACTAGTAGAAAAGTTCTAGAAGCCAGAAACCCCCAAGTGTTTTCAGGGTCAGTGATCATTGGTCATATAGGCAGCGATCCTAATCTCCAGTTAGGCTGGCATAAACCCTGTGCTAATCTGGGAGTGTCACCTAAGTGCCATAAAACACTCTGCACCACTCCTGGGGGAAGTTTAGGCTGGTGCGCAGATATGCACTTCCCTCTCTACCCCACCATGGGAATGGGAAGAGTGATGATTTGTGCTGTACGAGGTTAGGATTGCACCCTAAATAAGCATTTAGCCACAGAGGTGCTCAGGAAATCACTGATCTTGGCACAGAGGCAAAGCGGGGGGGGGGGGGGGGAGTTGGAACCGTGCAACCAAAAGGAACATGGAAAGAGACATGATGCAAGAGAACACTGAGGATCATTCATTCAAGTGGGACCTGCAAGTCTTGCCTGGATATCTGGAATAAAATTGTCCTTTGCACTTTTAAATCCAGCAGAGCTAGAGCTGGATACTAGTGACCTCCTGTGCACCACCATTTTTATGAATGATGTGCCACAGCTCAGGCAGAGTGGTGGCATAGCTAGAGGGGGTGGAGCAGTCTTTCTGAAAGGGTGGCACGCAAGGTGTCCCTTGCAAACATGACTGCCCCCTCTGTATATGTATGGGCATATCTATCTATGTCACATGCTTTGCATTCAGAAGATCTCTGGTTCAACCCCTGACATCTTGAGCTGAAAGGGATGCAGGGGATGGGGGCAGCCTCTGCTGGAGAACGGCACCACCCAGGCAGTACTGGGTTGGAAAGAAAAAGTCTGACTCCATCAAGAGGAGCTTCATCCACTTTTAAAAGAACTCCACGGTAATGCATGTTACATATTGTTCCTCTTGACCTGCATGTAGGGGAGGCATCTTGTTCTTGGCAAGGTAGGAGAAACACAGTACCGAGGGCAGGCAGAACCCATTGAATGCAGTGGCAAGCAGCTGATCCTTCCTAGTTTGGATCCCATCAGGGCACCAGGTCAAGAAGCCACCCAAACGTCGCCTGAATAAAAATGCAGGATGGATCTGGGGGCTCGCCCAGAGCTCATCAATTCAGAGAATTCATGTGCCATGTGCTATGTGGAAAACTGGGCGTGAGGCTTAGACAACCACCTGGAGGGTGGCTTAGGCAACCTTCCTGGTGAGATCGGCCACATCAGTGATTTTCAACCAGTGCGCCGAGGCACATTGCCGTGTTGTGAGTGGTCTACAGGTGTGCAGTGGGAATTTGGCAAATTTATTTATCTCCTCAATAAATATCATTTATTAATAGGATTATTAAGGTATTGAACCTCCCACCATCAGTATGGTGTTACCTTGTCAATTGTCCAAAGATTCATGGTGTGCCATGAGATGAAGAAGGTTGAAAATCACAGGGCCACTTGAATAACTTGAGGGCAACGATGCTCCCAATGAGTGCCCAAGGCTCTAAATGTGGAACAGGATCTATAGGTTATAGCTGTATAGACAAACACTGTGCTTGCCAGCCTCCCTTTTTGTCTCTTACAGCATTTTGCTGTGCAAGGTTTGCACAAAGTTGGCATCTCTTGCATTCCATAACCTCAATTTTATGCACCATTATTATTTTTGGTGCATTATTATTTATGCAGATTATTTTTCCTGTGCGTGTGCATACATACACATGCATGTACACACATGAATGTGTACACATGCAGATGCACAAATGCATGCACAACCATTGCCAACAAGAGACAGACCTGATGTGTTGAGAAAGTTCTCAAAATAAATGGCTTGATCTTTAGGGTGCCATCGGACTCTTGCGTGTTTGCCGTTCCCATCTCGATGTCTGAGAGTGCATGTGGCCATGCACTTATGATGCTCATGGAGAGGTCATGCGGGGAGGTTGTGTGGGATCACACACAATGAGCTCATTGAGGCTGTGTGATCAATAGGGAATATTCTGGAGTTGGACTCCAGGGTCATGGACAGATGTTTGCAGGCCCTGCTTAAAATGTCACAGTACCAGGTCCCGATTCATCCTTGCAGATGCAGATCCTTGCAGACCGTCCTCCATTCTCATGTTCTTATTCCTGCCTTTTCCTTGCAAGGTGGAGTCCTGGTGAGGGTCCCTCTCAGCTGACCCTTGTCAATAAGTGTCTTGAAGCTCTGCCAGCCCTCCCCTACCGAGGAGCTCCCTGAAGTAGTCGAGGGGTTAAGGCCAGGCCATCTGGAGAAACTGGAGCCTCAGCTGTTCCTCAAGTGACACCTTCTGAGGTCAAATTTATCTCCTGGCTGGTGCATCAACAGGCAATTCTTGGGGAGCTGCATAGTGATAGGGGAGGCGAGAAGCATCTCCGTACCATTAACAACCATTCTAGGGGCAACTAAGTCAAGGTGGTGGTGTGGGAGAGAGAATTCCGGATCCACTCCCTCCTCTTGCCAGTGCACTCCATTCCCAAGTCAGGGTCCTGCAAGGGGTCCCGCTGTGCATCGTGCGCTGCTGCATCTCCCAGGCCACCTGATGGCCAAGAAACGGGGAGTTGTTTGTCCCATCTGGCACAGAGGAAGAAAACATTTCAAAAATACCCACCCTGGCAGCATTCATGCACCCGTCTGCCACATGCCTCGCATACCCTAGCAAGAAAGCATTTGCCGCCCACCTCACGCCCTGTCCCCCCCCCACCCACTTGGAATCTTGTTCGATCCATCATTTATCTTTGCAAGTATTTCATTTCAGCATCTGCTCTTTCCTTGCAATTATTTTCCTGGGGAGGGTTTCCAATGCTCAGCAAGAACGGAGCATTGCCGGTCGGCAGTTGCATTTTCATTCTGGGCAATTATAGGTTTGCTTTTAAAGCAATAAAGGGTCAAGGAAAGCCAAAGAAACCCAAATCCAGAAGTCCAGCTCAAAAATGAACAGCATAACCAGAGAATTGGTTCCTCAAAGGTTTGCAGTGTGTGGTCTGCAGCAATTCTTTGAAAGTGCCACCATCAATGTGTGGGGTTGCAAAAGGAGGGTGATGCTTTACAATGGTGAGACAGCTTGACCTCACCTGCGACCCCCACCCCACATTTCCGTGGCCCATTGTCCGATTGAAGCATCAATCTGGAGGACGTTGGCAGTTTTTGGTAAGCATGATGCTTATAGTGCATAGCCCAGGAAACATGCTTACAGTGCAGACAATCAGAAGTGCCATGAATGTGAGAGTCATGTATCTCCAGTGTAGAGGTTGGGGGTCCTCCAAGTTCGACCGAACATTTCTTGGGTCGTCAGGGGGAAAAATAAAATAGGATAAGGGTCCAGAATCAAGCAGGAAGGGAAGAGCCCATTTCAGGTTGGCTTGGCAATATTTATCGAGCATGTGCATCAGTGCCGTGCAAAACATAGCCAGGATCTTTCCCCAGACCTGCCAATGCTTCCCTCTCCAAAAAAGGCACTGCCCCTGCACTGCTTGGCCAGATTTCTTTCTACTTCCTTCCCCCTGAACCCTGGAGTCTGATCCCCAAAAGCCCAGGCAACACTTTTGGGGATCAAACATTTTAAGGCCGACCCCCACCTTCCCCCCCACCCAGCACATCTTTGAAAAAGCTAATTCAGAAGAACATCTTTATCTTTGGAAATATTTTATACCGGAGCACCTTCTGCCATTAAGTACTACCTGCTCCAACCAGGTATAGGAACAGTTTGGACAGGTCAGGCTTCTGCTCATCCAGTTCAGCTTTGAGGTTGGAATCCAGTTGGAAAATAGGGCCAGTCCCGGTCAGCTGGGTGGGGGATCCGGAGGGTGGGCTGGAATTGCTCTCTTTATAGGACTTATAGGTCTTCCTATTTGTATAGGTCATCCTATATTTCTAAGTGATTTTCACATACTGTGCAGTGGCACACTGGTGTGCCATGGATGGTCCGCAGGTGTGCCATGGGACTTTGGGAGGGTAGGGTGATTGAGGGATTTGAGCCTGCTGCCAGCCTCAAATGGTTTTAAATGGTTTTTAAATGGTTTGAAATGACTTTTAATTGGTTAACAAAAATTGATGGTGTGCCTTGACATTTTTTGCACACTGTCAGTGTGCTGTGAAATTGAAAATCTCTGTTCTTAAAGTTTGTCTTAAAGGCACAATTTCCAAGTCAAGAAACCATCAAGTTCTTTGTGTCAATGGGAGAAATGGAGGTAGGTTTGTAACTGTCCCGTTGAAATCAAGGGGGTGACGGGATCCTCTGCTTTGCCTGAACAGTCATGGGTTCAGCCTCTGCCAACACCCTGAGGGATGTGCAAGTGTGAAAAGTCAGCAGACTTGCTAGGCTAAGAAAGGCAGCTTCCGAGGGGCTTAACGATGGCTGGATGGTGCACCCCACATCGGTGCCGGTTAAGAAAGAAAGAATTTCCTCAATCTAGTAGCAAACATGCAGACCCTGCTGTTTGCAGCTTGGCTTTTGAAAGCTTTATGAAGAACACAAATGCTGGTTTTAGTGATGCTGCCATCTCGTGGACAACCATTTCTTTGATGCTAGATTTCTACCTTGGTTGGGAGGTATGGACATGGGTTGCCTAGTCCTCTAAGCTAGCTAAACCCCTTAACACGCACAGACTGAGAATGGTTTTCAAAAGTAAGAGACAGATGATCCCTTCCCTTTAAAATAGCAATGGAATCATTCATTCGTTCATTCACTCATTCATTGACTGGTTGACTCATTCATTCATTGACTGGTTGACTCATTCCTTCCTTCCTTCCCATATTAATTAATTAATTAATTAATTCATTAATTCATTCATTCATTCATTCATTCATCATTCATTGACTGGTTGACTCATTCCCTCCTTCCTTCTTTCCTTCCTTCCTACCTATATTAAATAATTCATTGACTAGTTCATTTGTGCATTCATTCATTCATTCATTCATTGACTGGTTGACTCATTCCTTCCTTCCTTCCTATATTAATTAATTAATTAATTAATTAATTAATTAATCATTCATTGACAGGTTGACTCATTCCTTCCTTCCTTCTTTCCTTCCTTCCTACCTATATTAATTAATTCATTGACAAGTTCATTCATTCATTCATTCATTGACTAGTTGACTCATTCCTTCCTTCCTTCCTTCCTTTCTTCCTTCCTATATTAATTAATTCATTCATTCATTCATTAATTCATTCATTAATTCATTCATTGACTGGTTGACTCCTTCCTTCCTTCCTTCCTTCCTTCCTTCCTTCCTTCCTATATTAATTAATTAATTCCTTGATTAGTTCATTCATTCATTCATTCATTCATTCATTGACTGGTTGACTTCCTTCCTTCCTTCCTATATTAATTAATTATTTAATTCATTCATTCATCCATTGACTGGTTGACTTCCTTCCTTCCTTCCTTCCTTCCTTCCTTCCTATATTAATTAATTATTTAATTCATTCATTCATTCATTGACTGGTTGACTCCTTCCTTCCTTCCTTCCTTCCTTCCTTCCTTCCTTCCTTCCTTCATTTGAGAAATTTCTGTTCCACCTTTTCCATAGTGGCAGATGACAAGGCAGCTTAAAACACTCCATAATACAAAGTACAACCATGTTATACACTGATTTTTTCAAACACAAAACTGACCACAAATCACAGGTTTAAAATCTGCTTTTTTACTGTTGCCAAAAAGCAGTCATGCAAATAATCATTCCTTAGCTGAGCCACACAACAGCAGGGGGTCTTCTAAATTTCTTTTTGTTGACTGCCTCTCTACAACAGTAATAAAAGCTGTTTGTAAACAATAGCAAAGGGACAAACTTTTAAAAAGTGCTTTTGTTGAAGATATTGTTGTTAATGGACAGGGAGTCCCAAAATCAAACCATTCCAGAGATACTAAAGCACGACCTTATTCTATTAGGAGTAATTAGGAGCAATTGCTCTCTTACGAGCAACAGAGGTACAAAAAACCTGGAGGTACAATAGAGGTACAAAAAATAGAGGTACAAAAAATGCTCCCATGCACAGATGCGACAGGGGCTTGTGATAGCCCTGAAACAAACTTTTATTTTCATGATAGAAATAGTTTCATTGCAAACAAGAGCTGGACAAGTGGGGTTCCCTCTATTCTTGAAAACGTTTGGTGTTCTTATGGAGATTTTTGGCCCAGTGACCACTGGTGTAACTAGCACTGTGCTGTCACAGCAGCCTCTGCCACCACCATTGCATCGCCACACAGGGTTGTTGTTAGGACTGGACTACCCATCAGTAAAAAACAAAAAGGATGGAGGTGGGAGCAGAAGGTCTGCCCAGCTTGAGCACTTTCCAGCTGATTTCAGTGCTTTAGTACTTAGATGGCTCCTTTGGAAATTAATGGGACGTACACATTCTTAAGCCTGTCCTCTGTGTACCAGTTGGCCACGACTGAATAGAACCAGCACTTTGATGATATTGCTTCCCCTTCCCCTTTGACAGGCTTAATGGACAGAAAACAAGAATGTTCACTTCCTTATTTGAAAAGTTTAGGGAGTTAAAAAAACCCTACTGTATGTCTAATAAAGTTCATTAGAATACAGGTGGCAGAAAATATTTAAAAGGGGAACTGAGCCAGAAGTTCTCAGTTAGGAATGTTCAGCTTCGATGTTCTGGTCCCCGTATCCGGTACACGGCCTGCCATCCCACTATTTTCTGCCACCTGCTTTGGACAGGATCGTCATACGGGGTCACATCAGAGGCAGCAGGACCAATGCAGGACCCCACTCCCCCCCCACCCAAGTCACCCTTCCTATTTTGTCATCTGCTGATGCAACAGTGAAAATGGGGACGTGAAGGCTCCGAGCATATAGGGAGACATTTAACATCCGAAGCATCCAATATATGTGCACAGTGAATACGAGCAATGGATTGAACTAATAATAATATAATATAATATAATATAATAATAACTATAATAAAAATGATACATGATACACAAAATTATGCAAAAATTCTATAATAAAAAATGATGGCGTATACAGTTGAAATTCACTGGTGAAAATGAACTTGGTCCCAAGAATATGTTGTTATTATTACATTATTGTTGTTGCTATGTGTTATTACAGCACAGGAAGGATATGTGCCATCCTAACTGGGGCTTAGGATTGTAACCTGAGCTGTGCCACGCATTTCAGGGAGCTGTGCCAACTCTCTCAGTGTGCTCATTTACATGAGATTGTGCTGTCTTATAGGCTTGCTTGGTGGGAAGAGAGGACTCCTTTTTCCGATCTGGGCATCTCCAGGCCAAGGATCTCAGAGAGTGATTGGGAATGCCACCCCTCGCCCACAGTCCCTGAGGTCTGCCCTGCACCTGGCCATGCACCTCATCTTGTGTCAGGTCCTCCAGGTCGTCGGTAGAGTCTTCAGGTGGATAAAGGGATTGTATGGAATGCACCGGCTGAAGGCATGGACCAGGATCTGCTGTCGAATGGAGAGTGAGGGTCCAGTAAGGATTCTCAACGAGAAATCTTCCAAGGGTGGTCTCAAGCCCAGTTGCAAAAGGAGAAGGGAAAGAGGCAAGAAACTCTAGGGAAATCCAAACAACTCCATCCATGGCAGATGACGCACATGAAGCAGGGATCCAGGGGGCTGAAGAATAACCAGGATTATTGGCCCCAAAATAAAATTTGTGACAGCAAAATTAGAAGTTTGCATTTCTGCGTGGATTGCACAAATGGCGGACAAAAGGAAATCGTCACCATGGAATTGCATTGCTTGCTTCATTGCATTGCTTGCAGTATCCAAACTATGCCTCACTTGCAACACAGACCAACCACCCACCTACTCACCCACCTTCCATGTCATAATGGTGCTATTCTATTCTGGTGGGGGGAAAACCAGCTGCTGGACAAACAGCTGCTATGGTGGACAGAAGGGCTACTGGAAGTGGCGCAAGTGGTTCAGACACTATGCCTGTTAATCAGCAGGCCAGGGTTCAAGACCTGGGTCCCCACAAGGCGAGGATTTCCTTCTACAGGCAGGGGGTTGGACTAGATGATCCACTGGGTCCTTTCCAACTCTATGATGCTATGATGCTAAGTGTGATTGCTTTCCAACATATATCAAACTGGCTGGCATTAATGGTCCAGTCAGTACCCATATCCATAGTCAATACCTTTTGACTCTGGGTATTGATCCATACTCATCTATTCCTCAACCAAGACTAGCCTTTATGCGATCAATGACAATTTACACCAGCGTAATTTACCAGGCATAATGTCCTATAGTGATGTGGGGAGGCTGGTGCATGTTCTCTGCCACTCCTGAATGTACCAGCCTCCCCACATAGGGGTACCATAATTCTCTTTCACAAAACCGGGGTAGGACCTCCAGTATAATTTGCCAGTATGTGAACGTAATCTCTGAAAACTGGGACAGTCCCTGTTTTCCAGGACTTATGGCCATATGGCTTCATTCGGCTTCTCCTGCCTGGAATGGCTCTGAAGGAGAGGGGTCCCTTGCATGCCTCCCTCCAGTGCTGACTCCTTCACCCCCTTTAGCTATGCCACTACCCAGGATAACCCGCCCGACCTCCAGAGGAAATGGTTCTGGACAGAACATGAGGAAACTGGCAGCCTCATCTGTATCTCAGGGATGGGAATGTGTTGTGATAAAAAATGTTTCCCATAAGGTATATCCAGGCAATTATACAGATAATTGTTACATTTCAGTACCACGCAGTACTTGAAAGCGCACAATTATCTCATGACAGAGACGGCAATGGAAACAGCTAATTACTTCACCGAAGATGTGCTTGTTTCCATCTTGTAGCAACATGAGAGGAGCAAGTGTGCCTGGAAGCCCCACAACCGTTGCAGAGGAATGGAGAGAAGTTGGTGGAGCTGTCACTGGAACGTCGCCCCCAGTCAGATTCCAAGGGGGTTCTGGATTTCCTCCTTCGGAATAAAAACTCACACAGGAACCTGAAGAAAAGAGGAATTTCCTTGCAGAAAATGAGGATATTATTGGGGGGGGGGGTTATAATGATGTTCAAGAACACCCAAACACATTTCTACGGAACTAGTATACTAACTGGACCCCCAAATTCCATCCCCATAGCCTTCTTGTGTGCCCTTCGGCGAGAAAGGAGGAACACAAATCTAATCAATTAATCAATCTATTGATTAAATTCCTGGAGGGATCCCCCGAATATTCTCTTCTAGAGGTCCCATTTTTTCCAGACGATAATGGTGGGGGATCAATTAATTAATTGAACCCCTTTTCCAATATTCCATTACATATTATGCTTTATTTCAGTGCTCTCTGTTGGTGGTTGCAGAAATCCCGGGAATTTGATCCTTTGTCCCAGTTTTGTGGAAGAAAATTATGGTAACCCTAAATGTACTCAGTTCCAGTGATGGAAAGAGTCCACCTGGCTTAACCTCAAATCGAGTCTAGGGTTACCACCCTTCACAAATTCAAAATGATACTTATAATTATTAAATCATAATTATTATAATGATTAAAACTTAATTATAATCACAATTAACCCCTGTTAATCATAACAGGGGTGCTTTCCAATTCCTCGAATCAGAGTCTAATGGGAGTCTAATGGACGCTAGTTCAAGTCATTTGCAGGGTACTCAGCCTACTTTGCAGGGTTGCAGTGAGGAAATGGTTGCCATAATTCTCCTCCGCAAAATCAGGACAGGACCCTCTTATCATAGTTGCCAGTATGTGAACACAATCCCCTCCAAATCAGGAATGTGCCTGATTTTTGGGACATATGGCAACCCTAAGTGTGGATAAAGTAAGACAAACCCATACATGTGCTTTCTGGGATGTGATTTCTATCCACACATTGTATTATTGAATATGCCCCTGCCTTGTGTTTCAACTGGCATGAAAATTCTACCTGTTGAAAATCAAGTGTGGGGAGATCCCTGCTAAATAAAGGCAACGTGTAAATTATTTGCAGCATCCTGCTCCAGGCAAGATGTTTCAACTCATAGGGGAAACAATAAGAAAAACCCACTCCCCAAAGAACCTGGAAAACAAAAGCAAAAGAGGGTTCCACACACACCGCCAGCCCTGAATAAACAGGGTCGGCTCAGCCTGTGGGACTGCTGTGGGGACTCCCCGTGGCTACACCGAACACAAACAAGGCAGAGCTGAGCAAAACCACCCCCAGGGGAATGTATGCATTTGCATGCAGTGAAAGGGGGGAAAACCCACCCTCCAGTGAAGTCACTGCATCCAGTGGAAACCAGTGGAAACTTTGCATCCAGTGATCAGTTCCCACCATAAGTCTCCCTGAGCCTGGATGCTGGGCTTCACCTTGCTCCTTGACTCCCTCCATCCCAGTTTCCCTCTGGGTGCTGAAATTATTCCAGTTATAGCTGAACGGATTAAGATTCCATCACAGTCGCAGGCATGCAAACCATCCCTTCCATGTTCAGAGTGCCTGGCATGGTCAGGCCGCCTGAGATGCTTCACAGTTTATCCTTAACTTGAGCCAGCCTGGACCAGGCCTTGGCCTCGGACGCCGCTTTCCACCTCGGGGCTGAGATCCAGAATATGTGGCTATTAATGCACCCCCAGGTGCTGCCGCAGCTGGAGTCCATCCACTTGGCCCAGAGCTCAGGCCGGCAGCAACTCTCCACTCCTTCCCCTAGTCCCTTCTCCCTGGAATCCTCTTCACAGTCATGCCAGGGCTCAACAGGGACTCATAGGATGCTGATCTGTGGTTCTTGGGTCTTGCAATCCAAACCCCAGGTCCCCCTTCCACATACCTGCCCATGCCTTCAATGCTGGCACAACCCCACTTCCATTGATGGGCACCTCAGTCCAAGGACCCTCATGTGGACAACTGCTTGGTGTGTGAAATCAGAGCACATGGATGTCAGAGCTGGGGCTCTTTCCCACTTCATGCATGGAGAATATGCACATGTACATATGTGTGTGTGTGCGTATCTGCACACGTGTGTGTGATGGGGTAATCTGAACAGTTTATTTCCTTGCACATTGGTATCTCCCTTTCTCCAAGGAGCAGGACGTTCTTGTCTTTTATTCTCACAACAATCTTTCGAGGGAGGTCAGGCAGGCAGCGTCAATCAGTCAGTCAATCTGGCTGTCTGCATGGACTCTTCATGCTCAGACACCTCTGGCATGTTCAGGCTGTTGAGCATATCCAAAACAGATGTGGGATTTTTCAGATGTGCCCCAACTTTTTCAGTTCTGGTGTCCCCTGAATTGGCCGGCTGTTTGAAACAAAGTGGACTACATGTCGACCAGTATTACATTTCTGAAGGTGCATCTGGGAATGCTTGACCTGCTCATCACCTTCACTTTCAGTCAATGCTTGGAGGGGGGAGAGTGAGGGGTCTTGCATCCAAATAGTGCCCTAGTGACCTACAGTCCAAGGGAAGGTCACCAACAGTCCAGGAATGACCTCCTTTGTTGCCCACCTCCTCTGAGGTGCAGGGTCAGCATTCAAGGATGCTGAATTCTGTGAATCTTGAGGCCATGGAGAAGCATGGCCCACTGTACCCATCATAGGTTATAACCTACATGGACTTTTCTTCTATAAGTCTGTCCAATCCCCTTTAGGGAAAGCATTTAGGCTTTCAGATGCCATCACCAAGGAGTTCCACAGATTACATACTCTTGGAGTAAAGAAACATTTCGTTTCGTCTGTTCCACCTCTCCTACCACTCAGTTTTAGCAGGAGCCCACCGTCCTACCATGGTGCCCACCTTCCCAACTGTATTCTTATAAGGAACCCAGAGGCAGGTGAATCAGGCTCAGGTGATGACTGGCTCAGGTTCACCAGCATGCCTGTGACTGGTCCCTGTCCCTCAAGATGCCAAGAACATACGCTCTCCCTATACCACCTTGGCTTGGGCCATCAATGCTCCATTTTGTTTGGAGGGGTAACATGCCTCAGGGGATAAGTTAAACAAGTTTCCAGCACCGAGGTAAGGGCAATGCAGCCCCTTGGTCAGAGATCAAGTATCCCCAGACCTTGAGGAGGGCCCCATGATCTGCAGGATGTGTCACATACTACATTGGTGCAGCTGCACCAGTGTTGGAAAGTTGGTTAGTGTTTGGGTGCCCAGGTGTGCATTGATCCAGATGTGCACACGGTTACAGCGAACATATGGTCTGAAGGGCCCTCTCACCCCATGACCAAGAAGGAGCTGCATGCTTGACCTGCTCATCACCTTCACTTTCAGTCAATGCTTGGAGGGGGGAGAGTGAGGGGTCTTGCATCCAAATAGTGCCCTAGTGACCTGCAGTCCAAGGACAGAAGTTGGGGCTGGGAAGGCGTTAAGAATGTCCTTTGGTTGAGCTTGTTCCTTCAAGAATCTGAGTTTCCAGGACAGGGTAAGCCTCCAACCCTCCGTTCACTGACCCAGACACAACACTGACAGCTGCCTGGAAAATAAATGAGAAATGGAGGGGTATTTTGATCTGGCAAGTCGAGTTGTGGTGGGGGAGAGAAGGGGTCAGGCAGCAGGCCAGGGGGGGCTGCAGCTGTGGGAAGAACCCGACCAGAATGGGGGAGTACAGGGAGGTGCAAGGAGAAGCATCCAGCAAATGCCAGCAATGCTGGAGAGTCTTGGAGCGAGCCTGCGAGAGGAAAGGCGCACAGACTTGCGACAGGTGGCACATGTTTACATTCGCGCAAGGAGGACGGCCAACTGGAAGAGATTCACTCTCACATTACCTGTGACCTCAAATGACCTGTGGGCATGTTGGCATTTTACGAACACCCACCATTTGATACCAGTGCATGATGAGAGAGACTGGTACCCAGGAGAATGCCCCAGAGCTGTGATGGAAGCTTGCTTTGTTCCTAGAGAAATCCAGCATCATAATCAGACAGAAAAGCTAATGCATTTGTTACTTTTTGACCTCACGTGGCCCAATTCTACAGACCGTCTTTGAGATCAATGGCCATTGTGATAAAGGTCTAGTACCACATGATCATCATGCTACTGTCAGGCCATTTGGAGCCACTGATGGTATTTAGTGGCAGGAGTATATCAGGGGTGGCAAAGTGGAGGTTCAGGATAGTCTGGAGGATCCAGGTATAGCATCTCAGCTCTTTTCCAGGCCCTTTCCCTCCTTGGTCTTACATCAGTTGCATAGTGGGTTTGCATCCAAGAAGATTCATAAGCAGCCCATAGGTAGGTAAGAAGCAGCCATTAGTTCAGTGGATTAATCCCACTTCAGAGTCCTGTTCTTAATTCTCCACCTGCTACTTAATTAAAAAAAATTAATGTGCAAGGGCCAATGACATTATATCTAGTTTGGCCCTTATAGCCCATCCTAACCAAATTTCCAGCACTGATTTCCTGGCCATGCCTCTGTTATTGGGGGCCTCAGTTACTGCCCCTCCCCACCAGCTGCAGGGGGCACCATATTGGCACAGTTGCATCAGTGCTGGAAAGCTGGTTAGATTTAATGCACATAACACTTTCCTCTGCAATAGTATTCCTATTGCAATATTATTCTTATTGCAAATATAGCAATAATTCCTATGCAACATTTTGTGGGCTGGGCATGTGTATCTATATATATTTCTCTGTGATTTGGTTTTATATTAGTATTTTTGCCATTTATCAATGCTTCCTAAGTTTCAAGATGCTTCACAACCCACAATATAAGTGTTGGCAGGTGAGTGACTGCAGTGGCTGGGCCATCACTGTGCCAGCATACGTGGTGGTGTTAGTCAAGGAAAGGTTTGGGCCTTTGTACTTCCTTGTGTTCCTCAAGAGCAGAAATTGTTATTTTCATCCATATTCTGTTAGAACATCAGAAGAGCCTCCACTGGATCAGGCCAAAGGTCCATCTAGTCCAGTTTCCGGTATCTCACAGTGGCCGACCAGATGCATCAGGGAGTACATATGTTACATGCATCCAGGTGTCCTCTCCTGTATCAGGCATTAAAGCACCAATTACATTAGCATGGGGGAAGTTCTTACATATGAGATAATTAATATGATGATGGAATTATATAAAGACTAGCAAAATCTCCCAGCATTGCAGGAGTAAAATAACCCCTGTACACCATCCCCCATTGCATATAACACCCTCATGTGCATCACCCCCCATGTGCATCATCTGCCATTGAGCATCAACCCCACATGTGCATCAACTCCCCATGCACATTAACCCCCAATGCACATCAACCCCCATGAACATCAACCCCTTCATGCACATCAACCCCCCATACACAACAATATCCCCCATGCACAATATCCTCCCATGCGCAACATCCCCCTTTGTGCATCAACTGGCCCATGTGTGACATCCCCCTGCACAACATCCCCCATGCAACATCCCCTCATGTGCACTGTCCCCCCTTGCTCCCCCACATTTGCACCATCCCCCATGCACACCCCCCATGTGTACCAACCACACTGGTGTACCATCCCCTCCGGTGCACCCTCCCTCCCATTGCATCAGGCATCAATTGGCTGGATGTTGATCAGTCATTCTTCGATGTTAAGTATAGGCCAAAAATATGTTTCACCCCTTTTTCAGCCCCTAAAGCGTTAAATTTCTCAACATCAGGTCTTGGTGGGTGTTGATGTCACAGAAGAAACACCCTCCCTGAATTTCATGCTTCTCGGTTTAGGGGTTGGGGCAGAGCGTCCCTCAGTCAGGGATTCTTCAATGTATAGGGAGGAAAATGCATTGCGCCCCTTTTCACCCCCTTCTGGTTGGAATTTCCAAAAACTGGTTCTAAGTGGGTGCCTCTGTCATGGAAGGAACACCCACCCCAAATTTCACACTTCTAGGCCCAGTGGTTTTGGCAGGGTGTTGATGAGTGAGTGAGTGAGTCAGTCAGTCAGTCAGTCAGTCAGTCAGTGACTTCAGTTTTATGTACATAATCAAAGTCAAAATCCATCACAATGATTGGTTCACCTCTTGATTTTATTTTTTTATTTGTATCCAAAGCACCTACACAGAAATATTTTCCAAAGACCATTACAAGGGGAATTAATTAGACGTCATTCACGCAATACCTGGTTACTTCGACAGTATTTTTTCCCTTGCCAGCCTGAGATCTCTCTCGATCCATATTGAAGGGCACCGTTGCATATGTCAGATGGTTTCTTCTCCACATTCATCTTTTGATGGACCAAACATAGTTCCTTAAAATCTTTAAGTTCAGGATGGGCATCTATTAAATTGGGCTAGAAATGAAGGGGGGACCTTATAAACATCAAACCACGCAGAGAAGCATTCTTGGAATTGACTCCTACCCGATTCCCTCGACAAAAATAACTCCTATTTGTTAAGTTTAGGAGCCCACAAAGCCAAGGGGAGAGATGTCAGAGGATTAGCACAAAAAGTTGGGTGGGGAGCAATGAAGGGGCCTTCGTTGTGGTGGGTCATGCCAAAGTGAATGTGACTGATGCATTCCAGAAAGGCGCAAGTGAATAGCTCCAGAAAACTGAAGCCGCTGCGACTGCACATCTTTCGTCAAAGATGTGGCTATGAATTGGAATCTCCTCTTTGCCATTTAGATGGTTCTGGAAAGGCTTCAAGATGTGCTGGGAAGTCCTCAAGCCGTACAGGAAGGCAAGATGAATAGGATAGGATTACGTCTTGCCCACCGTCTTGCCCCTCTGAAAAGGGCTTTGTATAAAATTTACATCACCTGTCTCTTGAACGGGCCACTCTTGCTCAGGAGCAGTGGTAGAGGTAATGCCCAATTTACCACCAAATGTGGCATGTAGGGTCCTGTCACAGGTCTGTCTGCCTCCCCTCTCCCTTCCTCCACTGACAGTGACTTGTTCATCCAGGATCACAGATATCTGTGTGCCGTCTTCATCTTCCTCCCCCAGGGTATACATTATAACAGAAGAGTAGGCACAAGGTAAGTATCACAACATACCTTTACTTGTTCAATGCTTAGTTGTTACAGAGGTTCTTGCTTTTAACTGTTTCTTTTCTTTCCCCAACAGGATCCCTCTTCCCCAACGAGGAACGGACATATAACTGCAATTTTACCAGGTAAGCAACTTTAACAACAGAGTCCAGCAGGGACGATACTGTCCAACCTCTAATCCTCTTTCTCTTCCAGCTGGGGTTCCGGGATATCTCAAGTCTCCTTGAGATCCTGCATCAGGAGGGGTCTCCTTTCTCAGTAGGGTTGCCAACTGCTTGTTCCTTCCAACAGCCCTGCACAGCTCCTTCTCTTTCCTCCACTCCTCGATCCACGATCCTTTGTCTCCTCCTCTGCCTTGCTCACCAGCCTCCAGCTGGTGGGTGAGCGATGGGTCTCTAACCCAACCCGGGTTCTTCCGGTAGGCCTTGTATGTGCTCGGCTCCTTCCAAGTCAGGTCCTTCCTCCACAGCATCTCCCGCCGACTGCCCTCCAACTCCCGCAAATCCCTTGCTCCTCCTCCCATGTCTTCCCGCCAAACTCCTGCCAATGACTGCACCCCTCCACGTGCATACCATTTGGGAGAGGGACCTACAGTAATTCCTCTCCTCGCAGGTCCACCCCTCCCCCAGTCCTCCACATCTCAGCCATGTCCTCCATTCTCCATACTTCCACAGAGTCCGGGAAAAGTCGGATATCCAAGGGGGGGGGGTGTTTGGGCAATCCCAAATCTCGAGGCTTTCTCCCATGTGGACTCCCATGGGCTCCATATCATAATTTGTGTATGCGTCCCAGTCTGTGTCACAGGTCCTACTGCAGGTCCTTGCCCTGGGACTCCCAGCAAGATGATGTAGTACTGGACAAGAGCCCTCCCGTCTTCTGTGCTTCCAGCAGTCAGCATCCAGAGATATATAAGGGTCATCCCATCCAGGGCATGGCCTGTTCTCTCATGTTGTGGGTCAAGTTCAGCAGTGGGCCCCACACCCTGTGTCTCTCCACCACCCCCTCTAGATGGCTGCAAGTGTCACCCCCCTCCTGCTTACCACGGGCAGAGTCTGCATGGTACTGATCTGCTCCCTGCCTGCTAGTACAGCCCCAGGTTGGCAAGGACTGGCAATTTGGAGCCCACCCCCTCCCTTTAGTTTACTTTCCAGGAATGCAGCCTATAGCCTGTCTGGTCCAAGCTGCTTCTGATGACATTGATTTTCTGTGTGTGTGTCCAGGGCACAAGGCTAAAAAAGAGGACATGTCCTGGAAAAACAGGACATATGGTCACCCTGTGCAGTGGGCAAAGGATTTCAGTGGTGAACCAAAATTGTTCCCCGAAGACGTTCTGCTTCCACTGGCATTTTTGCATTCTGAGCTGGCCGTGAACGCTCTCCATCTCCCCTTGCCCTGGCATGTAGTAGCCTGCATGGATACACGGTGTCCTTTGCAGAGGAAAGAGGCACAGCTTGGCATCGCAGTGACCCCAGAGAGCCAGGAAAACAAGGGGAGGGAGAAGAAAGAGCAGCTGGAGAGGGAACCGGTGCCAATCTGGGCTGAACCTCACCTTTTCCAAGAAAGCCACTGCAAACATGCCTGTTGAAATGGGGGGTGGAACTGAAGCACAGGAAGGGAAGCAAGAGCAGGGCAGGAACGGTGGCCAAACTGTGACCCCAAGACGCTCCAAGAGGCTGATTTGACTTGAGAGGATTGAGATTAATTGGAAATTAACACCAAAATTCTTGGTATGCACTTTGAGGGGCATCAGCCCACAGCCTAGGGTGGGACTGGACCTGGTGCAGGACCTTGTCCCCAGAAGCCAGATGGGCTACATTGAGTAATATGGGGAAATGGGGAAATGGGCAAGTTGTGCCAGCCTCACTTGGCTAGGACTGTGCTCTCCAATTAGCCAGTCTAAATTGTCCTATCCACACTTTCCTGGGTGTTAGCCTCATTGACCCTAATGGGACATACTTCTGAGTAGACATGCTTCGGACTGGGCTCTAAGTTGCTGTTTCCAATCTGAATCCTGCTACTGAAACAGAGTCTAGGATCAAGTCCGCAAGTGTCCAGGTCACCCACAAGTTGCTGAGGCCCCTTCTAGTTTTCCTCTTGGCACACCTAACCACAACACCGGACTTGGTGTTTCCACTGATGGAGAGAAGCAAGAGAAACACAAATGCAGGTGGAGGAGAAAGTGAACATTTCTTATCAAGAGATGGTAGGAACCGATGAAGTGATAAGATCTTGCCTTCTGTGTGCCGGATCGGGTTAACCAAAGAAAGGCTGTCACGTTGTAGACTTTATGAGACTTTATGTGTGTATGTGCACACATGTACACCGTTCAAGTCCTCAAATCATTCTGTGGCTTGGTCACCATGACCTGTCAGGAATAGGGCTGAGTCAAGGAGGCACCATCTTCCTCTTGGCCACAGTGAGAAGCTCTTGCCACCAGGTGCCAAGGAACCTGAAGACAAGGCAGAAAATCAGGCCAGGCCATAAGAGTTCTTGATCACCTCTTCCCATCCCTGGACTTTGTATCCTTTTGGCCTTTAGACCAGCGATCACACTTGTGTGCCATGGGTGGTCGACAGTTGTGCTGCTGGAATTTGGAGAGGGTCCAAATTAGTAGGGCAGCTGCAGGATTGGAGCCCCCTACTACCAGCAGCTTGGTGTGCCTGGTCAAGGATAAAAAAGCCGGTGATGTGCCAACAATTTCACTGCCTTGTCAATATGCCATGAGATGAAAAAGGTTGAAAATCACTGCTTTGGACGTTTATTCCAAGATTTAAACCACAGTCCAGAAACTGAAAATTGTATATGGGGAGACTTAGGACAGATAAAAGAAAATGTTTCTTTACCCAGCATGTAATTAGCCTGTGGAACTCCTTGCCACTAAACTTGGTGATGGTGATGTGGTGGCCTCAGTGCTTCTAAGAAGGGATTGGACAAATTTCTATAGGAAAAGAGTGTCACAGGTTATAACCCATGATGGTTATGGGTGTGTATGGGTAAAATCCAGAGTAACTACAGGGAGTCCTTGCTCCGGTGTAAGAACAACTTACTCTGGATTCCAATATGAATTTCCCATAGGTTTTCACTAGGTGGTGCGGTAACTATGGGTGCACGTTACGTGCTCCTGTAGTTACTCTGGATTTGGGGGTAAATGTGTTAAAAGATGTAGGCAACCTCAAACTTAAAAAATTTGCCTTACAATCCAGAGTAATTACGGGTGCATATAAGAGACATTAGGTGCATCTGTAGTTATGGCACCACCTAGTGAAAACCTATGGGAAATTCATATTGAAATCCAGAGTCAATTGTTCTTACGCCGGAGCAAGGACTCCCCGTAGTTACTCTGGATTGCACCCTTAGGCAACCTACTGCTCTATTCTGAAATGGCTCAGAAGAGGGGACTGGAAATGCCAGTCCCTCCAAGACTGGACTCCTCCAACCCCCCTCTAGCTATGCCACTGGCCCACAGTTAAGTTAATCCACGGATAGCAAACCCACAGATAGTGGGAACTGTGTGAGAGATTCAGGATTGGGAATTCCCAGTATGGCGTTGCTTTTTCTAACTGGGGCACCACCGCTATATAAATATAGCATTATAATTATAGAAATAATTATAGCTGCAAAGCATTTTAGACAAATCTTCCAGCCCATTAACGGAAAATCCTACTGGAGCTCAAGGCCTTGAGAAAAGTTGATGGTGGATTAAAGAAAGAGTCTGCAAATGAGACTAGACACACACACACACTCACACACGCAAAGACACACATACACACGCATTCCCGTAGCTACCAAGCCCTTCTCCCCGTGCATCGTCTTCCAATCTCAAGCAAACCCTATTGTTTTTTTCGAAGTTGGATCTCTGTATTTGTGTTTTGAGAGGCCCCCAAGAGCAGAGTTCTGATAAAGAGTCTAGCCCATGTTTTAAATACTGGGCAAATCTTAATTGGGTTTTCTTAAGATCCTTAAGTAATTAAACCCTCATAAAAAAACCACATCATTGGCCATCGTTCATGTTATGCAACATGGATAAGATCCAGGGACGTGCGGTGGGTGGGGAAGCAGGGAGGCTGCACACGTGGGTTGTGAGTGCTTGCACACCTCAGATGTGGCGGTGCTTTTCAAAGGATTCCCGTGGGGAGGCTCTGCCTCACCTGCCTCCTCACCCACCGCATGTCCCTGATAAGATGCCCAATGCTACAGTTGTTCAGAATTTTGTTATTATGTGGAATAGACTGGAAGGGGCCAGAACAGTCTGGGTTGGTCTGTCCCCCATGGCTTCCTGACTGTCCCCAAACCCAATCCCACAACATAAATGTCAGTCTGACTTCTCTGAGCCCGTCATGATCTTCTCCATCAAACAGAGAGTTGTCCTCAGTGGGCAACCCTGTCTCTGAAAAATCTTTTGCACCCACTGCCGGGAATGGTTCCAAGCACCAGAGTGAAGGTCTCTGCAAAACGTTGTGCTTTGCACCTCCTCTAGCTATGCTACTGTGCTGAGCCTACATTTTGATGGCATTTGTTTTACATACTACGTATTTTTAACCGATTGAATTTTTTGACCTGTTTTTCTATAAGCTACTTGTGAGCTGGGGTGTCCTTGGCTAAACACCAGTATCAAAATGGTTTTGATATCACCATCATGCAGAGGAGTCAGACTGACAGATAGCTCCGTCTCCAGCTGCTTTTGCTACTGCTAGATCAACAGCTTAGAGGTGTGCAGAAGCCCCCTGAGGAAATATACTGGTTAAATCTCATTTTGCTTCTCCCAGGGGTTCTTTGTGCATTTCCACAACACCACAAAATACTGCTTTAGCAGAAATGCAAGGCCCTTATATGTGGACTGCGCTCACCCATCAAATTGTAGGATGCTTTTCATTAACCCCATTCCACTGAAATCCTTTCTTGCTTCCATGATGGAGCTCAGCGAGAGGTGTTTGTGCATGTATGTGCACGTGTGTATGCATGTGTGTATACTTGTCCATGCATGTGTGTGTGTTTTATAGGATCCGGCTACCAAGAGTCATGCTGGGCAGACCGGGGGGGGGGGGGTGTTAGCAAATGATATTTGGGGCTGTTCAATGATCATGGTACCATAGCAGTGCCTGGTACCTCCAAGATAGAGTCTGATTGACTTGGGCACAGAACAACTGACACTCTATCAAGCAAAAAATTGTGGCCCCTACAATCAATCAATCAATCAATCATCAATCAATCAGTCTTTCATCAGTCATTCAGTTTGTCAATCTGTCCATCCACATGTCTGTGGATGGAAAAAATTCCTGACAGTGAGGGCGGTTCGGCAGTGGAAGAGATTGCCAAGGGAGGTGGTGGACTCTCCCTCACTGGGGGTCTTCAAGCAGAGGCTCGACGAACACCTGTTGGGGATGCTCTAGGGGGATTTCCTGCTGCAGGTAGGGGGTTGGACTAGATGACCTACTGGGTCCCTTCCAATTCTAGGATTCTATGATTCTGTCTGTCTGTCTACATACATACATACATATATATATATATACATATATATATATATATATACATACATACAACATACATATCATGACTTGTAACGAGATATGTTTTTTCTCCAGAAACCTGTCCAGTCCCCTTTTAAAGGCATGTAAACTAGATGTCTAAACGACATCCTGAGACAAGTAGTCTGTCTGTCTGTCTGTCTGTCTGTCTGTCTGTCTGTCTGTCTGTCTGTCTCTTAGAGCAAAAGCCTAGGGGCCCAAAATGGTTTTGAGGATGAGGGGCCACTTTCAGACTGCAGTGAGACTCCCAGCAAAACGTAGTACTTTGCCCCCTTTTCAGCCACGCCACCGCCTTGGAGACAGAAAACAACTTCCCAAAACATCTGGCCAAACCCTAAAGACTCACTTTCAGCAGAGGCTGTTCCCCCCACTCCTTTGCAGTGCTTTGGGATATTATATTTTAAGAGATATGCAAATAATAAATAATTGCAAAGTGTTAATTAAGTCGAGCTCTGTGCATTGCAACAGCTGGTGCCACAAATTGGGAGAAACTTCTGACATGGGTAGAGTTGGAGGGCGCATTGCGGGTGCAAAGGAAAAAAATGCAGAATGAGTCATTGGAACGCCTCTGCTGTGTGCAGCGCATGGCGCCCTACAGGGAGACCAGGCAGCGAGGAAGAGGAGAGGTGCCGATCCTCGGGAAGTGGGTGTCGGACCCTGCCCTGCTCCCGATATGTTGTCAGAGCTTGGCTGAACCCTACAGCAGCTGCCGCTGCATGGCCCCATTTCCACAGCAACGGGGCCCACCTTGTGCCAAGGGTGACTCAGGCCAAGACAATTCCTGCCGGTTAAAGAGGGAAGGGAGTGGCCCCCTCTTTTCCTCGAGGGAAGGGCCGGCTGTCTTCAGCATGGAGGCGGCAAGGCAGATGCTGATGGGAGGGATGGGTCTGGATTGAGGCAACGTTGCACCACCTTTCCATTTGGGATCAACCTCTGCACCACTTGGCCGGGACTTTTCCACTTCCTGGCGCTAACAGGGCTGACACGGTGTGTCCCTGCAAATGTTCAGCCCTTTGGGACGATGGGGAAGTTGATGCAGAATCAGCCCTGCACTGCCACACAGATCTGTTGTGGGGGGTGAGGGCAAAGGTGTCAGTGCTCCCCAAGTTTGTGCCGACACCCGCAGCGGTCACTCTCTGCTGCTCTGTGGCCTTGGCCAAAGGTCTCCTTGGTGGCACCTTCAGCAGCCCTGTTGCCCTTTGTAAAAAGGCATGGACCCACACAGCAGAGCTTGGCGCACTGCTTGCTGCGAGGCAGGGCAATGAGAGGTAAAAGCTGCCTGCAGAAAAGTGGGTCATGCACCTGCCAATGGTGATGTCTGTTGGATGCATTCAAGGTGCATTTTATGTCCAGTTTTGAGTATAGGCTCAGCCATATCTGACTTCTCAGGTTGTAACAGACGGCAATTTCTTTCATGTTCTTTAATTCTGGTAGCAACTGAACACTTAGTGGTACCTATATAACACTTATATAAACTTTGTTACAGCTGCTGCATATGTGATACACTCTTGGAATGCCTCGGATCCTTAGGATTTTAGAGCATCCCATAAACTTTCAGGATGAGAAGAAAGGTAGTTTTACTACTCACCTTTCTGAGAATTCTACGTATCCCATCCATTCCTTTAAACAATGTTGACCTTTAAACTGAACATAAAATGCAGTTTGAATGTACAGATTTACTATCCACTGCTGTTCAAGACTCCAGTTGGAGTCTCCAGTTAGACATCCAAGACTCCAGTTAGAGGCAACTGAAATTTATAAACCCCAGTATAACATCAGTCAAAAAGAAGAGGCTGTTGCATTGAATGGCTGTTGGTACCCACAGCTTCAAAGAACTTCTATCAAGAAACAGATTTGAGAGGAAAGGAAGAGGGGAAATCTTCATTTTAGGGTGCAATCCTAAGAAATTTAGGCCAGCCTAACTCACCTGGCCTATCTTTCCATGATGATGATGATGATGAAGACAACAACAACATGTGGTATAAGGACCTACAGATAGAAATTCAGAGAATCTGGGCAAAGAAAGTCACTGTGATTCCAATAGTAGTAGTAGCAGCAGCAGCAGCAGCAGCAGTAGTAGTAATAATAATAATAATAATAATAATAATAATAATAATAATAATAATAATAATAATAATAATAATAATAATAATAAGGGCTGTGGGCGGTGCAAGTAGCTAAGACACTGTGCCTGTTAACCAGCAGGCCAGGGTTCGAGACCTGGGTCGGCCCCACAAGACAGAGTGAGCTCCTGTCCTTAGCCCAGCTCTGCGATGCCAGCTGGATCCAATCGTATGGGCTCTGCCTTTCCACTGATAATTCAGTGGCGTGGAGAGGGGGGATTTGCTGCTTGGGTAACAGCCTATCATCCATAACAATCTAACCCAGGCTTTCATGCTTCGCATGCAGCGTATGCAGCACCGAGCACGATACCATAGTCTTTCAAGACTGACGGAGGCCTGCAATGTATGGGTGTGAGAGCTGGACCGTAAAAATGGCTGACCACCGAAGGATAGATGCCTTTGAAGGACAGTGCTGGAGAAGACTCTGGAGAGTCCCTTGGGCTGCAGGAAGATCAGATCACTCCATCCTCCAGGAAAACAACTCTGACTGTTCACTGGAAGGACAAAGAATGAAGCTGGAGCTCAAATATTTTGGCCACGAGAAGGGAGGACTCTTTAGGAATGAGTCTAAGAGTGCAATCCTAAGCATGTGTACTCAGAAGTAAGTCCCATTGTATTCAATAATAGTTACTCCCAGGAAAATGTGGTCAGGATTGTAGCCTAAGGCTGCAATCCTAAAGACCCTTTCCTAGGAACTACTGAACACAATGGGGCTTACTTTTGAGTAGACAGGATTAGGATTGTGCTCTTAGGCTGGAAAAAAATAAAGGCAGAAGGAGAAGGGTGAGGATGAGGTGCTGAGATGGTGTCACTGAGGCTATGAACATGAATTTGGATGGACTTCAGAAGCTGGTGGAGGGGAGGGTGGCCTGGTGTGCTACAGTCCATGGGGTCACAAAGACTTGGACATGACTAAGCAAAGAAACTAAGCCAGTGGCTGTAATGAAATCTTGTGGCAGTGAAATCTGTCCAGTAATGGTTGCTGTGTGAAGGTGTCCTTTCCCTGGAGCTGTGGCCTCTAACAGTGATGCTTTATAGTGTTCACAACACTTCTTGTTGCTTTTCTTTGCATAGTTGCACGTCTTGCACAGCACACTTGCAAGATCTTAGTCTTGATCAAGATCTTGTTCTTGTTGCATTTATTTGCAACAGGAAGACAAGCAGCATTAGCCCCTCTGTTGCAATGGTGGGTTGGAGGAGTGAGACCGGAGGCTGGAAACCAGGCCAGCCAGACTCCAAGTGGGCCCTCTTGACTCCAAAGGATGCTCAGCCCCTGCCACGCACCTGCTCTCTGCTTGGAGTGAAATCTTGTGAACGATCCCCTACTCAGCTGTCATCACTGTACGTCCCATTCCTTTCCTGCGTTCAGCACAACGCCGAGGAGACAGGATGTTTCTGCTAAATGGTCCACCTGCAGCTTGTGTTCTCCATTCACAGACTGGTGGCAGAAACGCTTGAGAGCGATGATGGGCATCCAAGCGAGGCCTTCGCTCAAGCATAGTGGTTGCCCCGTAAGCTGCTCAGCCCTGTGGGTTCCAGCAACCCAGGGGTCCTGCCCTGTGCTTATCTTGTTTTCCATCTGCCCACAGGACTCTCCGAAATTAGAAAAGCCTCTTGCGTGAAGGGGGATTTTTTTTCGCAACAAGGCATCGCGTTTGCCAACAACCAGCCACTCCCTAGTAAAGACAGGATGGCTTAAGGCATCTGAAGCTGTTTGGTGGGGATCCTTTCCAAGGAGGAGAGTTGCACGCCTGATATTAACAAGGATTCCAACCGTGCATTTCCAAAGGGGGATCCAAAATAAAAAAAAATGAATATTTCCTCCTCCTCCCCTCGAAAAGCAAGTGTAGATTCTAGCCAGTGTAGGTGCTAAATTCAAAATACACATCCAGAAGAAATAATAATAATGATTTACAAATATATGGAGACTTTTATGGCTGCATGGGTTTCAAAAACAATTTGAAATGTTACTCATGTCCTTAAGCCATGGATTAAAGTGCATTGTAAGATCTTGTCCCAATGCACATTAATAATATAAAGTAGCACCTGGCTTCCAGCACTTAAGTAACTGGAATAAAAACTTTGAAGGGGAACCTACGGAGCAACAAAGCGAAGAGTATGAGTATGACTGTAACAATTCAGGCAGGAACTGGCAGCTAAGCTGGTCGTCGTCTAAAAGATGGAATCCAATCCTGTTTAAATTATAGAATCATAGACTCCTAGAGTTGAAAGGGACCTAGTAGGTCATCTAGTCCAACCCCTGCCTGCAGCAGGAAATCCTCCGAGATCATCCCTGACAGGTGCTCGTCAAGCCTCTGCTTGAAGACCCCCAGTGAGGGAGAGTCCACCTGTTTTATTTTCCTCACCTGTAAATAAAACCTTTGGTTTTATTAAATAAAACTTCTACTTGTTTTGGATCCATTCATTGGTCAGCCTTCCCAATTTGCAGGTACTCGTGGCAGAGTGAAAGCATTTTCATAATCCTGCATAGCATTCATCCAGAATCAAACCAGATGTCTTGGGCTGGTGTGAGAGGGCTAGATGTACTAGATCTGGTCCCACCAACCTGCACCAACAGCTAATTTATTTATTTAGTGTACAGCAAATACTTGGACTTGTGGTAAATCCGATGTCCATGTTCCATTGCCATGTATTTTGAGAGCCAGGAATTCCACATTGATGTCTGGCTGCCATCTGTCTCCCAATTCTTCAGTGTAGTCTGGCTGCCATCCCTTGGTTGTTTGGTTCACACTTTTGTGCGATTTGGGGTACGCCACGAGGAGGTGAACTCATCTCATCCTAGGAAGAGAGTGAATGCTTGGCACTAGGCATCACAGCCCTGGAGGGACGGTTGGTTGCTGTCACTTCCATGACATCCAGAGAGATGGTTTCCATATCTGTGATACTTTCCATATTGGGTCCTGGGACCCCAAATAATGGGTCCATATTGGGACCGCATATTGGGACCTTTCCATATTGGGTCCATATTGGGACCGCATATTGGGACCTTTCCATATTGGGTCCATATTGGGACCCCAAAGATGTGCTGTCTTGGAAATCTTAAGAGCTCCATAGGCTCATACCTTTGCCTTTCTCCCAACTGCCTGTGGCAGCCTCATGCTCTCAGCCAAAAGATGAGCACTCTGTAAAGCACGCTGCATGTCCACATTCGTGGACACATATGTACCCACACCCATGTCATATATTAACAGATCAAAGATGGCACCTTCAGAGATATGTCCATTAGGAAAAGAATGATTTTATTCATTTTTACACACTGCAATTGACAAAGGCAGGGAATTGTCAAAATGCAAGGAAGAATTCAGCAATTCAACCACTGCTGCCAAACTTTCCTCCTTCCTGGATTAGATCTGCCCTCCTTCCTGCCCCATCACCATTCCACCCCTGCCTCACTACTGCCTCCCTCCCTCCCACCCCACTGATTTACTCAGCTGGGGGACACCCAGGCCAGCACTACCACTCACTATTTAAGATAGTGGCCTGGATCCTTCCCAAGAGCGTGTAGTAAGGACCTCTTGCAACATCTGCAAAGCAAGATCCAGCAGCTCCACAAAGCCACAGCAGGAAGTTTACCATTTCAGAATTAGTGGTTCAGCTCCTGAGCCCCCCACCCCATTTAGAGAAATATTTCATCAGACAGACAAATTTCACAGCAGGAAAACCCCAACCTGCTCCATTTCAAAAGCCAAAACTACCCCGAGCGAGGGAATAGCCCAGCTTGTTTCGGTTCCCAATGAAAGACGTCAGCCCTGTATAGGTGTCGATGAAGATGGGCTCGTTCACCACCATGACTCCCGCAGTCCTGCCAGGCACGGGATCCCTTCTTTGGGCATTCTGCACGGCGACCACCAACTGAGCAGAGAACGTGGACAACTAGAGGGGAATAAGAGGGAGAAGAAGCAGCTAGAACAGTCACATCCTTATCGACGTTGATGCAGTCGAAGGGCTTCCATTCTTAATAGACTAATATTGTGGGATTCATGGGCCCAATGTTGAAAGCCCCATGTCTGTGGGTTTGGGATTTGCTGGCTATTTTCTGGTCAACAGATTTTACAGTTTTTGGATGCTGGATTAATTATGGTCTTAGACCACCCCTCCTGCTTGTGGATCTCCATGCTGGCCACTTGTCCAACCTCTGCCAATATTATGCCAGTTATGGCAGCTTGTCCAACCTCTGCCAACATTATTATTTGGCAATAATCAGGCATCACAAATATTGTGCACAATGCCCAGTCTCTTTGGATCTTAAAAATGTGCTGTCTTGGAAATCTTAAGAACGCCACCCAGGAAAGGAGGGCAAGCTGTACATGAGCAGTGCATGCTTGGCCGTCCATAGCAAACAACGTGACAAGTAACCCAATGCCCCCTCACTCAGAGTGTTTATGAACAGGCAGCTTGTTCCCCCTCCTGGAAGAATGCTCCCCCCCAATGCTGGAAACATGACACAGGGGGACTGGATGTAGAGGGGGTACAGACTTCTCATTCCAATGCTCCAGGTCTTAGCATCAGCCAAAGCTCATGAGATCTATTTCTTATGCCCATGAAAGATGCCCGACGTGCTATTTGTGCCCCTTCCGAGATCAAGGGTTGCCAGCGGTCTGGGAGTGACTTCTGACAAACCCCTCTGAATGCCAGGAGCACCAAGGCTCCTGTTACACGCTGGGCGCATGGACAGACCATGTGGAAAGATGCCAAGCTGGGGAAGATAATAAAGCAACTTATGACTGTGGCCTCTTCTCTTGAAGGGCAGTTTCTCAGGAGAAGGATCTGCTTTGGGAAGCAGTTTCACTGATGCTATAATGATGTGCAATGGGCACTGGTGGCAGACAGTGGTGGCGGAGATGGAAAAGGTGTTCCTGTAATCAGGGTGCACCATTCTGCCCTTCCTGCTTCTGCTCCAGGGAATGGGGGGAGAGGGGGGAGAAGTTGCATCCATCCATCCATCCATCCATCCATCCATCTGTCCATCAACAGTACCTATATACTTCAGCCTGAATCTCCTACATATGCTACCCTTGCAAACACAGCAGCCTTGTCAGATTCTGGGGGCTATTCCGAGCATATCAAAGCCCCCCAGTTCCTTACAGTTGCTACCCCTCCAACTCTGTCTGCTATTCTTCATTCTTTCTTCCAAGATAGGGCACCCCTCCATACCTTCCTGTGCCCCTTTGATTTCTTCCTTCAACATCAACTTCCCCTCCAGTCTTCTTGGGCTCCTTATCCAGCCACGGTTTCACACAGAGCCATACAAGATGCCACTTCCATGTTCCATGACAAGTCATAAAACACACAATTTGTGCACATCTTGACAAGTACTCAGTGATCAAAAGAACCTCATTTGTTCTTAGCTGCCTCCGAAGGCAGAACTAGAACCAACGGGTACTACGACAAACTGCAAGAAAGGAGATTCCGGTTGGATATCAGGACAAAATTCCTGATGGTGAGGGCAGTTTGGCAGTGGAACAGATTGCCAGGGGAGGTGGTAGACTCTTCCTCACTGGGGATCGCTCAACGAGCCCCTGTCGGAGATGCTCTAGGATCTCCTAGACAGGCAGGGGGTTGGACTAGATGACCTAATGTAACCCTTCCAACTCTAGGACTCTAGGACTTCTGTTCTCAAACCTCCCAGAATCTTTTCCTTCTCAAAATCAGCCATAGGGGGGTCAACAGGGGGCTGTGGCACAATGAAAGGGGGGAAATTCTTTGCCAGAGAGTCACGCTGCTTCTTAAATCTGGTCTTCTAAATCTGGAAAATTGTTGTATTCACAAGCCTCCCCCTGAACAGGGGAATGTCCTTGGAATTCCTAAACAGCTGGACCCCCAATGAACCCCCATCACACTCTCTCCGAATAGCCTATCAGTGTCAGAGGCTTTGGCATCACCAGTACTGAATACAGGTATGCCCCACTTTCTGATGGTTTATTTTCTGATGATCCACTCTTTCAACACCTTTTATTTATACCCAGAACTCATTCATTCAATGCATGTTGACTCTTTCAAACTCTCCCTGCTGTTCTAAAGGCCAAAATTGCCCTCCCTCATGTTGAAGCTCCCTGGTGGTCAAATCCCATTCCCAAAGGGTCCCATCCCATTTCCTAAATCTTTGTGCGGCAGCAGGAATTTGCAAGATAAAAGGAGCGTCTAGCTAAAAAAGTATTGGAAGCAACATTTATAAACTAAAAAAAGATTGGATTCCGGTTTTCAACAGTTTTCACATTTGGACAGTGCTCCTTTCTCTAACCCATCCATTAAGATGCCCATATATATTGCAATGTAGGTACTTGCAACAGCGTAGCTGGTGCTGCGCAGTGGCAAAGAGCCTGAGCTGTGAATCAGGACCTCCTGGCTTTGAGTCTTATGTCTGCCATGACTTGCAACCCCTCCCTGCCTCAGTCTTCCACATCTGCATGGGTCTAACAAAGCTACCCCAGAGGGTTATTTTAAAGATAACATTAAGAAAAGTGTTTTGCTCGCTCATAGTGCTGCATAAATGCAAAGTTTTACTAATAGTGGATATTTTTACTAGGAATGCCCTCAAATATTTTCCCTCTGCAGACAAAGCAGCATTTGGGCAGTATGGGGGGATAAGGGCAGCAGTTTATAAGGACCGACACTGGTCTGCTGCCTCTGCAAAATTCCAAAACCCCAAAAGTTGCCACTTCCGGAGAACTCCACAATAGGCAATGGAACAAACACGCAGGGAAATCTCAAGGCTGCATGTGCGTGAGTTCATTGATCCACAACACTGGAAAGAAAAGTAGGTCGCTGCTTTAATGTATGCTGTCATCATGGCAAGCTGCTTGTCGAGTCATCTGCAGATGCAAATCTTTGGAGACAGGTGTGTCCAAGTCCCACCACCCTGGCCTTAAACCTGCGTGGGGCTCTCCTCTGCCAGGGCAGCCATCAGGAAATAGTGCAGACATATAGAGTACTGTGAAACTCAGGTCAAGCCTTCCCCTATACGCCTTCCTCTCAACCCCATTAGCACACCGGAAGGGAAGATGCACAGTCAGCAAAGGTGCCATCACCTCTCCGTCTGTGCCCTGGCAGCAGTTTGTCCTTGCCCTTCATCCTTCCCCTGCTGGTTGATCTCCTCCACTTTTCCTTTGGTCTCCTCTTCATCATAGAATCATAGAGTTGGAAGGGACCTAGTAGGTCATCTAGTCCAACCCCCTGCCTGCAGCAGGAAATCCTCCCTCTCTTAAGAAACATTAAACCTAGAGTGGGTTTGCTGAATCACTGGAGGATGGTTTTGCAAACCTTCAGACATTATCTAAAAAAATAACATTAAAGGAAGGAAAAGTCCTTTAATGGGAGGAAAAGTCCTTTTTCCTCTAGGGAGGAAAAAGAAACCACTGCCATTCAAATGGAAGGAGATCCCCACTCCTTGTGCTGCTGTGCTGAAGTATTTGGCATGAGCTGAGATTTTTGTATGATCTTAAAGGGCAACTTAAAAAATCTTAGCTAAAGGCATGTGGATTGGGTGAGTGTTGCTGAAGTCATAGCATCAAAACATCTCCAGCTTGAACATGTTCTGTTGTCATTGTAAAAAAAAATCCATTTATCCCTCTAAGATATGAGTAACTTCATACTTCAACACCAGCACATTAGGGAAAAAAAGTACGGAGAAGGGGGCAACTCTCAAACGTTCCCCAAAGCTCTTGGCAATGAAGGTGAGTCCCTTTGAATGAACCATTCCTCTCTCCTCTGATTGTAGTTTCCTAGAGGAGATCAGATTACTGACATTCTTACAAGCAGGAGTGCAGATGGGGAGATAGCTTGGGGGGGGGGGAGAAAATATTGTTTATGACCTGAGCATGTGTGGTTTTAAATCCATGGCTGGGGAGTTCATGTTTCACTCTGCATGGAGAGGGGAGAGCTTGCCACTCACTTTCTGTTTACATTACAGGACAAAGAATCCATTACCAAAAGATCTCAGTTTCATAGAACGATGCACAGAACGAGATATCCAGAGTGGCTTTCATGTTCCCCGTGCGGCAGGATCTCGGCAGAGCCCCACCGTACAAGAGAGAATCTTTGCCCTGAGTTTTACCAATGGTCAGAGCAACCATGAAGTGCTTCATGTGCATCTGTGAGCACAACTCATATGATGCAGAGGTGCTATGATGCACCAAGCTATGAGCACAGGTGAGGAGGAGCACAGGTGAGGACAAAACGTGGCTGATTCTGGGATTCTTCCTTTAGTTTTTTTATATACAAGTGGTTCCTGTAACTGCAATGAAGGGTAAAGGGCAGGGAGTACTTAACCTCTTCTTAGAGTTGCAATGGGAAAAGGGGGTGCATTTTATTGTATTCTCAGTTCTTCTATGGGTACAAGCAATTGTACTTCTATGGGATGCAAGCATTCCCATTCCTTTTTTACCACCGCTGTCCACAGATGTAATTTGTCCCACCTGGCAGATGCTGCTAAATCTCTGGCTGCTGTTTTTCACAGGATGCTCCGTGAAGGTTGCATAGGGAAGGTTGGTGGCCCAGGGGTTCCAGCGGGACAGGAAATTGGGTTCTCGCTGCTTATCCCAGAAGATCCTCAGGCCTTCTCCGTCCCTCCTAGAAAGTGAGATAAGTTGTCGGTAGGCAAAAGTGAACACTCTTGGCCTGAACATGAAACATCTTCACAACATGGAACACGAACATGAGTGTGTAGGACTCCAGAGAAACCCTAACACAGTGATTTTTAACCTTTTCCATCTCATGGCACACTGACAAGGCACTAAAATTGTCAAGGCACACCATCAGTCCTTCGACAATTGACAAACCACACCATGCTGCTGGTGGAGGGTTCACAACCCTTAAAGGCCCTATTAATAAATGAATATTATCTAACAAATAAATAAACAAATAAACAAACAAACAAATAAATAAATTTTCCAAACCCTCCCCACAGCACACCTGTGCACCATTTGTGGCAGACCAGTGTGTTGTGGCACACCAGTGTGCCATGGCACATTGGTTGAAAATTAACAGAACAGATGGATATTGGTACAGAAATGGATCTTGGTATCGCATGGAAATGGCTTAAGGACTTCTCAGTCCAAAGATGCTCTGTTGGAAAACACCTTATAAGATTAGGGTTTCCAGATGAAAATGGCTGTGCCTCGCAGTGGCTCCTAGTCCCTGAAGAGAAAGAGATTGGGGTGGGTGGGGAAAAAGGAAACTGCTTGCTGTGCAAAAAAAGGAAGGAGGGAGAGCAGAGGAAGAAGAGCAGAGGAAGGAGAGGAGCCTTGTAAGGGGAGCTGCTGCTGCTGCTCTGAAACTTTGCAGGGAGTTTTACTTGGAGGGGGAAGAATTAATTTTTTAAAGCAGGGTTGCCAGTTGACCAGAAAAACCCCAGCCTCCCTTGTTCCTATGCTTTTTTTTTTGATGGATCCACTAGTATATAGTTTGCATTAAAAAGCATGTAATTCACAACAAAGGTGTGATTTTTTTTCAGATTTGGCGCCTTTCATCCAGCTATTGCCAAAGCAGAGGAGCAGGGGCTGGGTGTAAAGTTGGCAACCTTCTCGGGTTTGGGATGGTGGAGATAACTCTTGGTTTCTTAAGTTTTAAGCCCCCAAGCCCAGTTGTGTCCACTCAAAAGTATTATAGTCAGTGCAGCTTATATTATGTGTAATGGGGCAAAGGAAAGGAGGCCAAAAGACCAAGCCTCTGCATTCCTCTCTGGATCACTAAAACATGTGCCTTTTTGATTGCAAAAATTAAGTACAGGTATGCAATACAAGGGTTTTCAGTTTTATTTTAACAGGTCCTACATTTGTCTTACTTTTTTTAATCAGGTAGAAATTTTGGTTTGGATGACATTAATTTTGGAGGACTTGGGGGGGGGGATTTTGGGTTCAGCATCTGATCACCTTGCATATGTTACAAGCAGCCCATACTTGGAGAGGGTCCATCCTTTATTAGGACAAACTGGGAAACATACACCTTCCTAGGAGGGGCTGCAAGAGGGAAGAAACATTTCTGCATTGGTTGGTACACTTAGAAAACAATTGCTGCTGCTTTCCTTAAAAAAGGAAAAAAAAAGTCTAATCTTTAGAAAGAGAAAGAGAGATTAGATGCTTTGAAAAAAATGATCAGGTTTCCCATTTCAAATATAATTACGGAAAGCCTCCCAAACACCTCCACGTTGGGTGCCAAAACTCTGGCGTGGGTTTGCATTATCTGTGAAAACTAATAAATCATGTTTAACTCCCTCCCTGCCTGGCCCTCCCCACAAAAATCCTGCAAACACAGCCCTGTCCGGGTTTCAGATTCTGAAACAGGCAGAGCAAAAGCAAAGCTGGGCCTTTCTGTGGCCAACAGTGACAGTTTAAAGCACTAAACTATGACTAGAGATGGTTTCTTCCAGGGTTTTGTTTTTTAATGGTTGTTGAAGGGCTGCATTTCTCCTCTTCTCCAGGGATTAGCATCATCTGAAGCAAGAACACAATCCAGAGTAAGTACAGGAGCATGTAAGAGACATTACGTGCACCTGTAGTTATTGCACCACCTTGTGAAAACCTATTCATATTGCAATCCAGAGTAACTTGTTCTTACTCCGGAGCAAGGACTCCCCATAGTTACTCTGGATTAAGGCCGTGCAGGCCGATGGTTTGAGACCCAAGTGCTCCAGGACAGAATGAGCTCCCGTCTCTTGCTCAGCTCCTGCCAACCCAGCAGTTCCAAAGCATGGAAATTCAATAGATAAATAGGTACCACTTAGGTTAGAAGGAAACAGCGTTCCATGCGCCATATGAGCCACATTGGTATCTTTGGACAATGCTGACTGAAATGGAGCTGAGCATCACACCCTATAGTCGGTCATGGCGAGCAGAGCAACATGTGAAAGATACCTACGTGTTCTCTTTGGCAATCTGGGTTGAATCAGTTCCATGTATAAAATTTGTAAAAGTACCTTTGAAATAAAAACACATAATACTGCTTTCTGCAGTTCTCATTTTTGTACCAAATAATATATATTATATATATAAAAAATAAACCTGAAAAAGCACATCTCTCACCATGGCATCTCCGGGATTGACCTCCTGATTTTTTGGTGCCCCAAGTGACTCTGAACATGCATTAAATTGGATGTGACCATGAAAGAAAAGGAAAGTTGGTACAGAGGAAGTGAAAAAGTTACAGAATGGGAAGAATCAGGGGGTAGGGATAGGGTTACCATATGTTTTGGTTTGGGGGGATTGCGTTCACATACAGGGAAGTTTGACAGGGGGTCCTGACCCAGTTTTGTGGAAGAGAATTATGGCAACCCTAGGTAGGGAAGGCACCACTGTTACTTCCACAGTCCTTCCCCAGGTTTTGCACAACAACTTTGCAGACTGATGTGTTTCCCAGCTATGTGAGAGCAAGAAGCCATCATGAGAAGCCCTTTAACTGGGAGAACTGGGAAGGGAGAGCAAAAAGTGTGGCTTCCCCTTTTGGTCTCCTGGAGCATCTCCTCCTCCTCCTCTCCATCTAAACCTCAGAAGAACAAATTAAAAACGTAGCCTGGGGTGGCACGCCAGGATTTATGAGGAAATGCAGACACTCATTCTTGCTCTGGAGGCTGGGTGTGTATCTCCACCCAAGAGGGAGAACAAACAGGGAGGGACTGACACCGGGCAGGACTCGGACAAAGCAAACCCTTTTCCGGAGAAACAAAGGCCGCTCTGCCCTGCCACACTGCCTGGCACAGCCCTCCAGACGGCTATTGATGTTTCTCCCCGCATCAAGGTAGTGGAAAGTTGGCACCCAAGAGGGCGAGTGAGCGACTGGAGGTGCAGGTGGGGCTGCTGCTGCGGGAATGACATCAAGTCTTTTTCCATAATGACAAGTTAGTCCCGTCCATGAGCTGTTCCATCAGTGGCGGGTGCTGCCTTTCTGTGTCCTGGACCGGAGGTGTCAACTGACACCCAGGGCCCATAAATGGTTGACATCATGACCTGTGGCAGACCCTCCAGCCTTGTTAGCCATGCTCTGCCCTGGACAAATATGGATCCCAACCAGAAGTTGGGGGCTCACCCAGATTATCAGCACGTTGCTGATTCTGCAATGGGAAGAGGAGTAGCAGGCTACCTGGACAGCCCTACCTGGGCCAGCACAACAAAATCTGCCTTGGCCAGGCAGGGCTACCACAATAGCTCAAGAAAGATGGGCTTGTGCCATGCGCTTCCCAGGCTTCAGCCAGGGAACATACTGGCTGTATTTTTGCGCCCTATAAGTACCCTGGCTTTGATTGCAAAGAATATGTGTTCTGCAGCTGTGCGGACTGGTCAGCCGCTCTGAGGCTGCTTCCACCCACCCATGGTACATCCCCATCTCCCAACATCCCGTTGGTACATGCCTGGTCCATGTGTAGCCAGTATGCACTGCCTCTGCTCACGTCCAAAACAAGAGACAGAGGTTGGGCAAGCTGCAGACCACATCCCTATAAAGAGGGAGGGAGTCTTCGCATTGCCCCCCTTTCTGAGTTGGTGCTTCATAAGACAACGGATCTGGAGCACAGCCTTCTTCCTCCAGCAGGGTCCAAAGGAATATGAGGTGGGAGAGAACATCTCCTCACATATGCTCTATCCGTGCAGAAGGTGTTCAATTGCATGTTCCGTTGCACTTTTTGCACCGTGTGAATGAGTGGAGGGCCAGGAAAATGCCCCTTCTTCACACCACTGATGAGTTTCAAAGGAAGGGCACCCAAGTCTGTGGCCACTTCTTCCACTCGACACCCTGATGTGACTCACATATTGTGGCTAGCCAAGGTGTAGTTGGCCTAGGGTTGCCATAATTCTCTTCTACAAAATTGGGATAGGACACTCCGTCCCATTTGCCAAAATTGTCTCACTGCGATAACGTCAGGCTGCACACTGTGTGCACTGTCTGTGCAATCCTAACCCCTGGTTAGCACAGTCCTGTGCTAGCCTTAGGTTGGCACAACTTCTGCACCGCTCCTGGGGAACGTTAGTCCAATGCACAGACATGCACCAACCAACCCATACCATCACAGGATCAGGGAGATGGAGGAGTTGTGCTGGCCCAAATCGGTTAGGATTGCACCCTGTGTGACATTACTACAAGGAGGAAGGGGGCAGAACCTTGGGAATGGTATTGTGCTGGCTGATCCCCCTCTATGACATCCACAAAGCCAGCTAGTCCTTTCTCCGAATCTGCACAGTGGCGCAAATGTGCACATACAGCTGTATGTACAAAAAAGTCCTGTTCTCGCCTGTGCATCAAAACACAGCACAGTTGTCTGCTAATTCTTATAATGTTACCTCTCTGTGTCTCTCTTTCACACACACACACACACAAATACACACATGCATGTTTCTCATGCACTGCCTTCCACCTTCGGGGGCAATACGTGGCGTTAAGAGAAGCTACGGAGGCTACACCCGCCAAGCGACGCAGCCAGAAAAAATGATAATTACAGTGCTCAGCGGTCCAGTTTACAAGGCGGCATAAGTACCGTCACAAAATCAAAGTGGGAAATGGAGAGAGGGTTTTACTGGTGACTTAGCGAGATGTTCCTCCAGCGTTTGAAGAGAGTAATTCTTTCCCTCGGAGAGAGACAACACTGGGATTAATGAAGCCCCAGGGACTCCAACGTCCCAGGCATCCTGGGCAGGCCTCCTTTCCCTGCGCAATCTCCCTCCCCTCTCGGCGCAGGAAATGGTCGCCTCTTGGCATCACTTCCATAAACAGAGGATCAATGTCTTATCCTTTGCATTTTCTTACCCATCAACAGTGAAATTGTTTTTACAAAAGTGTTTTGGCCCCCACCTCTCTTCCCCCCACACCTCCCAAGACTTTCCTTCTTGATCTGCTGTTCCCAGGAACTGCCATGTTCACCTTGATGCACAGTCATTATTCTGGGCACCTCCCTACGATGAGGTGTGGTGAGGTGGTTGCCTCCGGCAGTGGATTTAAGGTGCCATTACAGGCAGCAGAGGAGAGGCTCAGTACAGGGAGGCTCTCCTGGGCACGCCTTGACCCAACGGCAGCAGCCCAGCAGAGCCTAAAGCACCATCATGTCCAGAGAGGAGGACTCAAAAATCCATCCATCCATCTCCCCCTACTTCCCTACCTCTTTCCACCCACCCACCCACCATCCATCCATCCATCCCTCTGTCTTTGTATCCACCATCCAGCCAGCCAGCCAGCCAGCCAGCAACCCACCCACCTAGCATCTGTCTGTCTGTTTGTCTCAACTTACTCCCTTATGACCCTGGTCCCAAAAATCTTGGTGTGACTTTAGATCCGACTCTCTCTTATAAGAAACACCTAGAGAACATGTCCGCAAAAATTAATCCCAGGAATGACATAGTCCAGAAACGAAGAGGATCAAGATGGGGCGCTTCAGCCTCTACTCTCAGAATATCAGCACTAGGGCTGGTCTACTCCACAGCAGAATACTGTGCCCCTGTATGGCTTAATAGCTGCCACACTAGTAAGATCAATGCCAGAACTCGGCTACAATCCAGATTATGAAACTACAGGACCTTTTACACCGATGTAGTTACGGTGTCACCTATGGAAAACCTATGGGAAACCCAGAGTATGTGTCTCTTACATCTTCCCATAGTTAATCTGGATTGTTGGGTAAATGAAACCAGAATGAATGAATGAATGAATGAATGAATGAATGAATGAATGAATGAATGAATGAATCTTACCGGAGGGGGGGGGGGGGAACAGAGGTATTTTACTGAATTCTGAGAAAACTTTATGTCTGCTACTATGGAAATAATGGACTCATCGCAAAGTCCACAATTCCCATAACTGTGGGTTGCAAACCACTACAAAAGTGGATAGACCGTCTTTCTCTCCCAGGGAAGGCAACCAGGGTGTCAACAAGGGTAACACCCAGCCTCAAGATTCTGTGAGTCACAAGTCCTTCCCACCCCCAGGTAATATTTATTTCTTTTTAAAAAATTATATCCTGTTCTTCTTAAAAGACTCCCGGTGGCCACATTTAAAAATATAGATACCATATAGATATAGAATATAGATACCACAGATACCATATCTATAAAAATATAGATACCGTATTAAAAATACAAAGTCTACTGGCATCACTAGAGCTTACGTCACCCATGTGGGATGTCAGCACATCACCCCCATGATGTACCTCTCACCATGCTGTGGCTGTGGCAAAGAATCATTGTCCCAACACCACTGGTTTTGTAATGTTTGATAGACTAGAGATACTTGAAGGCAGTTTGTTTCACTGAATTTTGTATGAAATTACACATTGATTGCTATACTGATTAATTATACTACTGTTTTACTCTTCTTATTAAATATTGTTTTATCTTGTTTTTAAATGTAAGACAATTTTAATTATTTTATATGTATTTTACTGCTCTTGATGTTTTAATGAAGTTTTTAAACTGATCGTATCTTTGTGTTGTTGTGAGCTGCCTTGAGTCCTCGTGAAGAAGGCGGGATACAAATAAAGTAGTAGTAGTAGTAGTAGTAGTAGTAGTAGTAGTAGTATCACATTATCACACATCACATGATGGTATCACATATCATTTTATGCTATTATTCTTAAAAAAGTGTGACTTTACAAGGTTTGGTAGCCCAACATATCCCTACCTACACCACTGAAAAAACTGTTCAAACACAATAAAATAATAACAGTAACAGCACAATACTCAAGTTAGGTTGCAATCCTATCCTCACTTTCCTGAAAGTAAGGCTGCAATCCAAAACATACTTTCCTGAGAGTATGACTCATTTAACACAATGGAGCTTAAGTCTGAGTAGACGTAGATAGGATTGTGCTCGTAGACGTAGATGTAGATAGGATTGTGCTTTGAAAACAATGGAACTTACTTCTGAGTAGACATGCTTAGGACTGACAATCACATAAAAGCCTCCCCAAATTGCAATATTTCAAGCTGTAAATGAGAAGAAAAGAGAAGGAAGTACAAGAGACTTTCTTGTGGGAGGGAGTTCCACAGGAAAGGGGCCAACCCAGAAAAGATCTATCGGGACCGTGCACCCCATGGGAAACTTGCAAATGCCCCTCTCCAAACCACAGGGAGATCCATGTAGGGGAAACCTGCTCCCACCACTGTCTCTCTTTCATCTCTTCTAGATCAAGGGTGTCAAAAATTGTCCTGTGGGCTGGATGTGGCCCACGGAAGCTCCTTATCTGGCTCTCCAGCTCTTCCAAGACCAGCATCAGCTGTTCTCAGTGGCTAGATAAGGCAGCCTGCGTGATAACTGGATGGTCACATATTTTGAAAATATGATGAAGAATTGACTATTTTATTTTCATTTGCAGCTAACAAGTTCCTAAAAAGTGCTTATTTCTGGCCATGACCTACTTAATTGCATCACTTCCAGCCCTGAGCTGGATCATGAACACTATTTGGCCTTCTACGTGAATAGGATTTCACTCCCCCAATCTGGACAGTATTTTGAAGGCAGTCCTTTAATGCAAGCAATGCCATTTGAGCCGAGGAATGCTTTACATTACAACCAGTCAGATTTATTGATTCACAGAGGCTGGTTCTTTGGCTACCAGAGGCTACAGGATCTCATTCTTCCACTCGGGATGTTACGCATGCCATGCTACAGCTGATCCGTCTGATCCCCTTTCCCCGCCACATTTTGCGCAAGCCGTCACTGGAGACCTGGTTGCAAATCTTTTAACAGCGGTAAAGGAACTGGAAGAATGACAGACATCCGGAGCACAGAAAAGCTGGACAAGAAACCGGTTAAGAGCAAGACTGGACTATGGAGACACTGACTCCACAGACCAAGGACTCCACAGACCACGGACCAGCTCCAAGGCTGGACCATGGAGGCACTGACTTCTCACAAATTACGGGCAGGAAAAACTATACACCTTTATTCCTGAGAATTGTCACACTTTTTGTAATCCTGCAAAGGCAGTGGTTTTCAACCACTCAGCCACAAGTGTGCCACGAGTGGTCTACAGGTGTGCTGTGGGAGTTTGGCAAATTTATTTATTAAATAAATATGTTTTATTAATAGGATTACTCAGGAATTGAACCTCCCACCATCCGCACACTGTGCCTTTTTAATGGTCCAAAGATTGATGGTGCACCTGGTTGGTGTGCCATGAGACGAAAAAGGTTGAAAATCTCAGGGCTAAGGAATCTTGCCTCTTTGGGGCTTGTAGTTTTCTCTGTTGTAAAGTACAACAAGTTATAAATAACAAAGGAGGGGCCACCACTCGGTAATGGAGTCCATATTTCGTATGTAAGCGGCCTCAGGTAAGTCATCATAACCTCCAGTTTAAAAAGGATCTCCTGGTTCTCTCCAGGGTGACCATATGACTGGAAATTTCCAGATTTGTCCTCTTTTTTAGCCTTCTGTCTGGGTGTCCTCCAAAAGGGTGTCATTGTCCTCCATTTTGGAACTTTGCAATGGTGTGCAGGACCCCTTCATGTCATATGTTGTTGGATTTGTATTGAAGAGCAGAATCCAATGCAAAAAGTGGTTTTGAAATATCTCCTTCCTATCAAAAGTTATGGCCAAAAAACTAAAAATAAAAAATATGCATTGAGCGCTATGGGAACGTGAAAGTGCCCAATATCGCAGCTTTACTCATAAGTAGGCAAACATGCCATTGTCCGCCAGAAAGTCCAGGCTGAGAGGAATCCATGACCTTGTCCTCCTTTTGAGGTTTGGGCATCTGGTCACCCTGTCAGGCCCTGGAGATTCCCATTGTGAAAGTCCAAAAGCCTCTGAGGACGTGAGCCAAATTCTACTCCCTAAATGCTTCACGCTTCCTGCATTGGAGAAGGAAGAGGAGAGTGAAGAGAAGTTGGGGTTGGAAATGCAAGTAGGGGATTCAGGGGGCTGGACTAGATGACCTATTGGGTACCTTTCAAATCAGTGATTCTATAAAAAGGAATTGTGGAGGGTAGACAGCATTAGTTTCCTCCACACTCCCTCCTCTGCTCTATTCCCCACTTGCTTCTTTGATCCAAGCAGAAGAGGAATCAGAGGAGGCGGGGAGCAGGTGGGTGGTCACTGGTGGGTCCTCCATGCCAGCCTGCAGCGTGAAGCTCCACACTCAGCCAACACCAGGCACATAATTGGCAGTGCCATCATCTTGGACCAGTGGGGTAGAGAGTTGAGCCCTTGAGAGATGGCTCATGGCTTTACGTTGGGAAGGTCTCCAGTCCAGAATTTGGCCTCCGCAGTTAGAAGACCTCTAATAAAGTGGGAAAAGACCTGCCTTGCCCACGATAGTGGCTATAAAGACTTGGCGAGAGAATTGAGTGGCCTGACCTTGGAGAAGGCCAGCTTCATGCACCCAGCACTGTCTGCGCACATCATCACTTGTGAACACATGATCCTCACCATCATGTGCACACCCAGCATTTTGTCTGGCTGCCCTGTCTTCTGAAACTTTTCCTTGGAGCCTGACCAAGACATCTTTTGCAGACGCCACACACTTTGCCAGATCCCACCTATCAAGGAACGGTGGAGCTTTTTTTTCTCGCCAGACAAAATTGGCCCCAGCTCTGGTGTGATGAGCAACATGGTCGATCCTTTTGTGCAGAGGAGGAAGAAGCCCCCCAGTTTTCCCCGATTAAGGCAAACCCAGTGAGATGGCACTGGGTGGGGGCAGCTGGAGGTGTGTACCTGCCTGAACCGGACTGGCAGGAGCACCCGCATGCCCTGCAGGGTCACATCCAGTAACCTCCGTGACTCAGGAGCTGCCTCTTACAGGCAATGGGATTGCTTTACTCGATCATCATTGCAGATCTTGCCTTTCTTAATCAATCAGGAGCAAGAACGGAAACGCCGACTCCAGCACCAGCCCACAAATTTGGCTCCCAGATGCATTTTCTCTTTCAACATGACAACTGCTTTCCTCATCCAGATGATTTGCATTGAAGTCACCGTCAAGACGGAACATGCAGGAGGCGGCGCGGCCAGTCGAGGACTTTCCTGCTCCCCCTTGCAGAAGCCGACATTGAATCATATCACGAAAGCAAGCAGGAAGCAACCCACCAGGAGGCCACTGAGTGCAGATCTCTTCCTCCCTACAATGCCTGGTAGCTCCCAGCAAAGACTCTGGTGGGAAAGTGTCCCCAGCAAAGGGAAGAAGCACTAAGGCAGAGGAAAGGGAGTTCTTGCAGAAACCTCCCCACTCCATGCTCTTTCCTTGCTATGGCAGTGATCTCCAACAAGTGTGCCATGGCGCATTGGTGTGCCACAGATTGTCTGCACATGTCTCGTGGGACTTCAGAGAAGGTCTTTTATGGGGAATTTGAGTCCCCTACCAAAAACATGGTGCGCCTTCACAGTGGTCAAGAAACTGATGGTGGACCTGGACATTTTTAGCACCTTGTCAGTGTGCCATGAAAAGAAGTTGGAGAATCACTGCGTCACGGGAATTCTCCTTGCAACTGGCTGGGCAGTTTCAGTGCAATCCTAAGCATGTCTACTCAGAAGTCAGTCCCATTGTGTTCAATAGTACTTACTCCCACGTAAGTGTGGTTAGGATCACTAAGGGCACAAGCCTAACCATGTCTACTCAAAAGTAAGCCCCATTGTATTCAGTGGATCTCACTCCCAGGAAAGTGTCTTTAGGATTGCAGTATATATACTGCAGTATGCAGTACCATTGAACACAATGGGGCTTACTTCTGAGTTTACTCAAAAGTAAACCTCATTGTGTTCAGTGGGTCTTACTCCTAGGAAAGTGTATTTAGGATTGCAGCCTTAAGTCTATCTCTAGATTGCAGGTTGGTCACAAATCAGGTGAAGAGGCTGTCCTGGCTGGACTCCCAGTACCTCCCAGTAACACAATGGGGCTTACTTCTGAGTTTACTCAAAAGTATACCTCATTGTGTTCAATGGGTCTAACTCCTAGAAAAGTGTATTTAGGATTGCAGCCTTAATTCTATCTCTAGATTGCAGGCTGGTCACAAATCAGGTGAAGAGGCTGTCCTGGCTGGACTCCCAGTACCTAAAGTACCTCCTATATGGGCGCTCCTAAATCTTCATAGGAAAAGAGTCACTTGCAAGCATTGCTTGGATTGCAACACCACAACTCGGGGCTGAAACATCAGGGATTGGGATGAAAGGTTCAGCTGAACACCTGCATCCACCATCAAACATGGGGTATATGCTCTACATCCAATGTGCATATGGAACTTTTGGAAAGGGGGAACCCCAGTGTTACTTCCAGCACATCACCCCAGACTGATCTTTGCCGCAGTGATGTGGTAACAAATAGCTTCATTCTAATCCAAAGTCAGACCAGTGGTCCATCAAACCCAGTAAGATGGACCACTCCTACTGGGAACAGTTTGGAAGGGTTTCAGGAGTGTCTGTTTGAAAGTCCCACAAACCAAGATTTGTTTTAACTCAATGCAAGAACTGAACCCTGGACAATTTTCATGTGAAGCACAACCCCTTCCCCCCCAGCACTGCTACAGCCCATCCTATGTTTGGGGCCACATATTAGGTGTGGACACAAAGCATTACACAATCCGAAAGCCTCCCCCATATCTTGCGGGGCCCTAAAAGACGCAGTGGTCAAACTAGAGGCCTTGAAATTTATTTATCTACATGCCTGGGTTGATGGCACCATTTGTTGGAGCACCCTTGGCAGCTTAAGGCAATCTCATAGCACTGGGTTGTGTGAGGATAAGAATTCGGCACCCATTTCAACATGGAGAAGGATCTCCGCCAGCAAATGCTACTCGGGCTTGGAATTTATCACAGCAGGGTGGATATTTAGAGCTCTGTGATCAAGGACAAATCAAGGAGAAACTGGCTGAGGGTGTTGCCTGGAAGTAACCCCTCGAAGCACAATCCTGGTCCTTTTGGGACACCCTATATGATGAATCCAGAGGGAAGAGCACCACCTGCTGAGCAATCATGGAGCAAACTCCAGCAAGGAAGAGCTACTTTGCCAATCTTCTGCCCCCAAACCAAGGGCACCCAGCCTTGCTTGGCACACAAGCTCATGGCCCAGGGGCATCCTGGCTCTTCTGGAATACCATAGCTTCATCCAGGGAATGATGGGCAGGAAACATCACCCCACACTTTTGGCTGTCAAAAGTCTCGTTCTCTTTTTTTAATAGTTGAATCTCTCTAACATAAGCCGATTAGTGACCTGCCTGCAGAAAACACTCCTTTGCCAGGATGGTGGGCAGGTGGGCACAGGAGGGAAAGCACAGGGATTGGGTGATGGTGGGCAGTTTTGGTGGGAGAGAGATAAAAAAGTAGTGTGACCAAGAACCTGTCCTGGGGCCCTGCTTTTCAACTTGTTCATAAATGATTTGGAGACGGGGATAAGCAAGGTGGCCAAGTTTGCAGATGACATAAAACTTTTCTGGGTGGTGAAGACCAGACAAGATTGTGAAAAGCTCCAGAAGGATCTCACCAAAATGTCAGATGTGTAAGTTACACATACTGGAACAAGAAATCAAAATTTCACATGTAAACTGTTAGGTTCTGGGCTATCATGGATGGATCAGAAGCAAGATCTTGGGTGCTGGTGGACAACTCAAAGAAAGAGTCAACGTGCCATGAGATGAAAAAGGTTGAAATCACTGGGTCAGGGTCTGAGTTTCGACTCTTTCCATATGGTAAGTGCACCGCAACTGAGGCAAATGGTTCCTCAAAGACTATTTGAGGCACCCAACTGCCTTGCCCTGACTTGAACCAGGCCTTGTGCACCCAGCAGGTCCAGCTGCACCCAGTCGTCACCCATCATCCATGCGTCTGCAACTGGAAAGGTTTACAAGTGCCAGTCACTCTGTGTGGAGCTGGTTGACAGGCAACGTGGGTCAGTCCTCGGTCATCCCTGAGATGAGGCAAACTGTTTGACTAAACTAATCTCATGGCATTCAAATCTCGGCAGGCGTGCCAAACGGGGCATTTCCTGTACATGACGCGGACAAGAGGCCTCTCTCACCTCAGTGCCACAAACATTCCAGCAGCTTGGCCCCAATCCTTGGTCACCAAGCTGGGGCATGTCCCAAGGAGGGAAGAGCCTCACTTGGGCCTGAGAAGGCTGGAGCTATTGAGGAAATTACATTACATTACAGCTACCTTTGAGCCTGAGGGTTCAGGGTGGACCTGGCTAGGAGGACCTTCTTCTGACCATGTCCCTTCAAGACCTTGGCCCAGTCCTGATGAAGTCTCTCCAGATAGAGGCAACAAACATTTGACTTCAGTTTTTGTTTCCATTAGTACTAAAGTCTTTGCCGGGGTCACCAGCTCAGGACACTGAGAAAGCCTTTACTGGAGGATGACACTGGGGAGAACATGACACATGCTGGGCAACCTGAGCTCTGGTCGAGCCCAGTAAAGACAGCCTTTTAGTTTGCATCTCCCACGTTTTAGACATGGAATACTTCTCCTTCCCCCATCTGTGAGTGCTGCAGAGATAACCTCTTTTGGGGCTTTGGAAAGCATGAGATGTTTATGACCTTGGTCCACCTACCCAGAAGGTAGGTGCTGGACCCAGTTCAACTGCTGCACCCAACTGACCTGTTTTTTTTTTGGGGGGGGGGGGGGTGATTGATCATAGACTAAAGAAGCATTGCTGGGAAGTGGGAATCAGATAGAGCCACTCAGGTCAAAGATCTCACTAGCCAAGTAGCATCTTTCCCACAATGGTCAAACTGACATATAGGGGAAGCCCACTCTTGGACAACTGCAAGTGGTATTCAGAGGAACAGAATGCAGGAAGCCCAAAGGACTCTGTGGCAGTGGCGTAGCTAAGGATCATGTAGCCCGGTGCAAAGCTCACAATGTTGCCCCAGAAGTAATGTCACAACTGGAAGTGATGTCATCCCAGTGTATTTTTTTTTAAATTAAAATTTTCCACTGCAACAACACAATCAAATTTAAGTAAGTAAAAATATGAAAACTCTGCCCCTTACTGGTTAGTGAAACTGTGCTGGGCCAAAGAGGAATGGTTATTCTTTTCCTGTAAGGCACAGTTAGCATGGGTTAACATGTTAGCATGTTAACCCAGTTAGCATGGGTTCACTGTATTATTATATATGTAGATGGAAATGAGAGCTGATTCATATTAACAGTAATATTATTTGTTCTATACAGTATCAGGATCGCATCTCACTGACGATCCTCTCCTCCAGCTGGAGGAGATGCAGTGCGCAGGCGCCAACCCATGGGGTCGGCGCGTGCGTACTGCGTCTCTTCCAGTCGAAGAAGACGCAGTGCGCAGGCGCCAACCCGTGGGGTCGACGCATGCGTACGGCATCTCCTCTGGCCGGAAGAGACGCACTGTGCATGCGCCGGGAAGGAATGCGCCTCCAGCCCCACCCCTTGACCCCGCCCCTGCCCCCAACTTCCGGCGAACCAGATCTTGGGGGAGGCTCAGCCCACCACTGCACCAGGACTGCTTCGTTTTGCTCCCCCAGTGGGGAATGGCTCTGAAGGGGTGAGGCTCCCTCCAAGACAGATTGCTCCACACCCCTCTAGCTATGCCACTGCCTGTCACTACTTCTTATCTTGTTCCCATGAAGCTCCCAGAGAGACTCTTCTCCACTCTCCTGACGAGCTCCTTTCAAAGGGGAAAAAGCTATTTTCTCTTATATGAATTAAAAATAATAAACAATTTACCAAACTTTGTTGTTTGCAGTTAAAAACCAAGAACATGTGCAGTCAGATGACTCTCCTGTACTGGAGCAACCCTGTTCAAAGCAGGGTTGGGATAGCAGTTGGTGACAACAGAAGGATGGTTGTTTCATTTGTTTCAACCCACAGTGGTACTTCGCTTAACAAGTGCCTCGCTTAACAAGTGTTTCACATAACAAGCAAGAATTTCCAAGAAATCTTGCCTCAGATAACAAGTTCTGCTTCACTTAACAAGCAAGCGCACTATGGGCACATGTGCTATGCAGCTGACACTCCACATGGAGGCTCTTTAAAAGGGCTGCCAGCCAGTGCTGCTGCCTCTAACTGCCCCCAACTTGGGGACAGTTGCCTGGAGGTGCAAGAGGCAGCTGTCTCTAACTGCCCCCAAGTGCCCCCACTGACCACCTTGAACCTCCAGTACCAGCCCAGGTAAGCCTCCCAGGAAAGTGTCTTTGATTGCAGTCTCCTAACTATGTCTACTCAGAAGTAAGCCCCATTGTGTTCAATGGGGCTTACTCCCAGGAAAGTGTCTTTGATTGCAGCCTCTAAACCATGTCTACCCAGAAGTATTCCCAGGAAAATGTCTTTGATTGCAGCCTCTAAACCATGTCTACCCAGAAGTAAGCCCCATTGTGTTAAATGGGGTTACTCCCAGGAAAGTGTCTTTAGGATTGCAGCCTAAGTAGACTTCATAGGATCATGCACACTGAATGCATTTTTGTTCTGAATTCAATTCCAGTGTTTTGTCATCATTTTTACACCCAGTTAATATTTTTATATGAATATTTTGGGGGTTGTGGAACCAATCGGCTGAGTGTCCGTTATTTCCTATGGGAAAATCTGCTTCACTTAAAGAGCGTTTCACTTAAAGAGCAGGCCTCCGGAACGAACGAAGCTCTTTATGTGAGGCATTGCTGTACGTAGTTTTGGGATGACCTCTGATTTCAAGCAAATAAAATCTGAATGGAACGAGACACATAAAGCGAGGCAGAAAAAAAGAAGAGCCACTGAAAAGCAGGAGGTCCTGGATGTTGGAAAGAAGGAGATGGAGAGGCTGTTAAATGGCTGGAATGTGCGCCTTGTTCAGACTTGCAGGCACCATTTGCAGCAGCCATTCATAAGATCCTTTGTAATTATTTTCTTAAGGAGCTTGTATTATGATGATGATCTTTTTGTATATGTTTTTAAAGGCAAGCCTTGTGGTTCCTCCAGCAGGATATATAATTACTGCAGGAGATATCGCTCGAAACCCAGCAAAAGTGGAATCTGGGAGAGGCCGCCCCATTGTATGGAAGCCTCTCCCCTCCTTGTTGGCTGCACTCATCTGACCCACATTGGAAGGAGCCAAATGGGAGCCAAATTGGAGGGTCGGTGGCCGTAGACACACTTTCCAGGAAGATGGTGGGTGTGTGGATCAGAAACCCAGCATACAACGACTTCCAAAAACAGCTGGTTGGATCCATAGTTGTGCTCCCCCCCCTTTTTCCCTTTCAGGATAAGCAATCCCATGACCTACCCCAATCGTCAACTTACCCCAAATAGCAGAGCCCCTGGGAGACAGTGGCATAGCTAGAGGGGGGAGCAATCAAGTCTTGGAGGGAGCCTCATCCCTTCGGAGCCATTCCGTACGGCTCCGTTTTGCTCCCCCCACCTGGAATGGCTCCGAAGGGATGAGGCTCCCTCCAAGACTTGATTGCTCCCCCCTCTAGCTATGCCACTGAGGGGAGATGGTGCTATTTCTGCTGTGCTCCTTGCAGCAGAACCAGCAGCAACCCAGATATCCACCTATAGAAAAGGTCTTGCATTGCAGGAACATGAATCTGTGCACAAGACACAGATTAGACCGACCCTATAGTGAATGCATTAATAGTCAAATTAATGTCATTCCAGAACCAGCCCAAGGTGGGGTGGCAAATGCCTCCCCCTTCTCACCCAAAGGAATACCATTGGAGACATCTCACCCTGATGTCTCCTCCATCACTCCTGGTTCACAGAGTGGAACAGAGCTGAAGAGGAAGTGTGGAGGAGAAAAAGAAGGTGGGCAGGAGTAGCTGAGACCCTTTTCTGGGTTCACCAAATCCAAGCTGAAGACATCTCATCCATCCCAAGTGGGATGGATGCATCCCGAGTAGACCTTACCTCTCCAACGACTTCTCTGGAAACGTGAAGGAACCAAGGCAGACCCGTTCAATGTAGCTGAGAGGAACCTTCTGGACTTGGAGACATTTCAACATGATGAAATCATATTTGCAAATGAGGAGGGCAAGATCCGTGATCACCACCACACGCTCCCGCTCGTTGTTCCAGTGGTCTATCCTGGAGTGGGGCAGAAAGAGGAAAAGCATCACCTTCATCCTCTTCACACTCTAAGACTCTAAGACCTAGGAGGTCCTCCATGGCTGGTCCTCCATGGTTGTGGGAGGTCCTCCATGGTTGAATCCAGAAGGTCCCAAACTCTGACCCCAGCATCTCCAGCTGAAAAAGTGGGAATGAGCTTGATCTCCTGGATAGGGGCTGCCAGGCAGAAAGTGCCCAAGAAACAAGTGGCCTGAGCTCAACAAAGAGCAGCTTCTCCTAGCAAGGGTGGCACATGCATTGCACAGGTGGAAGGTCTTCAACTCACTCCCTGGTTCTTTGGGAATCCAGGCTTTCCAGGCTTGGAAAATCTTTCTGTCCCTGGGATCGGGAGATCCATGAAAAAGTGAAGGGTGGCACCTCGGATGACCTGGATCATCAGTGGTCCTGACCAGGAGGAAGTGGCATCATGCTTGGAATCTTCATGGAAATCTACTCATGCCACAACATATTTTTTTTAAAGTTAAGTGAAGGTAACTTTAATGCCAAACAGCCATAATAAATATGAATAAAAGGAATAATTTAGCTAAACCAGGGGTCTCCAAACCCAGGCCAGGGGGCCGAATGCAGCTGTTGGCAACCCTCTGTCTGGCCCACGGCCAGTCTCTGGGCCCCTGCATGCTTCTGGCACACTTGACTGAACACAACCACTGGCAATATTGGACCCTGTGCTGGGTGCCATCTTAGGGTGCCATCTCCCTCCTGGCTATTAGGGAGACTATTGAAGGCCTCGGGGGGGGGGGGGGCAGGCCAGGACACTGCTCTTGGGGGTGTCTGTCATTTGGGGGACCCCTCCTCACCTCCCTCCACTTTGAAAACTGCCCAGTTCTTCCTAGTCTCTGCCTTGTACTGTTCTTTAACAGATGACCATCTGGCAAACAAACCAGATGCTCATCCAGGTCTGCTAAGCTGCCTTGCTAAGCTTATCCATGACTCCTAAGGACAAACCATCCCATTTTAAGCAGGTTTTAACATCCCCTCTATCCTGATTTCTGTTTAATTTAAAAAGAAAAAAAGTTTGTCATTTTTATTCATTATTCCTCTCTGGTGGATGTTGCTCAATAATTTTGAAAAGCAAGCAAAGTTTTTTTTCTTTTCAAACAAAATCCTACATTTGCAAGGCTCTGAATGCTTTCCAACCCTGCGGTTAGGCAGGCCTAAGTCCCAGTAAGTCCTGTGCTGATCTGGGGGGTCACAAAAGTGCCATAAGACACTATTGTGCCACGCACGAGAGAAGGTTAGAGCTGTGCAAAGATGTGCACTTGCCTCCCTGTATCACCAAGAGAATGGGAAGACCAATGAGTTGTGTTGGTCTAAGTTAGGATTGCACTCTGTGGTTGTGCAATCCTAATTCCCAGTTAGCCCAGCATAAGTCCCTTAGTGGCCTGGCGAAGTCACAGAAGTGCCATAAAACATTTCTGCACCACCCCTGGGTGGGGGGGGGGTTAGGCCAGTGCACAGATGTGTGCTGGCCTCCCAATGCCCCCCATGGGAAGGGAGATGCAGGTGAGCTGTGCTGGCCTAAACTGATTAGGGTTGCACCCTTATTTCTTTCTGTGATGCTCAGAGGAAGGACTAGTTTTGCACGTTGAAGCTGCTTAACATCCACCTGTATCTATGAAGGAATTTGCTGTGTGACCACCAGGTGGCAGTGCAGAGAGAAGGACGGAAACCCACCAAGACTACAATCTATAGATATAAAATTGAAGTAACTGACTGACTGACTGACTGACTCACTCATCAACGCCCAGCCAAAACCGCTGGGCCTAGAAGCATGAAATTTGGGGGAGGTGTTCTGTCTGTGATGGAGGCACCCATTAAGAACCAGTTTTCAGAAATTCCAACCGGAAGGGAGTGAAAAGGGGCACAACATGTCTTCCTCCCTATACTTGAGGAAGTATTGAAAAATCCGTCTGAGGGATGCTCTGCCCCAACCCCTGGACTTAGAAGCATGAAATGTGGGGAGGGTGTTCCTTCTGTGACATCAACACCCATCAAGAACTGATGTTGAGAAGTTTAACCCTTAAGGGGGTGAAAAAGGGTGCAACGTGTTTTTGTCCTATACTTAACATGGACGACTGACTGATTGACACCTAGCCAATTTGGTGCGTGGTGCTTGATGCACTGGGTAGGATAGTGTGCATGGGAGGGATGGTGCACATGGGGGGATGGTGCGCATGGGGGGATGGTGTGCATGGGGGGGTTGATGCACATGAGGGTTGTTATGCAATGGGGGAATGGTGATACTAATTGCTGTATGCAGTAAAATTAAATTTTGCACCAGTTTTGCAGCTGCACATTATGATCTCCAGTAAATATTTTCAAAAATTTCTAGTCTTTTAAAATAGGGGTTGCATTAGATTTGATGGTGCATTAGATTTGAATAATTACTCTGTGTGTGTGTGTGTGTGTGTGTGTGTGTGTGTGTGTGTGTGTGTGTGTGTGATTTAAAACACAGGACAAAGGCTGCAGCAAAACTTAAGACTGCAGAAGATGGAGAGCTGTCTTGGAGAGCTATCCAAAAATAAGACCTAGGCCCAAAAGTGGGGATGCAGTAGAGCACTCATCACAGCCCTTTTCCCATAAGAAAGTTCTGAGTAGAATGCAGGGACTCATGAGAATTCCTTCGAAACCAATCATCAAAGGAGACAACGCCTGATCAGAGGCAAATGGCACATCAATGCTCCTGTCCTGACTGTCTGGCGCAACACGATTGGGATGGCAAGGTATGTAACTTCCTGGGCAGCAGTTAAAGAATAAAGAAAAGAAAGAGATCCAGGGCTGAGAGGTTCAAACAGTTCCCCTGAGGTGCTTACTCAGTCAGCAGCCAGAAGCCGTGGGCTGTTTCTCCCATGTTTGTGAGCACGTGGGCCTGAAGGTCATCCATGGCCTGGTCAAATGCTCCTGGCTAAAGAATAGGAAGGAAAGGTCAGACCACACTAAATCTATCTATCTATCTATCTATCTATCTATCTATCTATCTATCTATCTATCTATCTATTTGATTGATTGATTGATTGATTGATTGATGCCCCACCTTTCTTCCTAAAAAAGGATACCCAGGGCAGCTTAACAGCTATACAAACAGCACAGAAAAGATACAGTTAAGTTATGATTAATTAAAACTAGATAAAAAAATAAAACCTGACAATAAAATACCATTAACACAATATATAAAAAATAGCAGAAACCCAAGTTTTTTAATGACCATTGAAAAACAGGCAGAGAGCAGTAAGATATCTAGCAGTAAGACATCTCTAGCTGTACCACTGCTGACGGATCACAGATTGTTTTGAAGTAGACCCTGCAAGACTGTCTACAGGTTCATCCTCACAACATAGGAAGAAAAAGTAGCCAAAGGGCCATTCCTCCCTATCATTTGCTATTGCCACTTCCCAGTGCCCCCCATACCAGAGAAGTGGACTCACCCTTGTGGCAAAATATTTCCTTGCATCAAATGGGTCGGCAGCCGGGCGAGGGTAGAGAATGGATTTGGACTCTGAGGATGGAGGAACGGCCGGCTTCATTTCTGGAGACTTTCCAGGATCAGATGTTCCTTCTGGGTTCCCCTCTTCCAGTTCCTTTCGCATTTCCACGGTCTGGAACGTGGCGTCATTTATGCCACCTGACATCTTGAAAGCCTGAAAGTCAAACACAGGTTGCCCCAGTGGTCAGTTGTTCTGGTTTTCTTCTGCCTCTTTCCATCATGGGGTGCACCCCGGATAGCACAAGGCACCCTAGAAGTTCTTTTGGGGGGCATCTTTGGACTCAATCAAGAAATGTGTTCAGGCACATTTAGGCACATAGAAAGCCGGTCGCAGAAACTCCATGACTCCAGCTCTGCTCAGGATCTGATGCTGATCTGATCAATGAAAGACAATGATCATGAACGTTTTCAATTTTGAATTGGACTTACTGGGACAACACTGGACATGTGCACAGTTTTTTAATTAAATCTGGATTTTTTTTAAGCAGCAAGTGCTCCAAATCCTAACACAGAAATCCTAGCTTCGTGCAGTGTTGACTGCAATGGAGTCTGCAGGGTGCAGATCCAGGAAATTAGGACGAAGGTCCAAGGAAAAAATGAACGAAGTGGCTGATTGTATTAATAAGCCTGAAAAAACATAGCAAGCAAGAGCTGGCATGACAAGCAGCGGAGCTGGATTTGCAGGAGCCACGGAGGGCAAATGACTCCGAGCTGGACTTCACAGAACACGGTATAAATGGAATTAGAATATGGAAGGGGTTGGCAACCCACTGGCTGGAACTGGCCCACAACTCCAAGTCATTTGCAGAATCTGGGTACACAGCCGCCTCGGGTTCTGCCATGCCCTGTCCTGCACCTGGCAAATTACACAGCAGGCTTGGCTACCTAAGCTGAGGTCTGCACAGCCACTTCCCGGAGCTGGACAACCCAGAGGTTGAACACTTTTCTGATGATGTCATTGCTGGCATCTGGCCCCTTTGCCTGGGGAAAAAAATAACTGCTGCCCCCTGCTTTAGTGATGCATTTTGCTTTATTCAGCATTACTTTAGTGGTGCATACATTAAATAAGGGCACAAAGATGTGCACCTTCTTGCATTTGCAAGAGGCCTGTTCAGCAACAAAAGTGCATTCTGATTGTTATCATGGTGTGTGGGAAGAGGGAGTCCTTCTCCCTAACACAGGGTGACCAGATGCCAGACCCAAAATTCCTGAACCCCAAGGCCAAAATTCCTACCCCACAACCCAAAATTCCTACCTGCTTAAAAAAATTGCCAAAAATGTATTTTTTATATATATATTTTTGTTTTGGGGGTTTTTTTGGCCATAACTTTTCATAGGAAGGAGGTATCTCAAAACCAATTTTTGCATTGGATTCTGCTCTTCAATATGAATCCAAGGACACATGACATGATGGTGTACTGCACACCATCTCAAAGTTCAAAAACGAAGCCCAAATGTAGGTCAATGAAGCCCAAATGGAGGACACCCAGACAGGAGGCTAAAAATCCGGACAAATCCGGGTTTTCCGGTCATATGGTCACCCTGCTTCCTAACACCACTTTCACGATAACCCCACCAAAAAGATGCTCCGTGTCCCAGAAGGAGCTGTTTGCTAAAATGGTGAGACCCCTTGATCACAGCCTCCAATGGGAACAGTCTCCAAGGGGGAGCTGAAGGGGCTTTCCTTTGCCTGGTTCTTTGTGGAGCCTCAGCAGTTCCAGATTCCCCTGCTGTATATAGAGGCAGGCAACCTACAAGGTGTGATGCCAGTTCGCCTCCTCGTGGTGCACCCCGGATAGCCTGAAAGTGTGAACGAAACAACTAGCAACAATTGGCAGCCAGACTACATTGAGGAATTGGCAGCTGGTGACCATTGGCAGCCAGACATCAATGTGGAATTCCTGACTCTCAAAATACATGGCAATGGAACATTAACAGCTGAATTACTGCAAGCCCTTTATTTATTTATTAAACAAATAAATAAACAAATAAACAAATAAACAAAGCTTTCTGTCTGTCTGTATCTAGGCACAATCTTAACCATGTTTACTCCAAATTAAGCCCCAGTGTGTTCAATGGATCTCACTCCCAGGAAAAATGTCGTTAGGATTGCTCTGTCTGTCTGTCTGTCTGTCGACAATATTGATTAACTAAATTTAAAGTGGCGGGGAATCATTTTTCACTTATCTCCTGGCAGGTTGCCGAATTGCCAACAGGTCTGTTCCAATCCACACCAGCTGTTTTGCGGGTGCAAATCCAAGAAGAGCAATGGGATGAAGCAAGTTGTAAAATCAGGAATAGGATCTGGCATGTCCTACTGCTGAGACGTACCGATTCCATCCACGGGGTACTCCTTCCCTCCTAACAACCGGTTCTCTGCCCATCTGGCAGCCATTTTTTTAATGGCTATTTTTTTAACTTTATATGTCCTATGTCTTGTTAACCACCGGTTCTATAGAGCAGGTGTGAACCTGCTGGAGCCCACCACCGGTTGCGCCTGTGCAGTGCAACATTTGTGCTGTCACAGGTCCATTTACCATGGCAGACCAACAGATCCACCACAGGCCTTGGCCGTCAGTGGCCTGCCTCACAGCCCTTGGGAAACATGGAAAGTTTACACTGCATTTTCATTCCATTTGCATTTTTATTTCAAATGCATTTTCATTTTTGATTAGGTGCATTTCATAGAAATAAATAAATATATCAATAAGTGTGTCCAAGACACTCAAGGAAACACACAGGATTCTTAATCCCCACCACTTTTCTGGTCCCTGGAAGCAGATGAGGCTGCGGAATGATTGAGTCCAAGTGTCCCAATGAGCTTCGTGGTAGGTGGGAAACTTGAACCCAGGCATGGCACACTAACCACTACCACTCTCTCACTATGCATCACTACCCACCGGGGCTGTTCCTAAATTCAGACTGGGCCTCCAGCACCCTTCCACAACTCCCACCCATGTGTGCTTAAGGAGTTCACCTTCAATAAATAATATGGCGTTCTTCCTGAAAAACGGAGCCGTCTTCCTGGCACCCTTTTGCAGGCTGTTGCTGCAAAGTCAGGCTGACCTTCTCTCTCTGCAGGTTCTCCTGGCACTCGCTGGGACCCTGGAGGGGAAACACTTAGAGATATTGAGCTGGGAGGGAGGGAAGCAGCATTCGGACCCCATTAGCTAATATTCAGGGAACAGGACGTCCCAACGCTTGGCAAGCCGGCACTACTGCGCAGGAAAGAGGTTCCTTGGCTGCTGTATGCGTTCAAGGAATGAGAGTCCCTGGACCTGGTTGAAGGCTGCAACCCGTGACCCAGAGTGTCCTGTCCGCTGATCTATGCTGGGACTCCCCCAATGCATCCCACACAGCACCAGTTGCAACTGGGGAGCAGGTCTATTAGGGCCAGGATGAGCAGTTGTCCTCTTTTTTCCAGGATATATCCTCTTTTTTAGTCCTGAAAAAAATCTTCATTGTCTTCCTTTTCCTTGTGAACAGGCAGAATGTAACCTTTTTGGAATTAATAAATTATATGTAATAATATATACATTTACATATAACATTATATATATATATATATATATATATATATAACACAGTATATTATATAGTATATAATATATATGGTACTACATGTATAATATACTATATAGTATATAGATGTAATCCTAAACCTGTTTTCCTGGGAGTAGGCCCCATTGAATACAATAGGACTCATTTCTGAGTAGACAGGCTTAGGATTGCACTGTATGTATATGTATGTATATAGTACTGTATATAGCATAATATAATATTATTATAGACTGCATAATAATATATACAGCCTATCTGTTGTAATTTGCATCCATGGGACTGCCAGAGCCTACCAGGGGTGGCACAGAGGCTGCTCCTCCTTGCAGATCTCATCCTTGCCAGCAATCCCATAAGGGTGGCAGAATATGTGGCCAAGCCCAACAAAGCACTCCTGGTTATGATCCAGGGTGACCGTATGTAATTAACCACAAAAAGAGACAAAATGTAGGACATCCAAGAAAATGTAGGATACCCATTCATATACTGTATATTGCTTTCATACCCATACAATATAGGGTGCCATCCTAACTCACTGGTCTTCCCATTCTCTTGGTGATTTAGGGAGGAAGGCACATATCTGTGTACTGGAACCATCACCTCCCAGGAGTGGCTCTAGAAGTGTCTTATGGCACTTATGTGACATCCTCAGGTCAACACAAGACTTGTGCCGGGGCTTAGGCTGGCCTAAGGATAGGCTGGCAGGATAGGATTAAAGCCTTATTAATAAATTTAAAACTATTACATATAACGTATTACATCTAGTAATCACACAAAGGCTACATGCTGCCTGCTCACACAGAAAAGAAGGACAATGAAGAATTTTTCCAGGACACAAGGTTGAAAAAGAGGACATGGCTTAGGAAAAGAGGACATTTATTGATTTGTTTGTTTGTATCCATTAAATTGATCCTGGGTATGATCGGGGATGCCTTTTTTCAAGTTATTCTGAGACAGCCTCATGTCTCACTGAACACAATGGAGTTACTTCTGAGTGAAATAATTCACCCTATTTTATTATTTTGTTTTTTATAAGGACAGTGACAGGGACAAGTGGGTTACAGGTTTAATTATAATTTATTGTTTGATTTTTACTGTTTTAGCTAGTTTTTAACTGTATTTTATTTTATTGTTAAATGCTGTTAGCCACCTTGTGTATCCTTTGTTTAGAAAGGCAGGATATAAACCAACCAACCAACCAACCAAGCAAGCAAGCAATCAAAGAACCAAACATGCCTGCATGCATACATACATGCATACATACATACATGTGTACTGAGGAAGCCAATCTGGCAGACAGCCTCATGTACCTGTGCCCCAAAGTGGCATAATAAATGCAAAAAGTTCATGCATATTGCTTTCATGTGGTTAATTTTGAAAATATGTTACTTATTATTAAATTTAGAACTATTACATAATTTATTACATATCATTTATGGATTACAAGAAGGCTACACAGTGCCTGCTCATCAGGAAAAGGAGGACAGTGGAGATTTTGGTGTACCACATCAGGTAACACTTGTTTTCCCGGGAAGATGGGGGTGGGAGACCAGTTCCAATCCCCCCACTCCACTAAGCATACTGGGAGGCCTTGGACAAGCGATTGTGTCTCTGCTTAACCTACCTTACAGGACCGTTGTGAAGGTGAAGTAAGGTCACCTCCAGATAGGTATTGCAACAAATCAACATCCACCTGCACCCCGCCAAGAACTGTTCTCCACAAGCAGCTGTCTGAGGGCAATGGCCAGATCAAGGGCTGGGGAACTGGCACTCACCAAGCCCGCCATTTCTCTAGGAGGGAGCCAGGCTTTGCCAGTCCTTCCCAGGAGCCTTACCTGTACCAGGTTCACCGCAGAGGGTCCTGTGCCCTCTCCGTCAGCCCCTCGCCCAGCACTGACCCAGGCCCAACGATCAGGTTACCTGCCCAAACCGCACGGGCTGGTCTGGGAGGCCTGAAGAGGAAGTGAGTGCGCTGCCGGGAGAGGGCGAGGCTGGCCCTTATCTTGCAGCCAGGTGGGGGAAGGAGTGTTTGCCCAGGTGTCTCCTTTGCCGAGGCCTGGGCTGGGAAAGTGGCCAACATCCACCAAGCAAAGCGATTCCAAAGTGCGACAGGTGGGGACGGTGCAGTTTCCAAGCATTCGGTGCATAGCGCTGGACTGTGGCTCATGTGGCCGGACAAGAAACACCCTGATCTTCAGCAAGGGGCTGTCCCAGACCTCCAAAGCGAGGGCACGCTTCTTTTCCAGCTTTGCAGTGGTCAAGAGCTCGTTTGGAATGCCAGAGCTCAGACTTGGGGAGGATGACGTTGCATATGCATGTGCACCACTGAGCATGCACAGAGTGCCTCCGCATCCATATGCAGCTTGAGAACAGGGCCTCAGTTTCTTCTTTGTACAGATCTAGGCAACCAAGCAAATATATGGGTTAGGCTTTTGGATGTGCCTAATAACAACAGAGGCCTCCACGGGCAACCTCCGTGGGCCTCCCCAGGACAGCTCAGGTTGGCAGGCGCCTGTTACACTATCTATCTATCTATCTATCTATCTATCTATCTATCTATCTATCTATCTATCTATCTATCTATCTGTCTGTCTGTCTGTCTGTCTGTCTGTCGGGACCCTCAGGCATCTCCCCCCACTCTAATTTTCCTGCTCCCAAGTCTGCCATTGACAATGACAATGAATGTGTCATTCCATTACTTTTGCTGTCACTTTTTTAAAACTGGAGGCATTGAAGAGGTCTTAAAATGTTCTTTTCGATGCTCTTACTGATCATGCTTAGGTCTTGCGCAGCCCACACATTGGGAGATCCCACATGTATTGTATGGCAGGGTGTGGAGTGGACAGGGGTTGACCAAGACACCTTGCTGGCCAGTGGCGTAGCTAGAAGGGGTTAGAGCAGTCAGTCTTGAGCCTCACCCCTTCAGAGCCGTTCCCGGTGGGTAGAGCAAAATGGAGCCGTATTGCTCCCGCGTCCTGGAATGGCTCCGAAGGGCTGATACTCCCTCCAAGACTGACTTCTCCAACCCCCTCTAATTATGCCACAGTCACTGGCAATGAAAAACCGGCACACCCAACCAACTCCCTTGTGTAGAGTTGACCTTTCTTCTCTCCAACATGGTTGTCTCAACGTAGCCAGAAGATGGCAGCAGACGGCCATCCATCAGCCACGCAGTAGATGGAAGGCAGCTTGTGCTGCAGCCCCAGCCTGCTCTCCCTTCAGGATTTTATTAGCCAAGACCCTTCCCCATTCAGATTTACTAGCCTGGCAGTGTCACCTTATACGTCCCTCCTTCCTTCCTTCCTTCCTTCCTTCCTTCCTTCCTTCCTTCCTTCCTTCCTTCCTTCTCTGCCGCATCCACCATCTCCGGAGCCACTTGTTCCTCCTCCGGCATTTAGATGTGTCCAAAGGGAGACCTGTAGCCAGGGTGCATATGGCAGCCGTTCAGAAACCAGGCTGTTATTGATCGGTGCGGACAAAAGGAAGAGATGTGGGACTTTGGCAAGGAAGACATGAAGAAGACGGGCTGAATTCTCAATGAAAGTTGTGCGCCAACCATTTCGAGTCATTCAAGGTGGGGCCGTTCCAGGTTACGGGATGCAGCAAGAATAGGGTTGCCATAATTCTCTTCCACAAAAGTCAGGACCAGACTCTCTGTCCTAACCAGTTTAGACCAGCACATCTCACCTGTGTCCCCGTTCCCTTGGTGGTATGGGGGGACTGGTGCATGTCTGGGCACAGAGGTGCCATATGCCACTTTTTGGGACAACCAGTACGGGACTTGTGCTGGCCTAAATGGGGATTAGGATTGCACTTTCAGGGTCACAAACATAATGCTTAACTAGTTACAACCCGCAGCTGTCGCTTGCGGAGATACAATATAACAGCATTCATTACTCAAAAACCACCCCATTTCCAGCATCTCATCTGCCCTTTTGCCTTCTCTTTCTCCTCATTTGCCATGTTCTCAGTGGGGCCTGTTATATGTCCCAGAGAATATAATTCTGCCTGTCATTCTGCAAGGGTTGAACAGCCATCGCCATACTCCTGAACAGCTCTGGTACTGGTAAGTTGGCGCAGGGGGCGGACGGTGGGTTTCTTTATTAGATGAGGCTCCCTGGTGGGTGCTGCTCAAAATGGAGTGGCCAAAACTGGAGATCTGTTGGCCTATTGCTACTAGGGTTGCCATATGTCCTGAAAAACAGGAACAATCCCAATTGTTGTGGGATTGTGTTCACATACTGGCAAACGGGACAGTGGGTCCTGTCCCAGTTTTGTGGAAGAGATTTATGGCAACCCTAACTGACACATCTCCTTGATTGACGTGAAGCTGATGGATCCCCTTTTTGAGCTGGGGACCCTGGGTTAGGAAATATGGTGAACCAGTAAGGTGTGGTTGCTTTGTGGGAATTTTGGACCAGACAGGCTGGCCATACACATGTTCACAGCATGTTCCCTGGATGAGTTGAAATAAATTTAAAATGTGTCAGACAAAGGCAGGGTTAAGAGGAGAAGGCTATGCGTTTGTTCCAATGACATGTTCATGAACTCAGGGTGCAATCCTAATCAATTTAGGCTGGCGCATCTCACATCCTCCCCATTCCTGTGGTGGGGGGGGGGGAGGCCAGCGCATGTCTGTGCACTGGACATATCCTCGCAGGAGTGGCGCAGAAATGCTTCGTGACTCTTTCGTGACATCCCAGGCCAGCATAGGACTTAATGCTGGCTGAACTGGAGATTAGGACTGCAGCTCAGTCACCAGTCGAAGGGCACTGACCAGCTTTGCATCTTTACAAAGGCTTCTCAATCTTCCCTACAAAACAGCCAACGAAGAAGATGTCCTCCAGCCTCTGGTGAGCCACTAGACACAGGACAGCTGGGGTGATGTTCAGTTTGGTGATGTTCAGTGACATCCCATCAGTAGCTCCCAAGGATCCAGTTTGCAGTGGGTATGCTGGGAAATGCTGGGACTGATCCTGCTGCGTCCTAAAGGATTATTCTTGCAGACTTTAGGGTGACCTTGATGGCCCAGAGAGCCCTGCATGCAGCCCCGTCTCTTCACTCCTTGGCCATGTGTTCAAAGGGTCTGCCACTCCGTATGGACTGCAAAGTGGAGTCAGGAGAGGCTCCCAAGAGTGGGTGTTTGTCTGCCATCTGTATGACAGAACAAGAGCCCAGATTGTAGGAACAGAACGAGAACCCAGGCTGCGGGATCCCAGCTGGTGCAATTCCATGTAAACAGGCATTTGATTGCAAACGACCATGGCTTGCCACATCTCCGCTCACTACACTCAGCTGCCATCAGGGAATGGGAACGTTGGATTTGTCACTGGTAGGGGGCAGTTCAAAAAATGGAACCAGTTTTGGGGACAGGATGGTCAGAGGCGATCGGAGATGGCTGTGCCCCGAGAGGGGCAGCCACTGCAGATCAAATGCCAATACTCCACAGCCTTCCCTTGTTGGCAGCACTGTGCACCACATGCCGAGGAATAGGGTTGCCTTTTACCAAAAGCACATAGGACCTGATTGTTTCCCCAGGAGGAGCAAATCTGTTAAACCAATCCGTTAAAAGAGACTGAGGACAGATACAGCTGATTCCACATTTTGCCCTGAATAAATCTTAAGACAAGTTTTGGTGTCTCCTCTTGAGGGAATCCCTCAAGGTAAGCAGGGTTAGCGGGCTTGGAAACCCTCAGTGTCACAATCCGCAAACAGACCCTGCCCAAACCAGACAGCAGCATCACCCAAGATGCATCCTGCCCCATACCAAAGAATACAGGACAATTGAATCAGTCCAGCTCCTTTCTACGTCTTACATTACACAGCAGAACCTGAGCCAGGACTTTTTAGGGTGTCTTGCCTGGGCCTGCCATCTTGAATTGCACGAGATTGCACGCTGGGTGACCATATGACCAGAAATTTCTGGATTTGTCCTCTTTTTTAGCCTTCTGTCTGGGTGTCCTCCAAAACTGCTTCATTGTCCAACATTCTGGCTCCATTTTGGAATTTTGCAATGATTTGAAGTATCCCATCATGTCATATGTTGTTGGATTCGCATTGAAGAGCAGAATCCAATGCAAAAATCAGATTTGAAATATTTCCTTCCTATCAAAGGTTATGGCCAAAAAATAAAAAATATGCATTGAGCTCTATGGGAAGGTGAAAGTGCCCAATATCACGGCTTTACTTGTGAGTAGGCAAACCTGCCACTATCCTCCAGAAAGGCTAGGCTGAAAGGAATCCAAGAGCTTGCCCTGCGTTTGAGATTTGGGCATCTGGTCACCCTGACTGCAAGTGATTCTAGGTGCCACCATGTTGGTGCAACAGGTGCTATCTTGGTGCTGACCCACAGTACAAGTGTCTCATACACAAACCTGTGGATGTGGGTTTAAAGCAGTGATGGGCCAAGCCTCCCTGAAGATCCGGTTTGCCGGAAGTTTGGGGGCTAGGCCAGGGTCAGGGGCCGGGGTCAGGGGGCGGGGCGGGGGCGGCCCTATCCAGGCCGCACTGCGCAAGCGCCAGACTTGGCGCATGCGCAGTGCATCTCCTGAAGCATCCTCAGCACCAGGACGCTTAGTGCACCTGCGTCCAGTTAGTGCACCTGCGTCCTGGAGCAGTAAGCTTCCTGGCAGCGAGCCCCAGGAGACCCGGCACCGGCAGACGCTGGCGAACCGGTCCCCGCGGCTCTTGCAGCCGTGGCTATGACCGGATCGCCAACGTCAGCCCAGGGGGAAGATCCAGTTCGGGCGAGTAGGCCTGAACCGGCATCTGCCCACCTGTGGTTTAAAGTGAGAGCCTTCTTGAGTGTCCACTTTAAAATGAATGAATGAATGAAGGAAGGAAGGAAGGAAGGAAGGAAGGAAGGAAGGGAGGGAGGGAGGGAGGAAGGAAGGAAGGAAGGAAGAAAGAAAGAAAGAAAGAAAGAAAGAAAGAAAGAAAGAAAGAAAGAAAGAAAGAAAGAAAGAAAGAAAGAAAGAAAGAAAGAAAGAAAGAAAGTTCTTGACATGCACGGAACAGACTGACCAAGAAACCTGTATGGGAAGAGGAGATCCAAGCATGAAAGAAGCACCAAAAAAGAGGCTGACATTGAGCAGAATGAAGCCACCAAATCCTTCCAGGTCTCGCCCTTCATTTTTTGCAGTTGTCACAGATACTATACTTGCTAACCGAACATCAACAAGCAGGTAGGAAATATCAGCTCCTCCGTGACACTCGTGAAAGCATCTAAATTGCCGGCGGGCAGCAAATTGCCTTCCTGATACACAGACAGGTTGACCTGCCCGTTTGGTCTCTGCCAACAATGTATAATTTGTACCCAAATCTCCTCCAGGCAGAGCCGGCTTCATTTATTTCATGTGTTTGTCCCTCGGGGGCACGTTTTGAAATTGTTCTAATTTTTCCAAGTAAGAAGCAAAGGGAGATAATTTTCCCAAGTGTTTCTTGTCTGTCAGTCAAGCTTTTCTCTGATTCCTGATATGTGATTTTTTTCCCCTTAATGAATACAAAAAGAAAATTAAAATGAAAACTAATTGAGATATTTGAAGTAGAACTTTTCTAAGATAAAAAAATTCAAGGCATTGTCGGTTGTTCTAATGCACGGCAATTGTATTGCCCCCTTTTTCAGCTGCTTAAGACTTGGCAGGATGTGTTGGACTTCATTGAAAAGTTCCTTGTGACCCTCTAAGGACTTCTTTACCAGTTGCACCCATTTGGTATTTCACTACCAATGCCTGTAATGGGGGCCACCTTTTTGGTCCACTCCTCTGTACCATCACCAACAAAGATATGGCTGGGATCCTGGAATTCTTCCCAGAAGGAGGAGGCCAGACACCCCCTTCTGCCTCCCCAGAATTATCCGTTCAGAAGAGGACACGCTGTCTCTGATACGGCGGTCGGGGCAACTCAGAGCACTCCATTGAGCCACTTCTAATGTGTCGTCATTGGAGGAAAACACACTGATGTGCTCTCTTGACAGTCGATGCTGGGAAGAACGAGCCATTGACTGTTGCAAACCACAGCCTTTTTCCCCCTGTACTTTTTTGTTCTCTAAAGTGTCACTCTGAGCTATTTGGGGACCAATATTATTATTTAAGAAGGGGACTATCTGCAAAGCAATCAGCTAAAACCTCCAGGATTCTTGCCAAAACAAACACATGAGCAAACCAACTGGATGCAAGCCAGAGCTCGAGAGCATAGGGGGGCTGCGCGCATTGCTGGCGATGACAGATGGTCGTCCGCTAGAGGTGCCCCCACACTAATGGCGAATGAATTTGGGAATGAGCTCAGCCGGGCAAGGGCTCCCATCAAGGTGCTGGTTCAGCTCAGGAGTGTCCTTGATGATTTGGGAGGTGCAAACCCTCAAGACCACCTTCCCCCCCCCCAACTCTCAGATCACTTGCACCATGTTCCATTGTGGCTGGAGAATGAGTTTACTGGTGAGCAAGAAGCAGGACTCTCTGGTTTACAGAACGGCCTCTTGGAGCTTGGCCCAAACATGTCCTAATAGTGGTGGCAATAGTGGTGGCAAGATCTTTCTGGTTTTTGGAAGGCGTTTGGAAGTGGAGCTCGGTTGAGGATGGAGACGTCTTGCTGCTGGTATTTTTTTAAACTTGTTTGGAACTTTTACAAATTTATATTGTATTTCAGAAATTATTGTCCACCTCTTCATATATTCAAGATAGCTAGCAACAAATTACAAAAGAAAACAACAAATTGTATTGAACCACTTAACAAGGGAAATAAAAAAGTTGTACTCAAATCCAAACCCACCAAGAACCATCTAATTGTTGGAAAGCACAAAAGCTCTATGGAAGGGAAATGTTATTCCCACCTCTTTATTGATGGTCAGGTACAGGGTGACCATAAGACTGGATTTTTCCAGATTTGTCCTCTTTTTTAGCCTCCTGTCCACATGTCCTCCAAAAGGGCTTCATTGTCCTCCATTTTGGAACTTTGCAATGGTGTGAAGTACCCCATTATGTCATATGTTGTTGGATTTGTATTGAAGAGCAGAATCCAATGCAAAAATTGGTTTTGAAATATCTCTTTCCTATCCAAAGGTGTGGTCAAAAAACTAAAATTAAAAAATATGCATTGAGCTCTATGGGAAAGTGAAATTGCCCAATATTGCAGCTTTACTCATGAGTAGGCAAACATGGCATTGTATGCTGGAAAGGCCAGGCTGAGAGGAATCCAAGACCTTATCTTCCTTTTGAGTTTTGGGCATCTGGTCAACCTGATCAGGTAAGGAAGAGGGAGTCCAAAGCCATGGCACTATCAGAAGAACCAGATAAGACCTGTCATGTGCCATCCAGAGTGCCCATCACTGCTCTGGCAGCTGCAATCTGTGCCACTGAGCATTCACAACCATCTTCAAAGATAGTTACAACTGGAATGGGACTGATGACCCAATCCCATTTGAACGCTGTGCCAATGGCAACCAAATGCTGGTGTGACATCCTAAGCCCATCCTGGCAGTGCCATGCTGACACCACACCAATATCAGTATGACAAGGGCAAAGGTTCAGCCTTTCCAAGCTGAGCAGTACTGGCACAGCTCTTCCCAAGTGCACCCTGGAAACACTAACACAGCCTACAGTCCATGGAGCATCATCCTGATATCAGTGCATGATCAGTGAGATGTTGGCACATCATTCCCATGATGTGGGTTTCAGAGCAACACCCATGATACATCAATTTTCTTGTGCATCACCAGCATTGATGGCACGTCTTGTTGGGCTTCTGAACTGGTGGGGCTGTTGTCATGCAGGTATTCATGAAGATCAGCTACTTTAACATTAGGACAGGATGAGTCCTTTGAGGCCGGGTAACTGAACCCAAGTCCTCCATGTCTAGATACAGTTGTATCGGCTTCTTATCCTGACCCCAGCAGAACACTGGAGGTGCAGAAGTAGCTCTGGAGTGCAGGCTAAACCTCGCAGGGACCTGCAATCCTGCCCTGGGTAGGGGTACAATCTCTGGGGAGCTCCTTCCAAAACAACATCCTTTAGGTTTGCATCCCATCTCTTAAAAAGGGAAAACTGTATGTTTAAAAATACTTTTTGCATGATATGGTACATGATGGACTGAGCAGTGAACCTTCATCTCTTGCTGTAGGTTGGCAGCAGAAAAAGAGGGGGCATGACATGGCACAGAAGGAATGCAGACATCCAAGTCAGTGCAGTGTGGCATTTTTCTGGTAACAGTTCTACTGGTCTAGAGGCAGTGGCATAGCTAAGGGGGTTGGAGCAGTCAGTCTTGGGGGAGCCTCACCCCTTGGGAGAGATTCGAGGCCACACTATTCTGTTTTGCTCTCCCCAGCCTGGAATGGCTCCAAAGGGAGGAGGCTCCCTCCAAGACTGACTTCTCCTACCCCCTCTAGCTACGCCACCGTGTAGATTGCTACATCACTCCTCCTCTGCACCTGATTGGCTTATGCCACTGTAGTCTACCAAGTTTAGGCTGACACCTGATGGCCATTCTGAGTACGGCAGCATCCGAGAGAGAAACACGGCCTTTGAATTTTCAGGACTTCAAATTATTTGGAAAAGATCAGATTCAGACAAATGGTTTGTCAGTCCACCCTATGTATTTATTTATTTATTTATTTAGTGGCCGTGGGTGGCACAAGCGGTTAAGGCACTGCGCCTGTTAACCCGCAGGCCAGGGTTCGAGACCCGGGTCGGCCCCACAAGACAGGGTGAGCTCCTGTCCTTAGCCCAGCTCTGCGACGCCAACTGGATACAATCGTATTGGCTCTGCCTTTCCATTGGACTAATTCAGTGGCATGGAGGGGGGGGATTTGCTGCTTGGGTAACAGCCTATCCTCCATAACAATCCAACCCAGGCTTTCGTGCTTCGCATGCAGCATATGCAGCGCCGAGCACAATACCATAGTCTTTCAAGACTGACGGAGGCCTGCTTTTTATTTATTTATTTATTTATTTATTTATTTATTTATTTATTTATTTATTTATTTATTTATTTGATAAACACGAGCAGGCAGCAGGTTGCATGCAGCATGTAAACTTTTGAACAGGTAGCTTGTAGCCTTATAATTAATATATTATATGTAAAAAAAATATATGTATTAGTTTTAAATTTATTAAGAAGTAATATATTGTTTAAATTAACCACGTGAAAGATTTTACACAGACGCACACACAGGGTGGATATATGACCAGAAATTTTTGGATTTGTCCTCCTTATTAGTCTCCTGTCCGCGTGTCCTCCGAAAGGGCTTCATTGTCCTTCATTTTGGAACTTTGCAATGGTGTGCAGTTCCCATCGTGTCATATGTTGTTGGATTCGTATTGAATCCAGTGCAAAAATTGGTTTTTGAAATATCTCCTTCCTATCAAAAGTGATGGCCAAAAATACTGAAAATCAAAAATATGCATTGAGCGCTATGAAAAAGTGCCCAATATAGAGGCTTAATTTTGAGTAGACAAATGTGCCATTGTCTGCCGGAAAAGCCAGGCTCAGAGGAATCTTTTCTTGGGTGTCCTGTATTTGGGGGGCTTGTCCTCTTCGGGGTTATGATACCTGATATGTGCATTCCCTGCACACAGATGGAATGATTCCCCAGCCAAAATCTTAAGCTATGTAAGCTAGAATCATCACCATTTCCAGCCCAACAATTCACCAAAACACCCAGCTGAGGACGTGGTTTTGCCAAATATCTCCAATGTTTTGGGTCGAAAATAGCCATTTACAATAGGTTGGAAACTGTCCTAGAAGAATACTTACATTGGGGTTTTTTTCCCCTTTATTTTTTTTTTTACATTAGGAGGAAACCGACAAAACTGAAAGGCAAAAAAATTTGAAAAATGGAATATATATTTTTTGAAAAGCAAAATCATCCCCGTTTTCCGTGCTTTGAAAAATTTGAACCATTTCCACACATCCCCCTTGTTTGATGAGCAAACAAGGGCGACTCTGAGCAGAAAGGTGGAGATGATCGGCAATAACAGGCAGGCAGCAAAGGGTGTGAGTGGCTGGTTTGTGGGTTGGAAGGTAATTCTGGCTTGTCTGCCGTGATCATCGTCATTCCTGCCACCAAGGAGATGACATTTCCGACATGCTTGTTAAAGTTACATTAGCAGGTATTTGCAACATTTAGGAGGGGAAGGAAACAGCGAGAGGCCTGCAAAGATGTGGATGCCAAGTTTAATTCAGTATAGATCAAAGTTAGACTTCCCAACAGCTCCAGCCCGATTGTAAATTACGTTTGCATAAGAAAGAAATTAGAAAACTAATTGCAGGGGCTTTGCAGTCAGTTGCTCATATCTTAGGCCTTGAGAAGGACCTGATTTTCCATGGGCCATATTAAGCCACAAATATTCATCATCATCATCATCATCATCAACATCAAAAAAGCAGACTTCCGTCAGTCTTGAAAGACTATGGTATTGTGCTCGGCACTGCATACGCTGCATGCGAAGCACGAAAGCCTGGGTTGGATTGTTATGGAGGATAGGCTGTTACCCAAGCAGCAAATCCCCCTCTCCACGCCACTGAATTAGTCCAATGGAAAGGCAGAGCCAGTATGATTGGATCCAGCTGCGTCGCAGAGCTGGGCTAAGGACAGGAGCTCACCCTGTCTTGTGGGGCCGACCCGGGTCTCGAACCCTGGCCTGCTGGTTAACAGGCACAGCGTCTTAACCGCTTGTGCCACATCAACAACAACAATATATGGATTTCAATTTCCCATGAACAGAAATGGTCTGGTTGGACCCTCAGTGACCCCGTTTTGTCTCCTGGTGGGTCATTATTTTTTGGGGAGCCCCCAAGTAAGACATCAACAACAACATCCCAGCCTGAATGCCAATTTTTTTCCCTCGGCAGACACCTGGTTGTCATATCCACTGATAGGCTTGGCCATCATGAATGTTTCTAACCTTTTTTTTTGAAAACCACCTTAGCTGGGGCCCTCACCTCATGCTGAAGTATTGAATCCAGAAGTTTAATTGTCAGTATTTAAATGTTTAAATGTCAGTATTTCTTTCTACCTCTTCTAAGTCTAAATTATGCCGCTCATAATTGCACCCTGAAATCCGAGTGGTCCACGTGGAGTGGTCCAAGCAAATGATGTTCAGGTCGCAAGTGAAGTCAGGGTCATGGCATTTTGATGGGTCTTAGCAAAACAAATGGCAACGAAGTGGATGAGGCACAAAGGCAGAAATATAATTTGTGGAGACACAACCCCAACAAGACATGCTCTTTGCCATTCAGGAACTGCTGAAGGACAGTGGACCCCCTTGTCGTGATGAACCTCCAAAGCATCTTCTGCAGGGCCTTTAGACCCTTAATGACTCATTAACTCGTTAACTCAGAAGCTGATTTTTCCTTTGGTGTCCATGCCAGGCTGACACTGGGGTGGTGGTATGAAGTGACCCCTGCAGACCAAGGCATGCCATTCTTTAAGAAGAGGCTTAAATGAAGGTCCTCACCAATTTCAATGCCGAAACACTGTACTTTTGGGGTTTTTTTCCCTTCTGCCCAAGCCTATAAAATTATTAACCTCAAAACCTCCATCAAATTGTGTATATTTGCCTCCTTCCCAAGTTCAATGTGTTTTGTACAGATTGCCAAATAAACATATTTATGTTTTGCTTCTGGTCCAGGGTCACATCCTGAACTCGGCTTCTCAAAACTAGATTTCTCTCCTCTAAAAACAAAGGGGTAAGAAGACAGAAATCACGTTGGTGGAGATGGTTGAGGCTTCTACAGACAGAAGCTGACATCATATTATGATTAGTAGTGCAAACCTGCAACACATTCATCAGTTTGATTATTACATGAAAACCCTCGAGAATAAATTTAAGAAAGCATCTTTAATTAATCAGCTGGAACATATATATTTTTAAAAGAACTATTTCCAACAGCTAGTAAGTTTTGTAGGGATCCTCATTGCAGAATGCAAGCAGACCCTCCGTCTCTCCTTCAAAATTTGGCATTCACCTCTTTTGTGGGTCTTATCTGGCATCCATCTCCATTTTACTCCTCTATCTGGAAAGGCTTCAAAGGTGCGGGGTACCACTGTAATTATATCTGGAACAACTGTATCTATGTACAATGTGGTCGTGGCTAATGTACGTTGGTGTTGCCTTTGACATTAGTTGTTGCTTGAATTTCCATATTTCTGGGTAGGAATTGGGTCCGAAGTAAGATGTCCGATTGTGCATCCTACTGAATGAAGACTAAATGCTGAATGAACAAATGAACGAACGAACAAACGAATGAAAGAACACTGGCCTGATCCAGCAGAGGCTCTTCTTATGTTCTGTAGCAGGAAATGCTCCTAGAGCATCCCCAACAGGTGCTTGTCAATCCTGTGCTTGAAGATTCCCAGTGAAGGAGCGTCCACCACCTCCCTTGGCAACGTATTCTATTCCTGAACTGCCTTCCCCGTCAGGAATTTATATTTCAAATCTGAAAATTTACATATATTAATATATTATAGACATAACTTATATGGAATGAATGTATAGCCATCTGATCACCTCCAGCCCTCTGATCATCCTTCTTGCTCTCCTTTGAACCTACTCTTGTCTGGCTGCATCAGGTGTCCAGAATTGATCCCAGTAATCCAGGTGAGGTCTAACCAATGCAGAACAATGCAGAACCACAACCATCCCCAACTTGGAAACTAGGGTTCTACTGCCACAGATCAAAAAATTGCATTTGCTTTTTTTAGCATCCTTATTCCTATGTTGAGAAAACCACAATTAAGGAGCAACATGTTTTCTGCATTGCACTCATTGCGCTGCCACATTGTTGTTGTTGTTGTTGATGATGGTTGTAGGTGTTTGTGATATAGACTGGGATGCATACCAAAGGTACAACATGGAGCCTATGGGTGTCCACATGGGAGAGAGCCTGGGAGTCAGGGATCATCCAAATTACCCCCCCCCCCCTTGACATTCAGTTGTTCCCAGACTTGGTGGAAGTGTGGAGGATGGAGGACATGGTGCAGATGTGGAGGATTGGAGGGAGGGGTGGTCTGGTGAGGAGGGGCGTAACTGTTGGCCCTTCCACCAAGTGGTACGCTCACGGAGGAGTGCCATCATTGGCAGGGATTTGGCAGGAGGAAATGGGAGGAGGAGTCCGGGACGTGTGAGATCTGGAGGGAGAACACAGGAAATGCTCTGGAGAGAGGACCTCCCGTGGAAGGAGCCGAGCACCTACGAGGCCTACCAAGAGAACCCTCATAACTTGGCAACTGCAAGGAACCCCATCCCAAAAGACATGGCACCCAAGACCAGAAGGGAGGAGAGGAAGGCGCAAAGAGCTGCCAAAGAAACTGGACAATTGGCGGCTGGAGCGCAGGAGGACTCTACCCATCGCAAAGGACAAGGTGCCCGTGGTCCCCACCTGTGAAGAGAGAAGAAGAGTTGTGAGGCGAGGATCTCATACCTCGTATGGACATTGCTTGTTAACAGTTACTTACCTAATTGCGTTACAGCCGGGATGTTGAATGTTTTGGGGAGAGGGGAACCTGTTGAAAGAGGGGAAACTGTTATAAGAAAAGACAAGTGCAACCATTAAGCTTAAGGACAAGTAAACGTGAGTTCAAGTTACCCACCTGTGTCTGTCCTTCTTTGGAAATGTATACCCTGGGGGAGGAAGATGAGGATGGGACCCAGATATCCGTGGTCCTGGATGACCAAGTCACTGTCAGTGGAGGAACGGGAAAGAAAGGTAGACAGACCCACGACAGTGTTCCTCCTCCAAGTTCTTGCACCAGTCTAGTTTTCCCCTTTTATTTCCCTTTCTGAGCGGCCAACTGGAGGGGAACGGGCGAAATTATATATTTGGTGCCAATTTTTGTCCGAGAGAGAGAGAGAGGTTTCTCTGGAGATCTTATTACTGTCTGTGTGTTCCGGACTGATGCCGCAGGGGCAATGTCATAAATTAGTCTCTCTGTGTGCAGCTACCTAATTGAGTGATCCCACCAGAGGGCTGGTGTTTCATTCAGAATTTGGAAATGGCAATAAGTGGCTTGGAAAATCTTCCTCATTTCAGCTCCTAGCCGGGCAGCCAACGGGAGGAAGCTCTTGTAATCTGCAGCTTAACTGGAAGGATGCTGAAGAGGGGTGGTTCTGCTAATGGAAAGGAATATAAGATGAGCTCTGCGATTAAATCAGAGCAGTCCTGCTAAGCTCAGCATCCTGCTTCCTCCAAACAGGTGCCTCCAGAAAGCCAAAGCATGAAGCCGAGCACAAAGGCAATGGTCGATCCACATCGATTCCTCCCGTTAACTCTGACACACCATATGCACATCCTGAAACCAGTGTGCCAAGGGATCTTTAATTATTGGTGTGGCACATCCACCACCCAGCCTGGTACCAGTCACTGCTAAAACAAGTGCATGGTTTTTTGACAGTAGGAGTGGGGAGCTGGATGGGGAGGCAAAGCATCCGCAGTCACAATAGCCGAAATTGACTAAGGAAATGGGCTCCACTCCATCTGGAGCACGGGTCTCAAATACAAGGCCTGGGGGCCAAATCCGGCCCGCCTTGCCATTTAATCTGGCCCACAAGCTTCTCAGGCTACACCAGGCTGACCACATGACTGGAAATTTCTGGATTTGTCCTCTTTTTTAGCCTCCTGTCTGGGTGTCCTCCAAAAGGGCTTCATTGTCCTTCATTTTGGAACTTTGCAATGGTGTGCAGCCCCCGTCGTGTCATATGTCTTTGGATTTGTATTGAAGAGCAGAATCCAGTGCAAAAATCAGTTTAGAAATATCTCCTTCCTATCAAAAATTATGGCCAGAAAACTAAAAATAAAAAATATGCAATGAGCTGTATGGGAAAGTGAAAGTGCCCAATATCGTGGCTTAACGTGAGAGTAGGCAAACGTGCCATTGTCCATTGGAAAGGCCAGGGTGAGAGGAATCCAAGACCTTCTCCTCCTTTTGAGGGTTGGGCATCAGGTCACCCTGGGCTACACTTTCTTGGGAGTAACCTCCATTGACTTAATGGGACTTGCTTCTGAATAGGCATGCATAAGATTCGACTCTGGCCCATTAATGCTAACTTCGGCCCTCTATATAAAATGAGTTTGACACCCCTGATCTAGAGGATACTGCTGTCCCCATGATCTCAGGGATAATAAGAGATCTGCTTTTGGGGTGGGTAGGAAAGGGATGGAGGACATTGGCTGAAAAGCAGCCTAATGCTCCTGATCACGTCAGTCCCAGCATAAAGCTCTTCCATGGGGCAACTGGGGTGCAGCTGAGGACTAATTAGCGGGCCTCCGTCAGTCTTGGAAGACTTTGGTATTGTGCTCTGCGCTGCATATGCTGCATGCAAAGCATGAAAGCCTGGGTTGGATTGTTATGGAGGATAGGCTGTTACCCAAGCAGCAAATCCCCCCTCTCCACGCCACTGAATTACTCCAATGGAAAGGCAGAGCAATACGACTGGATCCAGCTGGCGTCGCAGAGCTGGGCTAAGGACAGGAGCTCACCCTGTCTTGTGGGGCCGACCCGGGAATCGAACCCTGGCCTTCTGGTTAACAGGCACAGCGTCTTTATTGCTTGTGCCACCCACAGCCCTTTTTTTTTAGGACTAATTAAATGTGCAATTAAATGTGCAATGTGGGAATAACCCCAATTACTATGGAGTGATTGATAGGGGTCACTCCATGAAAATGTGACTGGGCCATTCTTATTTGGGTCAGGCCTGGGAGGCAGCAGTTTTGCCCAAGCCAACCCCCTGAACCCATGCCTTTGCTGTTCTGTCTACCCCCTAGATTTCCTCCTTTTCCTGGAAAACAATGAGCACCTTTCCTATTTTGTCTTATACTTCCAGTTTCACATGTACAGTTTTTTAACCACTGAGCCATATTAACCTAATGATATTCATATTAATCTCATATTAGCCTAATGATAAATTACATGTCAAAGTCTGGCCACGGTGGAGCTCATGCTCTGCATGGTCCCAAGTTCAATCTCCAAACAGACCTGGAAAAGGCACCTGCTTGGAAGCATCAAATGTGGCCTCACTCAAGCAGCCTCGGTCACAGTTCCCAATGGTCTCCCTTGTGGCTTCCTATGCACAGGCCATATTCCCCGCATGTTCCAGGACACCCATGTCTGTGATGTGTTGAACATTCAAACTAAACAAGAAAAAAATGTTTATCACCATGAAATACTGGAAGGACATAAAAGAACTTAAGGGGCCTGATTCGGTTAATGTTTTGTTCCTTAATTTCTTATAGGTAAAGTCCTGGAATTCTGGATCTGTCCAATCAGGGCAGTTGGAATGAGTTGGAAAGTCCTGAGAATTTGCTAGCATCTGGATAGGATGGCATTAAGAACGCTTGAGAACATCAGAATGCTCTGTTCTGTGGCCCTCCCCATTACTGTCCTTCGACTCTATATAGACACGAGCATTCATGGCATCTTTCCAGATGCCATGGGAGAACACTCAATGAGTGTTCAACTCAATGAGAGAACACTAGAGTGGCTGGAGACCCCAGATCTTCTGCTCCAGCACCTTTGCCAAGCTGTTTGGACTTGTCCTCACCATTGGGCACGACCAGTCAGTCACTGCCTATGTTTCCTCTCTCATTTCATTCTGGGTCAAGTAGATTCTGAGACCACCGTCCGGGTGGTCTTGGATGGTGACCACCTCATTAATGGTGCTCCAGAGGAGGAGGCTTGTAGGGGAAATGTCATTCTTCTGAGCAGGTCCCACCAGCAAAGATCACTGCCGTTGCTGAAAAGGGTTGCACGGCTGAACAGCACTTGCAAGAGACAAGGGGCAAACCTGCAAGACATCAAGCTTCTGTTTTTAGATCCACCTTCTCTCTCCTCCTCTGCATTTTGACAACTGAATTCTCAGAGCTCAGGCTTAATGGACGAGGGAAGCGTGGAGAGCCTGCACTCTCGTAGGTGAGCACTGTGTACCGGCATCCGCACCGCTTTCATTAATAAATCAGGCTTGAGACTGAAGGACAGCGTGTGCTCTTCGGAGAAAGCGGCTGGCTACAGATGACAGTTCTTTGAAGCTGTGCCAGAGATGCCAGACCTGGCTGAGTCGTGCTTGTGTCCTGCCTCTTGCACACCTTCTCTGTGGTGCGGGATGGACATCTTTCAGCCCAGAAGCTGCAGTGACCATTCAGCAACTTCTGCCAAGGAAGCAGATCCAGAGGGGATCCCTTTGGAAAAGAGAAGGGCTGGGTGCAGAAGGGCTGGATACAGGTTTTGGGGAATGCTCCTCAGCTCCTTTTCTGCCATGCGGTACTAAGGCGGCTTACAAATTATTAGATGTCAAATATTAATACATGTTGCAGGTTTCCATGCTCAACTTATGTTCCACAATAAAACATAGAAAGTAGTTCTACCCCTCACCCCAGAGTGGCAAATCAATATTAAATATTGATACTGTATATTTAATATTGATATTGTACATATAATATATATTTCAACAAAGCACCCATTCTTGTTATTCTGCAGGGTTTGTCCACCACACATAAATCTTTGTCTTTTGTATGGGCTGTGGGTGGCACAAGTGGTTAAGACGCTGTGCCTGTTAACCAGCAGGCCAGGATTCGAGACCCAGGTCGGCCCCACAAGAAAGGGTGAGCTCCTGTCCTTATCCCAGCTCTGCGAAGCCAGCTGGATCCAATTGTATGGGCTCTGCCTTTCCATTGGACTAATTCAGTGGCGTGGAGAGGGGGATTTGCTGCTTGGGGAACAGCCTCTCCTCCATAACAATCCAACCCAGGCTTTCATGCTTTGCATGCAGCGTATGCAGCGCCGAGCACAATACCATAGTCTTCCAAGACTGACGGAGGCCTGCTTTTTTTGTAATTTGTTAATATTGCAAACTGACCCACAGTGATTGCAGCACCAACTCTGACTCTGATCAACACTGATAAATTAAAAATAAAAAAGTCACCGGATCAGCCTAACATTGCTTCCAGGTAAGATGGTGAATCAGCGTGGATGGAGATGGTTGGAGAATGATGAGTCCTCAAAGATGTTTGTCATGTACTGGAAGCCAGGGTGATCAGATGCCCGAACCTAAAAAAGAGGACAAGGTCTTGGATTCCTCTCAGACTGACCTTTCTGGCACACAATGGCACTTTTCCCTACTCACAAGTAAAGCCACGATATTGGGCACTTTCACTTTCCCATAGCGCTCAATGCATATTTTTTGGGGGGGCCATAACTTTTGATAGGAAGGAGATATTTCAAAACTGATTTTTGCATTGGATTCTGCTCCTCAATACAAATCCAACAACATATGACATGACGGGGTCCTGCACACCATTGCAAAGTTCCAAAATGAAGACAAAATGGAGGACAATGAAGCCCTTTTGGAGGACACCCGGACAGGAGGCTAAAAAAGAGGACAATCTGGAAAAATGCAGTCTTATGGTCACCCTACTGGAAGCCTATAACACCCGACAGAACTGATTTAAATTCAATGATCTCATTTGAATTCATTCTTTCTTTCCATTTAAGTTGCATCTAAAAAAAGCAGGCCTCCGTCAGTCTTGACAGACTATGGTATCGTGCTTGGCGCTGCATACGCTGCATGCGAAGCACGAAAGCCTGGGTTGGATTGTTATGGAGGAGAGGCTGCTCCCCAAGCAGCAAATCCCCCTCTCCACGCCACTGAATTACTCCAATGGAAAGACAGAGCCGATACAATTGGATCCAGCTGCGTCACAGAGCCGGGCTAAGGACAGGAGCTCACCCTGTCTTGTGGGGCCGACCCAGGTCTCGAACCCTGGCCTGCTGGTTAACAGGCATAGCGTCTTAGCCACTTGCGCCACCCACAGCCCAAGTTGCATCTAATATATTCATTTACTAGCAAAAAGTGTACCCGTGTTGCAGGAGTAACTTCCCCATACAACATCCTCCACGGTGCATTAACAACCCATGCGCAACCTACCCCCATGTACAACATTCCCCTGTGCGCAACTTCCCCCATGCGCATCATCCCCATGAGCAACTTTCCCCATGCGCATCATCCCCCCACACGCAACTTCCCCCTGTGCGCAACATCCCCCCATGTGCAACTTCCCTCCATGCGCAACTTCTCCCATGCGCAACTTTCTTACATGCGCATCATCCCCATGTGCAACTTCCCCCATGCGCAACTTCCCCCATGCGCAACGTCCCCCTATGTGCATCGTCCCCCATGTGCATCTCCCCCCATGCGCATCGTCCCCCCATGCGCAACTTCCCCCATGCACAACTTCACCCATGCGCAAGTTCCCCGTGCACAACTTTCCTACATGCGCATCATCCTCCCATGCGCATCATCCCCCATGTGCAACTTCCCCATGCGCAACTTCCCCCATGCGCAACTTTCCTACATGCGCATCATCCCACCATGTGCAACTTCCCCATGTGCAACTTCCCTCCATGCGCAACTTCCCCCATGTGCAACTTTCCTACATGCGCATCATCCCCCCATGCGCAACTTCCCCCACGTGCAGCATCCTCGCCAATGCAACCTCTTCCTCCTAACAATATCCCCCCGTGCACCAAGGTCCGAGCACCCAATTGGCTGGATGTTGTTCAGTCTCCCATGTTAAGTGTAGGACAGAAACACGTTGCCCCCTTTTCAGCCCCTGAAGGGTTAAGTTCTCCAGATGGTTCTTGGTGGGAGTTCAGGTGACAGAAGGAACTCCCAGAATTCCATGCTTCAGGCCCAGCAGTTGGGGCGGAATGTGGATGAGTCAGCAATTCTCAATGCAAAGTATAGGGAGGAAAACGCGTTGCGCCCCTTTTCACCCCCTTCCGGTTGGAATTTCCGAAAACCGGTTCTTAGTGCACCCCTCAGTCACGGAAGGAACACCCACCCCAATTTTCACGCTTCTAGGCCCAGTGGTTTTGGCAGGGCGGTGATGAGTCAGTCAGTGAGTGAGTCAGTCAGTGAGTCAGTCAGTGAGTGACTTTTCTCTTTTTTATATATAGATATATATGTATTTAGGTTTGAAATATAAATATTTTTCTGGTCCTTGTTTTTGGGGCCTTGTTTTTAATATATTTTTTAAAATATAAATTAATTTTTTTCCCTGTGAAAGTGTCCTTATCTTGATTTCCCTTGAAATTCATTGGGTATTTTACCCAAGAGGAAACTCTGGATTTCATCTGAATTTCATCAGAAAGAAAGTTAATCATGAGGCTTTCCCTAAAATGAAATTCAGAGGAAATTTGGATTTTGTCTTGGGTAAAACAACAGCTGAATTTCAAGTGAAAACAAGCTCTGGGCATCTCTGGGATGTGCAGGCGCCTCTCCTTGCCTGAAAAATGGAGGGTGCTCAGAAATAGAGGGTGCCCAATTCATAACTGCAAAAGAGGACAAGGCTAAAAATGTAGGACACCCTAGGAAAATATGGGACACGACAAAATAAAAGCTAAAAACATATAGAGTGGTACCTTGCTCAACAAGCGCTTCGCTTAACAAGCATTTCTCATAATAAGCAAAAATTTCCAAGAAATCTTGCTTCACACAACAAGTTCCACTTCACTTAACAAGCATGTGTGGTATGGGCAAGTGTGCTATGCAGCCCTGACACTCCGCGTGGAGGCTGTTTAAAAGGGCTGCCTGCCAGCACTGCTGCCTCTAACTGCCCCCAACTGCTCCCAACTTGAACCTCCAGCAGCAGCCCAGGTAAGCCTCCCAGGAAAGTGTCTTTGATTGCAGTCTCCTAACTATGTCTACTCAGAAGTAAGCCCTATTTTGTTAAATGGGGCTTACTCCCAGGAATTGATTGCAGCCTCTTAACCATGTCTACCCAGAAGTAAGCCCCATTGTGTTCAATGGGGGTCTTTAGGACTGCAGCCTAAGTAGACTTCACAGGATCATGCACATTGAATGCATGTTTTGAATTCAGTTCCAGTGTTTTGTCATCCAGTTAATATTTCGGTAGTTGTGGAACTGATTGTCTGAGTTTTCATTATTTCCTATGGACAAATCTGCTTCACTTAAAGAGCGTTTCACTTAAAGAGCAGGGCTTACTCCCAGGAAAGTGTCTTTAGGATTACAGCCTAAGTAGATTTCATAGGATCATGCATATTGAATGCAAGTTTTGAACTCAATTCCAGTGTTTTGTCATCCAGTTTATATTTCGGAGGTTGTGGAACCGATTGTCTGAGTTTTCATTATTTCCTATGGAAAAATATGCTTCACTTAAAGAGCGTTTCACTTAAAGAGCAGGCCTCCGGAACAAATTAAGCTCTTTATATGAGGCACCACTGTATATGTTAATTTATGTGGTTAATTTAAAAACTGTATTAAAGGAAAAGGTGTTTCCTGCAGGTTGCCCTGCTGGTCGTGACCGACTCTAGAGTGTGTTGCTCTTCTATAAATTGCTATATTAGTTATTATTAAATTTAAAATGGTGACATATCACTTACTATATGTATTAAAGAAGGCTATGTGCTGCATGCTCACATGGAAAGCACTGATTTTTTTCCCCAGGACACAAGGCTGAAAAGAGGACGTGACCTGGGAAAAGGGAACATAAGGACCCCTATCTCAAACCAGCAAGGCGTGCATTGGTGGCACCGGCGTCGAGTGTGATGGGATCTCATCCTGCTGGTCTCCTTCACAGTCGGGCCAGCAGAGGGCTCTGCAAATGTGCTGCTTTCATGAGCAACTGGTCAGATGAAGCGGAAAAGCCAGCCAGGAGAATATGGCGAACGCAGCCCGAAGAAAAGTTTTGCTGGGCCACTCACTGCAAACTGGACTCCGTGCCTATTTGGCTGGGATGCTCCTTGTTTTGCTCCCCGACATGTCCTCTCTTGTTATCTGTTTATCCCAGAGAGGAGGCCATCGATCATCTGCCGCCTGGCAGGCGTTTGCTGGGTCAGGATCAGTGCATGGCTGCCTTAAGTGACACCATGACCTACTTTCCGTCTCCCAGAACGCTGCAGTGGCAGGCAGCTCTCCGGCAAACTGAGCGCTAAAAAACGGGGGAAGAAGACGCTCAGGAACGCTGGCAGGAGGCAACAGGGGCCTTTTCAAAAATTCATGGCTCTTTGCAAGGGGTGACTTAAGGTAAGGCTGGTGCAGCAGACCGGCCAAAGTTGCCAGTAAGAAGAGGAGGAGGAGGAGAAACAGGGGAAGGGTAAAAAGAGGGCTGGGTATTTTTGCAAAAGCAAAGGTCCTCGTGAACGGAGTAAACAGCAGCGTCGCTTGCCAAGCATCTGAAGGGTGGCCCAGGTCGGCCCGGAGCCTGTCTCCATCCAGGAATGGCAGATCAACACTGGCAAATAAAGCAATCGTCCATCTGTCCCTGTTTATCAGGGACAGTCCCTATTTGTGTGTGTGTCTCTTCGGCAGAACACGGTCCCTTTTTGCTTTTTTGGGATGATTAAAAAACTCTTGTTAGCTTCCACACACACACACATGTACACATGCATGCACATACACCCCGAGACACTAGGGTCCTGCAAGGCTCAACCCTCTTGCCCAGACCTTTAGACGCCAAGACCAGTGGAGCATGGATGCCTTTTGCCTTGATCACATGCACATGGATGTGTAAGTATGCTCTGCCTGCCTTGGTCCCATCATATCCTTACTGAAATAATAAATGACACTTCTGGACCCTGCTCTGGGATAGCTGAGCAGAGGAGCTGGGGAACCAGCAAGAGAAGGGTCACCTCCATCCAACCATTGCCCACGACCGCCCAGACACCCTCCAGGCCTCCTCTTGCTGATCCATCTCAGCCTACCATGCTTCCCTTTGGCCCTCCAGTACTAACTGGCCTCCCAAACTGGAGGGTGAGAAGCCGATTTTCTGCATCCATCATCTGGCATGGAGCAGAGCTGGTTCTGCATGGCAAAGTTGGAGCTCCAAATAGGGGAGCTCCACAGTCTTTGGTACCTTCCTTTGGTTAGATGAGAACTTATTTAGAGATCTTAAATATCTGAACTGATCTCTTAGATATCTTAAATCTCCTATGGGGATTTAAGATATCCTATGTTATTTGTATATACCTGCATTTAATCAAATCAAATGTGCCATCAAAACTAATATGCATCCAGATTTTAAATGGCTTGAGATAAAAAAAAAATTGACAGTTTATTGGCAAATGTAATGTGCAGATGCAAAGCATTTCTGCATTTTACAATGAATTATAGGATAATAATATAGGATATTAATAATAATTATAGAATAATAATAAAATGATAATGGGTTTATCTTATGATTTTTTACTAACCTCATTACTTTATACAACAATGGTTTTATGTTACATTTTATTATAGTATAGTAAACTGTAAACTGTAAACTGTAAACTATTAAACTAAATACTGACTTATAATCAAAATACCACATTTATTCGAATCTAATGCGCACCCTGATTTTGGAGACTACAAAAGAGTTTGCATTTTTTATTACAATATAGAAAACTGTTTTAAAGATCTCTTGGCTGTGGGTTGTGCAAGTAGTTAAGACGCTGTGCCTGTTAACCAGCAGGCCAGGGTTCGAGACCCAGGTCGGCCCCACAAGACAGGGTGAGCTCCTGTCCTTAGCCCAGCTCTGCGACGCAGCTGGATCCAATCGTATTGGCTCTGCCTTTCCATTGGACTAATTCAGTGGTGTGGAGAGGGGGGATTGGCTGCTTGGGTAACAGCCTCTCCTCCATAACAATCTAACCCAGGCTTTCATGCGTTGCATGCAGCGTATGCAGCGCCGAGCACGATACCATAGTCTCTCAAGACGGACGGAGGCCTGCTTGACTTATAATCAAAATATTTACTTGAATCTAATGCACCACTGAATTTGATGCGCACCCTGATTTTGCAGACTGAAGTTGGGTGGAAAAGGTGTGTGTTAGATTTAAGTAAGTCCAGTAATAATCTTCTGTGTGTGTTTGTGTGTTATGTAGGATCTGTGTGATATTAATGGAAAAGGAATGGAGAAATACAGGGCCAGTGGGCCAATTGTGGGCTTGTTTGGGACAGAACCACAGAATTTGTGGTGTGTGAGTTGTTTCAGGTAATGTTTCAGGTAATGGTGAAGAACTCAGCTGAACCTTTGGCGGCTGCAGATCTCCAAGAGACTGAATTCTCAAGCAAAGGCGGAAATATTTCTGAGATTGAATGCCCAGATTGTGGAGTCAGTCTGAAGATTTTGGACTCCAGGTTGTCCCTACCTACAAATTAGAGAAATGAAACACATCCCAGGAGCCTGGCCTGAAAGGGCTCCTCTGCTCTGCCCTGCTCCAGACCAGACACACCTTCTGGCCCAAGCGGCTTCTTTCCGACGGCTCCAGCGGCCACTCCGGCAGTATTGTGTGTGCCGCGAGGTCAAAAGAAGCTTTCAGGGTGTCTCCACCGAGGCCTTGTTTGCTTTCTTTCCCCGCGGTTTGGCTGCCTGGAGAAAGTTTGTTTCCACAGCTTGTTCAGGGAGGAAAACACGGTGGATTCTTGCCCCGAGTCTGGGTCAGGGTGACCTCACTGGATGGAGCCCTGCGTTGAGCATGCAGCATTTCCAAACATATGTTTTGGCCTCCTCGGCCACTTGGAGACACAGCCCAAGCAGAAGCAGAAGAGAGCGAGCGGAGCTACCAGATCTCCCTCCCAAGCATGTGTGTCGGCCACGCAGCGAGATGCTTTCCAGAACACTTCTCCAAACAAATAAATCCCACTTCATTGCATTTTATAGCCTGCAAGGAAAGCAGAACTATAAATGTCTCTCTCCGTTCGGGCTTATAAGCTTCCTCCCACCCCGCACACCTTTGCAAATCGGACAGAGGGAGGGCACTGGCACTGCAGAGGGTGCTGCCCCCACATGCACGATACAGCTGGGAAAAAGTGCCATGTGCCCTTTCCGCCCATTGCTTGGAATAAGCCTTCAGCATAAGCAGCGGTGCTGGATTGCATCTCCCACATTACACATGACACTAGAAAGCTACAACTGGAATGACTACAGAAGACACCAGTTAGTCATAGTTAGTAGGCACTAAATAAGAAAGTGGGGGTGGTGGCACAGATTGGCCAAATGAAGCATAGGCTGAGGACGTGTGCCCATCAGAACCCTTGAACCCTCCATACTGATGGCAGTGGTGGCTCCCATCATGCACTTGATGCATGCCATCAAGTGATGGGAGCCCCCATGCAGGGCACCCAGTGCAATCTTATTAGGATGAATGCAGATGACTGTACCATGACAGAAGCACACCATTTTGTCATCTCAGCAAACAACCACTTATTGTTTGGCTGTTGGATGAGTGATTCCATTTTTATCTGCACTTCCTTTTGCTCTGAAGTTGCTTTCTGGAGTTGAAGGTTTGGCTGCTCCTCCTGATTCCAGTCCCAACTTCTGTGGGAGAGCTTTTGCTGCTTTGGGGATGGCAGGGATGTCTTTGGGAATTGCAGTGATGTGCAATACTTCACATGCACAAGGTTGAAAGTCAGATCTGAACCATGAGCAGGGCGGAGCAGAAGATGGACCAGGGTGGACCAGGAGATGGGGACAGCTCCGCTGGATCGGGCACCAGAGCCAGGCAAGGTGCCCAAGTGAAGTCTGATCTTGGAAGTCCTTCCTGTTTAGGATAGTCCAATATGGGTGGGCAGACCCTGATCAAGACTGAGGAGCATCTCTGGACCAGACAACGCTTCGGAGATGGCCACCTGGTACATGATAGCACATGGCACACTCCTGCATTGAGAGGTCATGGATGGCTGTGTGCCACAAATGGTGGAAAACTACTGTATGAATCAAAGCATGAAGGTGCTGAGGAGTCCAGGGGGTGTCACACTCCACCAGAAAGAAACAGATCTGGGTTTGCAAAGGAAATTTCAGCCTCTCTCAATTTCACATTTCAGCCCAAACTCTCCAGCCTTCCAGGATCTCTAAATATGGCTACTCTTCAATTCTTCTCTGATTTTCCTGGTTGCTGGCAGGTTAGGATCCAGGGGTAAATCTCAAAAAATTCAATAGGGCTTGCTTACTCCCAAGTAAATGGGATTGCAGGCTGAGCACACCCTGCAAAGATAATTAACAAATTAGTTAGAAATGTCCTCTTCTGGATTTCATCATTTTAGCCACAGCAGTGAATCCTGTGCGTTATGAAGAAGATATTCAGAATCGCCTGTCGCTGAGTCCCATCAAATGGCAAATAAGGCTACAATCCAGAGTAACTACAGGTGCACGTAAGAGACATTAAGTGCACCCGTAGTTACTGCACCACCTAGTGAAAATCTATGGGAAATTCATATTGGAATCCAGAGTAACTTGTTCTTACTCTGGAGCAAGGACTCCCCGTAGGTACTCTGGATTGCGCCCTAAGTGGCAGGTATTTTGTTGCACTGATTGTGCAACTCCTGTGCAAGAAACACTTTCGTTGAGTGGATCTCTTGTTTGCTTCTCCAAAAGCCGCCCAGGATCTCAGGACAAAGCAGTCCTCCCCTTTCTCCATGCTCTCCAGGGCAATGCTCTTGTCCTTCCTGGAACATGTTCTCATGAAAAATGTTCTCATTGTTGTGCTGCCAGAGAAGAATATTCCTCACAACTGAATTTATTAACTATCACCATTGTAAATATGGACCAAGTTCTTCTGTTCTTAGCTATCCTTATGTAAAGTATCATCAAGTTATGGACAACTTTTTGAAACCACACTTGTACCTAATAAGACTAGTGATGATGATGATGATGATGATGATTTGGGAGTGATCTGGCTTCATTCTGGGCAATCCTTTGGGGGGCTCGGTTTTCAGAAAAAGGTTAAGAACTGCAACTCCAGAGGAAGGCCCCATCGCACAGCACAACAGCATTTGCCTTACATAAGGAGGCCCCATGCATCTCCCACTAAAAGAAGCTCAGGAAGCCGGACTAAGGGTGCAATCCTAAGAAATTTAGGCCAGCCTAAGTCACCTAGCCTATCTTTCCATGATGGTGTGGGGAGGTTGGTGTATGTCCGTGCATTGGCCAACCCCCTGCCCCTCCCCAAGAGTGGGGCAGAAGTGTCTTACTACCCTTTTTTGACACCCCCAGGTCAACCAAGGACATATGGTGGGGCTTAGGCCAGCCTAAATGGAGCTTAGGATTGCAGCCTAAGAGAAATGAAGACAGAGCTTGGGATTAGCCACTGCTGATCAGAGGGGCCAAGTACTAGGCAAGATGAATGGCTAGGTATGGCTTGGACTTGGCCCTCTACTTGGACAAGTGGACCCTCAGTGGTCTACTGATGCTTGGGCTCTGCTGGTTCCTCATCATCATCAGATGAGGAGGAGCTGGCACTGATGGCACCTGGACATTCTTGCTTTTTTCAGGCAAGACACTTTTTTAAACACGAAGCATCCAGGTATGGATAAACTGCATAGTGTATGTGCACCATCGATCTCATGGAGTCACACATAAACATTCAGAAACATGTCCTTTCTGTAGGACACAAGAAAGGTTCTAGGGGGGAAACTGGCCTCTACACAGGCCTGAGACCAGGCTATGGGGGGGTCATAAGGCAAAGTCAAGCTTATGGTATGTCCCCTGACAAATGACTGGCTTCATCCTGGGCATGTCAGCCACCAAGATGCAGTATCCCCATCCAGCAAGCTGCACCTGTGGTGTCCATGAGCAGGAGAAATACAGAGGTTAAAACACATCCACACACATGGACTTTAGTGGTTGCCCACCTGGTCATCTGAAATTTCTAGACTTTCAACATTTTCAGAAAAAAAATATTCACCATCAAGAGAAAAAGAAATCTGTCACACATCATATTAATAAGATCCAGTGTTTCAAACTGGAAATTCAGATTTTATGAACTACTTCCACCTCCTGTGTTAAATGGGATAGCATGAGACACTCTCTCCAGTTCTCCATGTGCAGTGTGCTCAGTTCCTGTTTCCTTCTTGGTTTGGAACATCTGAACCTCATATGAAAGTAGGATTGATCCCACTTCCATTTTTCCAAACACAAGCAGAGTGACCCTCTCATAATTTTTGCTAAACAAGTGGGAGAGGGTCAGATGAAGCTGAGTTTTAAAGCCATCAACACCAATCGACTTTGGCCCCTGATCGTAATCAGTTCCATCTGTCTGTCAAAAACATGATTTAGGGAGTGCGCGCCTGCCACATTGACATCATGCTCACATCTGCTGAGTTCAGTGGCCAGCCTTGGAACGCTGTGAGACTGACAGTGCGGAATAGGGATGAGTGCCTGGCTGTGCCTCCGAGCCTTGTCATACGGGGAGGACTTTGGAGAGATTTGGGGGAAAAGGAGATTTTTGTAGACATAATTCTGGCGTTGCTGAACAGTCCCAAAATATCTGGATCCTGCAGTATAATAAAGTAATTATACAACTGTGGCGCTTGCTTCCCGGTAATTCTGTTTTAAATCAAAACTAGGATTGGATGAGAGACCAGGAGATGAGCACATCCCTAACTGCCTCTGCTATCCAACTCTTCCCTAATAAGAATTAACAATCATTCACCTACTTTAGTATGTTTTAAGACTGATTCACCAAGAGATTAAAAGGATTTTATTTTTAAAAAGGAAATTTTAAAAAATCATAAATACATAATTAATGCAAAATCTACAGCTGGATCCAATCGTACTGGCTCTTCCTTTACATTGGAGTAATTCAGTGGTGTGGAGAGGGGGATTTGCTGCTTGGGGAACAGCCTCTCCTCCATAACAATCCAACCCAGGCTTTCGTGCTTCGCATGCAGCGTATGCAGCACCGAGCACGATACCACAGTCTTTCAAGACTGACGGAGGCCTGCTTTATAAATACTAAACCATAAACCTTTTTGACCTTTGACCTTTCCAAACATTTTCATCATCCTCTTGCCCTACTGGGCCATTTGCTGCAGCTCCCCCTTCCTATTCAAGTGCTTCTCAAGTTCTTCTCAAACTGTGGGTCAAGCCAGTGGGTCACTAGCCAATTTCAGGTGGGTCCCCATTCATGTTAGTATTTTATTTTTAATAGTCTTTATGGTACTATGTGGCTACCTCTGGCAAAATGTTACAGATCTGTACCTTTTGCATGCTGCTATACATATACTTTCAAGAATGATAGTAAATGGGATTTACTCCTGGGTAAGTGTGGGTAGGACTGCAATTTAGGATTGCTAAAAAATTTCATAGTTGAATAAGGCTCCAATCCTAAAGACACTCTCCTGGGAGTAAGACCCATTGAACACAATTGAGCTTACTTTTGAGTAGACATAGTTAGGATTGTGCTCTATGTCATTTCCAGGCATGAAATAACTTTCAGTGGGTCCTGACAGATTCTCATTCTAAAAGGTGGGTCCTGGAGCTAAAAATTCAAAAAACACTCTATACATATTACAGGGTGGCTGTTTGTTTTATATTTAGCACAATCCTAACCATGTCTACTCAAAAGTAAGCTCCATTGTGGTCTTACTCCCAGGAAAGTGTCTTCAGGATTGCAGGGTTTGCAAGGAATCCATGGCTCTCTGGGGTGCCACACACACATCACAGCTTGGGAACCACTGCCATAAATAATTTCAGTGCCAGGATGGCCTCGGATGGCATTTGCTTAGATCACAAATGTTGCCTATATGGGGCTCATAACCATTTAATTCCCTCCAAGGTGGATGTGCGTTTGTGTACCATAGTCTGGCTATAGTTTGTATGCGCCTGTGCATTATACTTACTATAGGACAAGAGCATTGGTTGAGGTATTAAGTCGTCCCAGGAGCACCCCCTCTAACTAGCCACCCTCTTCAAATACGCCTGTGCCAGAAAGAACCTACCACGGGAAAAGATGAGCCAGCAAACCTGCTCTACCTGGCCACCCTGGTAAGCATCTGGTCCTCCAGAAGATGGAAGGGCAACGGTGGAGAGAGCTGGCCAGCACAGAGATGCAGGAGGAATAGCCAGAGGGTATCCAGGGGGTGCAGCCGTCATGGGAGGTAACCTATGGGATTGATCCAAGCCCGTATCTCCCAGATACAGGGAGGACCAGGGGGGAGGAGGAGATGGTGGGAATTAGGGGATTGTTGGGTGTGTGCATTCAGAAAATGAGCTGAAATACGTGTTGGCGGGAATATTGTTAGGGTTTGAATCTAATAATGACACATGTTTGGTCAGGCAAGTTGATTCAAGGCTGATGCAACACTGCAGAAGGCTGATGCAATCTAGTTGATGCAATCTGAAACTGCTCTTACAGCATGAGTCAGCAGAATTGGAAGTGCTGAGTCACTGGTCACATGACTGCAATATCTCCAACTGATTGGTGTTTCACTAAGTGTGTATGAGATTATTGCAAAGTGTGGGTTACTGAGGAGGAGGAGTATTACTGTTTGATACTCTGAAGGACTGGACTGTATCTGTGGACTGACTTGTGGACTGTTTAACTGGATTACTGAGAGTGGAATAACCCTGCAACTGGATGTATGTATATGACTGATCTACTGCCTTGACCTTGGACTGTGTTACTTGACTTATCTTCTGCCTGTGCTTTGAACAATATAGTTATCTTGAACTATAAGCAGCTGTGTGTTTACTTTGTGCTGCTGCCCTCTCATCCTCTGCACAACTACTCTGCTTAGCCCTGCTAATCCTGCAGGGACTCACATTCCTAACAAATATAACTCTTTACCTGCCATGTGGATCATCTCATTTTCTTCTTTTTCCTATTTTGTTGCCATCTCAGTTTTGATGATTCCCTGTTGGGGGACCAGAGCAGCTACAGGGAGGAGGACTTACCCCCCAAATCCAGAGTAACCACATGAGCGCGTAAGAGACATTACGTGCACCCAAAGTTATTGCACCATCAAGTGAAAACCTATGGGAAATTCATATTGGTATCCAGAGTAAATTGTTCTTACACCGGAGCAAGGACTCCCTGTAGTTACTTTGGATTTTGCCCTTTGTTAGGCTCCCTTCCAAGGCACAGCCATGTTCTGAGTTAGCTGTCTGACATGCAAACAATTTTTAAAAATTCAGCATATTTTTTTCTGGTTGGTGGTGATTTGGTTTCTGCAGGGCGATAACTTGTGAATTCCTCATTCCCAGGTGCCAAGGAATGCAATACACAAGCCCTCATTCATACAAAGAGGGTTCTCCTGCCATAAGCACACATAGATGCACACATAGAAGATGTACACATAGAAGCTGAATCTGTGCTGGCTCAGTACGGGACTTGAAGAGAATAGGAATTTCATTTTGCTTTGGTGACTTCATTTTTATAAGGCTTACGGATGCAATCCTAAGCCCCAGTTAGGCTGGCACAAGTCCTGGCACAAGTCCCATACAGGCTTGGTGGTGTTGCAAAAGTGCCGTGAGGCATTTCTTGCCACTCCTGTTGCGGACATGCACCGGGATGCACCATCTCACCAAAATGGGTGAGTTGTGCAGGCCCAAATTAATTAAGATGGCACCCTAAGAAAAATATGGATGGCAAACATCCTGAAGGAATGCATGCAGGTTTGTCGGGAAAAAAGTCACTTTCAGAGACCGATGCTGCAGGACCAAGAACCCTCTCTAGAAGGCAGTGTCTTCATGTCTTGATGCCTCTGCAAGGGACACAGAGAAAACTAGGGCAAGAAGATAAATGGATCTGAAGGGTTTGGCAAGAAATGTGTTACAGCTGAACATCTTTCACATATGGGAATCATGAACTCAGTTTGGGCACACAGACTCAGTTCTATCCATGTGTGACATGCCTGTTGCAACACTCCTCACTGGGAAGCCAAAGCACGAGGTGAGAAGATGGAGGCAACCTCAATGTCCGTCCCTGTCGAGTTCTCATGGACGTTGTTTTCAAACCGAGGTACCAGAAGTGTTGTTGTGGGATAGCGTAGGCATTCTGGAAAACATAATTGACAGACATTCCCCTGCCCCATCTAAAAAGATAATACAGAAAGTAGCAGCTAAAAAACACTGTGACACCAAAACTATCAAACATCAGGATCAGGATCAGTCAAACATACATCAGGATTGGTCAAAATGAGGCCACAAAATCTTCTGAAACAGCTCCATTTAGCAGGAAGAGACAGAGATTCGCTTCTGTTGGGGGCTCCATAGCTTTAGAGTCACCTTTGAATGGTCCTTCTTCTTGTACCTGGTCAACTGTCCCACCTCCAGTGGTGGTGGGACCCGGAGAACAGAAGATCTAGGGAGACAAGTGGAAGGGGGTTTATCTCTGTGATGAGGGACTCGCAAAGGGTGGGGAGACAGTTGGCATTTAAGTAGCCCCTCCAGGCAGCATCATGTTGGCCAATTCACTGTATTGCAATGAGCTTGAATGGCTCCGTGCTTATGACATATCTATCTATCTATCTATCTATCTATCTATCTATCTATCTATCTATCTATCTATCTATCTATCTATCTATCTATCTATCTACCTACTTACCTACTTACTTACTTACTTACTTACTTACTTACTTACTTACTTACTTACTTGTCTGTCTGTCTAGAAATTTGAGCCCATTTATTCATTAACCTAAGTTCCATCTCTAATGTATTTCTCTGATATTTACATTTTTTCTGGCCCTCAACATTGTGCCAGATTATTTTTCTGAAATATTTGGAGACCCCTTCCTCATGGCTTTGGGGGAACTCTCCCAGTGGTGGACTCCAGCAGGTTCGCACCTACTCTACAGAACCAGAGAAATAGGACATCGAAAGTTTAGAAATAGCCATTGAAAAGTGGCTGCCAGGTGGGCATAAAACCGGTTGTTCATTTCTTTGAAGCCCATCCTTGGACTCTCCTCAATGCATTTTGTCTAAACTGCCCCGAAGAAGAAAGAGTGAGGCAGGTTTCTGACAGCGTACTTTGGATGCTCCACACCAACTAGTTGCAGATATTTTTGCATGTCAAAATTGGTTTTTTTGGGTTGGCCCAGCTTTCCAAATAGCTCAACATGCTTCCAGATCATGACTCAGTATGTCCTAGATTCCTTTTCCCAATATGAGAGGGATTGGGCAACCCATAATAAAGGCTGGATGGGTTTGGGCACCAGTCTTCTAACACTGCTTTTTTACATCAACATGTCCACTGCATTATTTCTGCACATGGAACCTGTGCCCGTTGAAGAGGATGCTGGCACATGGAGGAAACCACTATGGATGAGAGAACTTTCAATGGCAATTGTGGTGTCCTGGTGTCCATATTCCGGAGCCATCAGCTTCTGAACATCATTTGGCTGGGCACAAGCAAACAGAGGGAGCTGCTCCCTTCCTTCAGGTCCTTCTTAGAGGCACCTGTTTGGCCACTACGGGAACAGGATGCGATGGACCCCCCATCTGACCCTACAGGGATTGTCTTACATTGACCGAATTAAATGACAGCATAACTCATAGAATCATAGAATAGAATCATAGAATCATAGAGTTGGAAGGAACCCAGTAGGTCATCTAGTCCAACCCCCTGCCTGCAGCAGGAAATCCCCCTAGAGCATCCCCGACAGGTGCTCGTCGAACCTCTGCTTAAAGATCCCCAGTGAGGGAGAGTCCACCACCTCCCTTGGCATCTCTTCCACTGCCGAACCCCCCGAACCCTCAGGAATTTTTTCCGGATCTCCAACCGGAATCTCCTGTCTTGCAGTTTGTCCCCATTGGTTCTAGTTCTGCTTTCAGGAGCAGCTAAGAACAAATGAGCCCCTTCCTCCCTATGACAGCCCTTCAGGTATCTGAAGAGGGCAATCATGTCTCCCCTCAGCCTCCTCTTCTCCAGGCTGAACATCCCAAGTTCTCCCAACCTTTCCTGGTAGGGCTTCCCTTCCATCCCACTGATCATTCTTGTCGCTCTCCTCTGGACTTGCTCCAGTTTGGCTGCATTTTTCTTCAAGTGAGGAGCCCAGAACTGAACACAGGACTCAAGGTGAGTCTCACCAATGCAGAGTAAAGAGGAACTAGAACTTCTCCTGACTTGGAAGCTCCAGTCCTCTTAATGCAGCCTAAAATGGCATTTGCCTTCTTTGCAGACACATCACACTGCGGACTCATGTTCAGCTTGTGATCCACGGTGGCGACTCCAAGATCCCGCTCACATGTTGTGCTGCCAAGCCAAGTATCCCCCATTTTATACCTGTGTTTTTGGTTTTTATTTCCCAAGTGCAGAACCTTGCACTTCTCCCTGTTGAAATTCATTCTGTTGGTTCCAGCCCAGGATTCCAGTTTATCCAGATCCTCCTGGAGGTTTCTCCTTCTTCTGATGTGTTTGCTACTCCTCCCAGCTTGGTATCACCCGCAAATTTGATCAGGCTCCCCCGTATCCCTTCCTCCAAGTCACTGATGAAAATGTTAAAGAGAACCGGTCCCAAGACAGAGCCTTGGGGGACCCCACTAGAAACTGACCTCCAGGTTGACACAGAACCATTTACTAAAACCCTTTGAGTGCGGCCGTAGAGCCAGTTGCAGATCCACCTAACAATTGCCCTGTCTAGCCCATATTTTTCCAACTTCCCAATGAAGATGTCATGTGGGACTTTGTCAAATGCTTTGCTGAAGTCAAGATCAATGACATCCACAGCATTGCCATGTCCAGGAAGCTCGTAATCCCATCAAAGAAGGAGATCAGATTTGTCTGGCAAGATTTATTCTTGGTCAATCCATGCTGGGTTGTTTTGATCACCGAGTACTTGTCTAGATGTGCACAAATTGTATGTTTTATGATTTGCTCTAATATCTTGCCCGGGATTGAAGTCAAACTCACTCATAAAGCATTGAGTTTATCCCTACAATCCAGAGTAACTACGAGAAGACATTAAGACGCACTTTGGATTGCTCTAAGCATTTCCCATAGGATTCCCATAGGTGTCACCGTAACTACGTTGGTGTAAAAGGTCCCATAGTTACTCTGGATTGTAGCTATGTGAGGGGGTGAACGGATGGAAACTAGAGATCTAGTTTGCTTATCACGGAAAAGCCCATCCATACCAACTCTTTTGTAACAGGGCGTTTAGTTGATTAATTGTTCCGGTTAATCAGCCAGGACTCTGAGGTGTAGATGTTTGGATAGGATTAATCAGAGGAGGCATCACGGCAAATGCTGGGAGACATTTTTATGTCTCAATTTAATGTCTGTTTTAACATTGTTACATCGTTACATCGGAGGGAATTAGTGATGGATAGTAGTGATGGAAATGGAACGCTGCATTACATTTCAAGTCTTAATTTTAAGACCCCGTAGTCACGATGGCCATATATCCTCTTTACACAGGACGTGTCCTGCATTTTAGACTGGTGTCCTGGGGAAAAATATTTCATTGTTCTATTTTTCCTCGTGAGCAGGCAGCACAAAGCCTTCTTGTAATTAATACATTTTATGTAAAAAATAAATTATATGCAGTAGTTTAAGGATAAGTCATATACTTAAACAGTGTTGTGGAGAAGTCAGATGATGTCTTTCCTCCAGACCAGATCCGAGCTCTTTTAGCCTGGGCGCTCATGCATTCAACACATGCTTCACTCTTTCAACCTCTCTGCTAATCTAAAGGCTAAAAATTGTCTTCCCGGATGTCGACTGCATATGGCATGGTGATCACTGTTTTTGGCATTTCCAGTTGACTTTCTTCAGTAAATAACCATCATTTAAATCCTACATAATAAGATATTCATGGGCCACATATGCCTTTGTTCATTTTACTATAATTTGTTACATATTTTAAAGGTAAAAGTAAAAGGTGTCCCCCGCAAGTTATGCTGCTAGTCGTGGTTGGTATGGAGAGGTGCTCACTCCTGTTTCTAAGACGAAGAAGCAGCGTTGTCCAAAGACACTTCCATGGTCCTGTGGGTGGCATGACACATGGCATGTGTTGCAAAGGGGGTGTTGTAGTACGTTGTGATTAAACTCAGACAACCAAAGGTATCAGGTACAGGATCTTTTATTCGACACAGTGTTACGCCACCTTTTGGTCCCCTTCTCGGTATGATTCATAGAATCATAGAATCCCAGAGTTGGAAGGGACCTAGTAGGTCATCTAGTCCAACCCCTGCCTGTAGCAGGAAATCCTCCTGGAGCATCTCCGACAGGTGCTGGTCAAGCCAATGCTTGAAGATCTCCAGTGAGGGAATGTCCACCACCTCCCTCCCAATCTGTTCCACTGCCGAACTGCCCGAACCATCAGGAATTTTTTCCGGATATCCAACCGGAATCTCCTCTCTTGCAGTTTGTCCCCATTGGTTCTAGTTCTGCTTTCAGAAGCAGCTATGAACAAATGAGCCCCTTCCTCCCTATGACAGCCCTTCAGGGATCTGAAGAGGGCAATCATGTCTCCCCTCAGCCTCCTCTTCTCCAGGCTGAACATCCCAAGTTCCCCCAACCTTTCCTCGTAGGGCTTCTCTTCCATCCTGCTGACCCCCTTGCTGACCCTTTCTTGTTGACCCCCTCTCTTCTAGGATCGAGGTCATCTTTTGGCAAGTGTTTCTAGCTGAGAAAGTTTCCCAGGTTCTATCCCTGCCTTATGTTGCCACTGTTAGTTTGGACATTTAAACATTTGATTAGTTTGGTTATATTCTAGAGGGTCATGTCACGTTATGTTCTAGGAGGGTTGGCAGTGTTCCACAGGGTTGCATGTGGGGGTTGCACGAGGGTTTGTGTGTTGCACGGGGGGGGGGGGGGGGCGGTGTTCCAAGGAACAAGGAATGCTATTCTACTATGTGTTAATAAATATGTGTTTAGGCTTTTGCAAGTGATATTAATGTGGTTTTTGGTGGCCATTTTGCATTTGGAAGCTGAACAAGACTGGGTGACCACATGACCAGAAAAACCTGGATTTGTCCGGATTTTTAGCCTCCTGTCTGGGTGTCCTACATTTTGGCTTCATTTTGAAACTTCACGATAGTGCAAAGTACCCCATCATGCCATATGTCGTTGGATTCGTATTGAAGAGCAGAGTCCAATGCAAAAATCAGTTTGAAGATATCTCCTTCCTATCAAAAGTTATGGTCAAAAAACCAAAAAAGAAAAAGAAAAAAAATACATTTTTGGCAATTTTTTTAAGCGGGTAGGAATTTTGGCCTTGGATTAGGAATTTTGGCCCTTTGGTTCAGGAATTTTGGCCCTGGGGTTCAGGATTAATCTGGTCACCCTGGCAGTGAGCAACCTGTGTTCGAGCTGCACCTCTCCGGACTGCAAGTGGCGACTCACGCAATCCTGATGCGCAATGCTTCCTTCCCTCAGAAAGGGAAGGTCTGATGTTCTGATGTTCTCCTTGCCTGGTTCTGGTGGTCTGATGTTCTCCTTGCCTGACAGACTGTGGGCACAATCCAATTCAGGCCAGCACAACTCACCCATCGCTCATTCCCGTGGGGAGGCTGGCATATGTCTGTGCATTGGCTTAACACCCCCAGGAGTGGTGTTACAGCACTTTTGCAACACCCTGTGCCAGCCCCGGACTTGTGCCAGGAGATGGACGAGCCTAACCAGTGGTTAGGATTGTGCTATCATTTTCTTTGTATAGGATATGTGTGGTAGGAAAGGCCTTCATGAGCAATTTCCCTAAGGCCAGGCCAGGGTGAGGCCAGAGATGTCATGTGCGGGTCATGTGCATTCACGGTCAGGCAAAGAGCCGGAAGGCCTGGCTTCGTCCCTCACCTCACCGTGAACTCCTGGTTTGGCCTTCGGCTAGAAAGGGGATACAATTCACCACCTGGAAACCAAAAAGGCTTGCGAATAGGATTTCCCGCGAGGAGGCGCCGGCAGGATTCTCTTTCGGCCCACAGGCAGCCCAGAAAGCTGGCGAGGTGGCCACTTCACCCTGGTTGAGCTTGCCCGCAGGAAAACAGGCTGGAGTTGGCAGCCATGAAGGCTGCATTTTAATAGTTCCCTTGGCAAAGAGCTCCAAACATTTGGGGAGATGTTTTGGAAAAACACAGGGACTTTTTTAAAACAAAGTTTTCTTTTGAGAAAAAAAGTCATAAAAATGTATCTTTGATTTGCACGCTGTTTATATTTGCTTCATAAAATGTGCAGGGCCCTCAGAGAGCAATAGGGAGGAGGAGGAGGAGGAGGAGGAGGAGGTTTTTCTCATCGCTCCTCCACCCCACATTAACAGCATCTTCCCACTCAAAAGGTGTACCTAATTAGTATTTTCTGGTTTTCTTGTCAAACAGGAAAGTGAAACCTACAGCCACTGAACATACAAGTTGACCATTTCTGCAAAGCGGTCCCTGAAGAAACTTTTCCTGTCCCCAAATGGAGGGTCCAAACCAGGTACGGAGCAGTGAGGAGATGCTTGGAAAAGGGTTTAACAGTGGTGCCTCACATAAAGAACTTAATTCGTTCTGGAGGCCTGCTCTTTAAGTGAAACACTCTTTAAGTGAAGCAGATTTCCCATAGGAAACAATGGAAACTCAGGAGATTGGTTCCACAACCCCCAAAATATTCATGTAAAAATATTAACTGGATGTAAAAATGATGACAGAACATTGGGATTGAATTCAAAACATGCATTCAGTGTGCATGATCCTATGAAGTCTACTTAGGCTGCAATCCTAAAGACACTTTCCTGGGAGTAAGACCCATTTAACACAATGGGGCTTAGTTCTGGGTAGACATGGTTAGGAGGCTGCAATCAAAGACACTTTCCTGGGAGTAAACCCCATTGAACACAATGGGGCTTACATCTGAGTAGACATGGTTAGGAGGCTGCAATCAAAGACACTTTCCTGGGAGGCTTACTGGAGGTTCAAGGTGACCGGTGGGGGCACTTGGGGGCAGTTAGGGGCAACTGCCTCTGGCACCCCCCAGGCAACTGCCCCCAAGTTGGGGGCAGTTAGAGGCAGCAGCGCCGGCCGGCAGCCCTTTGAAAGAGCCTCCATGTGGAGCATCACTACTGCATAGCACATGTGCCCATAGCACTCTTGCTTTTTAAGTGAAGCAGAACTTGTTATGTGAAGCAAGATTTCTTGGAAATTTATACTTGTTATGTGAAACGCTTGTTATGTGAGGCGCTTGTTATTAGAGGAACCACTGTATTTGTTTCCAGGTCTTTCTCACCCCTTCCCATTCCTCTCTTTTCCTCCTAAAAGACAGAGCCTCGCTAGTGCCAAATGATTCACGTGTGGCCATTTCCAAGAAATAGTTTTTTCCCCCTTTTTTGTGTTGTTTTGTGCTCTCCTCGCAAGAAAAGCAAGAAAAACTCCTGCATGACTGTGTTCATTTTCCTCTGGGAAACTCTTTAAAAATCCAAAGGGGAGGATAGAAAAATGTTGGAAACATGTAGGCCACCAACAACACCATTAAAGAAAACACAGAACTGGGTGCCGGAAGCTTGTCAAGAGATTCCTTTCAGGCCGTTCCAAATGTTCGGGATTAGAAATATTCCCCCAAACCCCTCACAACAGGAATCTGACCATCCAAACACTTGGTGGGTTTTTTGTCTTGCATTTTTTTCTGTTGGAAATCAGATTTTGTCTGTTTTTTTTAAACTGGAATTTTTTTTCCCCTCGGAGTATTTTTAACTGCTTTTTATAATAAAAAAAACACACATAGTGTGTCATAAATGGTTGCAGTTCTAGAAATATTCTAGAAATATTTCCAGTTCTAGAAATGCCAAAAAGTGCTTATAGATTTTACCCACCCAATGGTGGGATTCAAATAAATTAATAACAGGTTCTATGTCCTAATCCTAAATTAACGACAGGCGCAATCCAGAGTAACCACAGGGTGTCCTTGCTCCGGTGTAAGAACAATTTACCCTGGATTGCAATATGAATTTCCCATAGGTTTTCACTAGGTGGTGCAGTAACTTCGGGTACACATAATGTCTCTTACGTGCTCCCGTAGTTACTCTGGATTGTAGGGTATGTCCCATTAGTAACCTGTTCTCAGAACCAGGCGCTCATTAGGAAATGGTTCTATAGAACCTATGAGAACCCTCTGAAGCCCACCACTGCACCACCCCTTCACCCCCTTTGGGCCAGCCTATTTAGAACTAGACTAGCCTAATGCCAGTTAGGCCAACCAAGTTGTACCAGAAAAGGCCTGGGCTGGTCCAAGACAGCCCTAAGTCCACCTGGGCTGGTGAAAGACAGATGGACTTGCGCCGGATTAGCAGTGCTAGGCAGCACATCAGGGGCACGCCAGGGGCACATTGGGCATGGCCTAGAATGGCACAGTTAGGCTGTATCCAGATCCCATCTCCAGGGCAGACATGCCCCCTCTGATATAGGCCACCTTGGAAGTAGGCACAAATCTGAGTCAAGATCAAGTTGAGAGCAAGCCCTCCTCAGGTGCCATTGACTTGGTACTCATCAACTTGGTCCAGCTTGGTCCTTGGTTGACTTGGTCCTACAAGCCAACTAGCCCTGTGGATTTTTCACTAGGAGAGCTCTTAAAGGTATTTTAGGATCTGGGTGCAGAATCTCACCAAGGCAGCTGGAAGACCCCGAATGCCCTGCAGAAGTTTGCAAAAGAGATGCAGGAGACCTTTCTTTTCTTTCTCCCAATTAAGGGGCTCATTTGCCTCTAATAAGGTCTTATTGACTTGCAGGCCTCCATTGATTTGAAAGCGGCCGCCACAAATGTTTAATAAATTGCCTCCGAGCTATATCTGCTCACAGGTTATAAAGAGCAGCCTGCGCAAGCAAACATTCCTTAATTATGTTCCTCTTAATACACCCAAGTCCATAATGAATTTTTGAGGCATTTAATTACCCATTTGACAAGATAATTGAGGGGTAGTTAATGATGGACCTGCAGATCGAAAAAGATGGAGTCCAAGGGAGGGGAGGCACGAAGAGAAGCAGGAGAACAAATGAACCACTGGAAGACAGAGACTGTTGTTGATCAAAGGTTTCCCTGTCCTCCATGCGCATGCGCAGAAACCGCATTCCTTCAGCCCTACTCTTCCTGGGCAAAATTTCCACCAGGGCACCTGCAGGGTTTCCCTTTAATGACTTTTCAGGGCCAGGTCATAGCTTTTGGATTTCAGGTCAGCATAAAGAGCATAGTGCTTCTGAGCATGCACAGTGCTCACCCACTTCCGTGTCATCACCTCATTGTTTCCAGTGGTGCTTCCTTTTAATGGGCTTCGGATTCACTGAGCATTGAGAACAAATAATGGAGAGTACAAACTCTGATGGAGGTGGAGAGCAAGGAAAGAAGGGCTGCTACCTGCAGAGCGAAGCTCCATCCTATGCTTGTTTTATTGTTCCTGACCTAGAGTAGTGATGGCAAAGCTTTTAGAGACCGAGTGCCCAAGCAGAGCTGACTGAGCACACCCATGCCCAGTACGCATGCCCAGAATTCTGGACATGTGCACTGGACTCAGGGCGCTCCTGGCTCAATGTGCATGCCTGGCATTCCACGCATGCACACTGGGCACCAGAGCTGTCAGTCACCTCTGCTCTGAAAAAGAGCAGGCTGCTCCTTTTTGGTGCAGAGCCAATTGAGCATAATGGTGCCCATTGCACATGCCCAGTACTCCGGGCAGGCGCACTGTGCTTAGGGTGCTCTTGGCCCATTGTGCATGCCCAGAATTCTGGGCATGCGCACTCATCTCGGAGTGTTATGGACACTAGAGTAGTGTCAGACTCCCATGGTGCATCAGATGCTCGGCTGCTGGGGTGACTTGGCTCATGTGCCGCCCCAGAGGACTGAGTGCCCTCTGCAGATCACCATAGGTTCATTACCACTGACCTAGAGCGAATTTAGCATTGAAAAGTCATTAGCCGTCATCCTTCACCCCCCACAAGTTATATTTTTTCTCCTGAGCAATTATTGTTTGCAAGCTGTTATTGATAATGTTGACAATGTTCTGTGTCGGGGAATATGCAGCACTTTTCTGTAACCAGCAGAGGGAACCCTGGGAGGGAGACTGAGGAAACAGAAGCCAACACAAATACAATTTGAACCCTTCACAGCAGGCGACGGGAGACGTAAAGTGCACTTGGAGAGATCCCAAGCCTGCCTGTCTTTCTTTGCAAACCATGCTACTGGCTACGACAAAATGAAACCAGATCTTGGGCAACAGCAGGGCCAAGGGAATGCCTGGACCCTCCATGCAAGGGACGTTGGAACAGCAGAGCCTGGCTGCAGGATTACATCAAGGGTGCATCTAAGCCCAGCATCCTGTTTTAGTCCATCATTTTGGGATACCTTCAAGCAGGTCAGGAATGTGGCCCTCTGTGGTTGCTTCCCTGACATTGGTCCTCAGAAGCATCTGACTTCTAACTATGGCATCTGCTTTCCTCCAGGAATGGGCCTGGTCCTCCTTTCATGTCCTCCAACTCAGCAGCCTCTGCTGCTCCTGCTGGCAGCGCATTGCATCTGTCCAGCACGATACCTCTCGGCAATCCTGCATCCACCACTCCATGTCAGTTTCAGGAATCCACATCACTGGGCAGCTGCTGAGAGCAAGCCCTTTTGGGTGCTGGTGAAGTGAGCCCCTTGGGGACCATCCACCACCCAATCTATTTGTGATGGTTTGCTGAGGCAGGTGTCTCTGCTCAGGGCTGGCCTTTGGAGCTGTGGGACTCAAATGGAAAATTTATGCGGGGCTCTAGTTTTGTGGGGTCTCATCCTAGGTCCCAGGCATAGGGTGCATCCGTCTCTTTTTCACTGGTTGCCAATTCCTTGTCTTTGCCTTGACTTTCCCCCATTCTCTTTTCCCACCTTGGGTTTTTCTCCTCCTCGCCTTTGCCCACATACCCCATCTTCCTTCTCCAAGCACTTTGTTGCCCCCGTCTTTCCTTCGTCTTCCCCTCTGTAACCCTCCCTTGTCTATTCCAGTTGAATCCCCCACCACTCTGCCCCCTCCCCCCAATATCATCATTTGCTGGAGGGCTGAAGGTATTGCTCTTGGCTCCAATTCAGTTTGAAGGCAGCCACTCCTTCCTTGGAGTCAGGTGGAAAGTGCAGGAGCCACTGAAACCCACTTGACCCCAAGACTGAAATGGAAGAAGATAGGCAGCCTTCCTCCCCAGGAATGAGGCTTGGGATTGCACCCCCAAACCAGGACCCTCAACCCATTGGCTCTCCCAGAAGTCTATTAGTACAATCTAGGACATAACAACATGGTGTTGTTTGTAATAATGATGTTTTTGATTGATGTTTTCTTTATGTGAGCTGCCTTGGGTCTTATTAATAAGGTGGGATATAAACAAAGTTATAATAATAATATCATAATAATGAAATTAAAGCTAAAAACACTATATCTATATATCTATATAACTATTGATTGATTGATCGATATAGATACCTTTCATGCGGTGAATTTAAACACTATATTACTTATTAAATTTAAAACTATTACATAGAATGTATTATAATTACCTTAATATATTTCATTTCAAATGTATACATTGGTATGGATTATGTGTGGTGAAAGGACTGAGGGTTGATATGTGATTGAAATATAAACTATTTATTTATTGTATATTTAGTCTGTATCATGGCAGTGCATCTGAATCTCACTATATATTTTTTGTACAATGACAAAGATCTATCTATCTATCTATCTATCTATCTATCTATCTATCTATCTATCTATCTATCTATCTATCTATCTATCTATCTATCTATCTATCTGTCTGTCTGTCTGTCTGTCTGTCTGATTTATTAATTCCAAGAAATTCCAGACCAGGAGAAGGAGGACATTGAAGTTTTTTCTCTAGAACAAAAGAGGATGTGTCCTGGAAAAAGAGGACACCTGGTCACACTATGGTGTGCATTCTGAGTGGTGTAGCCAGAGGGGAGCATAGGAGTCAGACTTGGAAGGAGGGATGCAAGTCCTGGGAGCCATCCCAGGAGGGGAGAGCAAAAGGGAGACTCCTCCACCTCCTCTTCCTCCTCTTCCTCTTGCTGCTGCTGCTGCTGCCTGGATGACCCAGTTAAAGTCTCTGGCTCAGCCTCTGCTCTGCAGCCGTCCAGCCCCTGTGCCTGCCAAGGACATTCCGTTCCTGGAGAGTGGCCAGGAGGCTCCGGCCTGGGAGGCTGCAGGGAAGTGGTGGCGTAGCTAGAGGGGTGTGCAAGGGGGTCCCACCCAGGGTGACCACATAGAATGGAGGACAGAGTGCCTCTACCATTAAGCATTGCACAGAAGAGGGAATTTGGGCAGCTGCTGCTTTTTAAACCCATCTATGATGGGCTAAACAAATTAACTCTGTAATCCATTCTACAGTATATGTATACTACATATGTATACTACATTCTACAGTATATGTAATCCTACCAAAACTGATTGCTGCACCCCCCCTCTCGCAATGCCACCACCTGGGTGCCAAGGGCTGGGTGGGCACCAAGACAGGGAGACCAGATGGCACCACCATAAGATAGGAAAAGGACTGGGTGACCACATGCCATATCCAAAAAAGGGGACAAAGACCCCCGCCCCCAAATGTAGGACACCTAATAAAAATATAGAACAGGACAAAATAAAAGCTGAAAACACTCATATGTATTGCTTTCAGGTGCTTAACATCATTAAATTTAAAACTATTACATATGATTTATTAATTACAAGAAGATTCAACGCTGCCTACTTACAAGAAAAAGGAGGACAATGAAGTTTTTCAGGACACAAGGCTAAAATCCAGGACATGTCCTGAAAACAAGGGGATAGATGGTCACCCTGGGCAAGGACCCTCCCAAAAATGTAGGACATCCAAGAAAAATGTAGGGCTTGGTAAAATAAAAGCTCATAATACTCATAGATATGGCTATCAGAGGGTATATATATTAAACTCCATACTGCTTATTATTAAATTTAAACTGAATATACTTGCTGTTGCAGGAATAAAATTTTCAGGAATATTAGAAGGCACCTTTGGGCACTCTGGGCACTGGACATTAGTGGTACTGGCACTGCTACAGGTGGTGACCACTGGTACAGGTTGGCACTGGTAGGCGGTGGGCATTACTGGGCATCAACAGACACTGGAAGGTACCAGGGGGTAGCAGCACTGATGGGCTGTGGGCACTGGCAGGTACAAATGGGCTGCAGGCACCACCAGTCACCACTGCATAGCAGGCACTACTGGGCACAAGCAGGCAGTGGGCACCACAACACACCAGCCATCACTGGGTTGCAGGCACCACCAGGCACCGGGTGGGTTCCAGCTCCATTGGGCAATAGGTACCACAGGCACCACTGGGCAGTGTGCACCACTGGGCACCACTGGTCAGTGAGCATCACTGGGCAGTGGGTACCACCACACAATGGAACCATGGGGCATCACCCAGCATTGGGCACCACCTGACACTAAATTGGTTCTTACTTGGTCCTTACATCACACAAGGAATAAGCTCCCCAAATGTCATGCTTCTAGGCTCAGGGGTTGGGCTGGGTGTTGATCAGTGAATCTTCAACGTTAAGTATAGGGACAAAAACACATTGGACCGCTTTTCACCCCCTTCCAGTTTGAATCTCTCAAACATGGTTCTTAGGGGATGCCTCCATCATGGAAGGAACACCCTGCCAAATTTCACACTTGCTCAACATCACAAATGGGAGCATCACATTCTCACTGAAGCCATAAAAGAAGGGTTGGCACCCACCTGGCACAAGCACCTCCTATATAATAAGATGCCATTTACTTGGTTCAAGGATGAACTTAGGATGCCTTTGCCAGCTGCTGGCAACTTTCCACCCCAAAGGACTCATAAACAGGGACTGCACTTGGGAGTTGAGCATTTGGACCTGCCAGTTTTCACAGGCCCACCCTTAATGGATTGCATGGTGCCAGTGGCGTAGCTAGAGGGGGTGGAGCAGTTGGTCTTGGAGGGAGGCATGCAAGGGGTTCCTGTCCTTCGCAGCCATTCCAGGCAGGGGGAGCCAATCAGAGCTGTACAGGCTTGTGCAGACAACCCAGGCTCTTTGCTGCCTCCCAGGCCTGGGACTCCCTCCCGGAATATTCTGCAGGGCGGCTTTCAAATTGCTCCATTAGCATCTCTGCTGCAAAGGCTTCCCCGAAACGCCTCCTCCTCCTCTTCCTCCACCAGCTGGAGTGAATCCAGAGTCTGTTCCCTGCACCTGCTCCTTTTCAACCTTTGCTGCTCTGGCTGCTCTGCTTCCTCTGCCTTTTGCCCTCAAACCGGTGACATTATAGGTTGTTTTCTCCTTGGTCTAGGAACCCATGCCAGTCTTGGTGCTCCCCCCACACATTTATGATCCCCTCTTTACCCCACCTAGCTCTCTGCTCATATAGGATGTGGCTGGAACATACAAAGGGTATGCACAGGTGTCACTTGTTATCCACCGGGTTCCATTACAGAAATTCCAGTGGATTAAAAAAATCAGTGTATATCAAAAACAGAAGAAAAATAGACTTAAGGACCATTTCCAGGTTTCTTGATCCTAATGGAATAAAGTTGTGCCTTAATATCTGTAGGGGCTTGATTCTGGGACTCCTTGCTTATGCTGAAAATGTGATAAGTAACAGCAGTTTTTTTAAAAAAAATTAAAAGTGCATCCTTTTGCAATTGTTTTGAAAACAGCTTTTCTTACTGTTGTAGAGAAGGAAGTCAGCAATTAGAAATGCAAACCCCCCTACCCTTTTCTGGCTCAGTTGAAGAATGGAATGATTGACTCTACAATGGTAGAAAAGCAGTTTTTTAAACTGTGATTTGCAGTGGCCTTTCATGTTGAGTCAGATCCATGTATAAAAGGCGAATAACACGGTTGGACCTCTGTGTGGTCTGAGAAATTCTTACAACAGCACTGCAGAGTAGGCCAGTATCATCATCCACTATTGCAGTTGGGGCTGAGGTTAAGTTAGAAGGCCAGGCACACTTTTGGTCCCTGTTGTCAGTCAGTCAGTCAGTCAGTCAACCGACCAACCGATTGACCGATCGATCGATCGATCGATCAATCAATCAATCAATCAATCAATCAATCAATCAATCAATCAATGGTATTTATATACTGCTTTTCATCAAACTTCACAAATTCTGTTGTGCAGAAAGAAGCAGGCAACTCTTTCTTCTGGTGACTCATTCATGCCCGACTGGGAAGCGGGGACGCATGAGCGCCCAGGCCCAGCTTGCTGCCAGAGGATCCGCCACCCTCAAGGAGGAAGGAGGTGGGCAGAAAGTTGCACCAACAGCTTGGCAGCCTGGAAGCCATCGCCAGCCCCGCATTAACACACAGTCTGTGTTTTCCCTTTGCTAATTGACAGCACAAAGCTCATCAACATTTAAATACAAGCCTCGGCCATGCCAGCCAACAGGAGGGGGGGCGAGTGCACCAAGGCTGCCTGCCCAGCCCTCCTTGCCAAGGATTCTCAAAGAGAGGGTTTCTCGAGGAACAGGAGCCAAGGAAGGAAGGAGCAGAGGCCTGACCTGGGGGGCTCCCCTCCCCAACACCTCCTGCTTCTGATATGCAGCAACATGGGGAGAGCAGCCACTCCTCTGATCTCACACCTCCCAGTGGCTCTCTGCTGGTGTTTTGGGGGGCTTTCTTGGGAACTGGAAGCTATCATTGGCATTTAGTTGGCCGTTTAAAGTGCTTTCTGAACTCTTTGAAAAGCAGTCTATAAATACGGTTCTCTCTCTCTCTCTCTCTCTCTCTCTCTCTCTCTCTCTCTCTCTCTCTCTCCAGGCTGGCAGTCCAGACAGGAATGAGTGAGCCAGTGGTGTAGCAAGAAGAGGGCAAAGAAGTCTGTCTTGGAGTCAATCTGTACGGCTCCATTTTACTCTTTTTCTTTCTTTCTTTCTTTCTTTCTTTCTTTCTTTCTTTCTTTCTTTCTTTCTTTCTTTCTTTCTTTCTTTCAACTGTCTGCTTGGGAAGGGGCCAGGAAGGAAATTCAGGAGCTGGCATTTCCTTGTCCAGATTGTTGTGTCGATCCGATCCTGCCATTCTAACCATTACCAGCACCAGTCAAGATAAGTTCTTGCACACTCCCCAGCTTCAGAACGAAGGCTGCAATCCTAAAGACACTTTCCTGGGAGAAAAATCCATTGAACACAATGGGGCTTACTTTTGAGTAGATATGGTTAAGATTGCGCTCTTTGTCTGAGAAGCCCCCACTCTTCCCGGCACCAGTTAAGGACGCAGGCTCCCACGCTTGTGTTTATGTGCCTGGAGATGTGCAGGTCTGTACTTGGAGGCAGGCTGGGGACATCCACCCTCCTGAATGTGCCACTGTCTGTACAGTCCCTGACGGCACTGAGCCTGCTACAGTTGCTGGACTCACAACGCAGGATCCCAGCCTGCTGGTGGTTGTTGACTTGCTGTAATGTAAGCCCTCCAACTCGGCATTTCATCACCCACTAAACCCTTTATTGCTCTGATTGACTTACTTACCGCAAATGTTGCCCATTCATTAACCACCGAGATAGCAGCACCTGCATTTCTCTAAAGGCACTGCTAGAAATGCAGGCGTGCAGGCAGGTGGGGGAATGTCCCAGGGCGGCTTCGGGGGGAGTCTTCCTTCTGGAGTTTTGTTCAAAGCAAAGCCCAAATTTGGTAGCCAGAAAAAGAAATCCGGCAGTTGTGTGACACAGGATGGTAGAGAAGGCCGTACTCTGTGAAGTCATATACAAACATATAGGCGCACGCACACGCACACACACACACAAATCCCAAGGTTCAGCAAAGGGAAAACAATACTAAATCTTATTTAAATGTATACATATGTTAGCTCCAAGTGCTCTCCAGATAATCCAAGCCGCCTTGGGTGCCATTTGGGGAGAAAGGTGGAATACAGATCTAATACATACATGTGTCCCCCACTTTCTGACGGTTCATTTTCTTGTGGTTCTGCTTGTTCGGCCCCTTCCAGTCTACCAGGACTCATCCACTCAACACATGCTCAATTCTTTCAACCTTTCTTTGCTGGTCTAAAGGCTAAAATGGTCTTCCCTGATGTTGATTTGCAGATTTTTGGCCTCTCCTAATGCCTTGCTTCAGTAAATATCTGCCATTCAAATACATAAGATATTCACTGCCCAAAACGTGCCTTTGTTCATTTTACTGTAATTTGTTATGTATTTTGGCTGTGTGATAATAAATATGTGCGATTTAGGCTGCAATCCTAAAGACACTTTCCTGGGAGTAAGCCCCATTGAACACAATGGGGCTTATTTTGAGTAGACATGGTTAGGATTGTGCTGATCGCCCTCTCACTCGGCTAATATAGCACTGAATATTAAAAATGTTGCTATGTTGGAATATCTCACTTTGTACTAATATAGTTCACTTCCAATAGTTGTTTTGAAAAAAAATTTTTACTACATAACTACGGGACCAACACATACGTGTCTAGTTTACAACTAGGGTGTAAAAATTTTCCATTACTGCATACAGGAAAATAAATCCATGCAGGGGACAGCAGGGAACTGTCCAGCAATTGCCCAGGACTTCAATTGCCCCAGCCGATTGCTCTGCTGCCCTTGGTTCGGCTTGTGCACATTTGTGTACGGATGTTCTCAGCCAGATACTAAGGCCCTGGAGCTCAGTAGCTGCAACCTGCTGCCTCAGGGATCATCCAGAGGACATTGTCTTATTTGGGAAAAATCCCCAGGTTTGCTGGAGCCAGATAAATTGCAGGAGGTTCATTTGAAGGTCCCTGCATGAATTTTTTTTACAGAGGGGCCTATTTGAGCCATTCAAACTGTGTTCACAAAATAGCCAAGGCAATCCTGCCATCTGCGGGCTCTTCTGATGAAGCACATGGGCCTTTTTAATACCAGGAACTTTAAAGTGAATGGAAATTTTGTTCCTAGCTTTTTATATGAATTTTTATACCTTCTTACACAAACGTGTCTTCGCAGGCTGAGAGGGTTAGACTTTTGAAAGTGACATTTACTGCCTTTTTGGTGCCCATTTTGCAGTTGCAAGATGAAATAGACTGGGTTCCACTTTTCAACAGTTTTCACTTTCAGATGGTGCTCCTGTATATAACCTGTCAAATAAGTGTGGGGGGGGGGGGGTTGCCTGTAAATAAATAAATAAATAAATAAATAAATAAATAAATAAATAAATAAATAAACTGAAGAGTCACTAACTGACTCTGATGTCCACAAAACTGGGACAGGACAGGACCTTCTGTCCCATTTGCCATTACGTGAACACAATCCCCCCAAATTGGGACTGTCCTTGTTTTTGGGACATACAGCAACCCCACATATACTTAACATTGACGACTGATAACAAACAGCCCCAAACCCTGTACCTGCCTGGTACAGGTGCCCACTGTTGAGGGAGAATGGTGCATGGGGGGGGGGCGGTGTTGCATGGGGTGGATGTTGCACCGGGGGTGTTGCATGAGGGTGTTGCATGAGATGAGGTATTGCATGGGATGCAACATGCATGGAGGTGTTGCACAGGGGAATGCTGCTGGGGGCTGGCGTTTAAGGCTGTGCTCAGGCACACAAATATTTTGTACTCCAGCAACACACGCATGTTTTGTTAGTAAGTAAGTAAGTAAATAAATAAATAACTGAAAAGTCACTGACTGACTCACTGACTCTTCAATGCTCAGCCAAAACTGCCAGGCCTAGAAGCATGAAATTTGGGGAGTGTGTTCTTTCTGTGATAGAGGCACCCACTAAGAACATTTTTTTTCAGCTGGAAGGGTGTGAAAAGGGGCACAATGTGTTTTCCTCCCTGTACTTTACATTGAAGAGTCCTGACCAAACCCCGAACTTAGAAGGATGAAATTTGGGGAGGGTATTCCTTTCATGATGTCAGCACCCAGTAAGAACCAATTTCTAGAAATTTAACCCCAAAGGGAATGAATGAGGTTGTGATGCATTTTTGTCCTATACTTAGGGTTGCCATAATTTTCTTCCACAAAATCGGGACAGGACTCTTTGTCCCATTTGCCAGTATATGAACAGAATCCCCCCAAATCAGGATTGTCCCTGTTTTTTGGCACATACAGCAACCCAACCTATGCTTAACATTGAATACTGATAAAACCTGGCACCAAATCCTGGGTGCCCACGGTCGAGGGAGGATGGTGCATGGGGGGTGTTGCATGAGAGGATGTTGCAGAAGGGGTGTGGCATGGGGTGTGTGTGTGTTGCATGGGGGTGTTGCATAGGGGAATGCTGTGTGAGGGGGTTTAAGGGAGAGCCCAGGCACACAAATATTTTTGAAATTGTACTCCTGCAATGTGGGTACGTTTTGCAAGTAAATGAATGAATGAATGAGTGAGTGAGTGAATGAATGAATGAACGAATGAATGAAAAACCAGTCCAGCCTTCATGATAGTCTGTAGTGGAAGACCTTCTATGGTCACAATTCCAGATCAGAGAGTTGGTGTCCACAGATTAGGGCTTTCGAGGGCATACTCTCCTCAAGACCAATGATCTTGTGTCGGACAAGATTGAGCCTATTCAGTGGTCTCAACACTGCCCTCAAGGGCTGTTTCTTTATTTTCCACTTTAGGAATCCAGCAGAACAGCATTTTCTTAAAAACACATCAAGTCAAAGATTAAATAATTTGGACCAAATGACATTCTGAATTGGATCAAGTGATGCTCTCTCAGTTGATTGCCAGCAATGGGCAATGTGCAAAGGGGACACGGGGATAAGGCCGTGATCCTTTGTAGGCACAGATCTACTCTGCTGTCACCAAATGTGGCTCCCATTCAATAAATCAGTCACAGGCAGGAACAAAAACTAGACCAAGAACTAAACACAGGAGCCAGAACATGAAAATGTAGAAAGAGTTTATTGCTGAGACTTTCTCCAAACATCTGAGATTCTCCTGCTGAAGAAGGTCAAGAAGGTGCATGTTTGTCTCTTACAAAAAGAAAATTGAGAAAATGCAGCTTGATACACATTATGATGCAGCATATAATGGATTATAAACTGAACAGTGGAGCCAAAGGAATAAAAAGATATAAATGTAGACAGTAATTGTATAAATGGAGGTATAAAACAAAAGAACGTACAGAAAATAACGTGATCATGAGACTTTGCAGCCGCGTACACGATAAGGCACCTTAATACCAGTGAAATATAAAATATATGTTAGTGAAGCAGAATTTTCTGATTCAAGAGTGATAAATAGCAGAAAAAATAATAGATTTATTTAAAGTTTTTCTTTATAAATATATTGGAATGGCTCTCAGTTGTAGGGGCAGGTGAAAGTGGGTCAAGCCATTCCTCCGACCTTCTTTCTAGGCGCAGACATCATAAACCAGCACATTCTGGACTATTCATTCAAGGACATGTGGTCTTTACACCTTTGATCCCCAGGGGATGCTGTCCCCACTAACGCAATTGCTTATGAACTGCAGAAGAGCCAGCGTTCTGGATTGGAGACACAGGGTGAAATCCTAACCAATTTTGGGAGGCACAACTCACCCACTCCCCATGCCAGTGCTGGTGCGGGGAGGCTGGAGCATGTCTGTGCACTGGCCTGATCTCCCCAGTAGTGGAGCAGAGGCGCCTTATAGGACTTTTGCAACACCCTCAAGTCAGAACAGGACTTGAACCGGGACTTACGGTGACCTAACTGGGCATTAGGACTGCAGCCTCACAACACAATCCTAACCTCTGTTTAAGCTGGCATAAGTTAGGGGGTGTCCCAAAAGTGCCGTAAAACACTTCTGCATCACTCCCTTTGGAACAGGACAGTGGATGGAAATGTACTGGCCTTCCACATCATTGCAGGAACCAAAAAATGGGTCCGTTGAGTTGGCCTAAATTGGTTAGGATTGCGTCCTGGGCATCAGTTAGAGCTGTTGTGCCTCCCTTGAATAGTGGGTGAGCCCTAGAACAATCCCAAAGCTCTCCTATAGCAGCAGGGGAAGGTTGGGGGTGGTGGTGGTAGTGCTAGGGCATATGAATGTTTTTTGTAGACAAACAATATATAAAATACCTATTTTAATAATGCCTTCTGTAATAGCCAGAGGGTTCTGCCCGCTGGTCCTACCACTAGCATCTGCTTCACCCAACCAGTACCCTCCCATTCATTAAACACTGCTTTGCCCCAGGCTTGTCTTGCTGAGCCCCAAGGGCTGGCACTGGTGTGTGACATGTTGCACCAGCTGGTATAGTTCAGGGAAATGCTCTGTGCCAAGGCAAACTGCTTCAAGGGAGGGTAGTTGGGCCCAGCTTGCCAAAGCATAACTGGGTTTAAGTCAACAGACGAACCTCTGTGAAGGAGCTGCTGAGCCACAAGGCACAGACTTTGGGCACAGTGGTCTTGTGCTGCAGCTGTGCACTGAGCACCAGCACAGTGGCGCTCGGGACAAAAGTGTGGGACAAGACTGGGGACAAGAGTCTTGACAGATTGTGACCCATGGGTCAGATCCGACTCTATTCCTCGGCCTCAAAAGTTCTTGAATGAGTTGGCCTCATGGGAAAGGATCCTTGGTGGGACTGAACCTTTAGACTAGGAAGCCAAAGGATCCCACCATGCTGGCAGGCATGGATCGCCCATGCTCACATTGTTTGCTGATGGTGCCTGCAAAGAGGTCAGAAAAGGCAGCCAGGAAACAGGTTCCTGGGGACACTAACCAGGCTGAAGAAGGGTTTACAAGGGGTATGGTCTCACAGGTGCATGGGATCCTTCGCACTCCTAACCGAAAGGTACTACACAAAATGTCCAAGGAACATGGGACCTTTGGGTAGTGGCACTGACAGGTCTAGTTCCACAAGATGGTTGCTATTTTCTATGGCAAATAATGTGATCAATGTGCTAGAATTTGTCCTGCCGGTCTGATAGCATCAGTCTTCATGACTACTCAGAAGTAAATCCCACGGTGTCCACTGGGACTTCCTCCCAGGAATGTGTGTACACTGTACAGGATTGTAGCTTGTGGCTCTCTAGGGACATTTTGTCTGCACATGGCACAAAGTGGGCAGGCCAGAGTCCCACTTGGGAATGGGGTTGAAGGTTAAAGAATCCCATCTTCACCAAGACCACCACATGGCACCACCACATGGCACCATCACACAGCATGCAAACAAGGACTTTCAGAACACAGCCAACACTTTTACCCTCTTTGGTACATCAAGTTTCACACAAACAAACCATTTAGCAGGAAAAATTGGGACAATCCAATAATAATATACTTTGCAACAGCAAAAAAGGAAGGCAGGAATCAGACCTGCCAGGATCTGGCATGGAGTTAAGAAAGAGTCACACAACCCAGTTTCCATCAGCGGAAGCTCTTATCACCCCGGTGGCTGAACACCCACGTTAGGTTGGCAGCCGTGGTTCATAAGTCCATTTTAAAGCGCAAGCGCCCCCCCCAAACGACACCGAGCCAGACCAGAACAGCAGCAAAGATGCTTTTTAGAGAAGCAACATCCCAAACATTGCTTCGTTGGAAAGTTTTCTGCTCCTGCTGTTTTTACTTTGAAACTGATTATACTTCATTCAAAGATCAAAGCTCGTTCCCTTGTCCCAAACTCTTGGAATGGGTCGCAATAGGTTTCAAACATATAACATGTAAAAGAGAATACAAACTATCCCAAGTCAACATAAAAAGAATAGTTAGAACACTAGCCTAAGTGTGTTTACTCAGAAGTATTTCCGCTGTCTTGAATAGGACTTATTTGTGGCTTTAGTGTTTCCTGCGCTATGTACGTAATGCCCACTTCCCAAGGAGAGTCATTCCTGTGTCCGCCCCATTCTTCTATCAAGGGGATAGGATGCCGTGAATCTTTTAAAGACTGCAAACCTAAGCTCCACTTACACTGGCCTAAGCTCTGGCATTATTTATTTATTTATTTATTTATTTAATCAATCAATTAATTAATTAATTTAAGCAATTTGTATCCCACCTTTCTTCCCCCACAAGGGGGAACTCAAGGCGGCCAAACAATTAAAAAACAATAAAACACCACGAAAACTAGATATGGTAATAAATAGAGATAAAAACACATTAAAATATGGCATAAGTCCTGTGCTGACCTGGGGGTGTCACAAAAGTGTAGTAAGACACTTCTGCCCCACTCCTGGGAGAGGGGTTACGCCAGTGCAAAGGCATATACAAGCTTCCCCACACCATTACGGGAAGATAGGCCAGGTGAGTTAGGCTGGCCTAAATTTCTTAGGATTGCACCTTTAGTGATCGGAAAGTGTATGTGAGGGACCCTGAACCCATCACTCCCATTTTACCTACATCTGTCAATCACTCTGGCTAATCTCCTGTCAATCACTCTGGAGAAGAGGTGGGGAGCTGAGGACAGCTGAAAGGCAAGGAGCTGTCCTTGAAGCACTTTAAGTAGGATTTTTCCCATGGATGGAAATTCTTGCAGGGCCTGTTGGAAGCTCCTGGACTGAGTTCAGTCATCACCTGGAGGCTGATGCTGTTTCCTGGAGCCTCCAGGCCAGCCCTGCAGGGTAGGCTATCCAATGAATTTTGATGGCACTGAATTATCTAAGTTATGTATGAAACATTAAGGATCTGATCTTTGATGCAAAATATTTTCCACGGTATCTTCATTGTTTGTTTTGTTTTTAGAACGGCACCTGGATAAAAACCATTTTTACTCCCCATCCTCTGCACGCCTATCGCTCATCCTCTTAAGTTTGCATCCTATAGTGCAGGGGTCTCCAAGCATTTCAGAAAAAAAGGGCTCCATCAAATATCTGGTACAGCATCAAGGGCCAGAAAAAAATTTAAATTCCAAATTTTGATAAATATATTAGAAATGGAACTTAGATTAATGGATAAATGGACTCAGATTTCAAAGATTTCTGCAAGTAGCAACACATAGTGCAAAAATAATGCCCACACTTGAATGGACACCCATTTGCCTATCATACTATCACAGCTCCAGACAGGTTTGGTCAACGGGGTTGGAAGCTCTTAGGGAAACTGGGGTAAGCGTCCAAAAACTGTCCCACACAAAGGGAACCATTGCACACAATCCCACTGATAGCAGCTGGAAGAGACCTGCCAGACGGCGTCCTATTCCCATCTCAGAATATGTTGTCACAAACACAGCAACTTTGCCTATGAATTATTTTTGGGAAAAGGATGCAGAAATATCTACATGGAGATCAGCGATTCTGCCAAGGCGCAAAAGGGGGAAATGCCTTAACCATCCACCGGGTATTTCCCGGAGTCTAACCTCGACCTCAATCATCCCCTGACCCCCAGCAGAAAAATAATACTGAGCGGCAGCCACAAAGCAGGCCAATATTTGCATAGAAGTTATAAGATGTTTGGTTCATGGAATGTTCCACATTAAAGCATTTTTCTCATGCCTGGACTTTATGAGGAGATGCCAGAGATAAAACATGAAAAGCCAGCATCTGCGCTGCCTCTTTCACTTTCCAGCTGGAACAGTTTCCCAGAGCAAGAACCTCCTACGGAGGAGTTGATGGGGCTGGGCTTGAGTTTTTCCTTCCTAAGCAAGAGACCTGCTTGGGGCACCATCAAATGGGGGGGCGACTCTTACATTCCAAGGGTACGTCCCACCCGGAGGCGTCCTTGACTTTCTAACAAGCAAAGACCACTGATGTGTTTCTGGTTCCCATCCCTTTCTTCTTGGAATGAAACATGTGCGCTATTTGCTCTGTGCCACTGATAGTGACAGAATCCTCTAGAACATTAGTTCTGAAAACGCACATCGGGATCCCCTTGGGTGGTCACAAAAAGCTTGGTGCCGCCATCTCAGAATCTTGGAATGGGGCAGTCAGGCTGAAGGCCATACTTTCCTGGGAGTAAATCTCATTCCACAAAGTGGAATATACTTCTGAGTAGATATGGAGACTCTCTGGCATCACACGGATGTCCCTTTTGTTGGATATCAAGAAAAGATTCCTAAGGGTGAAGGCAGTTTGGCAGTGGAGTAGATGCCAAGGGAAGTGCTAGGCTCTCCCTCACTGGGGATCTTCAAGCAGAGACTCCACGAGCACCTGTCGGAGATGCTCTAAGCAGAGTTCCTGCGATAGGCAGGGGTTGGCTAGATGACCTTCTAGGTCCCTTCCAACACTTTCACCTAGACATGGAATAATTCTATGCCACTTTTAGCCATGACATTCTAGGGTCTCAGGATCTACAGCAAGCCTCAAGATCATTCCCTTCACCTAGTCTTCATCCTGCATTTTCTTGTTTTTCTGATTAATTCCAAGGTGTTTTTTTAAAGGCTGACCAGGCAGGCCAGGGTGACCAGATGACCAGAAAAACCCAGATTTTTCCAGATTTTTAGCCTCCTGTCTGGGTGTCCTACATTTTGGCTCAATTGTCCTACATTTTGGCTTCATTTTGAAACTTTGTGATATCGCACAGTACCCCATCATGTCATATGTTGTTGGATTCGTTTTGAAGAGCAGAATCCAATGCAAAAATCAGTTTTGAGATATCTCCTTCCTATCAAAAGTGAGGTCAAAAAACCAAAAAACAAAAACCAAAAATACTTTTTGGGGCAATTTTTTTAAGCAGGTAGGAATTTTGGCCTGGGATTAGGAATTTTGGCCCTGGGGTTCAGGAATAATCTGGTCACCCTGAGGCAGGCATCTGCTTTTACTAACTGCTTTCAGAGATCCCTTTTCAACTTATTGCCTTGCTGATTTTGCACACCCACAATATATCTTTGTTGAGTCTAGAAGACTCTTTCCAAGTCCCTCTCCCTTCCCAAATGGTCTGATCAGTTAAATCCGGGCAGTTTTCCCTTCTTCAGCTGAACCACTGCAGGAACTGGGTCAAGTGTACAAATTATTAATTTCCAAGTCTCTCAAGCAAAACCTGTGAAAAATCAATGTTTCCTCCTCCTACATTTGGAATATCACATCTCTTAGAAGCAGTGCTAACACACACACACACACACACACACACATCTCACCTCAATGGGCTTTCCAAATCCCCATGGTTGTAATCCTATAAAAAATTACCTAGGTGTAAATCCCATTGATAAGAGTTGCTTCTGAGTAGATATGCTTATGCTTATGTTTAGGATCATCGCCATATCTGCAAAAGTAGTGTACAAAAAGTGTACAACATCACTGCCATACCTGCAAAAGTGTACAACATCATCGCCATATCTGTAAAAGTAGTGTACAAAAAAGCGTACAACATCATCACCATATCTGCAAAAGTAGTGTACAAAAAAGGAAACAAAACCCTTTCACTGTAAGGGGTTTTGCACAGGAGTTGCATATGGGATGCTGTGCCCTGAAGTTGGGCTTCCCCGATCTTTAACCTGATTAAAGATTGATTAAAGTTTTAAACCTGATTAAAGGTGCTCGATGAGCACCTGTCGGGGATGCTCTGGGGGATTTCCTGCTGCAGGCAGGGGGTCGGACTAGATGACCTACTAGGTCCCTTCCAACTCTAGGATTCTATGATAAAAAATGTTGAAAGAGTTTTCCATTGATATCGATGGGCCCAAATTTCTGGGCTGCTAAATATTTGTCTTCAGAGCAAGGGTCAGCCCATACTTGCTTTGGCACACATATGTAAAATAGAAACCAAACAAATTTTACAAGATGGTCCTTTCCCAAATTAAGTGTCAGACATGTGCGTATACATGCATGTGCACATACACACAAAAGAAACACTTAATTTAGAAACAGTTCAGTATAAAAGATACAGCTGTGATGTAGGCTTGCTGACCCAGGTTGCAACTTTCCAGACAGACGGTGGGTGACATACCAGTAGATCTCTGGACACTGCTTATAACACCTCTGAAGGTGATCAAAATTAATCTTGTAGGGTAACAACTCATCTACCCAAGTGATATACACCTGATCCTATGATAGTGCAGAGCCATGGAATGAGGTTGTCTGAAGCACAGTCCAGGTTACCCGGGCATTGTGTCCCTTTTTGGGGCGAACCTAACACTCATTGATGGTTTGGAGCGCAAGCGCCAAACAGGGAGTGGAGCGTGGAAAATTTCCTCAAATTGGAGAGGGGTCCCAAGTTTGTTCATTCACCCCCCACACCTCACCCACTCTTTCCCCCCCTATAAAGTGCAATGTGAATTCCATCAAACCTTTAGACAAGTTCTTGGGCTGAAACAGATACAAAAACAACACGTTTACAAGGAAATGTTTTCAACTCCAATTGGCTCTCAGGAATGTGATTCCACAATCCCAGTTGGGAGAGTAGATGTAGACAGAGGTTTTGGAAAAACAGGGTGCAAACCATGGCACTGAGAAGCTTTCCTACTCCATGTTGCAACTACTCCACGCTGCAATCCTAAGGACACTTTCCTGGGAGCAAGACCCACTGAACACAATAGGGCTAACTTTTGAGTAAACATGATTAAGATTGCGCTCTTGGGAGTCTTGGTGCTAAGCAAGTGTCCTTCAAAGTCCAATCACAAAATGGACATTTGCACACTGTTAAGTTCCAGATCTAGTTTGATGGAAAACGGATGCAAAGGGATAGTGTTGTGGGCTTATCGCCTTCCCAAAGTCTTACTCAGGAGAAGGGAACAGAAGTGGTAAGTCGGTGCTTGTCAATGACTTCTTATTCTAAAATAATTTTTGGGCCTTGGTTTGTGGGGACAGCAAAGAGGGTTTGGAGGGTCCCTGCCACTGGCATTCCCAGAACACTCCTAGAAAGCACCTGGTGATTGTCTGCAACGCAGTTACGTGGCATCACTGTCTTTAAGGCACTAGTGATATATTACAGTACAGTATCATATATAGATATATAGATATAAAATGTGTTTGTGTCTTGATGTGCAAACAAGCTCAGAATTTGATGGCCTATGTGAGTGTGAGTGAGCGAGTGAATGAGAGAGAGAGGGAGAGAGAGGGGGAGGGAGGGGGAGGCAGGGAGAGAGCATATGTGATGGGACATGAACCCATTAACTATTTCATTTTTGCTGCAATCCTTTCCACTCTTTCCTGTGAGTAAGTCCCATTGAACTCAATAGGACTTACTTCTAAAGCAGACTTGCATAGGATTGGGCCATTTTCTCTAAACTGCTTTGTGAAATTTTGATGAAAAGCAGTATATTCTGTAAATACTATTGATTGATTGATTGATTGATTGATTGATTGATTGATTGATTGATTGAATGAATGATTGATTGATTGATTAGGAATATAAGTACAGCATAAAATGTATATGGTAGAAAAGAAAATAGTTTCTCATTTGCGGTGGTCAAACTGGAAGGAGACGGTCAAGGAAAGCTAATGTAGAATGAGGCTTTGGGCACATCTACACCACAAATTTATATCAATTTTATACCTAATCGATTGTGGCAATCGGCAAATCCCTCTGAGAATCCTAATAGTTTTCTGCGAAGACTGAGGATTCCCGGTCAAAAAGCCCCGGCACTTCTCATAGAACCACCATTCCTTGTGGAGCGGGAAGGAATGTGGAAAAGGTTTGAGTCTGTAGTGTAGATGGGAGGCCCAATATGGGAAGTTTTCGGTTTAGGATGGAGCCCCCTGCCCAGCAGCCCTTCTTGCCCCCAAGCCTTCCAGCTGTCCTGGAAGCCGGGTCTGGCCCCATTCTCCCTACAGATGGGTTTCAAAGGTCGGTGCTCGCCTTTGCCGTAAGGACTTGGATCCGAGCCGAGTTGCAGGTCTTGCAGAGGATGTGCCCGTCCAGAGGGTAGCAGCCCTGGTTGTCACCTTCAGACAGGAGCCCCCCACAGTCCTGGGCAAGAAAAGTAATATGTAAATAAAAAATAATAACTATGAAACAGTCTAGTTTAACTGAGGGTGCAATCCTAATCAGCTCAGGCTGGCACAACTTGCCCACTCTCCATACCCTTGGTGGTGTGAGGAGGCCAGCACATGTCTGTTACTGCAAATCTGTAGTGGTGCGGAAATGCCTTGCGTCACTTTTGCGACACCCCAAGCCAGCACGGGACTTGTGCCGGAATGTATGCCAGCCTAACTGGGGTTAGGATTGTAGTCTGAGAGTCTTGTTCATTATATTACTAATTAATTAATTAATGGGAAATGCAGCAGTGGCAAATGTTCTGGCCGGCATCATGGCTTGGCGTACATATTTAGGCTGTTGTTTTAGTTAACATCCAGGCTCCGTTTCTCAAACCTCTTTTTAAGGAAGGCAGGAAAGACACAAAAGATTTTGCAGTCAGTGGCATAGCCAGAAGAGGTGCAAGGCACGATGGGGGCAATCCTGATGAGCACTTGGCCCACTTAAGCCCCTTGTGCCCACCCAGGGGTTCCCAAATTCAAACATGAATCCCCAGTTCAAACATGAAGGCTGCAATCCAAAATCCTGGGAGACAGCTCCACTGATTTTTAGTGGGACTTACTTCTGAGTAGACATGCATAGGATTGGGCGATGGGTTGTCCTTCCCATATTCTGAAAACACCCACCTCACACCGGTAGCACTGTACATGGAAGTCACGATCCAAAGCCACAATGCGGACGGTTTCCTCCTGGCCTTGGGCAGGCATGATGGGATCCTTACAGACAGAGCATCGAGGGGCAAATTTCCTAAAGATGTGACAACACTTGGCATTAAAATTTCTCCCATACAAAGTTGATCCCAAGTTGCAGCTCCCAGTTAATGCCGTCTGAATTGCCCCATTTTCAAAACAGTGCAGTTTGAAAATAGAAACATCTAATATCCTTGGAAAATAGTTCCACTCTGTGAATCCCGACCACGGCAAGAGGAAATGTGTCCCCTTATCCCAGATAACACAAATCTGAGCAACCTGGGACTGGTGTGCCTGCATGGGAACGGGACATGGACCAGTCTTTATTATTCTAATTGTACTTTAATTGTATTTTAATGATGTTTTAAATTTGTATTTATTAGCAATTTTAATGATGTTTTATTCTTCAATGTTAGCCGCCTTGGGCTCCCCATTATTGGGGAGGAAAGGCGGGGTATACATTGAGTAAAATAAATAAAAATAAATAAAATCCAGTACAAGAGCTGGGTACCATCCCTGCTTTCTATCTTCTGCTCCTCACCACTTCCTCCCTCTCCTTCCTTGACCTCCAATACCTGAGATCATCCAGCATAAACCTACATCCAGTACCTGTGGTGGTGCAAAAAGGCACATCTATGCACTGGCCTATCTCGTCATGAGTAGTGCAAAAGTGCTTAATGGCAAGCAATTTCACTCGCTCGCTCGCTCACTCACTTACTCACTCACTCACTCACGTTTAAGTGGCATTCCCCACCTGTGGAAATCTTCAATGCAGTGGATGTTGCCCCCAGCATCCACGGTGAACGGGATGCCATCCAGGCTGCGCTGACAGATCACGCAGGTGAAGCAGTGGGGGTGGTAGGCCTTGCCGGTGGCTCTCAGAATCCTTTCCATGATGGGCTTGGCACAAACGCTGCACTGTTCCAGGGTGTTCTGCGGAGAGAACGCAAAGTGGGACTTCACTGGTGGATACTCCAAAGGGCCCTCTTTGTTTCCACCACATCTTTAACACCCTCTCAGCAGCATCCTATGAATGTGTCATAATGTAGGCCATGTTCCTTCCAGTGCTCAAATCTGAAATGTGGCCATTCAATTTGGATCATGTGAGGAACCCACAGTGTTACCCTCCAATAAAAGAGGTCCTCCGACAGTTGCTGGTACCAACATTTTCACCGGCCCTACAAGCTGAACCCAACCATGCTCTGTGCTCTGCCACATCTTCATAACCACCCTGATTTTTCAACCCATGTGAGAAGCGGAAAACAAGAAGCCTTCAAGCTCCTGGAGGACTGCAGTGCAGAACTGGTGGGGTGGAAGGTGTGCAAATCAGAAATATGGTCCACCAAGGAAATCACAGAATCATAGAATTGGAAGGAAACTTAGAGGTCATCTAGTCCAACCCCACATAGATCCTGCATTGAGTACATGCAACAACAAACTCTTCACCTTGTTTTTGTGCCTTGCTGTGCATCCCATTCTCCTCGACCAGGTGAGGAATTGCGGGGGGAAGAAATCTGGGCGACACTCCCTCCAGTAGACACCCCTGCCTCCCACCGTACTCACTATCTATCTATCTATCTATCTATCTATCTATCTATCTATCTATCTATCTATCTATCTATCTATCTATCTATCTATCTATCTATCTATCTATCTGTCTGTCTGTCTGTCTGTCTGTCTGTCTGTCTGTCTGTCTGTCTGTCTGTCTGTCTGTCTGTCTACTGCTTTTCAACTAAAAAGTTCACAAAGTGGTTTACAAAGAAAATGCAACATTTATGGGGAGAAAGACTGGCCATCATTGTATTCATCATTGTCCATTGTCATTGCTTCTGAAGTCAGGACCTCATAGTTCCAATGGGGACCTGTGGCAATGGGGTGACCCCCCTTTCTTCGCCATGTCTGTCCCCAGCTCAGGATTTTCACTGTCCCCTTCTTTGCCTCTGCTTCTTGGGTTGCTGAAAAACCTTGGGCTCGCAAGACAACCTCCTGCTACAGGCAGGGGGTTGGACTAGATGACCTACTGGGTCCCTTCCAACTCTAGGATTCTATGAGATATGGTTCTATGATTCTATGTCAAGGTTCACAAACACCCATTCCTTGGAGCTGCCTTCCTTCCGAAGAGATGTGCCAAGACCTGAGACGTGTGGCTTTCCCACAGCGATGCATAAACTTAGTGAGCTTCCCCTCCGAAGGGTAAAACAGGTCAGAGCCGACATGCGAGGGAGGGAGGCTGATGCCTCCTAATGATCCTACTTTCTGAACCAAAATCTGGCTCAACTGCCATATTCTTTCCACCCGCAAAGAGGCATAAAAATAGCCCAACTTTCCTCACTACCCAGAGGCAGTTTTGGAACTGGCAAGCAGTGAGGGTAACTGAAGTTTAAATCTTATTACAACCGCGCATGTTTCCAGAAGCCTGATAATTAGCCGGCACCACATTTTACAGACTGTTTCTAGCTTCGGGGGATTCTTGTACTTTTAAAACAAACCCGAACAACAGAAGTATTTGGACAGAGATCTGGAATGTGTGCCTGAGAACCACAGGAGTGTGGGCAACCTGGCCCTTGCCTGCGCATCTCTGGTGGGTGGGAGTCCAGTTTAACAACAGGTGGAGATCATCGTTCAACGGTGTAGCTAGAAGGGGTGCAAAGTACTGCTTTCTGCAGGGAGCTTCATTGCTTTGTGCAAGTGGCCCCACTCCCTCCCCACTGGAATCATGCCAGGCTGTGGGAGCAACGCTGATGCGTGTGCCTGGAATGGATCGGAAGGGGAATGCTTGCATGGCGTGCTTAGGCTCCCCGAAAAATATAGTACTTTGCACCCCTCTGGCTATGCCACTACCATCATCGGGAAAATCTTTCATCCAGCTGCAAAGGGAATAGTGATGTGATGAATTTACGGTGGGAGGAGGGAACTTATGATGTGAAGCATGCGCATCAGTGCCATAGCTAGAGAGGGCAGAGGACAGGGTGACTACATAACCGGAAAAACCCGGATTTGTCCGGATTTTTAGCCTCCTGTCTGGGTGTCCTACATTTTGGCTTCATTTTGAAACTTCATGATAGTGCACAGTACCCCATCATGCCATATGTCGTTGGATTTGTATTGAAGAGCAGAATCCAATGCAATAATCAGTTTTGAGATATCTCCTTCCCATCAAAAGTTAGGGTCAAAAAACCAAAAACAAAAAACAAAAAAAATACATTTTTTGGCAATTTTTTTCAGCGGGTAGGAATTTTGGTCTAGGATTAGGAATTTTGACCTTGGGGTTCAGGAATTTTGGGTTTGGGATCTGGTCACCCTGGCGGAGGAGATGCAAGAGGCATCACCCCTTTGGAACCATTCCAGGTGGGGGAGCCAAACGGAGCCGTACAGTGCCATTCGCATCTCTTCCACCCCCTCTAGCTATGCCACTGATGCGCAGAACACCTTCCCCCTTCTGCTCCCACTCAGCTGGGATTAGGGGTTGGGCTGCTTTGGGTAATCGAGCCACAAGACTCTTGCCCAGTGCTGTGTTTGGAGCTGGTGAAACATCAAATGACAACAGGCCGCGCAGGGAGATGTCAGCATGGCCTGCAGTCAGAAGGAGTTGACATCTTAAAACAATTAATTTGCCTCCATGGTGTCATCCCAGCAGCAACAAAGCACATTCCACAGCATGGTGGGTTTGGATCCCCAGACAGATGTTTGGGGCTGGTGGCAGAACAGAGAACGAGGCTGTTACACAGCTGGATCCTATTGTGAAGAGAGGGTGGCGTTCCCATTAGCCACGCAGGGCCTGTACACTGGTGGTACTGCATTGATGCTGATGATCGTAAGAAAAGAATAAGTAATACAATAATTATCCAATATACCATATTTACTTGAATCAAACGTGCACCTTTTACAGCTGAATATAGTCTCCAAAATCAGGGTGCACATCAGATTCAAGTAAATACAGAATTTTGATTGTAAGTATAGGTAAGTATTGAGTTTAAGAGTGTACTATATTATAATCTGTTTTGTAGTCTCCAAAATCAGGATGTGCATTAGATTCGGGTAAATACAGTATTCTGATAAGTACAGGTCAGTATTTAGTTTACTATATTGTAATAAAAACATAACATAGAACAATTATATAAAACAGTGCAATTAGGTAAAATTCACAACATAAATCTCAGTATTATTATTGTCATATGTTATTATTGTCATATGACTCATTATGTGCAGTGAAATGAAATTATACAGCTGTGCATTACAATCTCCAGTAAATGTTTTTAAATTCTCAAGCCTTTGAAAATTTGGGTGTTCGTTAGATTTGATGGTGCATTAGATTTGAGTAAATACAGTAATATTTGAACGCTAAATCTCTTTTCTAGATCTGATTAAAGCTGAGCTTTCAGGTGACAAAGTGCACAATCCAGAGTAACGACCAGAGCTCTTAAGAGACCTTTACGTCGACATAGTTATGGCACCACCTAGTGGAAACCTATGGGAAATTCATAGAGCAATCCAGAGTAATTTTTTCTTACATCGACGTAAGGGCTCCCATAGTTACTCTGGCTTGTGCAGAAAATGAAGTGACATCTTTCTGGAACGAGGTTGTCTCCACCCCAAACGCTACCTGAACCTTGAGGCCAGCCCCAGGTGGGAAAACCCTTGCAATGTGGAACAGGGTTTTCTTCCTTGCATGCTTTCTTTCTGCATAGTCAACCTGTTCAGGAGGTGGTCGTGGTCAGGAGGATTCTGGAGCATGTCCCTTATCATTGGAAAGGGGTCTGAAGCGCCCAAAACATACTGCTGTCTTATGTCTGCAAAGCTGCTTTTTGACTTTAAAATGATAAAAAACTTTCTAAGAACTTTAATGACCCAGGGCAGACATAATGCCTTGGCAATGCTGTCAATGGAAAAAGAAATTATATGTTGTTGCATGGAAGATTTAATAATAATAATAAACTCTGGAGAAACACCCATTGGAAGGAACACTGGCAAAATTAAAGGATTGGCCTGTTAATGTAGCCGTGAAGTTTAGTGGCCGCTGAGAAGTGAGGAATGTCGTTGCATTTTCAAGGAATGCATGCAAAAATGTAAGACTGATTCTTGTGTTTTACAGTTCAAATGTCAGTGGAATCCTTTTCAAGTTTACTCAGAAGTAAGTTCCATTGAGTTCAATGGGGCTTACTCCCAGGAAAGTGCTTTTAGGATTGCAGCCTGTGTCTCTATGTTCTTACATTTAGCTGTGGGAAATGTCAACAGGGAGAAGTATGAAAACTGGTGATGAATAGAGACACAAAGCAGGCCTCCGTCAGTTTTGAAAGACTATGGTATCGTGCTCAGCGCTGCATACGCTGCACGCGAAGCACAAAAGCCTGGGTTGGATTGTTATGGAGGATAGGCTGTTACCCAAGCAGCAAATCCCCCCTCTCCACACCACTGAATTAGTCCAATGGAAAGGCAGAGCCAGTACAGTTGGATCCAGCTGGCATCGCAGAGCTGGGCTAAGGACAGGAGCTCACCCTGTCTTGTGGGGCCGACCTGGGTCTCGAACCCTGGCCTGCTGGTTAACAGGCACAGTGTCTTAGCCACTTGCGTCACCCACAGCCCTCTGAATAGAGACAATAGTACTAATAATATTACTATTAATATGTTTCTGTGTGCTCAACTACCTCACTTTGTGAAATTATATGAATTCTCATCAGTGAAATTATAATTTAATTAAATTCAGGGTTAAATTAAATTAAATTAAATTAAATTCTTTACAAAAATGTAAAGACAGAGGGGACAAATATCAGATCCAATGGGGTCATGTCAGATGACATTTGCTAGAGTAGCAGGTTCAGGCTTTTGAAAGGGAAATGTCAGAAAAGGGCTTTTTGTTTGGCATTCAGGGCAGGGTGACCAGATTATTCCTGAACCCCCGGCCAAAATTCCTACCTGCTTAAAAAATTTGCTAAAAATGTATTTTTTTTCTTTTTGTTTTTCAGGTTTTTGACCATAACTTTTGATAGGAAGGAGATATCTCCAAACTGATTATTGCATTGGATTCTGCTCTTCAATACGAATCCAACGACATACGGCATGATGGGGTACTGTGCACTATTGCGAAGTTTCAAAATGAAGCCGAAATGTAGGACACCCAGACAGGAGGCTAAAAATCCGGACAAATCCAGGTTTTCCTGGTCATATGGTCACCCTGATTCAGGGATTATCCAAAAATGTACATACATGTCTGAAAATTGTGCACATGAATCACTACACCTGGTGTAGTATTGCATGGCATTCAGGAGCAAAAGACATTGGACTTCCTAACCTCCACCACTGGTTCTCAAGATACTTGTTGGTCACTGCTGGGAGTAGGAACTGGACTCGACAGGACTTGGTCTGATTTAACTTGAACCACGTTTATGCAACATTTAAGAACATAAGAAGAGTCCCTTTGCTGGATCAAGTCAAAGTCCCATCTAGTCTATCTTCCAGTATCATACAGTGGCCCACCAGATGACCATTATGACACTGGAACAGGAAGATGTTCACCCATTTGGACCATCCAGTTGTAGGGCCATCATCATGCTGACATCTCCAAGGAGCAAACACACACGTGCCTCTGGTTCCAGCACCAGAAAATAGGGATGTGGCAAACGCTTTTGGTAAGAACAATTTTTTTCCTCTCTGGCCTTGGCAATGGAAAGCAACAACCAACCAAGCCTTCAAATGTGAATGGAGACCTCCAAGAAGGAGCTCCATTTTCATTCAGGCCCTGGGTGCAGATGGAACAAGGTAAGGTTCCCACAACATAGGACGGGTGCAGGGGATGGGTTAGGGATGCTTAGAGAAGGGATCCACTGCGAGTTTCACAGTGTCCCCACACAGATCAGTGGGGACAACTGCACATCGTTCCAGCCTCCACATCTCAGAAAGGAAATTGCCAAGTTGGGAAAGATGCAGTAAGAGGCCCAGCGGAGCTTATGGGACCAAGGACTGGACGGTTTTGCATGCTGCCTCTCCTGGTGAAATGAAAGAGGGGATGAAACATCTTCTCTGCCAGGATGGTTTTTGTGGTTCGCTCCATTCAGCACCCAAGGGATACAAGGAGATATTTTTGCCAGCCTCCTCTTTAGCTTGGCTTTGGGGTTGGAAAGAAGAACTCACAGAGAATGGGTGCTTATTAGCACCCACGAGAACGGCTCTGCAATGGCACTGAGCTCAGAAACCCTTTTTGCTTCCATTCATAGAGGAATTAAAATAGCAAGTCTAAAAAGAAAGATTTGTTTGCCAGCGTCTTCTAAGCCACACACTCTACATATAATCATGGGGGAAATGGCAGGAAATTGACCCATTTGTGCTGCATCATCCCTGGCGTGTTCCAGGCTCTTTCATTTCATGGCCCATTTGGGGGGTGAGCAATTTCTCTCCAGGCAAAAGTAAAATTGCACAGTGGTGCAAAAGCGGTGCAAAAAAACCAGCCGTCCTCATTTTCCCTCTTTTTCCTTCTCTTTCTGTTACTCCGTTCAAGCAGTCCACGACTCAGACACATCACACTCTCCACTCCTGAAGAGTGGCAGATTCCTGGTTCCCTTCCTGGCAGAATCCCTTGGAAAGACTGGGAGAGACCCTTGCAGAGGTGCTGTCAGTCCATATAGAGCAGTAGGACTTGAGCAATTCAAGCCGGGACCCCCTTTCAGACTTAAAAAATGTGTCCTGGACCCCCTGTCATACTTACTAGGAAGTGGCATCACTGTGATGCCACAGCTCTTCCACATCTACTTGGAAGTAAGTCCCATTATATTTAATGAGACTTGCTCCCAGGAAAGGTCTGTAGCCAGATTCCAAGATGCTGGATCCCACCCTCTTACAACCTCCCTGACCCAACGGGGTCCCGACTCCTACTTTGAGTACCACTGATACAGACAGTGCAGAACTAGATGGACAAAGGATCAGATAAGGCAGAAGGTCAGGCTTGGCTGCAAGCATTTTAGGGCACACAAATATATAAGCTAGTGGTTCCCAAACTTTTTCAACTGGTGGCTCCTTCAACCTACTGGGCCATTGGCTGCAGCTTCCCATTAGGGCTACAATCCTATGCAGCTTTTTGAGATGATTCCATGGCTCCTCTGGCTGGTTTCCCAGGGGAGCCATGGCTCAAAGTCTGGGAACCACTGCTGGAAGGAAAACCGGATCTCACTATGCCCCATGATCAAGCCTACATATGGTGCCAGTCAGCGATGGGCCCAGCCTGGCCCAACAACCGGTTCCCTGGAAGTGGGTGGGGCCAGGCTGGGTCAGGGGGCGGAGGTGGGGCCGGGGGGTGGGGCCGGGGAAAAATTGAATTTAAAAAAATTTCATTTTTTTTTAAATTAAAAATATCATGGGACTTACCTCTGAGGAGTCAGGTTGGGCTCTCAGGCTGCAGTGCCAGCCACACTTTCCTGGGAGTAAGTCCCATTGACTGTCATGGGACTTCTGAGTAGTCAGGTTGGGCTCTCAGGTTGCAGTGCCAGCCACACTTTCCTGGGAGTAAGTCCCATTAACTATCATGGGACTTACTTCTGAGTAGTCAGGTTGGGCTCTCAGGCTGCAGCTGGGCTGGCCAGCCACTGGAGCGCAGTTACAGAGGGCACCCCAGCTGGCACTTTTCAATTTGCCGCTCCCAGTGGCAGCCTGCCAAGGCGCCCCACAAGCCCCAGCGGCCGGGGAAAGGACGCTCCAGCTCTGGGGCTTGTGGGGTGGCTCGCAGGCTGCTTGGAGTGGCAAATTTAAAAGTGCCGGCCAGGGTGCCCTCTGAAACTGCGCTCCAGCCAGAGTGCGAACCGGTCCGCCCGGTTATCATCCCCCCTGTTGCTAACGGATCGCCAGTGGCAGGGGAATAGGAACATCCGGTTCTGCAGAAACGGACAGAACCGGCCAGGGCCCACCACTGGTGCCAGTTTGTGCAATGTGGCCAAAGTGCCACCCACCCTGCAATGAGCACCACAAACATGCACATTCTGTCCCCATCCCAGAGACCAGGCCGCGTTGCAGAACTGGGTCACAACATTGCATTATTTAATATGTGAGGGTTGATGACGTGGCAAAAGGAAAGCACATCAGGTGGAGGAGGGAGACCTGCATGCGCTGGTGACATATCAGATATCATATGTGTCATGATACTGCATTTAAATAATTAAATTTGATTTTGGTGTAAAAGGGGGCTCCAAGATCTACTTTAACCCCAGGTGGGAGACAGATGCCTTTGCAAGCCTGCTGGAGGAAGATAGCAGAACAAGTGGACGGGGATCTGCTGGCAGGAGGAGGCAGGTACATCACAAGAGTTTCACAGGAGTCTTTCCCTCTGGTGGAGCCTCTTCTGAACTTCTTCTCTCCTGTAGGCCATGCAAGCATCACACATGTTCTCTGACCTGTGTGTGTGTGTGTGTGGGGGGGGGGGTCTACTTCCCACCTCTGGATTTGTGCATCTCGTGCCGGAGAACAGCAGAGGGCCTTCTTCTCCTGGAAAAGCAACAGTTCTCCTCTCTCACAACGGCAGCCAGATTAATGACGCTTGTTCGAAGATCATAAAAAACCTTGGAGATGGAAGCGCACAGGCTCTGTGTGGCTCTTTTATTTTTATTAGCTGGGTGATAAAATTGTCAATTAAGGGTTATAAATTACAAGGGATGAAGCAGAAGCTGCAGGTCCCGTGATGGATGATCTCTTATGCAGCTTCAGCAGAGGTCCTGCAGATCTGAAAGCTCCATGGAGTCAACCTGGTGAGGTTCTCCCTGTAGTGTGCTGCATCGGGCGGCAGACAGAGGAACTCGTGATTGAAAAGTCTCCATGGGAAAAGCCCCTACCTACACGTCACGGAGAAGTCTGCGTTGAGACTTTTCCCATACAACGCTCCTTTGATGATGCTTCAGCTCTCTAGGGATGTCACTAGAGTTTTGTCACCTGGTGTGAGAACTCATTGCATCACCTCCATGACCATGCAAATGGTCTGCAGGTGTGCCACATATGTTTGGGTGTTCATTTCATAATAGGGTCAATGGGGGTGTGAGCCCCCCTTTAGCATGGTGTGCCTCGTCAACTGTCCAAAATCTAACAGTGTGCCTTGACCATTTTATCACCTTGTCAGTGTGCCTTGAGTTGAAAAAGATTGAAAGTCACCACCATACACAGAAAATCACATACGTACAACCTAAATTCCGTGGCATCACAAGGGTTGGTGTTTCCCCATAACTTTAATATATAAGAGTCCAAGTGTCACCAAACACATCAGGAACCAAAAACGCCAGTGGCCAATTTGATGACACTCATGCAACTGATAAGAATTCTAGAATTAGCTCTGATACATGTTCACATGTGTGGGCTGTGGGTGGCGCAAGTGGTTAAGACACTGCCTGTTAACCAGAAGGCCAGGGTTCGAGACCTGGGTCCCCACAAGACAGGGTGAGTTCCTGTCCTTAGCCCAGCTCTGCGATGCAGCTAGAACCCATCGTATGGGCTCCGCCCTTCCATTGGATTATTTCAGTGGTGTGGAAAGGGGGGATTTGCTGCTTGGGTAACAGCCTATCCTCCATATCAATCTACCCAGGCCTTTGTGCTTGGCATACAGCATTGGGCACGATACCATAGTCTTTCGAGACTGATGGATGCCAATGCCAACATGTTCACAAGAAATGTCTCATCATCACACCTGATCAGATCCCAGCTGTGTTCATATAAAACCGCACTGATTCTTCAAACAATCAGTCTGAAGGTGCAATCCTAACCAGTTTAGGCCAGCGCAACTCACTCGTCTCCCCATTCCTATGCTGGGCCTAACCCAGCCCCAGGAGTGGCACAGACATGCCTTCCAGAACTTTTGTGACACCCTGAAGCCAACAAAGGACTTGAGCCAGACTAACTGGAGGTTAGGACTGCACTCTCATTGGCCAGCTCTGTGTTAAAGAAATCCAGTTTTTATTACACAGGACAGTTGTATTCTCATGTTGTGGTTATCCGGCTATAAAATTCAATACAATACAAATATTTTAGTGCAATTTGTTTCATTGCATTCTGCGTTATATTAGTCACTGAATGATCCATAACAGTAATTTTTAACCTTTTCATCTCATGGTACTTATTAAAGGTGCTAATCTCCTGATCAAGCCTACATATGGTGCCAGTCAGTGATGGGCCCAGCCTGGCCCAACAACAGGTTCCCCGGAAGTGGGCGGGGCCAGGCCAGGCCAGGTCAGGGGTGGGGCCGAGGTCCTGGGGCGGGGCCAGGGAGAATTTTTTTAATTTAAAAAATTCAAAAAAATTTAAGCATGTGGCTTACTTCTGAGTAGACCTGCATAGGATGGTGCTCTGAGGCTGCTGTCCTTTCCACACTGTCCTGGGAGTAAGCCCTGTTGACTGGCATGAGGCTTACTTCTGAGTAGTCAGGTTGGGAATCTCAGGCTGCAATCAGCCACACCTTCCTGGGAGTAAGCCCCATTGACTGGCATGGAGCTTACTTCTGAGTAGTCAGGCTGGGACAGCAGGCTGCAATCAGCCACACTTTCCTGGGAGTAAGTCCCATTGATTGTCATGGGACTTACTTCTGAGTAGCTGTGCGGCCCCCATCCAAGCCCCCTGGCCAGCCAGGGAAGCTGTGGATGGGGCGCTGCCACCGTGCGGCCCCCATCCGAGCCCCCTAGCCAGCCAGGGAAGCTTGTAGCTGCAGGGGCAGCCAGCCCGGTGTTTCCATTTTTAAATTTGGCGCTCTTAGCGGCAGTCCAGGGAAGCGCCCCAGAAGCCTCAGCGGCTGGGGAAAGAATAGCACTGAGGCTTCTGGGGTGCTTCCCTGGACTGCCGCTAGGAGCGCCAAATTTAAAAATGAAAGGTGCCCAGCTGGTTGTGCCAGCGAACCGGTTCGGCCGGTTTGGGGGGGCCCCGCAGCTAGGAAGCAGCTTTGATAGGAAGGTGCTATTTCAAAATGGATTTTGCAATGGAGTCTGTTCTTCAGTATGAATGACATGATGGAGTTTGATACATCATCACGAAGTTGCAATTTTTCGGGTTCCCAGTACATGTGACACCCCTTGAGTGCATCACCCAGTGCAGAGTGTACCACCCACACAACCCTAGTGACGCCACTGCCTGCAGCACACCTGCAGACCACCCATTATACATTGGTGTGCCATGGCACAGTAGTTGAAAATGGGGTGTTGAGGCACATGGGGGTGTTGTGCATGGGTGAAGGATACACATACACATGCAGGGATGATGCATGTGGGGGGGGGGTTGATGCGCGGTGGGGGGATGGCTTACAGGGGAGAATTTTACTCCTGCAACTCGGCTACCTTTTTGCTAGTATTATATGTCACTGGAAAAGTAATTTTATGCAGAATGCATAAAAAAAACCATACTGCAATTTCTATATTCTACCAAATGTTATCGCTAATTAGCCAGATAAGAAAACACAACTTCCTATGGAACAAAAAGTAGATTTTCTTAAGTCAAAACTGACCCTAGAGACGAATTGCAATGACAGCCAATGAGATGTAATTATGAGACAGGATGGAACCAAGAAGGTGTTAATATGAGTCAACTCCTGTTTCCATATGTTATAATTTTGCCCCTGATAACTGGGTAAAGAGGCACTTCTAAGTGGTGCCTCTTATATTTCGCATAGGAGGAATAGCATAGGTTGAATTTCCCTCTGGCTCAGAATCTCTAAGATACTTAGGCAGCTGCACTCCTAAAGATACTTTCCTGGGAGTAAGACCCATTAAATACAATGGGGCTTACTTTTGAGTAGATTTGGTTAGGATTGAGCTGTAAGTGGCAATGCAAACAGCTGCTGCATGCATCCCTGGGCACTTTATTTGACCTGGGTAGCAACACAGTCTTGCCCTGGCCATCCGGCCTGATACTTGGCCTCCACCAAGCATTTTGCCTCTAGTCTTCTGATTCTTCTGCTCCTAACCTTGGTCCTGACCCACAGCCCACGTCTGACTACATCATACAGCTCTGCTCCCAAGATCCTGCCTGGAGAGATCAGACCCCCAACCTGTCCTTGCAATCTCATCAGGTGAGAATTAAAAAATGGAAGGGATTGCAAACGTTTTTAAAAAGTAGGACTCAAAGTGGAGGTCGGGACCCCCTTGTGGTGTCATGACCTTGGCGTTAGAGGGTCATGAGTGGGTCTGATCCACCATCTTGAAATCTGCCACTGGGCTTTCCTGGGAGTGTCTCATTGAACACAAAGGGACTTACTTCTGAGTAGACATGAGTGGCTTAAAGCCATGGGTGGAGGATACACATACACATGCAGGCATGATGCATGGGGGGGGGGGTTGATGCGCAGTGGTAAATATGACGGGGACTGGACAGATTTTTAAGTTTGAAAGGGGGTCTGGGCTAAAATGTCCCCTACTTTAGAAGCAAAACATATACTATATACTGTATTTACTCATATCAAACGCTCACCTTTTTCAGCCAAATTCAGTCTTCAAAATCAGTGTGCCCAAAAGATTCAGTGGTTAATTAGATTTGAAAAAATATGGTATTTTGATTATGAGTACAGTGGCGCCTCACGTAAAGAACGCCTCACGTAAAATATGTTTCATGTAACAAAGAAAAATTTCTCTAGGATTCTGCTTCACGTAACAAACTGTGCTTCACGTAAAAAACACATTTGTTGGCAATTGGGGCAGACGCGCTGGCCGGCAGCCTGTTTAAAAAGCGTCAGGGCTGCCCAGCGCACCTGCCCATAGTGAAAGCAACACTTCCGCGCTGTTCCTCCTGTAGCCGGAGGGAGAGAAGAGCAGTGGAAAAGAGGGAAGCAGCTCAGGGCTGGCCAGAAGGGAGCAGGGGAGAGAGAGGAGAAAGGATGGAGAGAAGGAGAAAGTGGGGAGATACTTGGAAGGTGTCTTGGATTGCAGCCTCCTCACCATGTCTACCCAGAAGTAAGCCCCATTGTGTTAAATGGGGCTTACTCCCAGGAAAGTGTCTTTAGGACTGCAGCCGAATTCCATCCCAGTGTTCTGTCATCATTTTTACATCCAGTTAATATTTTCTATGAATATTTTTGGGGTTGTGGAACCAATTGTCTGAGTTTCCAGTATTTCCTATGGGAAAATCCACTTCACGTAAATAACGTTTCACGTAACAAATATGCCTCCAGAACGAATTAAATTTGTTACGCAAAGCATCACTTAAATGATCTTTAAGCAGAGGCTCGACGAGCACCTGTCGGGGATGCTCTAGGGGGATTTCCTGCTGCAGGCAGGGGGTTGGACTAGATGACCTACTAGGTCCCTTCCAACTCTAGGATTCTATGATTCTAGGGTGTGTGTTAGATTCAATAGCGCATTTGATTTGAGTAAATGTGGTATTAGTCCATGAATGTACAGCATGCAACAATAAGGTCGAAAGAGAGCTCCCTGACTCTGATTTCAGTGACGTCCCTAAACTGAAGCTGCCAGCCTTGGAGGCTTCTTTGGTTACACAAAGAAAACGGGGCAAAATATCCACCCTGCTGTGTGTAATGTGTAGTTTGGCTCTTGTAGGGATCGTGGTGAGACTCAAATGAGGTAAGATGATTGGAAAGCGACGTCTGGATGACTTGAGTTATTGGAATCCAGGGATAAGGTGAGAACAAGACGGGGAACCTCACAGCCTGGAAGAAATTAAGTATATGAATCCTTCCCTCCCAGCTCCCAGCCGGGCATCTATTTGGCGGAGGGTGTGAAAAAGAACTAGCAGGAGCTCTGCACTCATGGGGACCACACCAGAATACAGACAATTAGGAAACATTAGGAAGAAAGACAGCATAATGGGCTCCTCGGAGACTTCTGAATTTACCCAAGAAAACAGAGCACTTACTCCTGGGTTGCCACACACTGTGAATTATTTAATAATTGTTCCTTAGTGGCAGCAATACGTTGATCTGCCCTGTCGGCAAATGCACACTTTGCAATCTGTTTATTCTAATTTTGAAAATATGATTTAAAAAAAGGGGGAACAGACCTGGAAGGAAGCCATCAAGGGTGCAGAATTACACACGACCACCGAGGGAGAGGGAAAAAACAAGACCCTATTACAGCTTCTCTGCCTCCCTGACAGTTTTTGGAAATTCAGGCTTAGATTAATTGATATGCTTGCTTTGCGCTCGTACCTTGATTATCTTCTGCCTTCAAATGTGAGAATGACAGAGGCATTCAGGCAATTGAAAATTACTTTCTCAAAAGAGCGCCCGTCTCGGAGGGTTTTATGGCAATTACAAAATTTTGACTTCTTTTTCCTCCACCGCATTACGACAGCAGCGTCTACTGTGTTAGGACTTGTCAACCGTGATCCCAGATCCTTGATGGGGAAGCACTTGGGGGATTTTGACTTGGAAGGGTTAAAAATCCCCCCCCCCCACACACTACTCCAATCAAATCTGCATCTCCTCCTGGCAGTACTTTGGCTTTTAATTTCCAAGTCTCCTGTCTACTTTAAACTCTCCGGATTCTACAGGTGGATCCGAGCCTTAATTCACGACAGGTCTCAACGCCGTGGGCCCTGGTGCATTACTAGATCCAAAACAACCACAGTTAATTTTCCTTTATAGGTAAAAATCTAGGCATTTGCTGAACGGAACGGAAGACGTGCTCCGCCAAACAAGTTCTCGTAAACAAAAGCGCGTGAAATAATTAAAAATGTACAGCAAAGTGAATGAAACTCCAGATGAGCAGAACGCTCTTGGCGAACATAATGTACGGTGCCGAAGCAAGGAGTAAATGAGTGGCTTAAAATGCTTCTGTGTTCCCATAATTTAACATATCATTAGCAGCCGCTGGTTAGGATTTTTGTTCCTGCAGGGAGCCTAGTCCTCCCCGCACCACCTCCATGGCTTGGCACATAGGCTCATCTTACAGAAAGGGCACTCCAGAAGAACATGCTGTCCCCCTACTCCGTCCCCCCTCCTCTCCCTCCTATCAGGGTGACAAGTGTCAGGACACTTTGTGTGGAGTTACGTGGCTATCTATTTTGGAAGACAGTAGACCTTAAACACATCTACATAATGGATAGAAAAAGTGTTTAAACAACAGTAAAAAATAAGATTTACTGGGATTAATAAAAGGATCTCTTAAAGCAGCGTGTCACCATTAAAATAATTAACGGGGCATAAAGATAGTGTGGTTGGAATGAGGAGAGCTCTTTGGGTTTATGGTTTCTTGAAGGTTTCTCACGACCCCGGGATGGGCCAAAGCACGTCACTTGCCAAAACCTCCGCACGGAGGAAGATGGAAAAGGCAGTCTATAAAAGAGGGATTTGAAATTTTAAGTGATACGGAGCATATCTGAATGCAAAGGTTAAGAGAATATTACAAGGACCATAATTCCATCTGATTAAACTTTTATCTGAAGCGGCTGTAAAATGCTCAGAATGAATTAAGGGTTTTTATTAACAGATGTAAAGGCTCCATAAAAGATCTTTTTTAAAGAAAAATCGGAGTGACAGAGAGAGATCTGAGAATTTTTTGAAGACAGAATTAATAGCACCATAAAGTTATCATCTGATTGCCAGTGAAGGAAGAGAGAGAGAGAGAGAGAGAGAGAGAGAGAGAGAGAGAGAGCAAATCAGGATTTTTAAAAGTAAAGGATTTCTGCAGTCTGAGATTAATAATTAATAATATTCTCTAATCATTGCTGAGGGGCCCAATCCTATCAAATTTTTCATGGCAATGGGGTGCACAGTGCATAATAGGGGAATCTCAGAGGGCTCTTCAAGGTCAAGGAAATTTAAGGAAAGCCCTTACCACTGGGCTGCACTGCTGTTGCACTGGTGCTGCAAAGTTGGATAGGATCTTGACTTGCGCTGGAAATGCAAGTTCAGCCTGTGTTGTATCCAGTGCAAGGACTGGGACACGCCACTATTGTGGGGAAGGGAAGCTTTTCCCCTTCTTTGGGGTTAGGCAAGCACAGCCCCAATGGGTCTACTTGGATCAAGGCCACCTCTGGAGTAGAGTTGGCCTAGATCCGAGTAGATAGGAGCAGACTGTAGCTGCCTGGGGACCGCAGCATGGATCTGGCATAAGTGCTTGCTTCTCTTCAGATGGAACCTAAACCTGGAGGCACCACAATGGTGCTCCCTCCCCTTCCACATCCCAGTTCTGTTGGGGTAGCAGAATTTTCCGGCTTGTGAGTGCACAAGTACAGCAGGGATTCTTTTGCCTTCCCAATACTTTCTCTAACAGCAGCATATCAGATGCCGTGAGCAGGGGGAGATATAAGGTCAAAGAAATCAATTTTGGAAAAGCAAAGCAATGCACCAATGATTTCCTGGCAATGGGGAAAAGTGCACACTTGGGCCATGATTGTGACCCGTTGCATCAGTGGGAGTCGCTCTGTCTGAACATGAACAAGGGCACTTGCAGCCCCCCTTGCTATCCACGGGTTCACCAACACCAATGTTGGTGGAATGCAATACTAATCTAAGCACCAATGTTGGTGGACCCAAGCGAGCACCGATGCTATCCATGGGTCCGCCAACACAACCAACACAATGCTGCTTGCTTGTGTGTAGGGAGCTTTCTTCATAACCAGCAGACTTGCTAGGAGAGGTGAAGAGGATGGTATTCGGTGGAGACCAGTCGTGTCACCAGGGTGGTGCAGCTCATGCAGGCCACACTGGGTGACACAGTCCAAGGTGGTGATAAGCCAGAGGAGTTTGACAATCCTCCATGGGCCATACTGTTCTGTAAGCCTACTGCGCATGCTCGGAAATCCAGGCATGTGCACTTGGCTTAGTTTGCTCTGCTGCAAGGTGGGGCTGCTTGCCCAGAGGTTGTAGAATGGTGTTTTATTGTTTTAATGGTGTTTTATTGTTCTTTTAATTGCTGTCAGCCGCCTTGAGTTCCCTTCGTTAGGGAAGAAAGGCAGGATGTAAATTAAATAAATAAATAAATAAATAAATAAATAAGATAGATAGATAGATAGATAGATAGATAGATAGATAGATAGATAGATAGATAGATAGATAGATAGAATGCACACTGGGCTCAGTTTGTTCAGACTGCTGTCTGTCCCAAACATGACTCAGAGCTGCGCATGCACAAGCATGTGCAAATGTGCAACTCTCCTCTGAGGCCAGCCATCCTGAGTGACTCAGGACGGCCAGCTTCACAGGTTCACTGTATACCTGCTGAAGTTTGCACATGCACAGTGAAGGGGGTGACACACTGGGGTCCTGCACCAGGTGATGCAGACCCTAGTGGCGCCCCTAGTGGAGATGCATCTTTCTACATTCCTCTCTGTTAAAACACATGAGGGCCACCGTTCTACCACGCTGGACATTAATGCTCTCCCAGCACCTGGGGAATGATGTGCTTAAAATCTGCTTTAGCAGAAGTGTCTGAGAACCTGGACCCCTGATTTCTCCTGCAGGTCTATCTTCCTGTCCTTTCCTCTGAACAAAACCCATTCTTGTTGTCCGACTGACAGCCCATCCACCCTGCTGCAGACTTGTGCCGTCCACCGAGGATTGTTCTTCTGCTCTCTAAGTGGCCTGGACACTACGTGGACGATGTGTGGGCTCCTGGAGGTGCTCTGGAAATCAGGTTCTTCAGAGGCATCCAGGGCTCAGGAATGGAGAAGCTTCTTTCTGCAGAAGAAAGTCTGCTTCTTCTCCTCCTCTCTCCACCAGGCAGATTTGCAAGCGGAGGCTCAAAGTGAGCAGGAGGCACATGTGCTTGGGCTGTAAAACTGCTGGGAAACATCCCACCAGCTGGTTGCATCTGCATTCTCAAAGGCAGGTTCCAGTCCGAAATCTGGCAGCAGAATTTATGAAGAAGGTGGGAGGAGAAAAGGCGGGGGGGGGCTCATGCTGGGGCAAGAGGAATCATTGACTGATTGAGTTGGAAGGGACCTAACAGGTCATCTAGTCCACCCCCCTGCCTGTAGCAGGAAATCCTCCTAGAGCATCCCCGACAGGTGCTGGTGGAGCCTCTGCTTGAAGATCCCCAGTGAGGGAGAGTCCACTCTCTTGGCAATCTCTTCCACTTCGAAATCGCCCTCACCGTCAGGCCACACACATTGTAGCCATTCACTAATACCCTTTGAGTGTAGCTATTCAGCCAGTTGCAGATCCAACTAATGACTGTATCATGCAATCCAGTGATTTTCAACAGCAGGGCGACCCTATAGAATGGAGGACAGAGTCCCTGTACCTTTAACCACTGCATGGAAGAGGGAATTTAGGCAGGCTTAGCTCAACATCGAAGAGTTTAAAAAGAAGCAGCTGCTGAAATCCCTCTTCTATGCACTGGTTTAAGGTACAGGCACTCTGTCCTCCATTCTATAGGGTCGCCCTGTCCAACAGATATCTGGATAAACTCATCAGAATGACCTCATGTCTTCTTTCAATGTCTGCCAGTAATTGCAGTTGTCTGTTATGATGTTGTTGCAAGAAAACATAATCCCTTGGCCTGGTAGTCTATAGTAGATGCCCACCTAGCATTGCCATATGTCCCAAAAAACAGGTACAGTCTTGAGTTTGGGGGATTGTGTTCACACATTGGCAAATAGGACAGAGGGTCCTGACCCAATTTTGCGGAAGAGAATTATGGCAACCCTATGCCCACCAACTGTCGGGGATGCTCTAGGAGGATTTCCTGCTGCAGGCAGGGGGTTGGACTAGATGACCTACTAGGTCCCTTCCAACTCTAGGATTCTAGGATTCTACATTGTGGGTTTTGTTTTCCCCTCTAACCTTTACCCAGATGCTCTCCACCAAGATACCTGGACCGGTTTGTTGGATTTCTGAGCTGGGATATAGGATTTTGACATATAATGCCACTCCCTCCCATTTTACCACATCTGTTATTCCTGAACAACTGCCACCTTTCCACTGGTGCATTCCAGTGGCTCATCCCACCAGGTTTTGGTTACTCCTGTCAAGTCAAATTTATAACATCAACTCTGTATTGTTTGGGAAGTTAATCCTTGTGCCTGCAGTACGGCTCCACTCATCACACTCTCTTCCCCACCTTGTTGCACGCACTTTGTCTGCAATCCTAAAAATACTTTCCTGGGAGTAAAACCCATTGAAAACAATGGGGCTTACTTTTGAGTAGACATGGTTAAGATGGTGCTCTTTGTGTGCTGCTTTGTGTTTGTTTCTTGTCTGGCCCTGCTGGGCTCCTGATCCTGATTTCTCCGTGTCGCACATAAAAGGAGCTGCCAGCATGCTGTTCTTCTTAATGTCGACAACCACACTTGGCAGAGGCAAATCTCTGCTTTCTTTTTAAGGAGAACAAAAATAAAACAAACAAAAAACCCCACATTTTCCATATTGCCTTCAGGGTCAAATAGGTTTTGACTTCACACTCACACAGGTGCCTGCAGGTATCCAAAGTGGGGACTAATGGGATCCCACTTGACCAACCCCTGCCCTCTTCCCTGACTAGTACTGCTTATTACTACACAGCTAAGGGGAGGAAAGGGAAAAAGGGAGATCTCTGGGGCAGCTGACAGGTAAACATTTTTGCCTCTCAGTTGTTGAACTGCAACAACAACAACCAAAACTTCCACTTCCACTCCAGATTAGGCTGCTAAAGCAAGAAAATTTGGGTGAAAACACAAAGGTTTGGGTAGATGTGCATCTAAAGGACAGATCTAGTGCTGGAAACAAACATATAGGCTGGGCATTTACTCAGAGGAACCCTCATTTTTGAATGCTTGTGTATCTCTCTCCCTACTGCCCCCCTTACTCAAGCCCTGATCTGAATATTAAGGACAGGCCGCAAGGTCCATATCAAGACCACATCTGGTCCAGCAACCTGATTCGAACAGCAACCCACTGGATGGTGTGAAGGTTCTCTCTTCCCCAAAGTGCTCCAAAGGCCCTGAAGAAGGAGCTATCTTTCTGTCTTGGTTTCCAGCCACTGATGGACCTCTCCTGCTCTGTGTGCATATCCAACTTCAGCCAGAAAGCTTCTCCACTGACCAGCTGGCTTATGGACCTCAACATTCCTGGCAGGCACAGAGCATGGTTCAGCATCATGGGGCAAGCGGTACTAGCAACTGGCCAGAGCTAGCCAAATGGTTAGCACAATGTGTCGGTTCAGGCTTCCTCCAGGATCAGAGGAACAACCAGATCTTCTGCAGACCACAGATCCGGAGGTTCACCTCTCCTTTGTACACTGCAGCCTATAGTTGTGGGTTCCCAGCACCTCCCCCCAACACCTGCAGCTTGAAAGACCAGACCAAGATGGGTCCATTTAGCCCAGCATCCCATTTCCCTCTGTGGTTCACCAGCTTTCTCTGTCCTCTGTGGGGCCCACAACCTAAACAGGACAGGTAGCAACAAGCATCTCTGCACCTTCCTCCAGATGTCCCTATCTTCTCTTGATGTTTTGGAGCATCCATCTGCTTCTAGCCCACCTTAGGTTCCCTGGGTCCCAGCGTCTCCCTGTCTGAAGCCTGATCCTTGCTAAGGCATGGCTGTGCTAGGACCGCATATTTGACCCAGGGCAGAATTAAAGGGAGGGATCAACAGCAGTGCCTTGGTGTGGAGAACATATTGCATGTCAATGACTGTCCTATTTCTTATTATTTTTTTCATTCCCACGTAGTCACTCATTCTCAGAGCCTGTGAGAAGCAGACATAATAGTCTTAATGATTCCACTGTGCAGTTAAAATTCAAATTGCTGAGCTCGGGGAGCAGCGCACTGACAACCACTCTCTGTAAATTACTCTCCAATTTGGTTCATCATAAAAACAAAAATAAAGGATTTTTGAAATGTATATACATTTTCTGAAAAAGCCCCTAAATATTGTTTGGCAGCTGATTTCCATTCTTCCTCCATCGCATTTTCCTGCATCATCTCCTTTCCAGGAAAACAAGCATCTGAATTCTTTCTCTTTATAAAAACAACACAGCTATTTTTTTCCAAACATACAACAAGGCTTTCATTTTATTCCCTTGGTTGGGACCCAATCCACCAATAGGTTCCCTTTTGCAAGGGCAGAGCTGGTCCTGAACACTGGATCCCACTATCAGAAGCAGCACTGAGGCATCCTTTTGAATGGGAAGTGGGCTCTATGGTTCCCACTTATCTGGATTAGATTTAATCTGGATTAGATTTAATCCACTCTTTCCTTCCACTTAACTAGCCCCCAAATTTGTGCCACAATCCTCATCCATTTACCTGGTTAATACTCTTGAATAGGAGGGGAAAACAGGTGTCTTTCCAGTGTGCCAGGGAAGGGAAGGGGGAAAGGGGAGAAGTGTTGGTACATACCAGAGATGGCCTGAAGCCAGTTTGGGCCGGATCGTCCGAACTGCTTCTTATTTCTGACCCCCCGCTACCGATCCAGTAGCTGGGGGGGGGGGGCAGAAAACCGGGCGCACCGGTTCGGCATGCCCGGGGAAGCCCTGCATTGCGCATGCGCCAACCAAAGGAGGTTGACGCATGCACAGTACATGTCCTCAAGCTGGTCAACCAGCTGGTCGACCAGCTTGAGGAGATGCACTGCGCCTATGCGAAGGTTGGCACAGGCGTAGTGCGTCTCTTCCAGCTGGAGGAGACATGCAAGGTTGTATGTCATAGGTTGGCGCAGGCGCAGTGCACCAGGGTTGGGGCCCGCCCCTCGCACCGCCCACCCGCCCCCACAGCACGCTGGGGTGGGTGGCGTGCCCTTCCCGTCCCCGCCCCTGACTCTCCCTGCCCCTGCCTCCCGCCCTTGACCCTTCCCACCCCCTGACCTCGGCCTGGCCTGCCCACGTCTGGCGAGCCAGTTGTTGGGTCAGGCCGGGCCCATCACTGGTACAGACATCCCCCACTTATTGGACAGGTTAGGGCCCAGAGCACCATACAAAAGTGAAAACGGTTGAAAAATGAAGCCCAAGTTTATAAATTGCATCCAATGCTTTTTTAGCTAGCAAATTCCCCTTTTATCTTGCAAATCCCTGCTGTCAAACAAAGATTTCTACAAATGGATTCTCATTAACAGAAATGGGATTAGACCAGGAACTACAACATGGAGGACAATTTTAGCCTTTAGAAGAGCAGAGAGAGGTTGAAAGAGCAGAAGATGCATTGAAAGAATGAGTTCTGGATTTAATTGAAAGGTGCTGAAAGTGTGGATCATTAGTAAACAAACTGTTAGAAAGTGGGGGATACCTATAGTTGGAGGGAAGGATCTGGGAGTCTGGATGGGTGGCTGGGGAAATCCATCAGGATTGACTTGCAAATGAGCTGATTTTCCCCCTAAATGCTGGGGAAAGAGCTCCATTTATTCTGAACATTTTGACCCTGGGGAAGCTTCAGTCTGATAGAGCCAACCTCACCTAAGCCTTGAAATAGTGTTCTGGGCCACAGCGCCAGCCCTCCCTCCGCTCTCTACCTGCAAGGGCAGCATCTCTTAGCCTGCCAGGGCAGGGATGAAGAGATCGGCCTGCCTCTCTACCTGCTGTGCAGTGTCTCAGTTGGCAGCCTTACCTGCAAGTCTAGAATCTTTGTGACTCAGAAAGCTACTGGTCTCAGTGCAGGAGAGCATGAGAAAAACTAGAACCAATGGGTACAAACTGCAAGAAAGGAGATTCCGGTTGGATATCAGGACAAAATCCTGACGGTGAGGGCGGTTCGGCAGTGGAAGAGACTGCCAAGGGAGGTGGTGGACTCTCCCTCACTCGGGGTCTTCAAGCAGAGGCTCAACGAGCACCTGTCGGGGATGCTCTAGGAGGATTTCCTGCTACAGGCAGGGGTTGGACTAGATGACCTACTGGATCCCTTCCCAACTATGATTTCTTCATATATTTATTTATTGGATTTTGGATGAATACTCAGAAAGATTTCCCAAAACAATTCTTTGCCCAGAGTCTGTAGCACACAAGAGATCAAGAAGTCGGTTCTGCACCGCTTTGCAGGTCAATCTGTCTTGCTCTCCCCTTTCTACTACAAACAACTAGTCAAGATAGTGGGTGCTGCGTCCAGCACATAGATTCTTAAGCTGAGCATTCAACTGGCTTATAAGGGAGCCAAATTCTGCCTAATTTGGCAAGCCCCCTTCCAGTTATTTATTTATTAAAAGATTTTTTTATCTCACCTTTGTCAGCCAAAGCCGACGCAAGGCGACTAACAATAAAAAAATTAAAACACAATCAATAAGATATTTATCATTGGCATCCATCAGTCTTGAAAGACTATGTATCGTGCTTGACGCTGTATGCGAAGCACGAAGGCCTGGGTAGACTGATATGGAGGATAGGCTGTTAGCCAAGCAGCAAATCCTCCCTCTCCACGCCACTGAAATAGTCCAATGGAAAGGCAGAGCCCATACAATTGGTTCCAGCTGCGTTGCAGAGCTGGGCTAAGGACAGGAGCTCACCCTGTCTTGTGGGGACCTGGGTCTCAAACCCTGGCCTATTGGTAAACAGGCACTGTGTCTTAACCACTTGCACCAAGATATTTAAAAGAGATTTTAAAAGCATTTAAAAACATTTTAATAGTTCCTACTACGGCAGGAATGTGGTCCACATTGCTACTGTTAAGCAATCTGGGCTCATCTGGCATTTGTGACCCTGAGATCCCCCCCCCCCCGCCACACAATCCTGAATTGCCCCAATCGGAAACTTCAGTGCTCTCCCAGTGGGTTTGGGGAGTGATTCACCCCTGCAAAAACGCTGGGTCCAAGCCGAGCGATCGGGACTAGCAAGTGACAGCTTGGATGCGGCGTGTGACATATGGCAAGGCTCAGCTGCGGCTTTCTCAGCACACAGCTGGGGCAGGAGCAGAGATGAGTCCCAGGGCAAAGAGACGGGAAAGGAATGGCAGGAAAGTGGGCCTGCTTTGGAGAGTGTCACGGGGCCCTCGGCAAAGACCGTGCCTGCCTAACAGAGCAGCGTCCCCAGCCAGAGCGAACTGTCCTTGGGCTTCGTCCTTCCGATAATACTGACGCTGGAAAGCCGACAGCTGGCACTGGCCAGGCATCGCACTCGTCAATCTTTCTAATAGCGCATGGAAGGAGACTGCCTAACCTTTCCCTTCTGTGCCGGACAGATGAGTTTCTCCAACCCATCTTTCCAAATCTTCCGAGAGAGCAAAGGCAGGATTGGGCAGCAGGAGGAAAACCATCCATGGTGGGGGTAGCAAGGGATGCAGCTGTCCCTCCACAAGGACCCAATCCAGGTGCGGGTGATGAACGCTGCGGGTCCACCGAGGTTCCTCTTGCATTTTTACTATCAGGCTTAAAATACGGTAGTAAAACAGCTGTTTCAACACATCAGTTTTAGGAACAGCTTCTCAGGACCGTTGGCAAAGACAGCCTTCCTGGGCCTGAGAGGCTCCCAATTGGGACACAGGCATAGAGGAAGAGAAGGGAAACAGGCAGGGATGAGAAGGGCAAGCTTATGGGGGATTTCAGTTACAGCACTTGAGGTTACTTGAGTAAGGAAGGAGGACTTTATGCCTGATGATAAAGGATTCCTATAAAGATGGGGATTAAGCATGTAATGGAAGTAAATATAGTAAGTGCCAGCTGAGGTTGGTGCAAGAGGGGGTCTGGCATGTCTCCTGGGAGAGTTCTGCAGGTACAGCACTTTTGCCAGCCACCAGTCCTGTCTCTGGGGCCAAAATAGGGCCTCTGATGCCGAATGATCTTAAAGCAGGTCTGTGAGCTTGGAATGGGCAAGCCTGAAGAAGTGGTGTCTTCACTTCACTTCCAAAATTGGTGGGCTGTTGTGGGAATCTGAATGCTGGATCTAATAATTTGTGCACGCAGCTGGGCTAATGCCAATTTCTGTGCTAATACAGTTGTAGTCTAACTATATACAATTTAGTCTCAAGGTTTGCTCTTTAAATTGAAACATAACCTTAAGCAGCAGTTAGTGGCTCAAAGGCAGCCTGCTGACCATGGCAATATGGCAGGCAATTAAACTTGTCTTAAAGTTCATGAACTTTTAGTTTTTGTTTAGCTGGGAGGCAGAGCCCCCCTTCCCCAAAGCGATAATCACTTGTGAAATGCTCTGCCCTGAATCTGCTTGCAAATTGCAGGAGCTCAGCTCCTTGCCCATATGGGAATATAGGCAGCAGCCACTTGAAAGGGAACTTGATTCATCTTATTTTTATTTATTTATTAAATTTATATCCCGCCTTTCTTCCCTAACGAAGGGATCGTTAGATCCCTAACGATCTTGATTCTATGCCTACCTTGTTACCATGATAACTCATTGCCTTTGTATAACGTGTTTGTATAACATGTGAACATGTATAACATGTTTGGCTCCCCTTGCGTGGAATGTAGAAAAAGCCCTATATGAGAACCTTGCTATAAAACATGTTTTTGTACATTTCACAGTTTCAAGACTATACTTAAAACTTCTTAGGGTGCAATCCAGAGTAACTATGGGGAATCCTTGCTCCGGTGCAAGAACAATTTGCTCTGGATTGCAATATGAATTTCCCATAGGTTTTCACTAGGTGGTGCAGTAACTACAGGTACACGTAATGTCTCTTATGTGCTCCCGTAGTTACTCTGGATTGTGGGGTTAGGCATACACTTAAGAGAGCAAACCTGAGTATTTAGTGAACAGAAGTGAGCAGAGATTCTTTGAACAAGAAATATCTTTTTAATTATAGTTTGCCTGTAAATTCTCATTTGAATTATTCCTGGTTAAGACTGCAATCCTAACTTCCAGTTAGGCCGGCACAAATCCCGTGCTGGGAAAGGGGTGATAAATAAGTGCCATAAGCACTCCTGGGAAGGTTGGTCAGGGTCTGGACATGCACCTCACTCCCCGTGCCTATATGGGAATGGGGAGACAGATGGGTTATGCTGGACTAAAATGGTCAGGATTGCACCCTAAATCTCATCACAAGTGCAGGGCCTCTGGAGTGGTGATGAGCCATTGTGGGGGAGGGTGCCTTGCTGTACCCCTTGGCTGTTCTTGGCCAACGTTTTGAACAACACAACCCAGATGGAAGGGCAATTGGCATTTATAGCTTCCTCTTGCCTCTCCAAATGGGACTGGTGAGTGTCACGGTCTTGGAGCCGGCCAATTGCCGTTCTTTTATGCCTTAACAAAGATGAGATGATAAATTTAAAAAAGGACAAGAGGACGAGGATCTTTCTGCAGTTTCTTGCTCATCCTTTTATCTCCTAACAGAGGAAGTTTCCTGAACCTTTGCCAACAATTCACTCAGGCTAATGAAGTGCGTGCGTAATGAGATTAAATAATCTCAAACAATTATTACACTGCCTATCGCCGATATGCCTACAGAGTACAGCAGAGTCCCAGGAGGAAGGATCACACAGAAGCAAAGCCCTACAAGGTTCTTTTTATTTTCTTAAACTGGTGTGTATGTAGGTGTGCACGTGCATGTGCATGCATGCACAGATGTGCTTCCTGCAGCTCCCCCTCTGGCAACAGCTTTTCCTAGGTGTGCAGGGTGACTTGCAAAAATAAAAGAGGTGTTCTGCATGCGCTCAGAGGAATTTTATAATTCATTTACTCCTTTCCAGGTTGAAATGTGGCACTGACCAATGTTTTTTCAAGATCTTTTGCACCAGTAAGTCTTATGAAACTCTGAAGTCATCTAGAATCAAGCTGCATTCCTTACCAAGACACTTACCATATATACTTGCGTATAAGCCTAGTTTTTTGGGCCCAAAAAATGAGCCCAAAAACTCACCTCGGCTTATACACGGGTCAGTAAAAAAATTAAGAAAAATGGCAGGCGCAACCTCCAGTGCGCGCCCTCAGAGGCTCTGAGCCTCTCCAGTTGCTGGCACTGGCTCTCCGGGCTGCAGAGGAGGTGCGCGGCGGCAAGACATGGAGACCACTGCAGCCAAGCCCCTCCTCAGATTCAGGTACTTCTTTGTGGGTCTTACTTCTAAGTAGACCTGTCGAGGATTGGGCCCTGAGGCTACAAGGCCAGCCACACTTCCCTGCTGTTGCTGCATTTCCCACCCTCGACTTATACTCGGGTCAATAAGTTTTCCCAGTATTTGTGGTAAAATTAGGTGCCTCGGCTTATACGCGGGTCGGCTTATGCACGAGTATATACGGTATCTTCCCTGGGCTGCGGCAAAGACCTCCTAACACTTATGTGGTATTCCTAATACAGCCACACTTAACCAGTGATGTGTCAGCCTCGGATCTTCTCACCCATTAATGTTCTAGCTAGCCATTTGTCTCCTTGACTAATGGGAGGCAGAAATGGGATCCCATCAGAGATCCTACTGATTTGCTGCCTGAGGCAACCATCTCAGTGGGCCTCTGGGATGGTCCAGCCTTGACTTTTCCTATCCAACAAGCACCATGAATGCAGCAAAACAAGGTTACACTTTTAACCTTGGAGGTAAATTAAACCAGGATTCCAAAGGTTTGCTTTCCAATTGTGGGCTTTCAGACCTGATGGGATGTAAGCGAGGAGTTGCTGTACCTGGCCCCCTATTGCACTCTCTCAGGATGTGGATTTCTTTTTAATTTGGATTTCTTTTTAATGCTTGGTTGCATGAAGGATCAGGCTGGCTGGGGGCTGCATCCAGAGAGATCTACTGCAAACTGTCTTTCAGGATGGTCTCCATTCAAGAGATGTTCTCCACCATGCTCAGTTGGCTGCTTTGGTCTCTGGCTTAGAATTCAGCCCCATTGTACATACTTTGGTGGAAAAAGCCAGCAGATCCCACACTGGAAAAAATTTCAAAGTGGGCAAGTTGATGGGATTAAAAATCAGTCTCGATCTCGTTTTCTGCAACACTTTCCATTTTGATGATAGAGATGATATCCCCCTTTCGTCTCACAAAATATGTATTTTTTTAAAGGATGATGTAGGGGTGTTGGAAGAAAGAAGCAAGAAAGGGTTCCAGAGCAACATGAGAGGCCACTCTTAGAAGGTCTTTGCTGCCTGGGGGAAAATGATGCTGCTTTTGGACAGGAAAGCATCTTGCCCTGGAATTCACGCAAGGGATCCTGTCCCCAGAAAACCAAGTTCCTCCTGCATACTTCAAAAGAAAGACCATCCACAACCACCTAGATGTTTCAGGAACACCCAGTAGCAGGGCCTGTAGAAGGGGCATCACTATGGTCCACATCACCTGGTGTGGGACACCAGCACGTCATCCCCTGCCTTGCACATCCGTGAACTTTAGTGCACGAGTCATTCAGAGTGGCTGGTTTCAGAGGAGGACATCACATGCCCTAAATTTGTGCATGCGCAGCTCAGAGTGCTGCTCAGGACTGAGAGTTCTGAGCCCAGCACGCATGCCCGGACTTCTGAGCATGTTTGCTGGGCTCAGAGAGCTTAGATTGCTCTGTTCCAGGGAGGGGCATCCTGTGCCTTCTTGAAGCAGTGCAATCTGAGCGCAGCGCAGGTATCCGGACTTCGGAGCAGGCACACTGGACTCAAGGCACTCAGATCCGACACTCTTCCAATGGCCAAATCTACTATTCTCTCATTTCACTGGTGTACCTTACTGGATTACACTGGGTTACCCATGCCTTTGAAGTGACAGGAACACGAGATGCAAACAAACAAACATTGCACTCTAGGCCAGAGATGTGCGACCAGGTGAAAAGCCTGCCGGCAAACATCAGGATACTCACAATGTAGCAGGGCTCACAGTAGGCTTTCTTCTCCACGGCGTAGAAGGGCTGGCCACGGAGTTTGCTGCCGCAAGTCATGCAGGTGAAACACTCCACGTGGAAAACCTGGTCCATGGCTGTGCAGCCAGTGCCTTCCCCGACAACATTCTCCCCGCAGCGGGAACAGCGACCTGGAGGTGGCAAAGAGGTACATGCGCTCTGGGTCTCAGAAGATTTCAGTACTCATTCATTTCATTGATTCATGTCCCACTTATAACAGATTCCAAACTGGCTTTCAATACAAAATATAACACTGAACTCACTTTATCAGGAGTTCAAGCCTTTGTTTTTATTATGGGATGGAGGGTGACGTGAATGACAACTGTCTTTTGGAGTGATGGTTGGGTTTTCCATGATCTAATGATCGAGGATATTCTGGTGGCCTTGTGTTCCCCTTTTCCAGGACCTCCCAGAAGTGACATTAAAATTGCCCAGCACCCAGATTCCAAGATGGCTGCACCCAGCTTTTCGTGACCCCCGAGATGACGTTGTAACCCCCCCCCCAAGGAGATCCTGACCCCCATTTTGGAGCTGATTTAAAAGGTTCGCTTTCACTGTCCTAGGGAGTCAAACAAACAAACAAACAAACAAACCAGTGAAGAGCATTGAGAAAGGCTGTGGAGGGCAGAGCCTAGATTTCCCCCAAGTCAATTCTGTTGTTCAGCATGTTTCTCTGCTAGAAGGGCCTAACCAGAGATTGTTAGAAGACCCAGATCTGGGCACCTGATCATCTAAAGTGCAGTACGCAGAGGGGACAATCTGGAATGAAGGAACAACAGAGCAGCAGCCTTTCTCTGCCTGATGTTTATACCCTGCTTTCCCTTTTCCCAATTGTTTTTTCCTCTGCTGGGTATCTCCGAGTTGGTTTTTCCAAACTGGAGATCCATCTCATGGCTAAGAGGGAAAGAGTATAAGGGAATATACTTGGTCCTATATACTATACTATGGTCCTATATGGGCTGTGGGTGGTGCAAGTGGTTGAGACACTGTGCCTGTTAACCAGCAGGCGAGGGTTCGAGACCCGGGTTGGCCCCACAAGACAGGGTAAGCTCCTGTCCTTAGCCCAGCTCTGCGACGCCAGCTGGATCCAATCGTATTGGCTCTGCCTTTCCATTGGACTAATTCAGTGGCATGGAGAGGGGGGATTTGCTGCTTGGGTAACAGCCTCTCCTCCATAACAATCCAACCCAGGCTTTCGTGCTTTGCATGCAGCGTATGCAGCGCCGAGTACAATATCATAGTCTTTCAAGATTGATGGAGGCCTGCTTTTTTTATATGGGAGACAGACACAGCAAGGTGGCTGCCTTCAATATGTGCAGGCTGGCATACGGCATCACTCCCCAAACTGTGCCCTCTTCCTGCCTCTTGGGAGATCTGGTGGTGCGGTGCTGAGTGGCTTGATCGGACGTGGCTGGTCTGTGCTGGCACAATCCTGAATGTTGTGATCAACTTATAATCCCAACCATTTTGAACTCCAGAGAAGTAGAGGCTGCAGAAAAGAAGTAGAGAAGTAGAGGCTGCAGCTCCTGCCAACGGCCCCACAGCATTTCTAGGGGAAGAGTTCAAGCGTTCCTGTTGCCTTGGGAACTGGGCAGGCAGCTTTTGTTTTGCCATCCGGCGGGCGCCGCAGTCATAAAACCTCCGAAGTGCGTCAAAGGTGGGCGCATCAGTCCACAGGCCAATTGGAGCACCAAAAAGAATGTGCACCTTTGAGATTTGTGCTTCGGGGCACACTCCTCTGGTCCATGTTCCCAAATGGTCTGGGGTTCAGATTGAGGGCTATGGGCACAATCCAGAGTAACTTCGGGAGCACGTAAGAGACATTACATGCATCCGTAGTTACTGCATCACCTAGTAAAAACCTATGGGAAATTCATATTGCAATCCAGAGTAACTTGTTCTTACTCTGGAGCAAGGACTCCCCATAGTTACTCTGGATTTCACCCAATGAGACATCAGCAAAGAGCTCCATCTGATAAGATCCAGGACTTCATCCCATTCAGGAAGGTCCTGATTAGGTAAAAGGTGTCGGAGCAGCAACCTTCCTGAACGGCCAGGTATGCGCCTGAAACATCTGCAAAAGAGTGAAGGGCACCTTTTGCTGCCCACAACAGGTGCATGTGGTGGGTTTCCAAATCTCAGCACAGAATGGGGCAGCAGAGCATTACACCCATCTTCAACAACGATACCTTTGGATTCCATCTCATTGCATTGCAGCCATGCTTTGCATTTGTACAACGGAATTGTGCATGAGAAGCTCCTTGCCCATATTCCTTTCTGACTTGAGTATCACTTCCATACTTTGCTGCCATATGTTTTCATCTTTGCACAGGTGTGCTCCACTCAGCACTGCATTTTGGGATTTGTAGTCTTCCATTCATACACATAGGCCCATATCCTAAAGTCAAATTAAGACCTTTGCTCCGCAGCAGTTAAGGTGACTTTCCATAACACTATAGGGTGACGTAACTGCATGGAACCGTAACTGCTCTGGATTTTGCCCTGCTGTATATACCCTGAAGCCTAATGCTTGACACTTATTAAGTATCCCCCTTATCAAGGGATGGAGGTGAAAGGAAGACATGCACGCTTTGACCAACAGCAGGCAATGATGGGGGTCCACTGGAGGTGATGGAGTGCATGGAAGGATATCTTTGTGGTCTTTCTACACACACAGCACTATCTTGTCAGGAGCGCTCCGGCAATGTTCCTCTTTTAAGAGCCTGTGCCTGGAGAGCAGTTAATACCTCTCATCGGAACAGATAAAAATGAAACCCGTTAGTTAATTATTTTACACAAAGCTTTCTCCAGGGCAAGGAGCATGGAAGATGCTCTCAAGGAGAACGCAACATTCCCAGCCTGCCATGCTCACTGTCATTTGATGACATGCAGTGGTGTCTCTCTGTGATATGCAGCCCATGGAAAGACACCTCCCTTCTACATCACCCCCAATGCATCACCTGGAGGAGGTGCACCATTAGTGTTACCACTGGGCGAGAATAATAATAGTAACATTGGCTTTCTTTGTGCTCCATTCATTTGCTGTATTAACTTTCTCAACATGTCTTAGGTTTAAAAAAAAAAACATTATTGTGTATTGAATATTTTCAAATATATTATGGCAATGTTGAATGTATTATCGAATAATATATTACTGAATATATTTTATAAAATAAATGTAGAAATAAAAAAATATATTATTTAATATCTTTTATATTGAATATTAAAAAGGATCATGTGCCATTTTCAAGATTCAAGGTGGAATCAGCTCACCTATGGACTTTACATTAGCTGTGAAGTTAGAGGTGTTTTCTTGAGCCATCTCCATCAAGGCCTTTACATTAGCCTCACAAACTGCGCCTTATTTATTTATTTATTTATTTATTTATTTATTTATTTATTTATTTATTTATTTATTTATACCTGCCTTTCCCATGCTGATGCAAACGCCCACAATTTTACTCCTCACAACAACCCTGTGAGGTCGGTAATTGTTTAACGGGGAGCTCGTAGAACTCTTTTCTTCCAGGCAGAATCCTTCATGGTGTGGTCATCATCACAGCTGGCATCAAGGATGCCTTTCCAAGCTTCCAGCAGGAATTTTCAGGTCAGCCAAGCTGTAAACAGCAACATCAATGGCTCTCTTGTCTCATGATGGCGTTATTGCCTAGCAGGTCTCCCATCCAAGAGTTATCCTGCTTAGCTTTCTTCGGCAGCCCTTCACTCATCTACCCGACCATGCCTGCTGCTTTTTCTCCACTGAAATCTAGTCTTTCTCCATGCAGGGACCTGTCCTCCTAATCCAGTCAATCTGCACAATGCCAGGCTTTGACTACCAATAGTTACTGAATGCAAAGGAATGACTCCTGCTTTTCCAGGCTTTTCCAGACATGGCCAGGCCTTTTTTATTCTTTGGGCAGGAGAAGTTCAGGTCTTCAGCTTGGAACGCACAGCATGGAAGACCAGTGAGATTTCCCCACTACAAGCACAAGCAATCTTCCTCCACCAACCTGTTCCTGGAGAGGACATTGGGGTGTAGAAGAAAACTGAGGCGCACGATGCCTCCCCAATTCTTTTCTGTTCTGGCTTTTAACTGGGGTTGGGGCTGGAGATCGCTCCCATTCACTCTCAAAATCTTACTCCCAAGAGCACCCAGTCCCCTTCCAGTACTTGCCAGAGTGGAGCAGTGCTAGCTCTGGCAAGCTTTTGGGAGAAGGACGGGAGAGGGTCCCCCTTCCCTTTGCACCTCCGATCGTTGGTGCACAGCACTGCAGCATTACTGAGCAAAGGAGCACCTGGGATATGCAGATTTTTCCAGGGTCTCCTACAATAACTGACACCCCATGGCTTTCTCTGGGCCCTCTTCAGCCTGGTATGGTATGCTATAGTGCGACGAACCCCGTGTCGGCTAAGAGAAACGTGACGGAGAGCTCAGGGAGTGGAACACCTTGTTTTTGCCGCAGTGTCTTCCCGTTGCAAATGCATGGATGAAACATCCAGCTAAGGGTTCCCACAGGTGCCATTGATAACGGCTGTTCCTGCTGCGCCACCGTGCAGCGCTTCCCCCTCCCCACCAGTTGCTATCTTTCTAATTGTCACTGCTTTAGGAGTCCCTCCAATAAGAGCTGCTTAGAGATGAATGACGCATCCAGCTTTTGGACGGTCTGGGATCGCACTGGCAAGGAACGAACAAACATCACTAGTCCTAATGAACAAATATTGACACGAAACCAGCATTTTGAGGACAGAGCTGAATGGAAGTCCACGGCTTAACAAGATTTTCTCTCTTCCTTCTTCTTCCTATTGTTGTCACACCTTTCCAGACATGCTCCACTCATACCCACATACCTTTCCAATAATGGACATTATTAAAAAAAAATTTTTTTTTGGGGGGGGGGGGGTGTAACAGGATGCTCACTCAGAGCTCTCCAAGGTCCTGCAGAGCTGCCTGCAGCCTTCCCTGGCCTTGCCAGCCTCATCTCAGAGGACAGGACACAACATTTCTCACCCTTTCCGGTGTAGCATCAAGACCTGGGTATGAGTCTGGGGCTGATCCTGGACCCTGCAGGGCATGGGTCATGAAAGCAAAAGTGGTGCTGATTAGTTATAACAGCATCATTGACACATGTACAATAATGTACAGCATTGACATCATTTGACACATCATTGACGCATCATTGACACATCATTGGCATATATTCTGGACAGAATATATGCGTTGTCATGTACTAGGGGCACTCATTTTGATTTTGCAGAGCAAAAGTAGTCATGCCTTTTGGGAAGGGTGGAAATATCTCTGTGCATCATTGCCACTCCATCTACTCATTTTCTTCATTTGTGGACAATTATTTCCTTGATCTGGTGCTTTTTAAATAAATAGATAAATAAATAAATAAATAAATAATATAAACACAACAACAAAAAACAAACAAACAAAACAAGGGCAAAGTACAAACTTAAGAGTGGAAACACCAAAGAAGCCATAAACACCCGGGTTATACCTGTCGATAGATACCCTGCAGGAACAGCAGACTGGACAGAAGCAGAGCTAGAGACATTAGAGTGCAAGACCAGGAAAATTATGCCCATCAACCATGCTCTTCAACCATGTTCTGCTCTGCAATAGTGATGTGGACAGGCTGTACCTCCATCGCAGATCAGGTGGAAGAAGAATGCTGCAAGTCCATCAAACAGTAGAGGAAGAAAAAAGAAGCCTTGTAGAATATATAAAGGAATAGCCAAGAGGATGCATTTAATACGGTTAACAATGAGAAATTATTAAACTTCAACAAAACAGGATTATATGAAAGGACAAATAGAGAACAAAGTGGAAAAATGGGAAAATAAAGCATTGCACGAACAATATTTGTGAGACATGATGGGAATGGGCAGGAAGCACAACTGCATTAAAAGCAAAAGTGGTCAGAAATAACAACTGATAGTAGCTGATAACAACTAACAAATAACAACTGATAACAGCAAGTGCCGTCTTTGCAAAGAAGCGGATGAAACAGTGGATCGCATAGTTGCTGTTCATGCTACAAAGCTACGACAAGGTAAAAACTGGTGGGACCACAAAATTGAAAATGTCATTGAAAATGAAGATGTCAGAATATGATGGGATTTCCAGTGATGACACAGAGACAAACGTCAATCGTACAATACACCACGTAGGACTGGAGTGGAGAAGGAAAACATGTCATATCACCGGTAAAGCAACACCAAGTTGTAGAAGAACAGAAGAAACCAACAAAATAGAAAGATTTACAAATAGAAATTGAAAGGTTGTGGCAGAAGAAGACCAAAGTGATCCCACTGGTGATGGGCTCCCTCGGTGCTTTTCCCAAGCACCTTGAAGAGCACATGAAGAGCATTGGACCATGAACCACCAGAACCACAAGGACTCTCACTTTAGGTCACAGGCAGCTCAGAAGCTGTATATGGGTTTTCTCAACCACTCAGCCTGAAGCTGCTCTAAGTAACCCCACCAGGGCCGAGCCAAACCGAAGCCTCAAACCTGCACAAGAGGATGGCCACCCCAGCAAAGGCAGCCAGCAGACCAAGGGAATGACCTTTCCGGAGCCCGGCTGACTTCTCAGATGTAATTATTTGGACAAAATTATTTGCATGACTTAATGCAATGCCTTGAAGCTTTTCAGCAAGGTTAATTAGATCCCTCCATTCAAAACCTATCTGCCCTCAACCGACTTTTAATATGCTGCGATGCAGCTTTCTAAATTTGACCTAATGATATGATTAGCGAACGGCTATCTGGCCTGCTACGATTATCATGGCACTGAATCCCCTGGCAGAAAATGTGCAATGCAAATCAGGGTCTGTGTCCTCGGCTCTTCTCCCTCTGGTTCTGTTTTCTAGCTGACTGTCAAACTCTTAATGCTGGTGGCTCCTCTGGACCATTGTCCTGCAAAGAATAAAATTGGGATTTAGGCACAGCCGAGAGTTTCCCAAGACCGCAGGCCAGGGAAAGTCTTGGGGTATGTGTATGAGGTGATGCTCATGGGGGATGATGCACATGGGGAGATGATGCACATCGGGGGTTGTTGCACATGGGGGGGGATGAGCCGCATGGGGGGATAATGCACACAGGGAGATGTTGTGCAAGGGGGGGTTGTTGCGCATGGGGGTTGTTGCGCATGGGGGATGGTTGTTGCACATGGGGGTTGTTGAGCATGGGGGTCATTGCGCATGGAGGGTTGGTTGTTGCACATGGAGGGTTATTGCACATGTGGCATGTTGCACATGGGGTCTTGATGCTCATGGGGAGATGATGCGCATAGGGGACTTATGTGCATGGGGGTTTATGCGCATGGGGGTTGTTGCACATGGGGGTTGTTACGCCTAGGGGGTTGATGCTCATGGGGGTACTGATACTCATGGGGGGACTGATGTACATGGCAGGTGTTATGCATGGGAGGTGTTGTGCCATAGGGGGATGGTATATAGGGGAATTTTACTTCCACAATGCGGGTACGCTTTTTGCTGGTAATAATAATAATAATAATAATAATAATAATAATAATAATAATAATAATAATAATAATAATAATAATGTTATCCCCCCCAAAGGGACACTACTTTGCAGTGGTTGTGGGACTTGCATGCTTCAGTGAGGCAGGGGGCTAAGTTGGACGGGGTCACCCAGGACTCTGCTGAGAAGTCAGACTGTTTCCCAACCCATTCATAATATGATGAGAAAGAAAAATACGGTCTATACCGGCTCAGTCCTCACCCGGGTCAACAAGGACCACATGTCAGGCTTCTTGGGCATCTGGTGAAAAATGGGCTACAGGACTCAGGATCTCCAGTAGAGCAACCAGGACTGGGGACTGCAGGGCTACTGGAAGACCAATCACAACCACAATGTCAAAAGTAGATGTGTGAAGAGCAATAATGTCCCACTACTTAAAGTCAAATCCTCAAAACAAGGCTACCAAAAAGGGATGTTCCAACTGTGGAAAGAGACATTCCCTGATTCTGATATTTCTGAACAAAGATTAGCTGACCGACAGTGATTTATAACATGAAAGAAAATGTTTAGAGGCTCTTGAAATTGTTAAACAACAAGTCACAGCAGTTGCAAAGAAAATATTTGGATGTGATAATCGGATTGCTCAGTACAAGCAAATATACTATTCCAAACAAACCAATGATGTTTTTACAAACTAGCAAACGGTGAATCAGAAAGAGCTCCCCCAGAAGTGAAGAAAGAGAAATCCTAAAATACTGGAAAGAACGGTAGGAGATCCCCAAATTAGAACAAGAAAGCAGAATGGATACAAGATGTTGAAAAAGAGCTGGATGGACAAGACATGCAAGACCTTGTAACTACGAGGTGGTTGAAAAACGTGCCAAAATGGTGAAGAACTGGTCTGCGCCTGGAAAGGATGAACTGCACAGATTTTGGCTGAAGCATCTAACTAGCTTATACAGTGGTGCGTCACATAAAAAGCTTAATTCCTTCCAGAGGCCTGCTCTTTAAGTGAAACGCTCTTTATGTGAAGCAGATTTTTCCATAGGAATAATGGAAACTCAGACGATTGGTTCCACAACCCCTTTTATGTTCATATAACAATATTAACTGGATGTAAAAATGATGACAAAACACTGGAATTAAATTCAAAACATGCATTCAGTGTGCATGATCCTATGAAGTCTACTTAGGCTGCAATCCTAAAGACACTTTCCTGGGAGTAAGACCCATTTAACACAATGGGGCTTACTTCTGGGTAGACATAGTTAGGAGTCTGCAATCAAAGACACTTTTCTGGGAGGCTTATCTGGGCTGCTGCTGGAGGTTCAAGGTGGCCTCTAGGGACACTTGGGGACAGTTAGGGGCAGCTGCCTCTGGCACCCTCAGGCAACTGCCCCCAAGTTGGGGGCAGTTAGAGGCAGCAGTGCTGGCCGGCAGAGGCTCTTTTAAAGAGCCTCCATGTGGAGCGTCAGGGCTGAATAGCACACATGCTCATAGCGCACTTGCTTGTTAAGTGGAGCAGAACTTGTTATGTGAAGCAAGATTTCTTAGAAATTTTTGTTTGTTATGTGAAACGCTTCTTAAGCGAGGTACCACTATATACAAGAATAGCTGAACAAATGAACACACCAATAGAGGGAAGCAAAACAGAAAACTGATTAACCATTGGAAGAACTTTCCTCCTCCAAAAAGATGAAAAGGGGAAATTCCAAGCAATTTTCAACCAATAACCTGCCTACCAACCATCTTTTCAGTTACTGACAGAATAACATTTGATGCCATTCAGGATCATTTAGAGGAGAACAATTTGTTCCCCCCTGAACAAGAAGGAAATAAGCAAAACTCAAAAGGAATAAAAGACCAACTTCTAATTGACAAGATGATCCTTCAAAATTGCAAATGTAAGAAAACAAACTTACATGTTGCCTGGATTGATTATAAAAAGGCTTATGTTTCATTTCCACATAATTGGATTCTCAAGTCCCTTGAAATGATTGGAATCGGCACAATATCAAACAATTTGTGGAAAAATCTATGGCTCTACGGAAAATACAATTAATGTTAAATGGAGAAAATGTGGGCAATGTCAACATCCAGCGAGGCATAGAATCATAGAATCCTAGAGTTGGAAGGGACCTAGTAGGTCATCTAGTCCAACCCCCTGCCTGCAGCAGGAAATCCCCCTAGAGCATCCCCGACAGGTGCTCGTCAAGCCTCCGCTTGAAGACCCCCAGTGAGGGAGAGTCCACCACCTCCCTTGGCAATCTCTTCCACTGCCGAACTGCCCTCACCATCAGGAATATTCCAGGGAGATTCACTTTCCCCATTACGCTTTGTGATTGCATTGATACCATTGTCTAAAATACTCCCAAAACAGGCCATGGATATCAGGTCATCGACAAACCTCCACCATCTACTTTACATGGTTGACCTCAAACTGTATGGGAAGTCACAATCTGAAACTGAATCACTGCTAAATACACTATGGATTTATAGTACCAACAAATCAATGGAATTTGGTCTAGAAAAGCACCCAACTTTGGCAATAAATTGAGGAAAAGTTATGTCTATGGATGGAGTGAAGATGCCCAACAACAGTGAAATAAAAAGTCTTGAACCAGAAACAGCTTATAAATACCTTGGCATGCTCCAAGCTGACAACATTCAACACAGAGAAGTCAAGCCAAGGAATACACCAGAAAATCCTAAAATCAAAACTCAACGCTGGCAATACCATCCCAGCTGTCAATACATGGGCCATACCTTAAAAAGCAGCAGGCCTCCGTCAGTCTTGGAAGACTATGGTATCGTGCTCAGCGCTGCATACGCTGCATGCAAAGCATGAAAGCCTGAGTTGGATTGTTATGGAGGATAGGCTGTTACCCAAGCAGCAAATCCCCCCTCTCCACGCCACTGAATTAGTCCAATGGAAAGGCAGAGCCAATACGATTGGATCCAGCTGGCGTTGCAGAGCGGGGCCAAGGACAGGAGCTCACCCTGTCTTGTGGGGCCGACCCGGGTCTTGAACTCTGGCCTGCTGGTTAATAGTCATAGCGTCTTAACCTTTTGTGCCAGTGGTTCGATATACTGCTGGCATAGTTAACTGGACCCAAACTGACTTGGAGAACTTGGACAGGAAAACCAGGAAAAGAAAGACCATCAACTATGCACTACACCTACAAAGTGATGTAGACAGATTATATTTAGCAGCTAAGGAAGGAGGACAGGGCATGATTCAAGTCCAACAGTCAGTGGAAGAGGAAAAACAATCCCTGGCAGAGTATTGATGGGGAAGTCAAGAGGAACACTTAACAGAGGCTCACAAAGAAAGCATCCTAAAGTGTGATGAAAGCAAGAGGGATTGCAAAATGCAGATGGTTAAGAACAGGAGAGACAGGTGGCAATAAGGCAATGCCCGGGCAATACCTGAACAACATTCTAGGGAATACTAAAACTGATCACAAAGCAACATGGCAATGGCTGAGGAAAGGAACATTAAAGAAAGAAACAGAAGGCCTGGGACTAGCAGCCCAAGAACAAGCACCACAAACAAATGCAATCAAGGCCAAAATAGAGAAGAGCCAGAAAAACAGCAAGTGCCGACTCTGCAAGGAGGACGAAGAAACAGTGGAACAAACACATCATCTGTGGCTGCAGAAAGACTGCTCAGACGGACTATCTGGAAAGACAGAACCAAGTGGCCGCCATGAAACATTGGAATCTGTGCCAAAAGTAGAACCTGGCCACAGCCAAGAACTGGTGGGACCACAGACCAGAAAAGATGGTCCAGAATGAACAGGAATGAATCCTGTGGGACTTCCGTATTCAAAATGACCGCCACTTGGAACATAATACACCAAACATCACCAGACATCATCATCAGGAAAGAAACAGATCTGGATAATTGACATTGCAAGACACATAAGATTGTTGGCTTCAAGAGAAAGAACATGAAATCATGCGGTATAAGGACCTACAGAGAGAAATTCAGAGAATCTGGGAAAAGAAAACCACTGCGGTTCCAATAATAATAGGTGCTCTTGGAGCAATTCCATGAAGTCTGCAGGAACATCTCAACTTAATGGGCCTCCAGAAGATCACAGTTGCCAGTTACAAAAAGCAGCACTCCTGGGAACTTCACACAGATTGAAATGATACCTTTATGATTCCTCGTTCCTTGGATAGGAACCGAATCACAATAGAGCCAATTCCAGTCAAACACCTGGCGACTGTGAAGCAGGCCTCCGTCAGTCTTGAAAGACTATGGTATCGTGCTTGGCGCTGCATATGCTGCATGCAAAGCACGAAAGCCTGGGTTGGATTGTTATGGAGGATAGGCTGTTACCCAAGCAGCAAATCGCCCCTCTCCATGCCACTGAATTAGTCCAATGGAAAGGCAGAGCCAATACGATTGGATCCAGCTGCATCGCAGAGCTGGGCTAAGGACAGGAGCTCACCCTGTCTTGTGGGGCCAACCCGGGTCTCGAACCCTGGCCTGCTGGTTAACAGGCACAGAGTCTTAACTGCTTGCGCCACTCACAGCCACTGTGAAACAGGACATAATAATTACCTTTCTCTAAAGCTTTTTCAAGTAGCATGCACATCAGATTTGTGCATTAGAACCTCCCAGAGCTTGGACTGGGATGAAGAGATTCCTCCCTAGTCCAGGCTCAAGGTGTCCCAAATGCATGCGGGACCTCCCAGAGCTTGGACTGGAGAGGTACAGGGTCTTCCCCAGTCTAGGCTCTGGAAGTCCCGAGCCTAGATCAGTCTGGTGCATGATTGGGGCTCCTAGAACTTGGTCTGGGGGTGAACATGGTCCTCTCCTCAGCCCAGTCACACAGTAGATTTCAAATATTTGTACTCAGGTATTTGTACCCTGTTTTCAGTATTCAAGAAAATATTGAATCAAGTATTTAATGAATAAATAAATGTTAGTTGTGGCTTAGATTCAAGTAAATGCTGTACATTTCAGAAAATTAGTGAATATTTAATCCCTTTATACCTGTAAAACACTTAAGTAAACTGCTTAGGGAGTAGGGGAACGGGAGTCCATTTAATGGACTCATTTAAATGAATCTCGAGGAGATTTCAGAAGCTTTATTTCTGTGGTGTGTTGATGGTTGGAAAAATCTAAATCCATTCAATCAACTGAGTACCATTTTTAATGTGTTTATTTAAATTTCAGATTTTAATTAAAAAAAAATGTTTGGTGTAGCCCTCTGGCCAAAATTTTTGAAGACCTCTGGTTTAGGCTACAACCCTGAACACTGGGAATAAAACCCATTGAATCCCACTGAATAAAACCCATTGAATTATTCCCTGAATCCTGGGAATAAAACCCATTGAACACAGTAGGGCTTACTTATATTTATGTTTAATATATGTTTAAGACATGTTTAGGATTGTGCGTCCCTTAGCCACGATGGTGCCCCAACCTCCCGTTTGAAAGGAGTTTAGAGAAATTTATGGAAGACGAAAAGGTCAAGAGTGGCACAAGTGGTTAAGACACTGTGCCTGTTAACCAGCAGGCCAGGGTTCGAGACCCGGGTCCAACAAAATGAGGATTTCCTGCTACAGGCAGGGGTTGGACTGGATGATCCACTGAGTCCCTTGCAACTCTATGATTCTATGATTAAATACCAGGCAGTCCTGAAGCGGCTGCTTGAAGACAGCAACAAGGAAGTTACGTATAACGTCGCAAAGTTTTGCTCGAAAGCTATTGCTATCCGAAACAAAAAGAGTGTAAAATAGGGGTGGTCTAGACAACCCCAAACAATTTTATTAATAAGAATGTGATTACTGGGAAAGGTGTGTATTGATTGTTCTATATCTTTAGCATTGGTTTTATTAGGATGTTGGTGTTTTATGCTGATCTTAGACTGAATGAGGGCTGCGGGTGGCGCAAGTGGCTAAGACACTGTGTCTGTTAACCAGCAGGCCAGGGTTCAAGACCCGGGTCGGCCCCACAAGACAGGGTGAGCTCCTGTCCTTAGGCCAGCTCTGCGACGCCAGCTGGATCCAATCGTATTGGCTCTGCCTTTCCATTGGACTAATTCAGTGGCGTGGAGAGGGGGGATTTGCTGCTTGGGGAACAGCCTATCATCCATAACAATCCAACCCAGGCTTTCATGCTTTGCATGCAGCATATGCAGCGCCGAGCACGATAGCATAGTCTACCCGGAGTGATGGAGGCCTGCTTTTTTTGAGACTGTAATAAAATTCTATTCTATTCTAAATACCAGGCAGAACTTCTGGGAGAAACTGAGCGGCAGATGGCATGACCAGGACTTCATGGCCATACCACCACCTGGCAGGGTTGGGAGAGGAGCAAAATGATGTCTTCATGCCCAACTTGTGGGCTTTGCAGAAGAAGGTATCTGAACACTGTGTGGACCTCAGGATCTAGAAGAGCCCTTTCTAAGATCTGATTAGAAAACCCAAACCAATGGATATAGGCAATGATGCGGACATACTGTGCAGTTTTCCGCATCTCTCTCTCTCTCTCTCTGGTAAATCCAGCATTCCTCTTCCTTCAAATGTCCATTTGTTTTTATCCTGGTACAAATCACCTTACAAACTCTATGCCATCACTTGCCCCTAAAATTATTTTTTTTTAAAAAAAAACCATATTGCACTTACCAAAGTACTCATCCGAAGGTGGGTTTTCCATGTCGTAGAGCATCTTCTTGGTCAGGTGTTCCAACTCATCCTCAGGTCTGAATAAAGAAGCATTTGGGCCAGGACCAAGACCAGGACCAGGCTGGAGAAAGATAAAACAAACAGCTCATGAAGGTGGCACAAGGAAGCAGGAGAAAAACAGGTCTGTTGGATCAGTAGGAGAGAGGAAATCACAGCTCTTTGGTTCTCGTGCACTAATACGCAAGTGGGAGAAGAATCCATTAGGATCAGAACACATGAAACCACCTTATGTTGTGGCCCCTTGATCCATCCAGTTCAGCCTTATTTGTGCTGACCAGCAGAGACCCTCCAGGGCTTCAGCCAGAGAACGTCCACCTTTACTAGTCCTACCTGCAGATACTGCCAGGTGCTGAGCTGGAGCACTGGGAATTCAAGGCAGGAGGTCCCTCATGGGAAAGTGACAAAAATCTGAGAGGGCCACGTGGGGTAAAGAAACAAGCTTGCAGTGGGTCTTGAATGGGGGAATAATGCAAAGGACCAATTCACGGTGCCGACTTTCAACGCTTGACAAAATCTAGTCCTACAAGCCAACGATAAGGAGATAGGAAGGGAAAAATTTACGAATTAAACTCATATTTAAAAATTCCAGTTGGATTTGCCCAACGTAAATCTTTCCTCATCCAGTTGGAGAGAAAATGGAATCAAACCAGACTTTTCAGGATCCGCTTGTACATCAAGGGACTTCCTTGGCTACAGTCCCGCAGGCTGCACTGAGCAGCACCAGAGCATCTCCCAAAGTGGCCGGGCTGCTGCTGCTACTGAGTCACGGATCATCTGCTACTGTTGGGAAATGGAGCGACTGATGCTTCATCCATCACTAACCAGCGGAGTCTGGAGGAGATTTCAGAAGTGAACGGTTGTGCAAAGGTTGTTAACTGAGCAACGTAAAATACTGGCCTGAGGGTGCAATCCAAACCTAGGCTGGCATAACTGGTTCCTGTGATGATGTGGGGAGGCAAGCGCATGTCTGTGCACTGGCAAACCATTCCTCAGGAGTGGCTCAGAAGTGTCTTATGGCGCTTTTGTGACACTCCCAAGTCAGCACAGGACTTATGCTGGGGTTTAGGCTGGCCTAACTGGAGCTTAGGATTGCAACCTTGAAAGGGTGAAGGACTCACTGAGTGCTCACTCTATTTTGTTTCTCAAGGTGAAGCAATACCTTTGGAGTAGACACATTTCCCAACACATCCTAATCCTTGGCCATCATTGTGGGTCGCTCATATGCTGCTGCTTCTGCATCATTTAAAATAAAAACATACACACAGGGCATGTGAAACTCTATGATTCTATGATTCAATTTATTATAGTGGGATTTACAGCTGGAGCAGCTGTGCTGTGCTCTCAGTGGGGATGCCAGAGGCAGGAGTCTCCCCCAACCCCTGGGCTGGTCCCTGGAAATTTTTTCCCCTGGGGCCCAAAAGGTTGAGGACCATTGATTTCCAGTACATCCAGAAGGTCTCAGAAATGATCTCCAACAGCATCTGCAGGGAGGTTGGGGAACAATTCTAGCTTGAAATCCTGGGGAGCTGCAGCAGCAACATCACTGCCCCGAGCATCTCCATGGCCTGAGCCAGCACAAGGCAGCTTCTTCGGTGCCTGCCAGGAACCGTCCAGCAGATCCCTCTGGAGCGGGCCTTGCAGTGGCTGCCAAATGCTTTCGTGAAAAACACAGCCTGATGCTCAGCTCCACCGGTAGTTGATGGACCATCTTCTCAAGATGGTCCTGAAGCCCCACCTTGTCTTCCCCACTTAGTTGAGCAATGGCAAAAACGGGTGCCCGTTCCATGCAGTGTCTCGTTGTTAATAGTTTCCCTATCTTAAGGGCACAATTTCCTTTATTAATACTTTAATACTAAAACTGCCTGATTTGCATGTTCACTCAGACTCTCTGCAAAGAGCTCTTGTTCTACTTAAAAGCAAAATGGTATCCATCTCTCCTTAATTTGCATAATGTGATTTCTTGGCGTGGTTTGATAAAGAAGTGGGGGGGGTTTGAAAGCACTTTCCTTTCGGAGGCTGAGTTGCATCCAGTATTTGGGGGAGAATCTAAGCCTCAAGTTTTTCTTCTTGGGTTGAGAACTTTGTAATGCTGTTTTGCAATTGAAGAACTTAGCATGTTCTATGTGTCCACAATCCCAACTGCGTCTACTCAAAAGTAAGCTCCATTGTTTCACTCCCAGGAAAGTGACTTTAGGATTGCAGCCTGTATCTTGTATGTATTCAGACATAGGTTCACCCACTAGAAGCACAGCTGCATTTGGGTGGGGGAATCAAACAGCCTGCAATAAGATTTATGTATGTATGTGTGTGTGTGTGTGTGTGTGTGTGTGTGTGTGTGTTTAATTGATTTATATCCTGCCTTTCTTCCTTAAGGAATGACACCCAAGGTGGCTATGGCCTATATACTAAAGTTTAGTATATTATATTAAGATTAATTTCCATAAGATAACACTAGAGGGTGACGTAACTGCGTGGACCCATAACTGCTCTGGATTTAGCCATATGTCTCCTTAGGTGTCTATCTATCAGTGGCCCCTCGGACATACATAAATTATTTAGTGGCGAGCACTATTTTGGCAGATAAACTATTTCAGAGGTCTTTGGAGGGCTGCAGCGCCTACAGTGACTAGCAATCTTTCTCCAGGACTTCAGAGAAGGCCCTTCCCTGACTCAACCTGGAGACACCACAGGAGTCTTTCTAGGTTCCAAACAACTGCTTTGCCACTGAGATAATCTCCTGCCATAACAGGCATCACAATCAAACACTGCCCTAATCCTGGCACTGCAAGCGCATCATCAGTACGGGGTGTCACAAACATGCCATAAGGCATATTTGCTCATCCAGGGATTAAACAGCACAGGTGGAGAGGCCTGTGCCACCCATGGATGCCACAGTCAGAGATATACCAAGAGCTCCAGCCAGCATAGGATGCAGTGGTAGCTGTTTGGTGCTATTAACCCTGACTGACGGGTGTTGCCTCCAAAGGGCAAGTAGCACTGTCAGCTGGAGCAGTTTCAGAGGAGAGCAACTGAGAGGGAGAGAGGTTTGGAAACTAGGAAGTCCTACAAATAATGCTTAAAGAACTGAGTATGTTTAGCTTTGAGTACAGAAGATGAAAAACAGATTAGAGAAGTAGCCAGTCTGATGTGAGGACACAGTTCGGGAACCACTTCTCAAGGGGGTCTGCAGTCTCAAATCCACTTTTTCAAAACGTGGAAAAGAAAAGGGTCTTCCAGGTATGATCTTACCTGGAAAAGAATATTACAGGTATTAACAGAAAAATACCAGGAGCAAGAGTTCTCTGTAACCCACGAACACTTGGTGGGCTCCAGCAGGTTTGCACCTACTCTATAGTACCGGTTGTTAATGAGAGATAGGACATAGAAAGTTTAAAAATAGCCATTTAAAAGTGGCTGCCAGATGGGCAGAGAACCGGTTGTTAATTTCTTTGAAGCCCATCACTGGTGACCACCATCTCTTCTGCTTTATCCTCTGCATTGGTATCAGAAAAATCTGGGAGAAGCCAGCACTGGAGGGGGGAATCAAAGGGCCAAGATGACGGTGCTTACACTCCATGGTTAATTTCGGTTCTTTTGATTTGCCTTCATTACTCTCCGGACTCTGCTGCTAACGGTCAGACTTCAGCTCATCCACAGCTCACTGGATCTGATGCCATTAGATCCGCTGCCATTTCTTCTGCCCTCCCTTCCCGCAGCCACCTGAACAAGTGATAAATACCTTGCTAAAGTGGCAAAGGCATTCAGAGACTCGGAGGTAATGAATGTGCATTCACTCCGCCGGCCTGAGATACATTCATTTTTCCTGTCCATTTGCAAACGATGTACCAGAGGTTCCTTTCTTGGAAAGAAAATAACTTCAATTATGTGTTCTCAACCAAAGAAACATGGAAATTATCTTCTTTTCAGAAGATAGAATTAGCCCAATTTAGAACTGAAAAGCTGCCAAAAAGGAAAAAAAAATATCCCCTGCTGATATTTACTTTTTGTATGTTTCTCCAGCTTGTTCATGTGCACCAAATGTTTGAGATTATTTTGGAGCAATATGGCTCCGAATGGCGGAGGCTCCAAGTTGTGTCCTTCTCTCCCTGCAACGCACACACCTTTATGGCATTTGCTCTCCACTTTATGCATCCAGATACCAGACTCTTAGAGCAAAATCCAGAGCAGTTACAGGTCCACACAGTTACATCATTCCCTTTAGGGTTGTGGGTGGCACAAGTGGTTAAGACCCTGTGCCTGTTAACCAGCAGGCCAGAGTTCGAGACCCGGGTCAGCCCCACAAGACAAGGGTGAGCTCCTGTCCTTAGCCCAGCTCTGCGACGCCAGCTGGATCCAATTGTATTGGCTCTGCCTTTCCATTGGACTAATTCAGTGGCGTGGAGAGGGGGGGTTTGCTGCTTGGGTAACAGCCTATCCTCCATAACAATCCAACCTAGGCTTTCGTGCTTCACATGCAATGTATGCAGCGCCGAGCACAATAACATAGTCTTTCAAGACTGACAGAGGCCTGCATTTTTTTTTCGTGTTATTTTATGGAAAGTCACCTTAACTACTCTGGAGCAAAGGGCTTAATTTGAGTTTAGGATATGGGCCCTTAGGGTGCTATCCTAAGCATATATACTCCAAAGTAAGTCCCATTGTGTTCTGTGGGACTTACTCTCAGGAAAATATCTGTAGGATTGCAGCCATAGGGCACAATCCAGAGCAACTACGGGGAGTCCTTGCTCCGGTGTAAGAACAATTTGCTCTGGATTGCAATATGAATTTTCCATAGGTTTTCACTAGATGGTACAGTAACTACGTAATGTCTCATATGTGCTCCCATAGTTACTCTGGATTGTAGGGTTACTCTTTGCCAGCCTCAATGTGGACATTTTGCTGGTAGGATGCTAATCCCCAGGTACCTCTGCTCCTGATGGCATCCTAAGAAGTGCAACCATAAGTGCAACATGAGGGATCCTGGATTTTTATCAGCAGGTGCTGCTTTTCATCTTACAGATAATAAGGGAACAGTGGTAGGAAGGATAGCAGGTAAGAAGCCCTGGCTCAAGTATGGGATATTTGACCCCAATGGGACATCTCAGATCTGCACCAGACATGTTTCTGGTTCAAGTCCAAGAAGAGAAAGGGGGAGATAAGTGGCGTAGCTGGAGAAGGACGGAGCAGTCACTCTGGAGGGAGTGCCTTCCCTTTGGAGCCATTCCAGGCAGGGGAAGAAAATTGAGCCTTATGGTCCACCTGCCTGGAATGGCTCCGAAGGGGTGCACTCCCTCCAAGACTGATGGCTCCATTCCCCTCTAGCTACACCCCTGGGAGAGGGAAGGGGTAAGGAGTGGGGATGAAGTCCTGGAGTAATGGAAGGAGCCCATTCACCCCAGACAGAAGCATCTCTGGGACGTTCGGTCACCATGTCTCACTTCCCCTTAAGGTCGCTACTGGGATCATTGCTTCTTGCTAGCAGGCACTCAGATGCTTCCCTGCCAGTGGTCCAGGGGACAATCAGCAATGACGTTCTCTTGCACAGGCCTTGCCAAGTTCCACACTCCCCACCGGGGGCGAGGGGGGGGGAGGCATCCAGTCCAAGAGCCTGTCAGGCATATTATCATTTATCTCATCCAATGTACTTATGAAAATGATTTCCCATTTGGCCGGCATCCTCAGAAAGGTCTTGGCAAGCTCCCAGCACTCCAGTTGCCAATTTGCAGCTTTGTCTTTGAGAGTTGGATCGGCCTGGTGCGCTGTGCACAGGGCCTTACGAATGGGGTGCTCACCTATGCTCGGGGCTCACAGGACATTTTTCCAGTTCTCTGAATAAAAAAAAAAAACAACCCTTGCAGACAGATCCAAGCAAGTTTGTGGCTTGCAACACACTTTTGTCTTAAAGGCCTGGGAAGAATCACAGCAGCAAGAAAACTCTGACTTTGGAAAAAAATGTGAAAAGGAAAGTCACAAACATGCACCAAGTGCATGCAAATTTATGCGGATATAAGTGCACTTTGTTCAGAGGGCTCAAACTTTGGTAATGTATGGATACGTCAGCAACCACAGCTTGCTCCAGTGATAATTTCTGCAATGGAGAGAACCTGGAAAAACCTGCACTGGGACACCTGTGTGCTCCGAGTCCCCATACCACCTTGGTATATGGTATTGGTACCTTGGTTTCCTTACCCTATGGCACTAGTATATAAGGAACTCTCCCTCCCGATCAGCCAGGGAATGCTGAAAGGGAGCAGGGTGGAGACACCCTTCCATCTTCTCTTGCCTTGGTGTGTCTCCATCCTGCCCCCTTTTAATATTCCAGGCACACGACTATGCATGCAACTGGCCAAAGTGTTTTTCCTCTGGGACATCCAAAGATCAGGGATCTTGCCATTTCCTTTACACAATCCAGCCATCTGTGCAAACTTGTGCCAGACACGATGCTGAAGCCCTCGGCTGCAATGCACTCCTGTTGCGTGTTTTGTGCGCCAACGCGAGATAAACCGTAGAGAGGGACCCAGCATCCCGCACAGATGTTCTGATAATGAGATTGGATGCCGGACAACTCTCCGGGGCTGATGGTTGCTCTGGAAACACAATGAGTCTTGTCTCGTTCCCTTTCCCTGGATCTCCAGCTCGCTCGTCTCTCTCTGCCATTAAGCACCTGTTAAGAGACTGGTCAACAGGCAGCAGCTCCTCTGCCTTGGAAGTGAGACGGGAACCTACAAAGGGACGGAGAGACCCATCTGTCTAACAGAGGTCGCATCCAGACTGCTTCCTCAGCACTCTGGTTTTATCATTTATCTATCTATCTATCTATCTATCTATCTATCTATCTATCTATCTATCTATCTATCTATCTATCTAATTAATTAATTAATTAATTAATTAATTAATTAATATTCCGCCTTTCCTCACCTGCAAGAGGAAGCTCAAGGCGGCTAACATCAATCATAATAAAACACCATTAAAATGATCATAAATCGAGATTAAAACATAAAATTTATGATTATTTATTTAATTTATTTTTTACTTTAGAAGTTTTACTTCTAAAATGATCCAAGCCACACTTATTTGTTATCCAAGTCAGCTCTGGCTATTTCTAATTTCTGTGACATTTCTGAATGCACCACAGCCTTGTGAGGTGGACCACTAGAAACGTTTCAATGAATGAATGAGTGCTGTGGCATAATGGTTGAAAACGGCTGGTGTATGTCAATGTACCAGGAGGAAGTGGCAGGTAGCTGCAGCATTGATGGGCACTGGACATTTATATCAAGCTCCAGATATAAGGCACTATAAGGCACTCCAGATAGCAGGCACCACCATTCAGTGGGCAGCAGAAACCATTAAGCACCACCATGCAGTGGGCAGCAGAAATCATTGGGCAGTGGGCAACCACAAGGCAGTGGGTACCAGTGGGCAACAGGGGCAGTGGGCAACAGGCACCACAAGGCAAAACCTGGCAGCAGGCACCACAAGGCAGTGGGTACCAGTGGGCAACAGGACTTCTCAATCTAATTCGATTTTAAAAGCCAGCTCCTTTCCTTTGGCTGCACCCTTGGAACCTTTTCCTTCCCAAATTTGGCACACGAGGGCACCCCACACATCCCATTCCCCTGGGTCACCAGTGCTCCGTCTGATTCACCCCCTTGGTGTCTGTGCAGCACACACTTGGCAAAGGCAACTCCAGGGCTCTCCCCCCAGAATTAGACTCACAGTAAATGCAGGAGGCCATGCAGAAGGAACACAATGTCCACAGCTGTCACTCACAGTTAAATAATTAGTCAATATTACACTTCAGACCCGGCCCCCCAGTGCTGATGCCAGCCTCGCCTGCGAGGAATTTGTCCTTACATTACATCAGCGGCTTGTTGTGGTTGCTCTTCTACACTGACATGTCGGCAGGGTGACCAGGTCCTATATTTAAAATGTAGGACCTGGTCACTTTATAGTCCGGATTTTCACATGACGTCCTACATTTTAATTTTTTTTACTTACCTGGGGTCTGGGGAGGTCTTCTGGAGGGGTGGGTGGGAAGGTGATTTGGGGTTACTGAGGGGCTCATTGGGATATTTAAAAAATATTTTAAAAATATTTAAAAATATATTTTAAAAAAAATTTAAATATTTAAAAAAATAAACGTGCATGCGCGCAAAGCTAATTTGTCTCCGACAGAGGTCTTCGAGAGTCTCTGCGTGGACGGAGACTTCAGTTGACTTCTGCCAGGACTTTCTCTTGGTATGTGCCAGCCGAGGTCAACTGAGGTCTCCGCCCACACAGAGACTCCCCTAGGACCTCCATCGGAGGAAAATTAGCTTCACGCGCATGCGCATTTATTTATTTTTAAATATTTCAGCAGCGGCTAGATGCGTCTAGCTGCTGCTGCTCCTAACGAGCCCCCAGTTCCCCCAATCACCCTCCCAACCCCCCCCCCCCCCCGAAAGCCGGACACAGCAGAGGTCTCCCTATCCTCCCAGACCCTGCCGTTTTCCAGGCACATCCAGCCAAGGCTGGACATGTGGTCACCCAGCATGTCGGCTTGCATGTGGATAGGATCAACCTGTAAATAATTCCATGGGATTGCTACATGCAAATAGAAACTGATGCAGAAAAGTGGTGGGGAGGAATGCAATGTCCAAAATCCCCCCATGGACCCCTCTTTGGAAGTTATTCTCTTGTTAAAAAGCTAAAGTTGGCAACTTTGCTAGACATTAGCCTGGAGCCCGCAATACATTATGCAGCTTTGCTGCATTGTGTGAAAGCACATGAGCAGCCAAACCATTGGAGGTACTCAAGCCCCAAAGTGCCTCTCCTCTCACTCCTTGCCTACTCTGGATAACTCTGTCTCACCCAAATGCATGCTCATCCTGGACATTTGCTCCCCTTCTTTGTGTGTCCCAAAATATGTATATTATATTAATGTACTTTTCTGTTCTTAAAATTCAAAGGTAGGGTTAGGGCAGTGTTTTTCAGTCTTTTTCATCTCATGGCACACTGATGAGGCATTAAATTGTAAAGGAACACCATCAGTTTTTTGACTGACAAGGTGCACCATGCTGCTGGTCGGGGCTGAAAACCCCAAACTGCTCTATTATTAAATGATAAATCAAACTTATGGTACACCTGAAAGCCATCTATGGCACACCAGTGTGCCACAGCATAGTGGTTGGAGATTTCTGGGTTAGGGTAACTCTAGGGGATAAAAGGCGGACATCCCAATCCTAACCTGCCCTGGAGCAGGAATGCCCGTGGTGGCTTCCCTGCACCCAAGGCAGATTTGGGGCCAAAAGGTATTTGGGACCAAAAAAACAGTGGAAGAAAAGTCATGTACAACAAACACCAACAAAGATAGAAATTCAGACAGAAATTCAGAGGCTCTGGCAGAAGAAGACCAAACTGTTCCCATTGGCAATTGATGCCCTCGATGCTATTCCAATCACTTGGAAGAGCACCTGAATAGCATCAGGACCGCCACAATTGAACAACATTCTTCTCTGGGGCAAATAACCGCCTTGGGTCTTCATGAGTAAGGAGCGGTACAATATTGTAATGAAGTCAGCAAGTACTGTATTTAATTGAATCATACCCCCAAATCCAGAGTAACCACGGGAGCACGTAAGAGACTTTATGTGGTTACTGCACCACCTAGTGAAAACCTATGGGAAATTCATATTGGAAACCAGAGTAAGTTGTTCTTACACCGGAGCAAGGACACCCCATAGTTACTCTGGATTTTGCCCTATTGCTACATCGAGTCTAATGTGCACCCTATACTTATATTCAAAATACCATATTTTCTCCAATCTAATTAACCATCGAATCTAAAGTGCAACCTGATTTTGGAGACTGAATTCGGCTGAAAAAGGTGAGCATTAGATTCACGTAAACACAGTAAGTACTGGCAAGTAAGTGAGGGAGTGAGTGAGTGTATGAGTACGCAAATGAATGAATCAATCCATATATATATAAAAGAGAAAAGTCACTGACTCACTGATTCACTGACTGACTGACTCTTTACCCAAGGTAGCACTGTGAATACATTCAAGCTGGAATTTAAATCTATATATATAAAAGAGAAAAGTCACTCACTGACTCACTGACTCACTGACTGACTCATCACCGCCCTGCCAAAACCGCTGGGTCTAGAAGCGTGAAATTTGGGGTGGGTGTTCCTTCCGTGACTGAGGGGTGCACTAAGAACTGGTTTTCGGAAATTCCAACGGGAAGGGGGTGAAAAGGGGCGCAACGCGTTTTCCTCCCTATACTTTGCATTGGAGAATTGCTGACTCAGCAACATTCCGCCCCAACTGCTGGGCCTGAAGCATGGAATTCTGGGAGTTCCTTCTGTCACCTGAACACCCTCCAAGAACCATCTGGAGAAATTAACCCTTCAGGGGCTGAAAAGGGGGCAACATGTTTCTGTCCTATACTTTACATGGGAGACTGAACCACATCCAGCCAATTTGGTGCTCGGTGCCTGGTGCACTGGGGGGGGTGGGATGTTGTTCAAAGGAAGAGGTTGCACTGTGGAGGATGCTGTGCATGGGGGTTGATGCACATGGGGGAAGTTGCGCATGGGGGGTTGATGCGCATGGGGGAAGTTGCGCATGGGGGGTTGATGCGCATGGGGGAAGTTGCGCATGGGGGTTGATGCACATGGGGAAGTTGTACATGGGGGTTGATGCGCAGGGGGAAGTTGCGCATGGGGGGTTGATGCATATGTGGGGATGGCATACCAGGGAATTTTACTCCGGCAACGCGGGTACGCCTTTCGCTAGTGAATGAATAAATAAATGTTTATTCCTATTTAGTGGAGGAAAAATCCCAGGTCTCCTAAAGGGCACTTCCCTAACAACCTGAACGCTGCGGTGTGTAGTTTTTGTCTGGTTTCCCTGGTATTTTTCCCAGCCCTGTGACCGAGACGGGCAGCGACACAGTTTCCCCGCAGTTCAGTGACAGGGAAATTTTTAATATTTTCTGCCGCCTGTTTCTTTGCCTTTCCCCAGATCGTTCCGTATGAAACCCTCCGAGGGTATCCAGCGTTTCCTTGTGTATCTTGGGCTGGCGTCGGAGGCGGAGAAGGAGCTTGCCTGGTGTCAGGGCTGGTGACACCTTATCAATGGATTGTGTCTCCCAGTTCATTCAGGAGTTCATTAAATTTAGATCGTGCCCTTTTGCTTCCAGGCTAATGTTTATTAATGAGGCAGGCGGCATCGGAGAAGATGGAGCGCTTCCCTGAAAGACTCAGACAGGCCTGGGAGGAGGCAGATCTTCTGGTCCAAGCTCACCGGGGGGCTTTTTCAATTTGCACACTTATTTATTTTAATGGTGCACTGCCTGCCTCGGTTAATGGAAGGGGCTTCACCCATTAACAGCATCACCCAAAATTATGTTGCTCTGTCACATCTGCCGTGTCTCAATTAACTGCAGTCAAGGGTATTTTCAGTTTTTAGTTTGAAGACCAACCATGCAGGGGGCTTGTTCCAACCGTGTAGAGCAGTGTTGCTACAACTGTAGGTTGGGACCCACTAGCTGGGTCACCATTCATTTCAGCAAGTAATTTATTTTTATACTAGCAAAAAGTGTACCTGCATTGGCGGAAGTAAAATTCCCCCATACACCGTTCCCTCACTGCGCATCAATCTCCCACGCACATCAACACCCCATGCACATCCACCCACATGTGCAATATCCCCCATGTTCATCAACACCATGCACATCATCCCCCCTATGCACATCCACCCCTATGCTCATAAACCACCCATGAGCAAATCCCATGTGCAAAAACCCCCATGCGCAACTAACCCCATGTGCAACACCCCATGTGCAACATTCCCCATGTTCATTTCCCCTATGTGCAACATCCCCATGCATATCATCTCCCCATGTGCATCAACCCCCATGTGCATCAACCCCCCATGCACATCAACCCCCATGCTCATCAACCCTCCATGCACAACATCCCCCATGTGCATTAACCCCTCATGTGCATCAAACCCCTATGTGTGTCAAACCCTGCGTGTGCATCAACCCTGCATGCGCATCAAAACATTTTATATTTTATAACCTGCGCATTTTATATTTTATAAAATATTTTAAAATATTATTTTATTTTATATCAGACTTTCTGCTACCATGGTATGCAACTGGTTGGCAGTCACAATCTCTGCTTGGAAGTAACAAGGACCTGACTATCTCCAAGTCACAAACCTTGCACTCTACTTCTTGACTTGCACACTTGAAAGTGGAGGGGCTGTGGCTGATCTCCAGAGATGCTCAGAATGGGCAGTCCTATGGTGGATCCATGCGTGATCCATGTTCCCAATTTTTTGCAAATAGTCTGCTAACTGGAAGTAACAGCTTGGAAAGAAAGACTCGATGTTAATGGGTGGAGATCAACAGTACGAAGATCAGAGTGTCACTGAACATGGATCCATGGGCATGTTCTCTTCCCTCCCCCTTCTCACAGATTTAACCCTATGCTTTGGCAGCATCATGTTCTGATGACATCATGATACACGTAGTTGCTATTATCAATCAAGTTGCATTGTATGTGGAGGTTCGATCTGGAAACATATTGTAAGGGTTGTGGGGGAATCATGAACTGGAAAAGAGTCTGTCTTTTTTAAAAATGAAAAATCAGGCTACAAATGACATGTGGGAACTGATGGTGCAAATGGGGAATCTGTCCATCCGTCTCCTGCTCCTTCCGAAGCATATACTTGACGTACAGGATTTTTTATACATTGATTTTTTTATACAGGGATTTGACTCAACACAAATGGCTACTGCAAATTAGTTTTAAAACAGTTTTTTAAAACTGCAAAACAGTTTTTTCTACTGTTGTAGAGAGGCATTCATGCAAGTAATCATTCCATTTATCAATTCCAGAATGAAATCTCTACAGGTAGGAACTACCTTAATTCATGTAGTGCAATGAAGGAGCAACATGGAAGTGGGTCTTTAAATCAATTTTTCCATTGTTTTATTGATCCACTGATTTTTTTAAAAATCCAGAGGAGGTCCCGGAATGGAACCCTAGTGGGACATGTGGACATCGAAGGATGGTTGTCTGGCCCTTTCCCTCTGCTGGCAACGGAGAACGAAGAGAGGCTTCTATCCAATGAGAAAGAGAACAGGAAAACATGTGCTCACTAACCTATTTTATTTGAACAGCAACATTTCTGGGACAACGCCTGAAACATCGATATCTGTGCCGCCTGCTGTGAGCATATAATTCACAAGTGAGGAACATCACCTGCAAAAGCCTCCAAGACATGCATCTCATCTCACTCTTCCTATGTCACAAAAAATGTACCTGCAACTCTCCAGGCTGCAGGCATAGCCCGAGGCTGCAATACAGCCATCCTTCTCCAGTATCACAGGCATTGACTGGATGCAGGGAACCTGGATCAATGACCGACAGAAATCTCATATACATCAGAGGGAGGTGGAACACTTTGTAGTTGAAGGCCCTGATCCCCCACCAGCTGTGGTGCGCAAAGGGCTTTGCAATGATGTTATATCATGAGGTGGTTCAGAGCCTAAAGCAGTGATGCCCAACCATTTCGACACTGAGTGACAACTGATGGCACCGGTACCCAGCATACCAATTCCATGCTGGATACTGGTGCCTGGAGCTCTGGACTGCCTGGAGCTCTGGACAAGCATAATGAGCCAGCAGTGACCTGAACTCATCGCCCATGCCCAGCGCTCTGGGCATATGCGCTGGGCATTTGCCCCCTCTGTTACAGCTCTTTGGAGCAGAGCAGAGCTGAGTGCACTGGTGACCAGCATGCATGGCAGGAGCTCTAGGCATGCACAATGGGCACTAGCACACTTTGGTTGGGAGTAGACACCAGGTGGTAGTCACATGGCCAGTGGGGAGAGCACCAGGCAGGCATCCACACTGCCAGGTGGGGGGCATGTGGTAGCGCTTTTCCCATGTGCCGGCAGGGAGGGCTTTGAGTGCCCTCGCTGACCCGTGTGCCATAGGTTTGCCACCAGTGGCCTAAAATGAAAGGCTTAGGCCGAGGTTGAAGAAGCAACAGGGAGGATGTCCTTGCAAAGTGCTCAAGAAAGCCAAATAGGCCTATCAGGTACTCGGGTACGTGTGGCCATCCAAAGATTTTTTTGCAGCGTGAGTGCCTGACATGCTTTTCAGATGGAGCTGAGGGATCATATGCATGCAATGCAGGTGTTCTGCACAGACCGACATGTTCCTCTTAGGTTCCTTCCCTGTGGACTTCTTGGCTGCTGGAGAAGATTCCAGAGCCAGCTGTCTTCGGATAAAATTGGCCCCTTCAGTCCAAGAGGAGAAGATCCACAGTGTGGGAATCCTGGCTCCACACTGACTGTCATTCCCAGGCTTCTCATGAAAATGCTCACTTGTGCAATCCCAAGTATGTCTTCTCAGAAGTAAGATCCACTGGGTGCAATAGTACTTACCTCCAGGAATGTGTGGTTAGGATTGCAGCATTAGTTGCTGAATTGCACAGATTGGATCCCGGCAGGAATTTTAAAAGTGGAACAGCATTTCTGCATGCACTAGTGCGACTTCAGCAACCACTCCAGGAATTATTATTCATTAATAAAAATATTATTAATAATATTCCTGGAGGTGCACTGACCCTTCTGTGATTGGCTTTTCCAAATCAGGCCTGCAGAATGGACGGGGCAGGAAAGTCTTCTGTGATGAGCTGCTGGCCACTTACTGTTCTCTGAATTCAAGCCGTCTCCAAATACCCCACGGAGCTGTACGACGGCTCCAATTCCATTTTCCCTAATTAACTATAATCCCTGATTAACAGGCATTAAATTATGGATTAAAAGGAGGAGGGGCCAAAAACTATGAGGTGGAAAGATAACACATGACTGAATAAACAGTTTTACCGTCTCTGTGGGTTTCCCTTCCGGCAAGCTGGACTTGAGTATCTTGGCTAAGATTGCTATCCCAACCGCTTCTTTCTGGGCATAACTACTATTGGACTCTATGGGACTTACATCTGAGTAGACATGCTTAGAATTGCACTGCTTGAGAAACTGGACCAAGCATTAGACTAACAAAATGGTGTGACAGGGTGACCAGATAGCTGAAACTCAAAAGGAGGATAAAGTCTTGGATTCCTCTCTGCCTTGACTTTCCGGAGGACAATGGCATGTTTGCCTACTCAGGAGTAAAGCCACAATGAAAGGGCGCTTTCACTTTCCCATAGAGCTCAATGCATATTTTTGATTTTTAGTTTTTTGGCTATAACTTTTGATAAGAAGGAGATATTGTTTTTAATCTATGTTGTTTTTAGCTGTATGTTTTCATGGTTTTTAATCAATATTGTTCTATTTATGTTTTCAATTATGTTTTATGGCAGCCGCTTTGAGTCGGGTTAATTTGCCCTAGGAAGGCGGGATATGAATTTTTAAAATAAATAAATATTTCAAAACCAATATTTGCACTGGATTCAGTATGAATCCAAGGACATATGACATGATGGGGTCCTGCACACCACTGCTAAGTTCCAAATAAAACGGAGGACAATTAACCCCTTTTGGAGGACCCGGACAGGAGACAAATAAAGAGGACAAATCCAGAAAAATCCAGTCATATGGTCATCCTGTCCCTTTGGCACAAAACTTGAAAAGGTAAATTGGATGAGGCCGGCAACAAGTCCCCAATCCTTTGGGGCACATTTTCATAAGTAAAATCAAATAACTCATATACTTATTGTGTGTGTGGAAATTCACAACAAACATTACTTTAATAAATGCATCTAAATTATTGGATTAAAAAAGATTTCTAGAAAAAGTGAGAGTTTGTTGTCTTACTTCTTTTGCTTTGGGCCAAGTTGGTTATTTTGGATTTTATTACATATTTCCACCCATTTCTGATACACCCTTTAGCAAAAGTTATGCTTAAGGGACTACCTTCTTCTGTCTATTCATCACGGTTTCTCACCCTGAGTATGGACCATTGTCCCAAACCGGAGCACCTCATGCACACATACACATACATGTGCATTCATACATACCTTAGGACAGCTACCAAGCTGTAGAAACACCCCCCCCCCCCGAGACTAAATGAAGCCACTACAGACTGGCATAAACCCTGGCATAATTCCTGTGCTGAGCTGGGGGTGTCACAAAAGTGCCATAGAGCACATCTGCCCCACATCTGGGGGAGTTCAGCCAAAGCACAGCCATGCACCAGCCTCTCCATACTACCCTGGGTAGATATGTCAGGTGAGTAAGGCTGGTCTAAATTGGTTAGGATTGTGCCCAAATAAACATATTGAAAGCCAAAAGTTTTCAGCAGAGACCTTCTGGCTAAGTCACCATTGGATGAAATGCAGAACGCCACCAATCTTTGGTCTTTCAACCCTCCACAACTGCTGCCTGTTATCAACACTCACCTGTGGGAGCTCAGATGCTACTGTTTTTCTCTGGGGTGCCACTTTTTATTTTTATTTTTATTTTTTTTGCAAAAATGCTCCCTGTCAGTGTATGTGCTGGAGCTGCTGCGTTGAGACCACTCATGCTGTTTGTGTGCGTGTGATGGAGACAGGGTGGAAGACAAGTTGTTGACAGCAAAAAGGTAAAAGCAAATATTGTATTTTTAGAGCACTCCGCTGACTTTTACAAGCTTGTAAGTGCTCATTTCTTGAGCACGAAGCGAAGCTACCGCATGAGAAAGGGGAGAAAAACATAACAGCAATCATATTTCCAGAGCATAATGAGTCACTGTCCAAAGGCTAAAACGGGAAATAAATAATTTTATAGGAGCTGTCATCGCTCCAGGAGGTGGGGGGAACACTCCAGAATGGAAAACCTCTCCCAGATCTACAGGTCCCCACTCATTCTTCCTTACCACAAAAACTCCGTTGCTGCTTCCCAGTCCCGTGGTACGCATTTCAGTGCCACTGAAGCCATGTGCAGGGAGCACTGGAGTGGGCTGTGAATTTACAGATTTAGGGTACAATCCAGAGTAACGACGGGAAATCCTTGCTCCGGTTTAAGAACACTTTACTCTGGGTTGCAATATGAATTTCCCATAGGTTTTCACTAGGTTGTGCAGTAACTATGGGTGCACGTAATATCTCTTAGTTACTCTGGATTGTAGGGTTAGGCTGAAATCCTGACCCTCAGTTGGCCTGCGCTGGTGTTGGGTGTCAAAAGTGCCATAAGGCACCTCTGTGCCACTCCTGGGGTAGTAAGGCCAGTACACACACATGCGCCAGTGTCCCCATACTATTGCAGGAATGGGAGACTGTTGAGTTACGCTGGCTTAAACTGTTTAGGATTGCAGACTACAAAGTGGAAAATATGCTTGGCTTATTCTGTGGGGGGGAAATATGTATAGATAACAAAACATAAATGAGTTTTGCAACCCCCAGGGAACTGGTGACTGCAGGGATGTGGGTTTTTGCACATCATCTGGACCTTCAGTTACAGTCAGGCTTGGAGACGAGATGGTGGGTGGAAAACTTCATGGAAAAGATAGATTTTAAATAGTGATTTGAAGGAAGCAATTCTCCCTTAACTTTCTTGTCCAGATTGTTCAAACAAGGAATAAATCAGAATATAATTTTCTAACTTAAAATGAATATCATTTTCTAACAGAATATAATTTTCTAACTGGAGAGGGAAAAAAATTATTATTTTTTCTCCCTTTCCACTGCAAATGATCTTAGTTGCCGGGTCGTCTGACTGCAAAGCAAGTTCAAGCTGAAATTAAATCTCACGTGCGATTTAAAATAATACGTATGCGTGCGGACACACTTCTGCGCACACGCACACAGACACGCAATCATGAATTTGTATAGGCATCAGAGATAAGGTATAAGGGGAAGGATGACAAGTGCCTCGCTTCTGCGTGACCTGCTTTTGAATAAACAACGTTATATTCCACAGTCAATTATCTCCAAAGTACAAAGTGTTCTGTTACCAAAAAAAGCCTGCGAGCAGCGGCTGGTCAGAGAGGACGCATCCGACGCATCCGCGCACCGAAGTGAGCGTTTAATCTTTTGTGTTCCTGTATAATTTTATACAAATGGGGTTGGATTGCAGGCCACAGACAAGATGTTGCCGTGTTCTTTTTCTGCTATTATTTCATAAAACATCTAATTGCAGGCTCCAGCCAGAGGTGCCGGCAAATGATAGGAGGTACGCTTTGCGCAGTTCGCTTGCAAGGCTTCCAATGGGAAAGCAGAAAAACAAATCATTACTTGCATGTGTCGAATGGAAGGGGCCTAATGGGACCCACAGGATAAGCATTCCCTTTTACAACGCTTTCGTTATGCGAGACTCCCCGGGCGGATATTGAAACAGCTCTCGCTTCTCCCACCCCCCTAATTTGGGCTCTTCAGAACTTGGAATCCGCATTGACAAATTGTCTTTTAAGGGGATCAGGTGGCAAGCGGAACTAACTCTCCTACCCCCGTTTGCCAAATGAAAAGTGTGGAAGCATCTGCTAGTGTTGGGGGGATGCTGAAAAAATGAGGTTCTCATCTTGACCTCCATGGGATTATTCTGATCTTCTGTGGCCTGCTCTGCAAACAGAATGATCACAGGTGTATCGCCATAATTGTCTTCCACAAAACCAGGACAGGACCCCCGTCAAACTTGCCAGTATGTGAACACAATCCCCCCAAACCAGGTCTGAACCAAGTTTTCCAGGACATATGGCAACCCTAATTGTACTAATCAGACACTGCCTTATACCATGTTTGCCCCTTGGACCATCTAGCCCAATACAGTGGTACCCCTCATAACAAGTGCCTCACATAAAATGTGTTTCATAGAACAAGTATAAATTTCCAAGCAATATTGCTTCACATAACAAGTTCCGCTTCACTTAACAAGCAAGCGCCTCGCTTAAGAAGTGTTTCACATAATAAGCAAAAATTTTCAAGAAATCTTACTTCACATAAAAAAGTTCTGCTTCACTTAACAAGCAAGCACGCTATGGGCACGCGTGCTATGTAGCCCTGAAGCTCCATACGGAGGCTCTTTAAAAGGGCTGCCGGCCAGCGCTGCTGCCTCTAACTGCCCCCAACTTGGGTGCAGTTGCCTGGGGGTGCCAGGGGCAGCTGCCTCTAACTGCCCTCAAGTGTCCCCACCGGCCACTTTGAATCTCCATCAGCAGCCCAGGTAAGCCTCCCAGGAAAGTGTCTTTGACTGCAGCTTCCTAACCATGTCTACCCAGAAGAAAGCCCCATTGTGCTCAATGGGGCTTACTCCCAGGAAAGTGTCTTTAGGATTGCAGCCTATGCAGACTTCATAGGATCATGCACACTGAATGTATGTTTTGAATTCAGTTACAGTGCTTTGTCATCATTTTAATATACAGTTAATATTTTTATATGAATATTTTTAGGCTTGTGGAACCAATCGTCTGAGTTTTCATTATTTCCTATGGGAAAGTCCGCTTCACTTTAAGAGCATTTCATTTAAAGAGCAGGCCTCCGGAATGAATTAAGGTCTTTATGTGAGGCACCACTGTATTCTCTACTCCATCCCATGGCAGCTCTCCAGTACAGGCACCAGTCTAACCATCTAAGCTGGGATCTTGATCTTCCACTAATATTTGGGTCGCCTTTATGGAACATACAAATGCCTGGAGTTGTCTACCTCCAGTTGTCTACCTCTACAAATGCCTGGAGTAAGGTTACCCTTACCTGGAGTTGTCTACTTCTTCTGAATGTGTCCCAGAGACAGGGGTTCAAGGTGGTGCTGTGCGATGTGAGAAACGGGGCAAATCTTTCACCCGTACTCACACATCCCAATCCTGATAGTGTAAAAGTTAGCCTCAGAGGAAAACCATACACCAATGACTATTTAAAAGGGACAGAAACACAACATATACACACATAATGCCATATACACATATACACAACATATACACACATAATGTCTTCTGGACCAACATGGGAGCTGGAGGACATGGTTACAAATGGACATCATGCGCATCACAGAACTGGGTGAGCACCAGAGTGATGCAGTCATTCCTGGAGACAATCCTAAGTAAGGAGCAAAGAGGGGCACTTAGGGCGCAATCCTAACCAATTTAGGCTGGCATAACCCACCTGGCATAACGTCCTGTGGTGGTGTGAGGAGGCTGGCGCATGCACTGACCTAACTTCCCAGGAGTGGGGCAGAAGTCCTTTACAGCACTTCTGTGACACCCCCAAGCCAGCACAGGACTGGAGGTTAGGACTGCAGCCTCAGTGGTGGAGATGCTCTGTATGTCCTAAAAGGTGCAGAATCCCAACGAGAAAATTTAGGAGGACCACAATAGATTGTGTAGAACTCCAACGAGACTGGGCAAATGGGCAATCCAGTGGCAAGTGTGACACAATGTCCATCACTGCAAAATTTAAATTCAAAACATGCACTGATGAAATCTGGGCTGTCGGAGACTAACCAGAATGTCAACTTTGGTACTGTGGTGAACGGCTCCGTGAAAATGTCAACTCGGTTAATGTGCAACAGCTGGAAAGGCAAATTCCATGCAAGTGATAACTAGAGAAAGGCTGTGAATGTGAGTTCCAGGGAAGTTCAGGGGTGGTTTGAGGGAGGTGGGCAGGGGGGAGAATGGAGTGGGTGGATCTCCGAGGCAAAAATGCATGTTGGATCCTATTCCTGATTTTCCAACCTCTCTCACCCGTTCCTTTCCTTGGGCTCCTGGTGCTTTGAGGATAACTTTTAAAAGTGTTTTACATCAGTAAACATTGACCTTCTGGTTGCCCCACCACCACCACCACCACAGCATAGTGTGCTCGGTAGGCGCAGTTGCATGCTCGGCATGGTGAGTAATAGGATCGCTCTGTGAATGAGCTGCAATTGAGATGAAGAGAACATGCTCTGCAGGTACAGACTGTTAATGGGGAAAGCTCTCTTTGACAGCCTGCCCCAACTTCACTGCTTGTGCTGGTGGGGATTCTCTCTCCACATGGAAGCCACAGTTCTGGGAAATTGCGGACAGCAGGTTCACAAGCGACACCAAGCAGCAGCCGGGGGCCTCCCTGATGCCTTGTCTGTGTCATGTACAAGAGCTGTTAATGGGGAAGAGAATTAAGAGGGGGGAAAATCAAATCAACTTTGTAGCCACTGTCATTTTTCCATTGGCTTTTGGGACAGATTTAACGCAAAGTCAATTTCAAGTCTCACCTGTGAAAATGGTCTACCCAGACCTGCCATGATAGGCAGTCAGATGACTTATCCAAAATTATTTCCCTGCTGTCAGAGTTGAAGGGTACATTGAACTAGTGCGCTTTACAGGCACTGCCGCTCTTAAGACCTTCCTTTTCATGAAGGCTTTGAACTGATACTGGGGGTGGCATCTTCCACCCAATTAGTTTCAGTGAAGTCAATGGGGCTTACTCCTAGGAAAGTGTGGATAGGAGTGCAGCCTAACAGCGCAATCCTAAGAAATTTCAGCCCACTTAACTCACCTGGCATATCTTCCCACGGTTGTGTGAGGATGTTGTGTATGCCTGTGCACTGGCCTAACCATCCCAAGAATGGTGCACAAGTAACTTATGGCACTTTGGTGACACCCCCCATGTCAGCACAGGACTTTTGCCAGGGCTTAGGCTGGCCTAACTAGAGCTTAAGATTGCAGCCTAAGTGTTTGTCAAATGTTTCAGTTGTTTTCTAACTTTTGTTGTTAGCCACCTTGAATCCCCCTTTGGTGTGGGAGAAAAGTGGGACATACATAACATACATACATACATACATACATATGTACGTACGTACATACATACATACAATCCAGAGTGACCATACATACATACATACATACATACATATGTACGTACATACATATGTACGTACGTACATACATACATACATACAATCCAGAGTGGCCATAACAAAAAAAGAGAACAAAACACTTCCAAAATGTATGACACACACAACAAAAATGTTGTGTATAACAAAATAAAAGCTAAAAACACCCCTATGTATTGCTTTCAAGTGGTTAATTTATAAATTATATTGCTTAATATTACATTAATATTACATTTATAACTATCAAATCTAATTTATTACATCTAATTTGTGACTTATAGGCAGGCTACATGTTGCCTGCTCATAAGGAAATGGAGGACAAGGAAGATTTCTTCTAGGATTCAAGTCTAAAAAAGAGGACATGTCCTGGAAAAACAAGACATGTGGTCACCCTGATACAATCCCAACCCTAAGAAACCGTTTGGAAAATGAAAAGTAGAAAAACATTCCCACCACTACTATTGTTGTAGCTGCATTCTGGATTGGGAGGCAGTGACCCTCAATCCTAACTATCAGAGCCTACGATGGAAGCTTTCCTCTCTGTCACTTTATGCAGCTCTTCCTATGGAGCAGTATGGAATTGTATGGAATCTGACCTTCCCCCAAATCCAGAGTAACTACGGGAGCACATAAGAGACTTTACATGCACCTGTAGTTACTGCAGGCCTCCGTCAGTCTTGAACGACTATGGTATTGTGCTCGGCGCTGCATACGCTGCTTGCAAAGCACGAAAGCCTGGGTTGGATTGTTATGGAGGAGAGGCTGTTCCCCAAGCAGCAAATCCCCCCCCCCCCTCCACGCCACTGAATTAGTCCAATGGAAAGGCAGAGCCAATACAATCAGATCCAGCTGGCGTGGCAGAGCTGGGCTAAGGACAGGAGCTCACCCTCTCTTGTGGGGCCAACCTGGGTTTCGAACCCTGGCCTGCTGGTTAACAGCAGGTTTTCACTTGCACCACTTAGTGAAAACCTATGGGAAATTCCTATTGGAATCCAGAGTAAGTTGTTCTTACACCGGAGCAAGGACTCCCCATAGTTACTCTGGATTTTGCCCCTGATCTCTCTGTGAGGCCAAAATCAACTCCCCACCCTTGCTGTGAGTATCAAGTTAGCTCTAACTTACCTGCTTCCGCTCCTCAAACAAGAAGCACATACTTTCTCTCGGGAACAAAACAGAAAATGTGTACAAAAAGTCAGAAACCCTTTTAAATTAAATTGCCCAGATTCAAAGCACATTCAGACAAAAACACACATTTGCAGCTTCGGAAGGCACATCCCTCTCGCTCGCGATGGAGGTGGGGCAGCGACTGGGGGAAATTACAGGGGGGAGCGCTGAGAAAACAAAAACGCTTTCAAGCCAGAGTTCTGATGTGCCTGATTCAATGTTATTCCATGTTGGGAAGGGAGAGAGATGTAAACAGAAGTGCTTGTGCCATTTCTGCCGGAGGCGCTATCTGGTCCGGCGGTGACACTCTTCCATTATAGTAATCTGGAGGTAAATCTCTGTCCAGGTAGCGAAATCATGTAGAACTATAAGTAAGATTAATAATCTCTGGAAGCCGTTACTTAGCTCCTCTAAGAACCACCTCTTGCAGAGCTTTCTCTATCATTACATTGGAAAAGAAGGGGGAAATATACGCCAGGCAAATGATGAGGTGGCTTATTTCCTTTCCTGCTCTTAAAGATTTATACAGAAGGTTTAAGATCACACCAGAAAAAGAGAGATGGGCATCATTTGGGGCTATGCCCTGCATGCCCCCCATCCTCCCAGACCTATGGAACTGGACTCCACATTAGCCCCAAAGGCTCACTGGCAGGCTGATCATATTGCTGGACATGCCCAGACAAGCCCGGAAGTGGGGGTCTGGTTAAGGGCTCCAATGTCTGGGCATGTTGGGCGCTCCAGGGCGTTGGTGCCAGCTGCCGTGCTGTGTCTCTTGCTGGTGGGGCAGCCGCATGGTCAGCGCAGTCTGCCGGCTAACTGAAGACTCAGGCTGCAATCCTAAAGACACTGGGAGTAAGATTCATTGAACACAGTGGGGCTTACCCCATTGTGTTCAATGAGTCTTACTCCCAGTGTCTTTAGGATTGCAGCCTGAGTCTTCAGTTAGCTGGCAGACTGCGCTGACCATGCGGCTGCCATGAGTCTTTTGAGTGGATATGGTTAGGATCTACTTTTGAGTAGATATGGTTAGGATTGTGTTCTCCATCTGCGTTGAGGATGTGTAGTGCCACACCAGAAATATCGATCCTGGATTGCCAAAGTGTCTTTAATGCTGGTCCGGTGATAGATACCTAATGAGAAAATGCAGAGTTCTTCTGCAGCAGCAATTTTCCGCCACTGTTCCATGGCACACACTGGTGTGCTGTGCATGGTCCACAAGTGTGTTGCGGAGGGGCAATTGAGGGATTTTTCAGGAGGCATTTGGGGGTTTGAGCCCCCTACCACCAGCATGGTGTGCCTTGTCAATGATCCAAAAACTGATGGTGTGCCTTGACAGTTTTAGTGCTTTGTCAGTGTGCCACGAGTTGAAAAAGATTGAAAACCACTGCTGTACAGGAACTCAAACTCCACCACGTAAAGCTGGCAGTAGAACCACCAGACAGGACCACTGCTAAGAAATTGATTACCAATTTGCAGCAGGCAGATTTTATCCCGTATTTCCCACACGCTCTTATCTGTAAGCACTTTTGAGGCTCTTCAAGAGGAAGCTAAAATGAAGTGTGCGGAAATGGAGGACGGGAAGTCTACAAAGGAGAACAACAATCCTCTAGGAGTTTTTGCTGGGCTCAAGATCCAGCAAGACCAATCAGAAGTGGTGGGTAACTAGCGGGATGCTCATACTCTCCAGATGTATGGGCACACTGTCCCAAGATTAGGGGCGCAATCCAGAGTAACTACGGGGAGTCCTTGCTCCAACAATTTTCTCTGGATTGCAATATGAATTTCCCATAGTTTTTCACTACGTGGTGCCCTAACTACGTCAACGTAAATGTCTCTTATGTGCTCCTGTAGTTGCTCTGGGTTGTAGGGTAGGTTAAGGAGGAATAAGAAAGGAACCTCCAGGTATGACACCTAAAGCCTCTTGCACATTTATGCACAGGATAAGCCCCCAGGATACTCTCCCTTCCAGACAAAGTCTTCCGCACTGGTTTTTAAAAATTTTGGCATCTGATTGTTCTCAAATATGGGCTGACCTCACCTTCTCCTTAATTAATTAGTTTAATTATCTGCTTTCGGCCAGCGCATCACAGGCCACAGCGGGTTCACCAACAAAGAAGCTTAAATATTCATTCCAACAGAGGAAGATCAGAAGGAGAAAGTTCTAAAATGCACAGCCAACTTTTGAGGAATAGCTCCTCGCTAGGAAATTACTGGCAACATTTAGGGTCTGATCAAATCTCACATGCATTTCAACGACACACCATGCTCAGCGTCCTCCTTCTGCGGCTGTCATCAATTGGGTGTGCATCATGTGTCAAACACATTGCAATTGCCGCAACCATAACTTGACACAGGAGGCGAAGGTCTGCTTCCCATAGTGTGATCTGACCTCCTCACTTTGCAAGCGCAGACGACTTGTGCCTAGAGTTCCAAACATCCTGCAATGTCAGTAGAGCAGGTAAACGTGCATGCATGCACTTGCTTACGCGTGCACACCCATGTGCACACCATGCACACACCCGTGCACTTGCTTGCACACACACAGCCATGCTTGCTTACACACGCACAACAGGAGAAAGAGGGGGAGTATCTCACTGCACATAATGACAGGGTACATGGCAAAGAGGGAATAAAAGAGCTTTATTGAGCCATCTACGGTTTGTGCATCTGGCTCATGAGTAACTACAGCACATCTCCTCCAAATGCTGCTGTTCTTATTTATAGAACGTTTGCATATGTGCCGCATTTTAGGTGGCATTAAGGAAACAATGTGTTTACGGCATGCTAGGATGGAAATGGAAATTGGGCTTTGCCCATTGAAGTGCTCAAGGTTAAATTTGGACCATCAGATGTGTTTTTGATGTGCTGAGATGAACATGAAAATGTCTGCCAAAAGGGTAAAGGAATGGCCAAAGATGCCGTCAGTCTTGAGAGATGATGGTATCATGCTTGCTGCATACGCTGCATGCGAAGCACGAAAGCCTGGGTTAGATTGTTATGGAGGATAGGCTGCTACCCAAGCAGCAAATCCCCCCTCTCCAAACCACTGAATTAGTCCAATGGAAAGGCAGAGCCAATACGATCGGATCCAGCTGGCGTCGCAGAGCTGGGCTAAGGACAGGAGATCACCCTGTCTTGTGGGGGCGACCCAGGAATCGAACCCTGGCCTGCTGGTTAACAGGCACAGCACCTTAACTGCTTGCACCACCCACAGCCCGGCCAGAGACTATACTTGTAAGGATACAGGTGGCTCCCGGTAGTAATTACAGGTGACCCTCATTAGCCACTAGGATTTCATTCTGGAAACTTCCATTGATTAAAAAAAACAAGTGGATAAAAAACCAGTGGAAAAATAGATTTCAAAACCCACTTTCAGATTTTTTACTCCTACAAGAATAAGATTGTGCCACAATAACTAGAGAGGTTTGATTCTGAGACTCCCTGCTGTTACCAAAAAACGTGCTAAATAAAAGTATAAAAATTAAAAGTGCATCCCTTTGCAATTGTTTAAAAACAGCTTTTCTTCCTGTTGCAGAGGGGTAATCAGCAAACAGAAATACAAAGGACCCCATGCTTTTCCTTGGCCCAGCTGAAAAATGGAATGACTGATTGTATGTACAACAGTAGAAAAGCAGTTTTTAAAATTGAATTGAATGTGCGTGGAATCAAATCCATGTCTTAAAAAAATTTGTATATAAGTTTGGACGTGTACACCAACCTGAGGGCATTGCTGTGCAATGGTTAAATGATTTAGGATGCAATCCTAACCTAGACTGGCACAACTCATTGGTCTTCCCTTCCTGTGTTGATGTAGGGAGGCAAGCACATGTCTGTGCACTGGCATAACCCTCCCCAATGAGTGTCTTATGGTGTTTTTGTGACACCCCCAGATCAGCACAGAACTTGTGCCAGGTCTTAGGTTGGCCTAACTGGGAGTTAGGATCGCAGACATAGATATTCAGCCATAGGCACAGTCACCTGGTATGTTCATATACTGTACTTTATATATGTGAATTTCATGTTTTATGGTTGCATATATAGATAAATAAAAGGAAATAGCTGGAGTTCCCAAAATTTGATCATATTGATCAAATCTCAATATGATCTCAAGTCTTACTTCAAAACGACAATATTTCTGTTTTGCGTCTTCTTACCTTTGGATGCAGCGAAGGCTGTTGAGGCCCTGGGGCTGGCTCTGTAATGTAGGTCTTCTTGGCATTTGGCGGCGGGTACTGCCCAGTGGGATTCTGGGCTGCAGAGCCAGGAGGAGGGGGAAACGCTGGTTCTGGCTTCCAGGCATTCTGTGGCATGTAGGACGACTCTGCACCGCTTCGTACCCCATAACTTGGGCCTCCAGGGTAAGTGGATTCCTGGGATCGAGCCTGTGGCGGTGCATAACTGTAACTGGGATCGGGGAGATGAGCCGGTTGGGGTGCATAACTGTAGTCAGGCATGCGGGGTGGAGGTGGCGCATAGGGTGACGGGCCCACAGAAGGAGCAGTCAGAGGAGCTTGGCTTGGCACCAGGCTGCTGTACTGGGGTGCTGGTGGCTGGAATGGAGGAGCAGGCTGTGCCGACTTCACCTGCACATTGAAGGTTGGACGGGCAGAGGTGGAGGCTGTGGTGTAAGAAGCTGGAATTGGCTGAGGTTTCAGGGTGCCAACGGGTGTCACCGGAATTGGGGATGGCTGCAGGCCAGGCTTGGAAGCAGATTTCTTAGTGGCAGTCAGAGGAGGCTGGTTGGGAATGACCATGCGCTTGTGCCCAGTAACTGGGGTAGACACTGGAGGGGTAGCAACTGGAGAACCACCAGGAATCCCGGAGCCCTGAGTGTGAAAAAGGAAAACAAGAAGAGAAAGTTCTTAATGCCCCCAAAGCCCATCTGTTCGGGTCTGGCAGAAGCACCTCATTCTCAAGGGCATCTGAAGGCGACGACTAAGAGAGGAAAAAAGAGCTACCTGACATTTATTTGCTCTGCATTTCTTTATTGTGATGCAATAAGTGTCGTCTGTCCTTTTGGTCTTGATAGATTCCCACTCCCCTCAGCCAGTTTGAAAGGTTATAAAGGACTTTTTAACATATTATTTTTATTTTTCACATTCATATATCTCCCTCCCTCCCAAGGTTTATATGGTTCCTCCTCCTTTCTTGTGAGAAAGGTTGTGTTGGGGGTTGGGGGTTGGTCCAAGGTCACCAAGTGCCCTGGGTGGGTCTTTGAACCCACAAGTTCTTGACCAAATCCCAGAACTCTCCAGACCATTGCACTGGTGCACAATGTCTTGCCTGCCCCACGGGCTTGCCAGCTTCTTGGAGACGTGCCATAATCCTAACACCAAAAAACAAAAAAACAAAAACAAAACAGATGCCTGATGGTCTGAAAGAGGGATCACAGAAGCGTTGTTGAAAGCATGATCATGATGTTCAAATGCATTGGGTGGGGGATAGACACCCTTTAAGCAGCAAATGCCACAGGTGAGTCCCTGGTGTTATTAATGCCATCGATAAATGTGCGAGTTCCCCCATCCTTAAAAAATAAATGGCAATTATTAGATCACCTTCATCTGATATTTGTGATCAGTTGTTAGAAGTTGAAGTCCAATATAAATATAGATTAAATGTTAAGCTCTGCAGGATTTAAGATCGGGAAGGTCTTTCCCAACTCTCCATAAGGAGTCCATCTTGGACCTACACTACAGGGATGGGTCTGCCACTGAACTGAAGCTTCTAATCTGTTGTTGGAACCTCTCCAGGTGCACAATGGAGCATCTCTGATCAACCCCAGCATGTGGAAAGAGAGCTGAGATGGTTCATCAGAAATCCCTGTCATCAAATCATAGAATCCTAGAGTTGGAAGGGACCTAGTAGGTCATCTAGTCCAACCCCCTGCCTGCAGCAGGAAATCCCCCTAGAGCATCCCCGACAGGTGCTCGTCGAGCCTCTGCTTGAAGATCCCCAGTGAGGGAGAGTCCACCACCTCCCTTGGCAATCTGTTCCACTGCCGAACCGCCCTCACCCTCAGGAATGTTTTCCGGATATCCAACCGGAATCTCCTCTCTTGCAGTTTGTCCCCATTGGTTCTAGTCCTGCTTCCAGAAGCAGCTATGAACAAATGTCCTAAGCCATGGACAACTTAAAGTATGAAGCATGACTATGAACACTGGACTAATAAATGTGGACAAGGCAATGTGGATGGCTGTTTCAATCAAGCAACAGTATATGATGTGAAGACTTTAGCTATCTGCATTAATGCTACTTGTCTCCAGCCTCTGGACTGGATCTTATCCCCCTCTGATCTTTTACTCCTGGGTGATGGAACCAACCCATAAGCTTTTTCCATATGTGACAAAGCAGGAATGCCATCCATGTGACGGGGTGAACAAAATAACTCCCACCCCATGCCTGGTGCTTCTGCGACCTCTTCCTCTACTCCCATGGAGAGTGTGGGTTGCGGAAGCAGCACGTAAGGGGGATAGACTCTGCTGATGTGCCCTCACTCCTCTTTACTCCTCCTCCACCACTTCTCCTTCTATGCTTAAAAAACCCTATAGAAAAATTAAAAACGAACAAAACATTACTGCTACCTACGTTATTTCTAACTAAAGACGAGGAAAAGCTCTCTAAGGCAGTAGTCAGGGAATGGGGTAAATTACCCCAAATGGGGTAACAATGAAATTCCTGGGAATTGCATTTGAATCTATATGCATGCCTGACTGTGTCTCAGCAGCACGACTTGTCCATTACCCCCAGGAATTTCATTTCATTGCATATGGAATCTATATATAGATTCTATATGCATGCCCGGCTGTGTGTGTTATAGTACTGTAGTGTACAAGGACCTGACACAGTGAACTATATTAATAATATATGATTTCCTTCCTTTCAAATCAAGAGGGCAACGTTGGCATATCGAAATATATTTTGGGGTAAAAGGTAAAAAAGTTCCCTGACCCCTGCTCTAAGGGAATGAACACACACACATGCACAGTTTCGGAAACAAAAATTATGGGACCTCCCTCTAATACATGCCATTGATCAGAATTCACCCCCTTCCCCAGACATTAAAATCCCAGGATTTAATGCTATTTGCTCTGCTTGCATAAAACACCACTCAGTTCACTGCTAGGTTTGTAGTCGGGGCTCTCGGGAGACGTGTAAAAAATGCAGGTTAAGCCAGGTTAATTTCCCTCCCTCCTTTAATTTACAAGCACTTTTGCAAAATGTGATTTGCCAGAAAAGGGGTCGAGGGAAGCATCAAACGGCAGAACACGGATCGAGCGCTGCCTGCGAGGGAGAACATTTTGGAGGAGAACCCACACCTCAAAGAAAACGGTCCTTAAGGGGGGGGGACAAGATTGTGCAATGGGCTTCTGATATTTAAAAAGGAAAGGAAAATCGATACCTTACTAAAGCAGTACAAAGCAGCGTCTGTCACAGAGCCAGCGCATGACGGCAAAGGGATTAAGGCTGTGGGGGTTCGAGGGGAGTTGGAAAGGAAAAGGGGAGGATATCTGGCACTGCAGTACAGGCAGGGAATAACAGATTTACCAAAGCACACCAGGCTTTAGGGGAAGGAAACATCAGAGGAGCCAGGAGATAAAAAAGGGGGAAGATAAGCTCATGGCCCAGTCCGACACCAGCATTTTGTGATTGTGCAAAGGCTGCACGTGGTATCAGCAAACAGAAAAATGCCCACCAGAACAGGTACGTCTGTGGAGAACAGAACATGTTTAGGTGTGGGGGAGCATGGAAACGGGGTGGATGGATTGGGACTAGGAGGAGGTGGGATTGGGACTGGATCTTATCCTATTCCTGGATCTGATCCACCAACATGGATCAACCCAGATTCTTACCAGCAATATTATGGGCACAGGTTGAACTTCACCCATAGCAGGTGCTGGAGCTGACCTTAAGGAGACCCCCAACAGTCAAAATTCCCCCATGGGATGCAGCATAAGGATGAGAGGTAACCAACATCTACTATGACAGGCCTCAGAAGAAATGAAGTGCAGGGCTTTGGGTACAAGATACATCCAGAAAGGTTTAATTAGGTGCAAAAGCACCTAATTTTGTTGTACGTGTGTACATGTGTACAGTGACAATACATTTCTATTCTATTCTGATTTTGACAAATCTAAGACACTGCTTTATTCTGAGTCGGACACTGGCAAACTTGATGGTTTGACATGGTTGGGCAGTTGCTTCATTGGCTACTGGTTTATTTCTGGGCACAATTTAAGGGGCTAGTTTTGTTTTTTTGAAGTCTCATTTGGTTCAGAAAAAGGTATTTGAGGGATCACCTCCTTCCATATAATCCAATCCATCCTCTAAGGTCCTCAGAAGGGCCACCAGGACATCTTTGGTGGAGGTGAGAGGCATGGCCAGAAAGATCCTTTCGTGGTGGCCCCCCATCCATAGAACTCCTTCTCCCTGGAATTAAGAACGGCTTTCTTCTTGGTGTCCTTTCTAGCAGGGCCCGAAGACCATTTTAATTAGGGCGGCATTTGATTCCTGACATGAGCTGGCATTGTTATTTTAACAGTTTGTGCATTAAATGTAATTAAATGTAAACAGTTTTATTGTTTGAGGCATTTTTAAAGCAATCATCTTTTATTGTTGACCTTTGAAATGATGGAAGCAGCCTTGATTTTTCTCAATGAGAGGAAGGAGGAATATCATCAATCCATCCAGATTAGGAGGATGGCACAGCTCTCCTCTCCAACATTCACTGAGCCATGTGGATGTGATCAAGATGGGGTGAGGGTGAGTTATGGGGAGGAGGGACAGCAGAAGCAGATCTGCAGGCAGGGTAACCACAAGGCATCCTGATGTGGCAGCCTGTCATATGCCCATGTTCTGCAGCACAGCCTGACTTATGGCACTGCAAAATGCAACACTCTACAGCGCACTGCCAGAAATAATGAGAGGTGGAAGCCATGAGGTGGCAGCAGCCATCACAAAGCCTGCCAACAAGTCAGCAATGGGGGTGGATCATAGGCATGATCCTGGGCATTGGGTGTTCTGGAGGATTGGGTGTTCCATGAGAGGAACGGGGGTGGGAATAGAGGGGCAACATGACGGGGTGGAGCAGGCAGAAGTGGCACATCTGGTTTTTAAATGATCTTCCCCTTTCCTTTCTTGGTCACATGTCACCAAAACAGGTATGCCCAAGGAATCCCTTAAGTGGCCCCGGAGTTTGCACAGAGGTAAATAAGAATAATTCCTGTTTGCCCTCAAATCACTCTCTCCAAAGCAGTGCACATCTTTATTGCACAGCTTCTTTGGCACTGGTTGCAGTTAAGAGGCCCCAATTCTACCCAACTTTCCACCACCAATGCAGCCGTAGCGCAGGCTTGAGGCAAGGCAGCTAACATACCCTAACTTTGAGAAGACCCATAAGACTGCCCCCACTACAGATTGCAGCGCATGTCCCATGAGCGTGGCTGCATCAGCACTACAGAGTTGGATAGAGTCACGTCCTAAGTCCCATTAAGCTTATTTCAGAGCTGACATACTGTTAGTTTGCTAGAGAAAGAGAGCAAAAAAGAAAACAAAATATATTTCACTGGGTATTCCCCTTTTTAGTAAGGTTTCTGCATTTGAAAATTTCCACTGCCTATTTCAACAGCAGACCAGTTGCTTTTGCAATAAGAAAAAAAGTTTTCTGGAAAGCATAAAGTTTCAGTAAATGTGAAAGCTGAGTTACCGGCCTTACCCTTGATTCTCTGACTCGGCATTAGAGGAAACGAAAGAGACTGAGTAAGCACAGTCTGTCCCTTCTGAGCAGCAGATATCCAAACAATAGCAAATCCCATTTTCACTCCAGTTGTATCCTGATTGATTTATGGGATGCTACACGCAATCCTAGAGATCCAGGGTGCAATCTGAAACCATTTTCCAGCCCCCTGGTAAGAGCAATGCAACTCTGAAGTAAGGGGCCAAACACTGCCTGACTTTGAGGAAGCCTCCTCTCTACTCTCTTTTCAGTCTCCACCAAGGTTAAGCCTAAATATGGCAAACACTGCACTTGAAACCACCTTTGAGGCCAACCACGGCCATTATAGCAGGAGACTAAATGCCACGCACTGTGATTCTTGGAGAAAAGAGAACTGGAGGGGGGGTTATTGAGGGACTACAGGACCACATAGGATGAGTTTCTTATATATACTCTTACCAAAATGTACCCACGTTGTGGGAGTAAAATTTCAAGAATGTTTCTGATCTAACCCCCTGTGCAACACCGCCTTGTGCAACACCATCCTGTGCAATACATCTCCTCTGTGTGCAACATCCTTTCATGTGCACCATCCCCCCCCTGTGCATCAGGCACCGGGCAACATCTCCTCTCCTGTGCACCACACCTCCATGCACACCACCCCTCATGCACACCAATCCTATGTTCGCCACCCCCATGCACACCACCCTCCTTCCACATCATTCCCCCATGCACACAATTCCCCTGAGCACCATCCCCCTGTGCACCATCCCCCCCCCCGTGCAACATTCCCCTCTGCACACCATTCTCCCCAGAACACCATCCCCCATGCACTAGGCACCGGGCACCAAATTGGCTGGATGCTCACAGTCAGTCTTCCATGTTAAGTATAGGACAAAAACACTTTGCACCCTTTTCAGCCCCTTAAGGGTTAGATTTCTCAACATTGGTTCTTGGTGGGTGTTCGTGTCACAGAAGGAACACCCTCCTCAAATTTCACGCTTCTAGGTCTGGCAGTTTTGGCTGGGTGTTGATGAGTGAGTGAGTGAGTGAGTGAGTGAGTCAGTCAGTCAGTCAGTGTCTTTCCAGTTTTATATATAGAGATTAACCCTGGTAGGCCATTAATTTCACCACCACTATGACAGATTAATGCTGATCTTCAAAGAATCTCAAACCTTTGGGAGGGAGCCTGGTCCAGTCACCCTACACATAGCCCTGGGGCTACTGTCGGCTAACCAGCCATGGTGTATTCAACCTTCTCTCCTCCCCCAGAGATGCACCAATATTGACCCAAGGGTACAATAATAAGGATCCCATGTGCTATCATTAGTGACAAGTTGGTGATTTTAATCTTAGAGAGAGGTAGGAGGTCGACATGTGGCGTTCACGGGGGATTCCATACATTTATATTCAGCCCTGTTTGGCGCAGCTAGGACAACCTGTTCCCAACACCAGGAGTCAACAGCACGTGGCCTGATCCCTGCACATTTCTTGCAGGGTCTTGTCAAATAAGGGAAGATAAAACGTGAAGAGCGCCGGTTCCTGCTCAGGCCGCCGCATCAGCATTACCTCATCGAGAGTGCTCGACACCGCATGCAAATTTTGTCGGATGCGAGCGGTAAAGGCTCTGCACAGTTTGCCTGCCAGCCAGTGCGGTTACTGGGGTTACCCAGTCCCTCCTTGCCACCGATACAGTCCAGCTTAATTAAAATTAGAAAAGAATATCAAAACCATGAGACCGAAGGGAAGTGCTAGGAAGAGCTGACGCACCGGCGACCCTCTCTCTGCCGCTCGCCACTGAGATGAAACAAGCACCACCATGATCTCTACGTACAACGTGTCCCAGGGGGACACAAAGTAAACAAAGCCGGGAGCCACGCTCGACGCAGGGAGGCACTGAATGCCGTCACTGTCACTTAGTTGCGCTGCGGGAAAGAGAAACGGCGTGGAAGGAGCTGCATGGACAAGTGGGATGCCTCGTCTGCCGGAGGGCGAGATGTTTGTTCTGGTGGCTTTGCTTACATGCTGCTCCATGTTGGCAGGAAGCTGTGCATGTTTTTTACTGAAGAGCACTGTTTTCTCCCAGCTCCTGAAGTGTGGCCCATCTGTGCACCACCACAGCATTGCATGTGCTTTAAAACACCATTTGTTCAAAGAGGGCCAATAAACGGAGACTGGATCCGGATAAGGCAGCTGCATTACCGTCTAGTAAAAGAGCCCGCTTGGTTGGGGGCACAGCCTGCTCTGAGAAGGAAAGGATCAAGGCTGCAATCCTAATCTCCAGTTAGGCTGGCATAAATCATGGCACAATCCCATGCTGGTCTGAGGGTGTCACAAAAGTGGGGGTTAGGTCAGTGCACAGACATGTGCCAGCATTCCTACACCATCATGGGGACAAGGACTGGGCGAGTTATGCCAGCCTAAATTGGTTAGGATTGCACTGTAACCCCCAAATCCAGAGTAACTACGGGAGCATGTAAGAGACTTTACATGCACCTGTAGTTACTGCACCACCTGGTGAAAACCTATGGGAAATTAATATTGCAATCCAGAGTAAGTTGTTCTTACACCAGAGCAAGGACTCCCCATAGTTATTCTGGATTTTGCCCTATGTCTACCTTTGAGTGGGCATCCTTAAGTAAAGGTCCTCTGCAAAATTTCAGCTGGTGCACCAACTGCATGGTCAAATGGGCTGAGGGCTGGATGAGGTGCAAAGCACCAGTGCAGTTGATGGGATGACGTGGTCCAAAGTATCTCATGATTATTACCATTAATCCTGTGCCATGACACGAGCACAAATGGTGCTGTACCAGCGCAAATCTAAACAAGAGGTTGAGGAGAGGCTTTTCTCTCTCTCCAAGAATTGATAATTTAAATTTCAACAGTAATAGGGATGACAAAGGTATACTACAGCGTGTCTCAAAGTGGGGGTCGGGACCCCTTTGGGGGTCGCCTAGAGCTTTCCTGGGGGTCGCCTAAAGACTCCTGGTGCAGGGGGCCAAGTCAGGCTTGCCAGACCTCCAGCTGTAGCTGCGTGCGGACTGGGGCTGACTGACAGCCTCAGAGCCCAATCCTATGCATGCCTACTCTGAAATAAATCCCACTGTGTTCAATGTGTGCATAGAACCCACATTTCATTTGTACGAATGAAAATACATACTGCATATTGGATATGCATTACGATTCATAACAGGAGCAAAATCACAGTTATAAAGTTGCAATGAAAATAATTTTATGGTTGGGGGTCCCCACAACATGAGGAACTTAGAAAGGGGTCACAGCGTTAGGAAGATTGAGAACCACTGGTATAGTAGAAGCAGACACATACATAGCTACAATCCTAACCAGTGCATCTGCAAGCAAAATGTTTCACCAACCAAAGCCCATCAGCACACATGGCTGGATGCCAAGGGTGGCGCAGTTTCAGAATCCATGGCAGTAGTCTAGATCCCAAATTACAGTGGCGTGGATGGTGTTTGACTCTCTCGTACCTGACGAAAAGGGGCCTTTGATGCCAGAACAAACTCATTGTATGAACATACTCATTGTATATCCCTTGGGTCAGAACAGCGCACTGAGTATCACCATCAAAATATGTTTTATCAAAAGAGGTCAGTATTTCTCCATTAGAAACTTGTCTGGACAGAGCTGGATCTACTCAAGCAAAATCTAAAAACGGCACATTTCTCTGAGCACCTCCTAAAGCCATGATGAAGTTGTTTCCAGATTCTACTGGGGTACACTGGAATGTGCCCAGATAGGCACACTATAAAATCAAAGCTAGGAGACAATTGCAATAACAGACATTTTCTGTATATATACTTGTTTATAGTCATACATGCACGCAAGGGTCTGTGGCTGTCTGTGATATGCCTCTTGGATTGGAGCCAAAACCCATCACCCCATTAGATGACCCCATCACCCCTTAGATGACCATCTAAAAATAGCCTAATTTGCAGAAATTATAATTGCCGGACAAAAAATCCGGTTGGTCATTACATAAGTTACTTTAAAGAAAGGGAGAGCAACCCCTCCCAAATCAGCCAAAATCTCTTGGAGAACTTTCAGCTCAGCCCAGTGGCATAGCTAGAGGGGGTCAAGCAGTCAGTCTTGGAGGGAGGCATGGAGGGGACACTCCCCTTCGGAGTCAATCCCATACTGTAAGACACTACTGTGTCACTCCGAGGGGGGGGGGTAGGCTAGTTAGGATCTGTTTCTTTCAGGATTGCTTCTGCAGGGTGGTTGAATGATTAGCACTGCTGGCTTCTCCCCTTCCTACACAGAGCCATGTTTGTGGATGGGCTCCCCTCCTCCTCACTTCCTCCTGAATTTCCTACCCGAGGCTGTCACAGTCTTGTGCAATAATAGGTATAGTAGTAACTGTTTCATTGTCATTACAGAAAGAATGTCAGAAAGTGAACATGAAAAAGCAAAACCAAGAGAAACCAACAGGAAACAGAGTGGTTGCTTTAGCCATAATGCTGAGTGTTATACAGAGAGAAGCGGTGGAATGAAGGCCCATCCCTGGTGTGAAGATCTGAGCATTTCTTATCTTGATTCTCTAAAATAAAGTCCCTCTGATGACGAAATACTTCTTTTTTCCTTCTTTGTTCTTTCTATATGTTCCGTAGACATTTAACCAAAGCCAGCTCGGAAACATACCCCATCCAACAAGCTCCCTGCACATAGCGGAGTGCCTGCAGCCCCTAACCACTTCTTTTGCATCCCTTGTCAATGGTGCCACCTGCATGGATGGGGCATTTCAGCTCCGAACACACACTCCTAAGTCAGCTCTGAAAATATGCAAGGTAGCAATTTGTAATGCCATCCCCATCAGGATGATTCATGGGGGAAAATGTGTCAGTCTGGTGTGGACAGTATAGGCTGAGAGGCTGGTGCAGGTTTAAAAAAAAACTATTTTACTGTATTAAAAAGGTAAAGGTCCATGCAGGTATTACTGCCAGTCCCAACAGGGTATGGTTCTCATCCCCATTTCTAGAGCCATAGAACCAGCATTGTCTGATGTGTGGCCCACATGTGCATGGAACACTGTTACCATCCCACAAAAGTGGTACCTATTTATTTACTTGCATTACATGCTTTCAAACTATTAGGTTGGCAGGGGCTGAATTAAAGATGGGAGCTCACCCTGTTTTATAGGATCTGGATCTCAAATCCTGGTCTGCTGGTTAACAGGCACAGGGCAAAATCCAGAGTAACTACAGGGAGTCCTTGCTCTGGTGTTTACTCTGGATACCAATATAAATTTCCCATAGGTTATCACTGGGTGGTGCAGTAACTTCAGGTGCACGTAATGTCTCTTATGTGTTCCTGTAGTTACTCTGGTTTTGGGGGAACAGTGTCTTAACTACTTGCACCACCACAGCCCTTTATTTTACTGTATTAGACTGCAATCCTAAAGACACTTTCCAGTGAGTAAGACACATTGAACACAATGGGGCTTACTTTTGAGTAGACATGGTTGGGATTGTGCTCCTACTCTATGTAAATTAGAATCGACCTAGAAAACCTTTTCATTGCATTTATTCAATGAAAATTAGGATCACGGTTTTGATCCCCCCTCAACAGAAACCAGATTTCAGAGCAAGAAAACCAGAGAAAAGGCAGGAAAACATCTCCAATCATTCCAGGAAAATAGTTATGATTACAAGAATAATTCTATCTTGCCCAGCAACATTGACACTCTCAGCTATAGTTGTTTCACTGCCATCGTCTTGACAAGAATAACTGAAACCTGGAGGAATGATTCCCATGATCGGAGTGCAAAAAAGGAAGGCTAGGAGGTGTTTGTTCAGGAAGAACAGATGTGGTACAGGAGGAGGAGGAGGAGGAGGAGGAGGAGGAGGATTATATATAAAGATATATACATATATCTGCTTGAAATCTAACCAACTGGTCCAGGTATCTCGATGGAGAGCAGATGGGTACACGTTGGGGGGAAAGCAAGCACAACATTGTGGTGGGCATCGACTATCGAATATCAGGCCAACGGGAAAAAGTGGATGATGAGCTTGAAACAACTGGCAGAACTGCAAGGAAACTGTGATGGGAAAGTTGATCCAGATATTTGTCGGGAGGCTAATTTGACCTAATAAACTCCTCCTGGCCTTGGAGGATAACTTCCAGAAGATGGAAAACTGGATGATGAGGTCAAAGTAGTAGGTACCGTAATGGAGAGTGACCAGCACATTGCTGGGTGGTGGTCCATTCATGGTGGTGTGGGGCCAGGATGTATGAAGGCTAATCACCACCATAGGAAATATCCCATTGGTGGTCATCTGGAGGGGCCTTCTTTTGGGTACTACCACTATCTTCATTGGGTAGTATCTTGGAATGGGGGTTGGCATTTCCATAGTGACACCACAACTGTGGGGCTCCTACCTTCCTGAATTGGTCCTGACTCTATCCAGACTCTGACAGGGACTAGTATTTCAGCACTGAAATACTTGGTTTTTCATTTTTCTCCCATCCAAGGACAACATGAGAGTGTGCATCACTAGTGCCAGGGCACATGCCTGGAAGTCCAGGAATGCAAAGTGGGCTCAGGATTCTCCTGGCCCACTGCACATATCCAGAGTTCCGGGCATGCGTGCTGGAGACCAGCGCACTCAGATGGCTCTGCTCCAAGGAGGAGCAGGACCGTCTGAGCATGCTTGGCATGCAGAGTGAGTTCAGCATACTTGTAGCCCAGTGCGCACACCCAGAACTCTGAGATCAGTGTAGCCATTCAGCTCTTCTCCGAAAAGGAACAGCCTGCTCCTCTTCAGAACAGAACCTAGATAAGATAAGAAATTTATTTGTCATTACACTCACAACTGGGTGCAACGAAATGAGGTGCTCTTCCCCAAGGTAAAACTGGACAACACCAGTAAAAAAGAAACTAAACACAACTAACCATACAACAATATCTGTACAAATATAAGTACCCCATTGCTCACAGCAATTAAATTCCACACAAACTTACAACCCCACATTTAAACTCAAAACTGCACTTGGATAAAAACTGTTCTTGAATCTGCTCGTCTTTCTTCTCAGGATCCTGAATCTTCTTCTTGAGGTTAATAGTTCAAAGAGTTGATGTCCCGGATGAGAGGAGTCTTTCACTATATTAGATATCAATATATTAGAAGTGCACTGACCCTCAGTGTGCGTGCCCAGAGATCTGGACACGGGCAGTGCAATCAGCATACTCTTAGTTCACTGCACATGCCCAGAATTCTGGGCCACTGGTGGGCCCAAGCTGGTTTGGGCTGGATCGCCCGAACCGGTTGTTCCCGACATCCTGCTGCTACGAAACCAGTAGCAGCGGGGTGGCCAGAAAACCCGGTGTACCGGTTTGGCATGCTGGGAGAAGGAGATGCAATGCAGCGCATGCGCACTGCATCTCCTCCAGCGGGAGGAGACGAGTGCATCTCCCCCAGCTGGAGGAGACCAACCATGGTGTGTGTGCTGTGCATCTCCTCCAGCTGGAGGAGACGCACTGCGCATGCGCCAACCCCTGGCGCACGCACAGTGTGTCTCCTGGAGGAGATGCATTGTGCATGCGCCAGGGGTTGGCGCATGCACAGTGTGCCGGGGTTGGTATTCGCCCCTAGCCCCGCCTCTGGCCCCGCCCCTGACCCAGGCCCCAGCCCCGCCCCCAACTTCCGGCGAACCAGTTGTTGGGCAAGGCGGGGCCCACCACTGCTCTGGGCATGTGCGCCAAGCTTCAACCTGCTCATTTGGCTCTGCTCTGAGGAGAGGAATGCTGCTCCTGTTTGGAGCAGAGTCAAATGAGTGTGCTGATGCCCAGAGTGCACTCAAAGCTCTGGGCATGTGGCCGGAGGAGTGTCAAATTCCTTCAGCACATCACCCCTAGGGGTGTGTCACTTGGTGAGGCCCACACCAGCCGCACCACCTTGGTGATGCCCCACGCCCCCATCCCTTTCCACTGTAGTCTGCTGTACCTCCTGTTGGATTTTTAATTCATTTTTAAATACTGAAAGCCACTTTGGGCATCTCTTTTTCGGAGATCAATGACAGCATAGAAACATTAAAATCAATCCATCAATCCTGACACTTGAACAAATCCACCGTAGATCTATCTATCCTCATTTTGGTGGTAGATGAGATAATAGAATCACCCATTTTGCTTTCAATGCAAACTTTTTTTCCTTGCAACCCCTTTCTCTCCTTCCCTCTATTATATTCTTTCATTTTGATCTGCCTTGCCTTGCTGTCAACAAACACACTTAAAAGCACATGAGGTTGACTTCTAATAAAATTGCTTCCGACTTCTGCTCCCTCCTTCCTGATCCACAACCCAAGAAGGCATAAAAGAAGTGGAACAGCTACACACACACACACACACACACACACACACACACACACACACACACACACACACAGAGGCTGCCCGCCTCGGAGATGATCCATCTGGCAAGCTGACACAGTAATAAGTCTGCCTAATTGTCAGGTCAGGCATGCTACGGAGCTGGCCTGTCATCCGCTTCAGTTCAGCTTTGTACTGGAGATGTAAAACTCCTTGTACTGTGTGTATGTTGCGTGGGTGGGTGGAGAGATAAATCAGACAGCCAGAAGGTTCACGGGTGGGGAGGGGGAATCAGCCAGTGGAGTGGGGCAGGGTGAACCAACGGAGAGGCTGCCAGGTGCAGGCGAGCAACGCGGGAGCAAGGCCTGCTCCCTGCGCCATGGGCCGACTGGTGAAACATCAGGCAGGTCCTGCATCTTCTATTCAGGAGGACACCAGGCACATTAACCTAAAATCAATCAACAGTAATAATTTGGAAAACATTTTTCCAATGAAAACATTTTGGTTCAAAAGGTAGAAACACGGAATGGCATCTGATCCCTGAGAAACGAAGACTACAATCCAGAGGAACTACAGAGGACTTTTTACACCGACGTAGTTATGGTGCAATTTATGGGAAACCTATAGGAAATTCATAGAACAAACCAGAGTGCCTTTTACACCTTCCTGTAGTTACTCTGGACTGTAGGGTCAGACAGCACGTAAGTGATCAATGAGTCCTCCTGCGCATTCCTTTTGAGTTATGCAAAAGCAGTACAAAAAATCAGGATGACCACTAACTTAAATTGCTTTGAACAAGCCATAGCGATCGAGCCCATTGATGAATACTAGCCATTATCGTTAAATAATAGCCATTATCGTTAAATAGTAGGCAACTACCAAGAGCAGCAGAATGGGTGGCATAACATTTATGGCCTGGGAGCTGCCACGGCATCTCATTTGTTATCGCAGGAAATGGAGTGTTGCGAGAAATCAGACCTGGTACGTATTACACCTGGCTCTGCACCCTTCCAGGTGTCTGCCCAAATTAACATCCCTTCCAATTATTTTCCCCACCAGCTGATGCAGGAGGTTTGCCTGCATCCTGGAGGTGGTAGTGGTAACACTGAGAAGCTTGGGAGCGTTAAGGGAAAAATAACTTGCCTTCCTTCCCCATAAGCCACCCACTCATCCATGGGTCTCCTTGGACCGGCATCAGCTCTATAGCTGGTACAAGTCTGAAAAAAGCAAGGGACAGGCCAAATCTTATTGGACAAGGTAGCATCTAGTGCATGTTGCTCATGCCGAACACCATCCTCCAACACTGTGTTCTCCCCAGTTCACCCCAGCTTACCCCATTCCACTTTCCCCACTGACATAAACCATGGTGGATGCTCCTTGTCCCACTCAAGTTCCAGCAGGGCTTTGCAGCCATGATGTGTATGATCCCGTGTGCTACTATCAGGCTATTGATGACAGCCACAAAGGATGTCCTGCAGCCATTGCAGTGGCAAAGATCAGATAGATGATATAGATGATTTATGGATAAGCCTGTTTGATGAGGGGACAACCACCGTTATCAAAAGTGAAAAATTTCAGATAGAGGGTGGATTTTAGGAAATGGGTAGGAAGGGCTCCTGTCCTTGCTCTGCTCAGCTTTTTCTGTTCTGTATCATCCTGAAAATTCTGTTTTACCACTTAAAACATCCATTTTTTACTTCTGTAGTAGGGATTTTTGGTCAAAAGGCCACATCAAATACCAGGTGAGATAAAATATTGTAAATACAAAATTTAAATACATTAGAGATTGTTTAATAAATTAATGGGCTCAAACATTTAGTATATCAGCAAGCACAGTGGCACAAGTGGTTAAGGCACTGTGCCTGTTAACCAGAAGGCCAGGGTTCGAAACCCAGGTCCCCACAAGACAGGGTGAGCTCCTGTCCTTAGCCCAGCTCTGCGACGCCAGCTGGATCCAATCGTATTGGCTCTGCCTTTCCATTGGATGTGGAGAGGGGGGATCTGCTGCTTGGGTAACAGCCTATCCTCCATATTAATCTATCCAGGCCTTTGTGCTTCACATATAGTGTCGGGCATGATAAAAGACTGATGGATGCCAAAAAGATATTGAAGCACACATTTAATACTTAATGGACCCCCATTGCCACACTTAATGGACTCCATTGCCCTATCACAGAGTTGTGTTTGTTCAACTGGGTCAGAGGATCTCAGGGGACCAGAGACTGGATGTGGGCCATTTAGAGGTTTGCCAAGGGCCACATCTGGCCCCGGATCGTGGTTTGGAGACCCCTGTCTTGTAGGAGTAAAAACCAAGTCTTGCAGAGACGGGGCAATTCGGAGGAGAAAAATGCAAAGAAAGCAGAGAAAGACTTAAGGACTCCCTCTTCTCATTTTCTTTCTAACCTGATTTACATTTTACAAGAAAAACCACACACACCACCACCACCTAGCACCTGTTTGCACATGTAGATAGTTCATTCCTGATACACCCAGAAGCAGAGCCGGCCACGTGCAGAGTAGGCACACTGGGTTGCAGGAAGAGATGGCTGCAATTTTGAGATCAATGGGAAAGCTCCACAGTGCAGAACAAAATACGGAAGAGAAGGAGACGGGAATAGGAAGACTTTCATTGCAAGATTGATTCCAGGGGGTGAAACCTGCAAAAGCCACCACTCTTTTTCAATGAAATACCAGCAACCTAAATGAAGCAACGACAATGATTAGAAGTGCAACCTTCCCCACCCCACTGCCAAGCTGCATCTCCGAAGGAGGTTGAGGTTCTTCTTAAATCAACACAACTCTAGTGGTATAGCACGAGGGGGGCAAAGCAATCAGTCTTGGAGGGAGCTTCACTGTGATGTGCAAGGGGCCCCTCCCTTTCAGAGCCATTCCATCCAATACAAACCAATACAAACTCTGTACTGGTTACCCCTATCTGAAATGGCTCTGAAGAAGAGGGACCCCTCCAGGACTGACTGCTCCACCCCCTCTAGCTATGCCACCACACACCTTTCCTATATATCTGAATAGCAAAGGCTTGTCTCGGTATCTGCAATGGAATCTCCATCTGTTCCAACAGCCAGCCGGTGCGGCAAAACGCAATCAATAACCAAAAAGGCAGGGAAGGGGGAGCCGCAGACCGCCCCCCTCCAAAGCGCCAGAGACTCGCAGCCTCCACCCACAGCGAAACTGTTCTGTACTGAGAACATCTTGCGATTGTTCCGAAGCAGTCTGGAGCTTAAAAAGCGCATCATGTATTAATTTCTGCCAGGAGGGAGCAGGCCTGACAATAAATAATTCTGCCGGAACGTGTTGTCGTTTTCCTGTGAAATGCTGACATCTGGCCCAGACGCACAAGAGGGAGTGATCCATAGAAACCTCTCCCCGTCCCTACCCAGAGCCAAGGTGGGTTTGCGCTGCACTGGCATTTGGAAGATCTCCGCTCCAGAACCTGTGGAGGATTCCAGCAAACCCAGGCTCCGGGTTCCTTAAAGATAACTATCGGAAGACATAGGGGGTCAGGAAAAGGGGTGCAGAGACTTCCCCGCCTTCTTCTTTGCCGCTGTCATCGCAGATGTTGAGATGGCCACAGAACTGCTCCCAACAACTGACAGTGGGTGGATGAACATCTGGACCCAAAATAGGTCACTGTGAAGGGAAGTCAATGACAGCTGTCAATCAGTGGGAGTCAGGAGAAGTTCTGCTGCCGCCTATGCGACTAAGGCATCTCTGCCACTCCTTTTGTGCCAGTGAACAACCCGCTGGCAGAACAACCACAACCCCCAGTTTGTTAGCCATGAATGGGTGGCAAAAGAGAGAACACTTTGCTTAAGTCCCAGCTTCAAGGGCCTGGAACATCTGGAAGGATGTGCTGTTATGTGCCATCTATTCATGCAGTGGGTGACCAAACCTCCGACTCATGCACCCCAGAGCATAGGCTGCCAGGTTTAGTACCCCTCACCTGATCAGTGTCATATGCATCCTTACAGAATCGCCCTCCTTGTTTTCTGCTGACTGCATGTGTTCTCTGTGACTGATTCTTTATATATATATATATATATATATATATGAAGCCTTATATATATATCCTGCCTTTGCCATGGGCTGTGGGTGGCGCAAGCGGTTGAGTCACTGTGCCTGTTAGCCAGCAGACCAGGGTTCGATTCCCGTGTCAGCCCCACAAGACAGGGTGAGCTCCTGTCCTTAGCCCAGCAATGCGATGCAGCTGGATCCACTCGTATCAGCTCTGCCTTTCCACTGGACTAATTCAGTGGTGCGGAGAGGAGGGGATTTGCTGCTTGGGTAACAGCCTATCCTTCATAACAATCTAACCCAGGCTTTTGTGCTTCGCATGCAGCTTATGCAGCGCGGAGCACGATACCACAGTCTTTCAAGACTGACGGAGGCCTGCTTTGCCGTGCTGATGGTAATGCCTAAAGCAGCTTACAAAGTTCCATGGCAAAACATGAGTACAAATAAAAACATCAACAACGCATTAAGGACATAAAAATATAAATGCAAAGCAAGACCTGACACGTATAGTTGAGCCACTGCTGGCCAAATCGGTCCAATGAAGCAGTCAAGATACTATTGTATTTCAGTGGCGCAGGTATGTTTGGAGCACTTGCCAAAAATCCACGTGGGAAAGAATAGTTCTCAATTCTCCTGGAAGAGGGTGTCCTCTTCTTCCAGGACATGTCCTCTTTTTTAGCCTGGGAAAAAAAGAAAATTCTCCCCCTTTTTCTCATCAGCAGGCAGCATGTAGCCTTCTTGTTGATAATAAATTATGTAAAAAATTATATGTAATGGTTTTTAATTTAATAATAATTGAGTGTTTAAACTGACCACATGAAAGCAATATATATATATATATATATATATATATATATATATATATATATATATATATATATATATATATATATATATATATATATATATATATATATATATATATACATGAGTATTTTTAAAGCAATATACATGATTGTTTTCGCTTTTATTTTGTGACTTCTGATCAACTAGAGCTTTATCAATATGCTTTGTTTTCCTGCATTCTCCATGAAATTACACATCAAATGATATCCAATTTGATGTTATTCAAAAATTTGTGCGCAAAGATTCGCACAATGGTATTATTCAAAAGTATACAAAGATTTGAAAAATTTTGGGTCACCATCCATGAGCATCACTTGATGTGGCCCACATCCCCCTAACAAAGTCACTAATTCCACCAAGGACCTCATTATATATGAGTTTCCACATACTTGCAACATGTCTGCAATATGTGCAGAGAAGCACCATGCACATGGCTACACATGTGTGCTTTTTTGTATTGTATACACATTTGTGCAAATGTCTGAGATAAATAAAATGTTGGACACAATGCATTGCGACAGGGCCCAATCCTATCTCCCACTATCTGTGCCAACGCAGTTGTGCCAAAAGAGTGCATGGCAAAGAGGGGAAGACCTGAAGATAAACAGAAGGTAGTGTATATACTCGTGTATAAGCCGACCCGCGTATAAGCCGAGGCACCTAATTTTACCACAAATACTGGGAAAACTTATTGACCCGAGTATAAGCCGAGGGTGGGAAATGCAACAACAGCAGGAAAGTGTGACTGGCCTTGTAGCCTCAGGGCCCAATCCAGGGCATGTCTACTCAGAAGTAAGGCCCACAAAGAAGTACCTGAGTCTGAAGAGGGGCTTGGCTGCAGTGGGCTACACGTTTTGCCGCCGCGTGCCTCCTCTGCAGCCTGGAGAGCTGGCACCAGGGTGACCATATGACTGGAAAAACCAGGTTTTGTCTGGGTTTTTAGCCTCCTGTCCGGGTGTCCTACATGTTTGGCTTCTTTGTCCTACATTTTGGCTGCGTTTTGAAACTTCGCGATAGTGCAGTACCCCCATCATGCCATATGTCATTGGATTTGTACTGAAGAGCAGAATCCAATGCAAAAATCAGTTTTCAGATATCTCCTTCCTATCAAAAGTTATCATCAAAAAACCGAAAAACAAAACAAAAAAATACATTTTTTGGCAATTTTTTTTCAGTAGGAATTTTGGCCTGGGGGTTCAGGAATTTTGGGTTTGGCATCTGGTCACCTTGGCCAGCACCAGCAGCTGGAGAGGGTGCAGAGACTCTGAGGGCGCACGCTGGAGGTCGCGCCCACCATGTTGTGCCACCACACGCCTCCTCCACAGCCCGGAGAGCCGGCGCAAGCGACTGGAGAGGCTGCTGAGCCTCTGAGGGTGCGCACTGGAGGTCGTGCCCACCATTTTTCTTATTTTTTTTTACAGACCCACGTATAAGCCAAGGTGGGTTTTTGGGCTCATTTTTTTGGTTCAAAAACCTAGGCTTATACACGAGTATATATAGTAAAAATAAGTAAAGTAAGAAAAATTTTCACTTATTTCTGTGTAATGCTTATCTGTGTAAATGCAATGGTTTGGTAGGAATCCTGTACCTCTTAGAAAAGGCCAGGCTTGAGAAAGATGTAATTCTGCTTTTTCTTTAGCAAGAAGATAACAGAAAAGAAGCATTATAACATCTGAACATCACATCAGCATATCCCTTCTGTTTGTGAGAGGCTGCTCAGGGGACCACTGGTGAGTCCATATGTTTGCGTGTGTGTGTGTGCGTGCATGTGCAAGCACATGCATTCAGTTTATTTATTTGCTTTACAATCTTATCAAGTGGATTAACTTTGAATACACAGAAGCAGATGTTGCCGTTCCAAACATCTGCTAATCAGAGGAGTCAGGGAATGAGCTGCAACGCAAGGGGGGGAGGTTGAAATGCAACAAGAAATAAAGGAGTAGACCTCTAAAAGTGGGGTGCCTTGTCCCTGTTGTGCCAGATGTCACTACTTATAGACTCTTTAGGGATTCTTTTTTTAAATGGTCCCCAAAGAGCACTTTATGGTCCAGAGAATGAAGCAGAGGCAGACCTACACAATTGCAACGTCCTTGATCTAATGTAAATCTCAGTTTCTCTTTCCACTTCTGGGAAAATCCCCAATGTGCCCAGGTTGGACCTGCGAGGAAAATGCACTCTGCACACACTCAAGGGTCTTCCATGTCTTCTAAACTGTAAGACTTTCCCCCAAATCCAGAGTAACTACAGGAGCACGTAAGAGACTTTACGTGCAACTGTAGTTACTGCACCACCCAGTGGAAACCCATGGGAAATTCATATTGGAATCCAGAGTAAGTTGTTCTTACACCGAAGCAAGGACTCCCTGTAGTTACTCTGGATTTTGCCCTGAGCCTCATATGCTTGCTTCTGATTTCATGTTTCAAACACCTTTTGGGACTTCAACAGCACAGTGGGAGAAGAAGGCCACATAGGTGGTTAATGGATATCCACACCGCAAAATAAGGCAGTGAAAGCAACGGCGCCACATTCAGGACTGCCTGCCTTCCAGAGGCACATGCAGAAAGAGAGGAATTGGGTGTTAGGGAAAGAATTCATCCTGCTGGGAATCTCAGGTGCATTACACAAATAGCAAGTCATGGTATTTGTGACTAGACAACACCTGGCAAAATCTCTGAAGCTTGCTATGATTTTTGGTCATCAATGCCCTGCACAGCCTCTTCCCCCTTCCCATGGTTTGGTGGTGGAATAGGTAGCCAAGTTGGTGGCAGGATCTCCGTCACTGAGGATCTTCAAGCAGAGGCTTGACAAGCACATGTAGGAGACGAAGAGAATTTCCTGTTATAGGGAACAGGTTGGACTAGATGACCTATTAGGTCCCTTCCAACTCTATGATCCTATGATACAAATTTTACATATTTTCCAGGTGTACTGTGAGAACTTTCTCCTAGAAGCAAAGCTGTAGGTCCCCCCAAACCAGAGCCATCCTCCTGCCCATCAGCATACGGAGCACCTCCTCTAAAAAAAAAAAAGCAGGCCTCTGTCAGTCTTGGAAGACTATGGTATCGTGCTTGGCGCTGCATACGCTGCACGAGAAGCACAAAAGCCTGGGTTGGATTGTTATGGAGGAGAGGCTGTTACCCAAGCAGCAGATCCCCCCTCTCCACGCCACTGGATTAGTCAATGGAAAGGCAGAGCCCATACGATTGGATCCAGCTGGCGTTGCAGAGCTGGGCTAAGGACAGGAGCTCACCCTGTCTTGTGGGGCCGACCCGGGTCTCGAACCCTAGCCTGCTGGTTAACAGGCACAGCGACTTAACTGCTTGCGCCACCCACAGCACCTCCAATAATGGTACCAAAAAGATACCATTATCTTTTTAAATGATAATAAAAAGATAAAAAGAGCCACCAAACTTTTCAGACTTGTGGAACATTTTAATATGAGGTAAGGAACATCTGCACTAATGGTGATATAGAGGCTAAAACAGTAGTCTGAAATGCAATTTATCAATGAGGTAGATCATGGATTAAGACCTCACCTGTCTGTGTGGCCCATATGTGTCATGCTTCAACACACTAACATGAACCTGTCACCAGCTCATCTGCGTGCAACATGTACGTAATTACACATTAGCCCTTAATTTTTTTATTTTCCTTGTAAAAAGCTTTGCGAACTTTTTAGTTGAAAAGCGGTGTATAAATATTTTGGTTGGATGGATGGACTGGCCTAGGCATGAACATGATATACATGGATGGATGATAGGAAATAATAATAGTGTGTGAGGAGAGTGTATTTGGAAACCCCTTTCAGAAATTCAGAAGTGCAAAAAGAGGTAGTGATGCTTGACTCTGTCCTGGGATAACCATCCCTGAATGTCCAGCTCTAACCTGTTGAGTCCGGGGTTTGTACGGGGAGCTGTTTTCCAAGTCAGCCAGGATGCTGGTCAAGGAGTCAATTTCTGCATCCAGACTGGAGCGCCTCTCTTCCAGGGTCTTGCCTCCGGGGTTGGCCTGGGAGAAGAACGGAATCAGATTAACCCTCCAAAGAACTGAACGTGGCTCAAGATTGGCAACATTTGTATTATATACATTTTTGTATATACCATTGGAAACTATTCTGGGAGAGACGGAGGTGAGTAGGGCAACTCCAAGGATGACTGGCTGCCAACACGGACTTAGGTGGCTGGGAAAGAGGTACCCCCTACAAGCTCTGTGGCTCATCCCATCACCCCTGCCTAGATTTCCAGGAGTCTGGGTTTTCTGTGACAGGCATAGCCAGATCAATTATGCAAAATATCATGCGCCAGGCTTCCTTCATTTGCATAATTCATGTGTGTTCCAGGATTGGGCACACTTTGGGAGCATGTGTGCTTTTCTGCACTACACTGTGTTTCTGCTTTGCGGTGTTGCTTTTCCTTCACCCAGTTTGTATTTAAAAAAACACACATAAATGTATCGGATGATGTTCCCAAACATACTATTTTCTCCTGAGTCTAAGAGGGGGAAGATTGCAGGGAGGTATGAGAAACTGCCCTTAGAACGGGTGTTCACCCGTTCTCTGCTTGCATCAGTGGCTCCCCCCAAGATCCTTTGGGTCTTAACTAACATGCTTAACATCCAACGATATTTAAGTCAATGAAGACAAGGATGTGTTATATAATCCTCTTTAATATAAATTATTGACAGACGAAGAGAGCACAGAGAGGAAGCCGAACAGACGCGTCTCTCTCACTCTCTCCTCCGCATCCCCACACAGGGCACATCAAGGCTGGTCCTAGCCCAACCTGACAGTGAAGATGCTCTCTTGTGAGATCCTGGTGCAGCTGTGACGATCTTCCATTGCAACAGATTCACATGCGCTTGGATCTGGCTCACCAGGGTCTGTGTTCTCATTTTCAGAGCAATGTGCTCATTTTCCAAGAGCATGTGTTCAGCACATGGAGGAAGGAGCCCAGAAGCAGCTAGAGGCTTGCTTTGCATGTCTAACAGCACAATCCTACTCATGCCTACTCAAATGTGAACCCCATTGTGTTCAATGGGTCTTACTCCCAGGAAAGTGTCTTTAGGACTGCAGCTCCTTCCAAGTTCAACTTCTGGCAGCAGCATCTCCAGGTGAGGCTAGCAAACCCTGCAGAGCCCCTAGCAGAACAACTGCCAAGCCCTGGAGATCCATAAGTTGGCAAACCTGCAAAGGTGACCAGAATTATTATTGCAGAAACCAGGGTGGGGCCCGGATTCCAAACTCTTGCCTCCGCCAGGCGTTGCTTTCTATCCTGATAGATGCTTAAACAGACTAAAACTTGCAAACCAGTGGAACATCAAAGGGCAAGTTAAGCCGGCTTTAAAGCCTCCCTTTGCTTGGCCAGCAACAGACAACCAAACCAGGAGACTCCTAAAGATCTCTTGCTTACAGGAGGACCACTGACTGATAAGATAAGGGACAGAGATTGCTTTGTACATTCAATTACTTGGTGTTTCTGTGAAGGCAACTCATTATCGCTGTCCTAGAATTACTTAGGAATTAAAATAGGTTCTCAACACACTTGTGTGCGCCCGGTGCTTTCCAGCAGCACATCGAAGAAAACGAAAAAACCGATTTTTTTCCAAATCAGCCCCAACTTCTCCACCGTTAAGAAGCCACTGAAATCTAGTTGGGCATCTAATTCGTTCTCAAACTCTTCCAAAGGTCATGCCATCTGAGCAGCGACGGAGAGCCGTTCAGAGGAGCCGAGCCGGGGAGATTGCCTCTTCTCTCCCCTTTTAATTAATAAAATTACAGCTCAGAGCTCGTTATTGATAATTATGGCCACTGTTACGGCTTCCCATTTCTTTGCAGGCCCCCACCCCTGCCGACCTGAATTCTGTTCCAAATGCAGCAAGAATTAAGGTTTAATTAGCCATTAAATAGAATTAACAGTCTCTGATGGCCATGTGGCGGACTGAACAATCGGGGAAGGAGGAGGACTTCTTGGCACCAAACCATCCCACCATCCGAGGCTGCTGCAAACAAAACGCAAGCCAGAATTTCTCATTTTCGTCTGCTGACAATAAGGTGCACTTGCCGCAGATGTTCCAGCATTTCTGCAATGAATCCCGTCTCCCACCCCCAGAAGTTACATATCCCACCCCCCTTTTTAGGTAACCCCAGACATACCCTACAATCCAGAGTAACTACGGGAGCACGTAAGAGACATTACGTGTACCCATAGTTACTGCACCATCTAATGAAAACCTATGGGAAATTCATACTGCAATCCACAGCAAATTGTTCTTATACCGGAGCAAGGACTCCCCGTAGTTACTCTGGATTGTGCCCATAATCTCTTCTTACGGCTCAACTGGTCCTTTGGGCAACCACAGGTTATTTGCTAGTGTCAGCTGTTTTTCTCAGAGCTGTAACTGAACTCATGCCAAACAGGCAAGGAATCCCTTGCTTTACGTCCTGATGTATCATGTCCTTGCTTTATACGTCCTGATGTGTCACATGTGATGAGTCCCAATGGTTGTACTCCTATCCGAGTGCTAGGCATGAATCTTGCTGTGTTACATTAAAATTTGAGGGTGCGATCCTCGCTGCACCCTCATGTGACACATGCGCCTTGTGTCACATCCACGCGCCAGCCGGGGATGGTCTTGGAGACCATCAAGGCTGAATGGCAACAGATTTCCAGGCTTTTAGAAAGAAAAGACTTTATGCCAATCCTTCCTGAAGATGCTCTGAACTGCTACGTGCACTAAACGCACGTACATGTACATGCACTAAATGCTACATGCGCTAGTGCACTAAACAAAGATCACCATAATTCCTGGTGAGAAGGATGTGCCCAATTTGCTTAGGCCCACCCTGAGCATATTTCTTGAGTTCTGCGCACACTTTCTGCGCGCAGACCTCGGACTGACGCCGCCACCACCGCCCACAGCTCCTGTTTCCATGGACGCCAGGTATGCACACTCCAACCTGGCAGCAGCCAGCCAAGCGTGCAGACTCGTGGGTGGGCATGGAGGGGACAGGCGCTGTGATGCACCAGATCCGTGCCAGCGCCACTCTAATGCATCAAAAGAACTTGCTACCTTTGGGAGAGAGGGAAGCCGAGTCCGCTGGGCTGCTACCAGGTCTGTGAAATTCCATGCAGCTTATTGGGAACAACGGAAGCACAACACAGAGTGATGCACGTTGTAGAGCGAGACCAGCCTTTCCTCATCCCATGTCCAGAAATCCAGTTCTTTAATTATCCCCATCTTTGGCAAAGTCTTTCCCGAATCACCCCAATATGCCCCAATCCCCAGTTCTTCCCTCCTTCCATCTGCTACATTGCACAGTCCAACTGTGGCTCAGCCTTGAACTCACAAACAGTGAATCAGTGAACTCATCAGAAGTGAATCAGGCCAGAGGCCCACCAAGCCCAGCTTCCCATATCTCACAGCAGCCCACCAGATGCCTTGGGGAGCACACAAAACATCTGCATCCAGATGCCAGCCCCAGCAGCTGGCATTCTGATCTTTAAATGAATGAATGAATGAATGAATGAATCATAGAACATAGCTTGGAAGGGACCTAGTAGGTCATCTAGTCCAACCCCTTGCCTGCAGCAGGAAATCTTCCTACAGCATCCCCGACATGTGCTGGTGGAGCCTCTGCTTGAAGATCCCCATTGAGGGAGAGTCCACCACCTCCCTTGGCAATCTGTCCCACTGCTGAACTGCCCTCACCGTCAGGAATTTTTTCTGGATATCCGGAAATGAATGAATGAATGAATGAATGAATGAAAATAGCCCAGAAGTTGCACAAACCCATACAGAGATATCTGCCTGAAGTCTTCTGCCACAAAGACAGATGCAAAGAACTCATTTAATTTCTCGACCATCTCCGAGTCTCCTTTTATTTCCCCTTTCCCTCTCTCACCATCCAACGAGCCGACCGCTTCTCTGGCAGATTTCCTGCTTCTAACATATTTAAAGATGCTTTTATGATCCCCCTTAATACTGCTGGCCATACATTCTTTCCCAGCAAGCTCTCTGTCTCTTTCAATACTTTACTGGCAAGAAGGGAAGTCACATCAACCTGCCTTTTCAGGCTCAGTGAGACTGAACAACATTTTCAGGGGTGGGGAAAAAACCATGAACCAAGAATTTCCATCATAGACTTACTGCATTTACTCAAATCTAACACTAACCATTTTCAGCCGAATTAACTCTACAATCCAGAGTAACTACAGGAGCACGTAAGAGACATTATGTGCACCCGTAGTTACTGTAGTGAAAACCAATGGGAAATTCATCTTGAAATCCAGAGTAAACTGTTCTTACACTGGAGCAAGGACTCCCCGTAGTTACTTTGGATTGCGCCCTAGTCTCCAAAGTCAGGGTGTGCATTAGATTTGATTGTCAATTTGATTTGAGTAAATACAGTATTTAGATTATAAGTACTGTATTTACTTGAATATAATGCACCATCAAATCTAATGCGCACTCCATACTTACGATCTGTATTTATTAAAATAATAAATAATACTGTATCTACTCAATTCTAACTGACCTAGAATCTAATGCACAGCCTAATTCTGGAGACTGAATTTGGCTGGAAAAGGTGAGCGTTATATCTGAGTAAATACAGTATCTGGTGCGCATTTGATTTGATGGTGCATTAGATTCGAGTAAATACGGTGTTCAAAAATTTTTCTCCCTGATGCATACAGCAGACTACAATCTTAAAGACACTTTCCTCGGAGTAAGACCCATTGAACACAATGGGGCTTACATTTGAGTAGACGTGGTTAGGATTGTGCTTGCAGTCACATGAAAGAGGAAAGGTGCATGGACAATCCATGCCAATCACACTGATAAATCCATTGCTAAGTTCCTTGCGCACCGATGCATACTTTGTTCATCTCATCGTGGCGCCATGGAGGGTTCCTTTCTGCAGAGCGGCCCATTTGGATCTTCTCTGGGCAGAAAAAATTAAAATACAGAGATATCTTGGGGGACAGATAGGAGTCACATTAGCATGGGAGGACATTATGATAATCCGCTTCTGCGGAGAAAGGCGGGATATATATCCAAGAAATAAAATAACTAAATACTAACGTATGTTACTCTCTCATGTTGTTGGGGAGTAGGGGGGACCTGGTTGGTGTGTTTGCCACTGCCATAACTAGGGCCATTCTTGATAGTTTGTTCAAAGCTCTAGATCCCATGGAGAAACCTTATGTACAAACAGCCACTTGTTCACAGGCCATCTTGCACCCTGGCATTAAAAAAGGGATGTGGCTACTGGTTAACATCAGAAGGATTTGGCCAGAGGGTTTGATCTTTTTTCCACTCATGCACATATTAACCATACAAGGGTGGAAGAGACGCAGCCAGACCTTTCATGATGTCCATAAACCTGCTTGGGTGAGGCTCTGCATTTTGTCTGTCATCTAGTTTACAAGATACACCCAAAGAGAGCTCAAAGACATCTTGGCCCCAGCAAGAAGATCTTCTTACCTGAACACCGAAAAGGTCATCATCTGGCAGAGGTGGAGGTGGTGGAAATGCTCCTGGAGGTGGTGGGAGCTTCCCAGGATCATCAGCAGGAAGAGGTGGTGGAGGTGGAGGTGGGAGATCACCTGGAGGTAAAGAAAGAAAAATTAAGTGATTGAGGAATATTATCCCCCCGTAAAGGGTGCGGAGCTGCTGTGTGTATCCCGAGCGTCCACACATGACAAGCAGAAGAAAGTACTACACAATCTGTGCAAACCTGCTTCCAGAATAATTGCAGCAGCGGGTCGAGGGTTGCATTAATGTCAAAGCCTAGAAAGGCCCCTGAGCTGAATAGCAGGCAGTCCTGAAAACGTTCCAGAGCTGGAGTCAGCGGACGCTCCCCAACTACATTTCCAGATCAGCGTCAACAGAGATTGCATTCTGTTGTTGTAATGTATGTAGTGTAGGCATGAAAACAAGCCAATAATACAAACACGGCACTCCAGGGAAACACTAGGTGAACCGTCAGACCCCCTAGAAAACGGTATTGTCCTGATCCAGCTGCATCAGAGCACTTGTGAGATTTCTGATGCACTTACAGAGCTCAGTGCTGGCAGCAGATGTTGAGTTCTCTGCTGCACACTGAAGGACACGTTGTGCATCTAACAGGGAAACCATCACTGCGAGTCTGGAGTACTTCTGAACAAGAGGATCAGGACCCCCATCTAGTCCCATATCCTGAATATCACAACAGCCCACTAGATGCCGCAGGGAGCATATAAGACCCTTGCATCCAGGGTGACCATATGACTGGAAATTTCCGGAACTGTCCTCTTTTTTAGCGTCTTGACCGGGTGTCCTCCAAAAGGGATTCATTGTCCTCCATTCTGGCTTCATTTTGGATCTTTGCTATGGCGTGCCATACCCCATCATGTTGGATTCATATTGAAGAGCAGAATCCAATGTTTTGAAATATCTCCTTCCTATCAAAAGTTATGGCCAGAAAACTAAAAATAAAACTATGCACTGAGCTCAATGGGGAAGTGAAAGTGCCCAATATTGTGGCTTTACTCCTGAGTAGGCAAATGTGCCATTGTCTGCCAGAAAGGCCAGGCTGCGAGGAATCCAAGACCTTGCCCTCCTTTTGAGGTTGGACATCTGGTCACCCTGCTTGCGTCTCACTGCCACCCCCTTGCATCTGGCACTCTATTTGCAGCACTATTTAATATCCTCACCCCCCAATGAAGACATCACAGTGAACAATTTTTAATGCGTTAAACCTGCGGAATAGACTTTCCTTCCCTCCCTCGCCAGTCAGGGGTAGACAAATAATCTGCCATCCGTGGCCAATTTGAATGATAGACAAAATAATTCCTACCCAGTCCTCGTGATGAGCAACCTGCTAATCTCAAACTGTACATATCCACCATGGCTGAATCCTAAAGACACTTTCCTGGGAGAAAGATAATGGGGGTTACTTTTGAGTAGACATGGTTAGGATTGTGCTCCATGGCTTGTAACCTGTGATGGAGTTTTCCTCCAGAAATCAGTCCAGCCCCTTTTTAAAGGCATTTAGGCAGACACTATCACCACATCCTGTGGCAAGGAGTTCCACAGACTAATTACATGCTGGGTTAAAAATATTTTTTTCTGTCCTAACTCTCTCAGCTCTCAGTTTTAGTGGACGGTGTTGTGTGAGTGATAATTGCATCCCTCTAGCTATCAATGCCGGCCACCATTTTTACAGCTCAACCATATCCCATTTCATGTATACTCAGATGTAACCTTCATTGTGTTCATTAGCACTTACTCCCAGGGAGGTGTGTTTAGAATTGCAGCCAAAGTCTGCCCAAAGTCAGATTGGAGCACCAACAGACTTGCTTGTGAGATAGAAACGTTGAGGTGGATTTGAAGGATCCAGCCCAGAAGTATCTCCTGGGGAAGCTCAAGCAAGGTCCTATCTGGATAGGGTTGCCATAAATCTCATCTACAAAACTGGGACAGGACCCCCTGTCAAACTTGCCCTTATGTGGATGCAATCCCCCAAAATCGAGATAATCTTGGTTTTCCTGGACTTATGGCAACCCTCTATCTGGGCAAACGACAAAAAAAAACAAAAAAAAAAAACAACAACCTGGAATACATTGGTTCAGAGCACAATCCTAACCAAGTCTACTCGAAAGTAACCCCCATTGTTTTCAATGGGTCTTATTCCCAGGAAAGTGTCTTTAGGATTGCAGCGTCAGTTAGGCTGCAGGCAGGATGACCGGATGCCTGAATCTAAAAAGGAGGACAAGATCTTGGATTCCGCTAAGCCTGGACTTTCTGGTGGACAATGGCATGTTTGCCTACTCATGTGTAAAGCCATGAAATTGGGCACTTTCACTTTCCCATAGAGCTCAATTTATATTTTTGATTTTTAGTTTTTTGGTCATAACTTTTGATAGGAAAGAGATATTTCAAAAAGATTCTTGCGTTGGATTCTGCGTTTCAATATGAACCCAACGACATACGACACAATGGGTTTCTGAAAACCATTGCAAAGTTCCAAAATGAAGCCAAATTGGAGGACAATGAAGCCCTTTTGGAGGACACCTGGACAGAAGGCTAAAAAAGAGGACAAATCTGGAAAAATCCAGTCATATCTGTCTTCTCCATGGCCCTGCATGTCCTGCTGGTGTCCAGGGCTAGTGAATCAACAACCCAAAATAACTATTGGAATTTGTTTGGCGCAATGGGGACTCTCCGCATCCCAAGGACATCCTCCCATTTATGGTGCGCGCTACATACATCAAAGAGCCACGGAGTCCTGGATTGTGATATTCAACAGCAGCGCACAAAACAGCAAGAGCTCCCTTCTAATCCTGACAGCTTGGAGAAGGTTTTATCTCGTCCCATAAAGTTCTGCACTGTTGAGCATTTGATCCCATGTTGAGATCCATTCTGGTGGGCTCCTGCGCACACGCCGCTGGTGTTTATAGGGGTTTGATTCTATACATAAATAATACTGATGTTTGGAATAAACAGCCCCGCGATGATTTAGGATGCCTGGTTGCTGCCAGATGGCCAAGGAGGCAGCTTGACTCCAAACAGGCTCTCCAGGGGACAACTTCCCATGCCTGGCTGGAGTGTTTGCTTCCAGGTGAGGGACCCCGTTGGAAATCCAGCTTGATGAAGTGTTGCGGCACAGGCGGTTGAGGGTCTGTGTTCCTAAACAGCAGGCGGATCAGAAACCCGCCTTTCGATCACTTCCTATCAGCACTATTTGCTTGTTCAGACTTAATAAAAAATACCAAACAGTTCACATCAAGAGACCAAAAATGGCCCTTTATGAGGACACCAGGAGTCACCAGGAGTCACATCTGTACTGGTAAATCCCATCCCTTGCTTTGACCAAACAAATTATATTTATTTATTTATTTATTTATTTATTTATTTATTTATTTATTTATTTATTTATTAACTATCGCTCAACTTTTCAACAGTTACTTTCAGGGAAGTTTCCAATTCAAAGGGAAGAAAAATGCCCCCCAAATTACAGTAGTCATAATTCAAATGAGATTTAAATGGAGTGTGAAGAAATACTCTGTCAAGATATATCTGCAGCAATAAAAAATAATAGTCTTAAAAGGCTTCGAGGAAAGCAAGTTCCTGGCAGCCGATTTCAAAGTCTGTCCCAGAATTGGACTGTGATCCTAAATATACGAGGAATAAACCCAGGATAAACTCGTATAAACCCAGGAATAAGCTAGATTGAAATGGGCAGTTTGTTCTCTGAACTCCATAGGGAAAAATCTTCCAATTGAGTACACCCTCCATAGACCAGAGTACACCCTTCCACCAGAGAAGGTGGAAAATGGGCTGCCCACCATCACAGCCTTGTGTCTTCATCTTCTGTAGTGTTCTGTGCAAAAGCATCTCCCTGAGACTTTGTAGACCACTTCTCGGGGTCTTGAGGACCACCTGTGGTCCATGGACTGCAAGTTGGGAACCCGTGTTTAAGAGGTAAGCACCAGCATGGACTTCTCCAGCAATGGCTACAAGTTGAGAATGAGTTTTTTTAGAAGTAAGCTCCAGCACTTTGACTTTCTCCAGCATGGACCACATGTTGGAAACCAGTATTTTGAGGTAAACTCCGGCACTTTGACCTCCTCCAGCATGGACCACATGCTGGGAACCCATGTTTAAGAGGTAAGCACCAGCACCTCGACCAGCATAGACCACAAGCTGGAAACCAGTTTTTTAGAAATAAGCTCTAGCACCTCGACTTTCTCCAGCATGGATCACATGTTGAAAACCCATGTTTAAGAGGAAAGCACCAGCACCTTGATCTTCTCCAGCATGGACTACAACAGTGATTTTCAACCCTTTTAATCTCATGACACACAAACCAGTTGCCAAAATTGTCAAGGCACACCATTGATCTTTGGACAATTGACAGGGCACACCATGCTTCTGGTGGGGGGGGGGGTTTAACTTCCTCAATAAACCCATTAATAAACGATGTTTATTTAATTAATTAATAAATAATCCAATCTCCCGCAGCACACCTGTGGACCACTCACATCACACTGGTTGAAAATCACTGGACTACAAATTGGGAATGAGTTTTTTAGAAGGAAGCTCCAGCACCCTGAGCTTCTCCAGCATGGACTACAAGTTGGGAACCAGAGGAAAGCACCAGCACCTTGATCTTCTCCAGGATCTAATGGGGCAATCAATGAATCTCAGTCGTTCCCAGTGCAATCCTGCCTGACACATTCTGGATCCATTAAAGTTTCCGAACGAGGGCAGCCCCTTAAATGGCAAAGGATTTTGGTTGTTAGAGGGCTTCGGAGATGCAGCACTCTTATCGGGGAGTCCTGCAGGTAGGTGACGTGACGGGCTGCACGGTGTTGGAAACAAGACGCTGGGCTTGTGATACCCATCTTGTTTGGACCTACCAGGATCCCAGAGGCACAACATACAGTCTCAGGGTATGTCCCAAAGGAGAGCCTTTAAGAGTCCTTTACTTCTTAAAACCACATCACTTTCTAACCGAAAAACTGCTTTTATTTATTTAGACTTTTTAAGGCTTCAAAACCGGGTATACGACTGAAAATAGCATCTTCACAAAAATCTTTCTCCAAAGCGAGGGTGCGCGGAAAGCAACAGCTGTTGGGGGGGGGTCCTCATTAAAAGGACCAGTTCCTGTAATTTTATTTTGGGTTAATTATTCCAGGACTTGCTGTCTGACGTGCGCGGAACACCAATTAGTCGCTTTTTGATTTGAAGCCCGTCAAGAGGTGTAATCAGCTAGACGGGGGGAGGGCTCCGAGGCAAGACGCGGAATTAGGCGCTCCCAGCTGGAAGGCAGGCATATTAGCCCCCTGCCGCTCCAGACGGCGAACCATGGATCTTGCTTTAAAAAGATGCTGTTCAAATAACAATATTTCTCTGCAATTAAGCAACGCAATCCCAACAGTCTGCTTCTGCAGATCTCAAAGGATCAATGAGGCAGGCCTCCTCCGAGCTAACAAAAGCACGCTCGGATCAGTGATGCTCCGCGCACTGAAATTCCCCTTCCCCACCCACCTTGTTCTGTGGACTGATGTGCATTGGACGGGGTCATATTACCTTTGGGAAAGAACCACCATATAGTGGTAGAGCAGCATGTGCTTGGCACACAGGCTATGCTCCCCACATGTTGTCTAAGATGATGTCAGGTAGTATGGAAAGAAAGACACGCTTTGGAGAAGATCCTGGTGCTTAAAATCAGAACCATTTTGGAAGCCTTGCACATGCTTCTACACCAGCTACATGAACACCAGCCACATGACACCATGCTTGCTTACATGCAAGTAAACATGCATTTCACGTTCATTTTCAATGCATGTCAATGCAATCATCAGGAACTTCATTCTGGGGTGATTTGCAGGGGCTGCGTTTATTGGATCTGGATGATTATGGTGTCTTGGATTCCTCTCAAGCCTGTCCTTTCCAGTGAACTATGGCATGTTCACCTACTAGCGAGTAAAAACTACTAGGCATGTTCACCTACTAGAGAGTCACTGTCACTTTCCATAGAGTTCAATGCACATCTGTTTTAGTTTTTTTGCCATAACCTTTGATAGAAAGGAGCTATTTCAAAATGGATTTTTGCACTGGATTCCGCTCTTAAATACACATCTAACAGTATATGAAATGATGGGGTTTTGCACACCATCACCAAGTTCGGGTGTCACAGCCCATCAGTGTGCATCACACTGATCCATCAGTGATCCATCAGCCCATCAGTGTGCCCCTTGGCACATCACTTGGAGCATCACCCTCTGCATTCTCCTAGTGACACTCCTGTTAGATGCTATCAGCACAATCCAAACCCCCAGTTAGGCCAGTACAAGTGCCAACACAATTGCCTAATGCAATAATGCATTAATAATAATAATAATAATAATAATAATAATAATAATAATAATAATAATAATAATAATAATAATAATGCTGCAATAATGCAATAAAAGGGTGCACCTGCACCCCTTCCTATTGCTGGCTTGCCCTTTCTGAACCAGCAATTGAATGGGCAAAAATTCATGGTTGTTTGCATCCTTTCCCACCATCCCAAACCACACAGACCAGGCAGTCACCTGGGAATCTCCCTCCCAGACCAGCATTGAAACAGGGGTCCTCAAAACCCTCAAAGCCACATAAGCATCTTCAGGATGAATTGTTGTTACCTGCTTTTCACATTGCCAATTTGTTATATTTATATTCACTAATCAAGTCCTTCCCAATGGCCTAGGATAGGAAACGATTTTTTTTAATTCAGTTTAATATGTTACAAATATCGCCTGATCATAAGCACAGTTCCTAGTAAGGCGGCCTTTTGTAGTCGACCAGTGGTATATGTTCCCAATGGGGTCCATGTGCTTCTCCACCAAGGCCCTATGACTATTGTTATTACTTGCTGTTGTTATGGAGGAGGCCTCCTTTACACCTTGCTTGCACTTTCCTACATGGCTGGAGACGCCAGCCTAAGCTAGCTGCACCTGTTGGATGAGTCAGTGAGATAAGTTCTTGCACTCTCCCATGTGGCTCCTTTATAATAATTATGGGGGTTTGTCAAGAACGATTTCTAACTACAGGTCCAACCTTGTTTTATACACGGATTTGATTCCACACAAATAGCTGCTGGAAATCATTTTTAAAAACTGCTTTTTTACTGTTGTAGAGAGGCAGTCATGCAAGTACTGGATATCCGAAAAAATTCTGATGGTGAGGGCGGTTTGGCAGTGGAAGAGATTGCCAAGGGAAGTGGTGGACTCTCCCTCACTGGGGATCTTCAAGCAGAAGCTCGACGAGCACCTGTTGGGGATGCTCTAGGGGGATTTCCTGCTACAGGCAGGGGGTTGGACTCGATGACCTCCTAGGTCCCTTCCAACTCTATGATTCTAGGATTCTAGGATTCTAAGTAATCATTTCATACTTGAGCCCAGAATCAAACCCCTGCAGATATTGAACGCTACCTTATTCCATCTGGGCTGCAATCCTAACCACACTTTCCTGGGAGTAAGTACAATTGAAATTAACATTAATTTGAAACATTAATTTTTTTCTGCTTTGTGAACTTTTAGTGGAAATGTGGTATATAAATACTATAGATAGGAGGTGGATAACAAGGGGCACCTGTATTCCTGCCTTCCTGAGCACCAAGAAGGAGGCCACAATTTTCAGGGTGCATCACGTTGATGTTAAATAATCCAAGCTGTAACTTTGCTTTTCAAAGCACTCCAAACAGATGGAACGTCTATGATTAGAAAAGCCAAAGGGGGAACATGGCCAGAAACTCCCTCTGGAAAGGGCACCTCTAGTCACCCTTGCTGAAAATGTACTCAGAACCACTGGAATGTCTGTGTAACAGCTGGACGGTAGTTGCTGTTTGGACAATCCTCCTGGAGGAGACCTCCGTTCTTCGGCAGCCTCAAGTATCTAGGAGCATCCGAGGCATTTCAAGGGAGATTTTGAGCACAATCCTAACCATGTCTACTCAAAAGTAAGCCCCACTGCATTCAATGGGTCTTACTCCCAGGAAAGTGTTTTGGGGATTGCAGCCTTTGAGAAGAGAAATTTCCAGATTTGATTTTATTTTGGGGGGAGAGGGGGACTGGCTCTCAAACTTCCATAACTTGAACCCACGTAGAATCACTCTCAGGCTCACCTACCTCACAGGGTTGTTGTTGTGAGGACACAGCAGGAGTGAGAAACGAAAGCTTTGTAAGCTGCCTTGAGCAAAAGCCATGCCAGTGCAAATGGCATAGGAATGAATTCAGCCATGGGTATGAATGAATGAATGAATGAATGAATGAATGAATGAATGAATGAATGAATGAGCGAATGAATGAGCGAATGAATGAATGTTCCCAGATCAGCTCCATACCCAAGTACAAGTAAGACTTTGAGCCATCAGTCATTCACACAATGGGGCACTATGGTAAACGCTATGGGTAAACGCTATGGGGCACTACAGTCCTTCCCCCCAGCAGCTCCATGCAGTCGGTGCATCTGCTGCATGCTGTGGTGGGAACAAGCAGCATATTTTTACTTTCCTCTCGGTAGGCCACGTGGCTTCCAATACTTCCATGGAAGAGCTGTGGGGGTCAGGCTGGAAAAACAGTGACAGAGTCCTAATGCACTAGTGTGCGCACTGCTCCTCCTTGCTTCTCATGATTGCACCTACCACCACATTACCTGATCCAGGACAGCATCGGGGAGCTGTTGGAGCATCTGCCATATGTGCACATGCACCTGTGAGAGCACTATCTGGCCTACCCAAGAAGCACGCCTATCATGGTTGGAAATCCCACGGTGTTCAGCGTGGCTTACTCCCGGGTAAGCATGTATAGGACTGCAGCTTAAGATATCTGCATTAATTGCTATTACAGTTATCATTACTATTGATGTCTCTGCTGTTGTTGCTAAGGCAAAGCAAAGCAGTTGGCCGAGAGCTGGTTTAGCAAACCATATTCAAAGCAGAACAAAAGGGGAAAATAATGAATGAGTAATATATTGGCAAACAATGAGGTCAGGGCTGACATGTAGTTGCTGTGGAGGAGGATATAGATATGTACAATAAGCCCAAGGACCAAGATTTAAACAGTACTAAGAATCCTTCTGCATTTAGAATTGGCTGAGTTGAGCCTAAAGTGTGAGAAAGCCTGTGTGTGATCACAGACGTTGTTAGAGCACAATCCTAACCATGTCTACTCAAAAGTAAGCCCTACTCTGTTCTATGGGTCTTACTCCCAGGAAAGTGTCTTTAGGATTGCAGCCTTAAAAGACAGTTTTCCATAACTGCTGCCAACAGGCACTATGGGCACAATCCTAAAATATTTAGGCTGACCTAACTCACCTGGCCTATCTTTCCATGATGGTGTTGGGAGATTAGCAGATGCCTAACACCCCCATGAGTGGGGTAGAAGTATCTGACTCAGAGTTGGTCCCTGCCTCGCCCAACAACTGGTTTGCCGGAAGTGGGGGTGGGGTCAGGGGGCTGGGCTGGGTCAGGGGCCGGCATACCACCCACCCCAGCACGCTGCGGATGCGCATGGGCAGGGTGAGAGGTGGGGTGAGAGGCGGGCCCCAACCCCTGCACACTGCGTATGAGCCAAACCCCTGTGCACTCCAGGAGACGCACTGCATGCACGCTGGGGGTTGGCACATGCACAGTGCATCTCCTCCAGCTGGAGGAGACGCAGTGTTTCCTCCAGCTGGAGGAGACACAGTGTTTCCTCCAGCTGGAGGAGACACACTGTGTGCGCGCCTAGGTCGGCGCGCATGCAGTGTGTCTCCTTCTCCCAGCACGCGAACCGGCAAGGTGGGTTTTCTCCCCCCCCCCCACTGCTACTGGTTTGGTAGCAGTGGGGTTTTTGGAACAACCGGTTCGGGCGATCTAGCCCGAACCGGCCTGGGCCCACCATTGATCTGACTGCACTTTTGTGACAACCCCGGGTCAGCACAGGATTTATGCTGAGGCTTAGGCTGGCCTAAGCTGAGTTTAGGATTGCAGCCTAAGTTTCCCCAGTACATGGAAATTTCCCTATGACATTTGCTTCTAGCCACACACAAGGGGCACTGTGGCACATTTTTTTCCTTCTTTCTTTTTAATTTTCTTCCTCTTACTTTTTCTTTTAAAAATTCATTTTAATAACCAAATTTAGACATAAGGGAGAGGCTCTGTAGCACACCACATTAAAGATGTGGTCTCTGGTCAGCAGGAAGGGATCACCCCCAAGGCTGCAATCCTATGTGCACTTTTCTGAGAGTAAACCCCACCAAACTAAATGGGACTTACCACTGAGTAATCCATGCATAAGATTGCGCTGCAGGAAAGATAGGTCATAATTCACATGCATTCCCAAAATATTTCCATCTTCCCATCTGAAAGTATAATTTTGGCCTGAAAACTGAGACAGGCAAGTAGGGTTGGGCTGCTTTTTAGTAACAGAGCAGATGCAATGTAGAGAGAGGATGCTCCAGCATCACTAAAACTGAGCTAGATGGACTAGATGTCAGAAGAAGGTAGCTCTCTATATCCTTATAGTCCGCACTTGAAGCCTACGTTTTAAAGGAAGGTTCTTGAAATACTTTGGCTACATTAACTTACTACATTTTTATTATCCCTGCATCCCACTCCATAAGGATGGAGTGATCTACCTGGGGTCCTCGGGTGGTTGCTCACTCTGACACCAGCCATACCTACTTCATGAAGCTCGGGATCAGACCTACCTTTGATAGGAGGTAGGTCTATATCCTATACACTGGAAACTCCAGCTTGTTCCTTGCAAGCTAGGAAGATGAACCAAACTGGAACATCTGCTGCTGGTCAACAAGGATGTTACCCAAGCACTTGGTTAGTTGTGACGTTCCTGGCTTTAAAAGGCAATTTTAAGAAACCATCACAGATTATGACCAGCCATGATGACAGGTGACAACCACCTGGTTTTTTCTATATAAGCCACCTCTGAATGCTAGATGCAGCAGAATGAAAGCAGGATGCAGGTATCTTGTTGTCTTCAGCCCATCCTGAGATAACTGGTGGGCTGCTCCGAGATTTTATTTATCCAATTTATTTATTTGATTTATAACTCACCTTTCTCCCTAAAGGAAGAATATCAAAGAAAACTAAAATACAAGAAGCTGGACTAGATATGTCTTTGGCACGATCCAGCAGAGCTTTTCGTATGTTCTTATATGTTCACACATGTTCATATATGTTCACATATGTTCTCAGTTCATACAGAGCCATGGTCAGGCTTGGTAAGGCTCACCACCACTCTGTTCTGTCTCTTAGAACATGCCAAAAATTTCCCTGTGGCTGAACGTGGGGGAAAGAAGATGGTTACTGGTTGTGAAAATATATTCGCTATTATTGGAATTCTTATTGAGGAACCATAAAGTTCCCCCTGGACTGGAAACCACTACTCAAAACTGGCTGCAAATAGTTTGCAAAGCGCTTGAAAAATTCAAAATAGCTCCACAATGCTAATGCAGTGGTGTTGTTCTCCAGGAGATGTTTGAACTGGGTTGTTGTTGTAGCTGTTGTTGCTATTGCTATTGTTATGTTGTTGTTGATGCTTCTGCTGCTTCTGCTGATGGTAACAGAAATAACCAACACAAAATTCTATCACCACTACTGAATTTCAACACGTTGCTATTTTTTGAATTAGTTCTAATTAAATTTCATGCTAGGTCATCCCAATCTTAAGGAACTCTCATTTATGCTCTATTTAATGAATTCTTACAAATACTCTCCTTTATATTCTATTCTCCAAGAGGATTTAGGATCTTCCCAAAATTGGAGTGGGAAGCATAACTGCAAATGGAAGAAAATGTTTTGGGACCATCTTTGATTTTCTTTTTCCACTGACTTTTGTGATACTTTGACCTGAATAATCTGAGCTTTTAAAGAAATACAATCCTATAGGAGTGAAGCCGGATACTAAAGTTTGTCTCTAGACACTATGAAGCCCTACAGCCAAAAAATGGTTTTTTAAAGAACATCCTCGCCTCTCCATGACATTCCTTCCCACCAACAACCCACCAAGCCGACTTCCCCTTGATGTATATGTTTTTTTCTTCCCTTTGCTCCCTTGCCCTTTCCCCTCTGCTTCCCTGAATTCAAAATTTCTACTTCTACGGGGGGTAGAATCTTATGACTTGATTGAATATACTGATTTTTTTCTCCCAGCAGCTATGAATATGAATGTGTATAATTTTAATGTGTTAATTTTTGTTAATGTGTTAATTTTTCTCCCAGTAGACAGAATGTTCGTGCGCATTCAGTGACATTACAACAGCCAGTCTGGAGTCTGGACTAGCTAAAGTAACTAACTTTTAAATTTAAAATAACTTTTAGCAACTAACTTTTAGTAACTACATACATAGCAGGCCTCCATCAGTCTTGAGAGACTATGGTATCGTGCTCAGCGCTGCATGCAAAGCACAAAAGCCTGGGTGAGATTGTTATGGAGGATAGGCTGTTACCCAAGCAGCAGATCCCCCCTCTCCATGCCACTGAATTAGTCCAATGAAAGGGCAGAGCTGATACAATTGGATCCAGCTGCGTCGCAGAGCTGGGCTAAGGACAGGAGCTCACCCTGTCTTGTGGGGCCGACCCGGGTCTCGAACCCTGGCCTGCTGGTTAACAGGCACAGTTGCACCACCCACAGCCCACTACTTTTTAGTAACTAACTTTTAAATTTAAAATAACTTTTAACAACTAACTTTTAGTAACTAACTTTTCTTCAACTAAATTTTCTTCAATGTGGACTCATCCAAACCTGTTCCTGTTGCTGTTCTTTTCCCCGTTAGGGTGGTGGAACCCGTGATCCTACTATTTTGGTACCCCTGAGACTGCCATAGCAGTGCGCTCTACCCCTTAGCCTCAGTTACCCCGTTTCAGCCAATCAGGCTTGTTTCGTCATGTTCTTCATACAGAAGGGTCAAATATTTAATGTCCTCTCCAGAAGACAATGAATGAGCATAAATCCATCTCTGCAAGAACAAAAGCCCTAATCAGGGATGGTATCAAGACAATGGAACTGTATATGGATATAATCAGAGCCCTTTTTTAAAAAGGAGAGGAATAAGGTGATGCCGGGTTGAGGGTCATCTGTAAATCACAGCCTGATTTAAGTGTTTGCTGCAGTTCAAGATTCAGGCTGCAATCCTAATCCCCAATTAGGCCAGCATAATTCCCAGCACAAGGCCCTGGGGGTGTTGCATAAAGGGGGGGGGGGGAAATCCAGTGCACAGACATGAACCAGGCTTCCCACACTATCACAAAAACAGGGAGACGGGTGAGTTGTGCCAGCCTAAATAGGTTAGGATTGTGCCCTAAGAGTGCAAACAACAAGTTGCAAAATTTGGAGACAAACCACAAGTTGCAAAACTTGGAGACAATCTTCTTTGGAAACGGATCCATTGAGCTTAGAGTTTAAAGGCAGGAGGGGAGCAGCGTCAGAAGACGAGACCACAATTCAGATTCTGAGCAAAGGAAATGTCTGGAACAGACACGCAGGCCTCCATCAGTCTTGAGAGACTATGGTATTGTGTTCAGCGCTGCATACGCTGCATGCAAAGCACAAAAGCCTGGGTTGGATTGTTATGGAGGAGAGGCTGTGACCCAAGCAGCAAATCCCCCCTCTCCACGCCACTGAATTAATCCAATGGAAAGGCAGAGCCAATACAATTGGATCCAGCTGCGTCGCAGAGCTGGGCTAAGGACAGGAGCTCACCCTGTCTTCTGGGGTCGACCCCGGTCTCAAACCCTGGCCTGCTGGTTAACAGGCACAGCGTCCTAACCGCTTGCACCAACGACATCACAGATAAAACACGAACATCCTTTCATCCCAACTCCTTGGAGAGACAGCAGTTTCATAGTTACAACCAGTGGGCTGCAATCCTATCCACACTTACATGGGAGTAAGATCCATTGATAATAATGGGGGTTCTGAGCAGACTTGGATAGGATTGCCAAATAGCACCACAATCATGTTTTCCCCTTCTTGGTAAATGTGAATGTGCAGGCGTAATCCTAATGAATTTAGGTGTAATCCTAATGAACCCACCGTTCCTGCGGTGGAGTGGGGAGGTTGGCGCTTTTCTGTGCATTGGCCTAACCCCCCAGGAGTTGCACAGAAGTGACTTATGGCACTTTTGTGATACCCCAGGACTGCACAGGACTTGTGCCAACCTAACCAAGGTTAGGATTGTGCTGATAATGGTCTGTCTCACAACAGGATTACAGTGGGAAATAAACCAAGCACATTGTGCTTCTTGGAAAACCAAGAGCAAAAGCCATCCCTAATCTGATCTTGAAGGAATTCAGCCTTGCTATGGGAAGAACAAGGTCTTCTGAGATGTTTTCAGCAGCTGCTCTTCTGGAAGAACTTCTGTATTCAGCCCAAGCCAGAGAACTGGGCAACCTGGAGGAAGTGAATCTCGTCTGCCTTCCCGGACTGAGTCACCACCATCGGCTTCGGGGACAATCATCGGAGCATAGTAAGGGGAAACAATCCAGAAGTCTTACTTACTGGTAATCTCTAAAGTAGCCCAGGAAACTTGCTGAAGTTGAGGGATGAAAACTTCTTTTCCTTTTTTTATTCTTGACAATATGCCAATTTTGAGTGTTGTTTAAAATACGGTGTTGTTATTTTATCAGGGCTGCTGACTAGCTAAACCAGCATCCTCCCCAGGTTAAGATCAATTCATGTAAATCTGGACAAGAATCAGTCCAGCAAACGGTTATGAATGAGGAAGATCCAACACAAGCACATTGCTCTTGTACCCACAATAATTCCTTCTAGTACAGGATGCTTGTGGGGGTGGTTCAGGATGGGGATAGCCAAAGCAAAATCTCCTGAGACCTCTCTAGACCACAGGTGTCAAACACAAGGCCACTTCGCCATTTCAAGTGTATACCCATTTCATGGGTATAAATAAACTAGTGAAAAGCGCACCCGTGTTGCGGGAGTAAAATTCCCCTGTACACCATCCCCCCACTGCACATCAATCCCCCATGCACATCAACCCTCCATGCGCATCCACCCCATGTGCAACATCCCCCATGTTCATCCACCCCTTGCGCATCGTTCCCCTATGCACATCAACCCCCCATGCGCAAATCCTACATGCACAACAACCCCTGATGCATAACATTCCCCATGCGCATCAATCCCATGCGCATCAACCCCCATGTGCATCATCCCCATGTGCATTATCCCCCCATGCGCAACTTCCCTCCATGCGCATCAATCCCCCATGCGCATCCTTCCCAGTGCAACCTCTTCTTCCGAACAATATCTTCCCAGTGGACCAGTCATCAAGCACCAAATTGGCTGGGTGTTGTTCAGTCTCCCATGTTAAGTATAGGAGAGAAACAGGTTGCCCCCTTTTCAGCCCCTGAAGGGTTAATTTCTCCAGATGGTTCTTGGTGGGAGTTCAGGTGACAGAAGGAACTCCCAGAATTCCATGCTTCAGGCCCAGCAGTTGGGGAGGAATGTTGCTGAGTCAGCAATTCTCAATGCAAAGTATAGGGAGGAAAACGCCTTGCGCCCCTTTTCACCCCCTTCCCGTTGGAATCTCAGAAAACCGGTTCTTAGTGCACCCCTCAGTCACGGAAGGAACACCCACCCCAAATTTCACCCTTCTAGGCCCGGCGATTTTGGCAGGACGTTAATGAGTCAGTGAGTGAGTCAGTCAGTCATTCAGTGACTTTTCTCTTTTATATGTACAGTGGTATCTGGCTTAACAAACGCCTCACTTAACAAGTGTTTCACATAGCAAGCAAAAATTTCCAAGAAATCTTGCTTCACATAACAAGTTACGCTTCACTTAACAAGCAAGCACGCTATGGAGGCTTTTTAAAACGGCTGCTGGCCAATACTGCTACCTCTAACTGCCCCCAACTTGGGGGCAGTTGCCTGGAGGTGCCAGAGGCAACTGCCCCTAATTGCCCCCAAGTGCCCCCACCTTGAACCTCCAGCAGCAGCCCAAGTAAGTCTCCCAGGAAAGTGTCTTTGATTGCAGCCTCCTAACCATGTCTACCTAGAAGTAAGCCCCATTGTGTTAAATGGGTCTTACTCCCAGGAAAGTGTCTTTAGGATTGCAGCCTAAGTAGACTTCATGACATCATGCACACTGAATGCATGTTTTGAATTCAATTCCATTGTTTTGTCATCATTTTTACATCCAGTTAATATTTTTCTATGAATATTTTGGGGGTTGTGGAACCGATCGTCTGAGTTTCCATTATTTCCTATGGGAAAATCTGCTCCACTCAAACAGTGTTTCACTTAAAGAGCAGGCCTCCGGAACGAATACAGCTCTTTATGTGAGGCACCACTGTAGATAGACAGACAGATGGACGGATGGACGGATAGAGAGAGAGAGAGAGAGATAGACAGACAGACAGACAGACAGACAGATAGATAGATGATGGATGGATGGATGGAGAGAGAGAGAGAGCCAGACAGACAGACAGACAGACAGACAGACAGACAGACAGACAGACAAACAAACAAATAAAATCATTAGGGTGGGAACATGATTTTGGAGCTCCTCTTTCTGACATTTCCCCTCTACATATCTAAGTGCACCCACTGACCTTTTTTCCCCACCCCTCCAAAAATCCTTATAACACGTCTGAGCCCTTAGAAGTGGGATGGGAATCTGGATCCCCATCCCCTCCTCAGCTCCTTTCAGAACAAGGGTTCAGATGGAGGAAAGAGCTACACCAAGCTACACCCCAATCATAGTGTAACTTACAGAAGTTGAGACGGGGAACGGTGTGCATTGATCTTCGTGGTTCTTTTCCCATCACAACAGAATAAGAGATCTCGGCCTCATGTGGCTATTTTTGTGTGCTCCAGAGAAGCAACCATCAAAGACGCGTTTGCAAACCCAAGAATCTGCTGTAGGCCAAGCATGTCCCTGCGGGCTTCAAGGAACGTAGGCGTGTGTTATATCAATTGCCCAGGTTTACCCTTTTAAATTTTCACCTTGCGCCTCAACACCTGCCCACGTTCCAGCCTCCAAAAGGTCACACAGTAGAAACTGAAGAAAGAAATCAGATCAAGCATCTGGTGCACATCCTGGGGCTGTTTTCACAGGAGGCACTTAAATTAGGTCTTGCATATCCTATGCCTGCGCAACAGCACCACTGCAAACGTCAATGTTTTCATATTCTTAGAAATGCCGCACACCCCTTTTTGCGATGTGGGAAAGGATATTTTCTACAGACACATCCACACATACAGCGACAGCTCTGATGCTCTCGACTGTCACGTTAAAAGGAGGACTTTCATGAACAGATCATCTAGAAGATCAACAGGAAACCAGAAAATATTCATGTACAGCAGTGGTTCTCAAAGTAGAACATCACAGCACCCAAGCCAGTAAGTCCTTACGGGGCATGGAAGGGAAAGGGAAAGGCAGCCATGCGATCACCAGGATTGTGTCACTGTTAAGGGGCACAGGGGCATGCCTGGGCATCAGAGCCTGCAGCAGCCACCCAGGGGTGCAGGGAGCATGGAGTCAACCACCAGAGTGCCCCAAGCTGCAGAGAGAGTGAAAGTCTCTCGGATCTCAGAAATGGATTGGGACCCATTTCCAATTTTGTGATTGCAAATTGAAGTGGGTCATGATGACTGCATCTTTCACTCCCTCTGTGACTTGGGGTGCTCTGTGAATGTCATTGCCAGGCTTCGTGCACCCCTGGTTCAATCCCTGGCAAGTTCAATCTCCAGACTGGGCGGAAAATTCCTACCTGAAGTCTTTCAGAGCTGCTATAGGTCCATCCTGTCCTGAGGAGATCCCATACATTTGTGGGATCCAAGGCTCAGGAGGGCAAGGGAGGCTGTGAGGTTGGGGTTGGCTCAAAAGTTGTTCAGCTACAGATCTCCTGCTTTACAGATCTCATCAGAAGTGGGTTGCAATTGCATTTGACCAGTATTAGAGGGACCCGGATAGGGCTCCATAAGGTTTCCTACACCCTCCCTCCCCAGAAATAAAAAAATGTCCCTATATCCCCTTCAATGGCATGATCCTGGGGTTCTCCATGCTGCATTCCCTCTTTCCCCACATCGTAAGGGTGCGACAATAGTAGTTCTCAGGCTACTGGGTTGCAACCCCAAAACACCTAAAGAAAAGATTGATGGAAAGACAGGCAGACGGACAGATCCTCCAAGGCAAGTCTGGACTTTGCTCTCTGGCATGAAAGAAGATGCTGCTGACCACGTCCAATGAAGGAAACGGATCTCATTTGCCATCCCAGCCTTGGTAGTCTTTCTGGTAGGCATTCTTTTTTCTTCCTTTCTTCTGGGGTTGGTTGCTAAGGAACACGCTACTACTTGACTCTTTCTTTTGACCCAATTACTGTGTGCCGCAAAGACAGTCCAAGGAGATCCTTCCCACCAGGATCACGTTACGGAGAGAAGAACTCCAGTCCACTCTCTGAGCAAGCACCATTGGCAGTCACCTGGAGGAGGACTTGCACACTCTTCTGAACTCAGTGGACACCCAGGGCACGGCCAGATCATACAATCCTAGAGTTGGAAGGGACCAAGTAGGTCATCTAGTCCAACCCCCTGCCAATCCCCCTAGAGCAGCGTTTCTCAAAGTTGGGGTCGGGACCCCTTTCGGGGTCACCTAGATGTTTCCTAGGGGTCCTGTCCCTGTTCCAAGTCCCATGCATTAACCGTTTGGTTGGCTAGGTCAGTGTTTCTCAAAGTGGGGGTCGGGACCCTTTGGGGGTTGCCTAGAGCTTTCCTGGGGGTCACCTAAAGACCCCTGGTGCAGGGGGCCAGGTCAGGCTTGCCAGACCTCCAGCTGTAGCTAAACGCGCACTGGGGCTGACTGACACCCTCAGGGCCCAATCCTATGCATGCCTACTCTGAAATAAATCCCATTATAGTCAGGGGGGCCTTTACTCCCATGTAAATGTGGGTAGGATTGCAGCCTCAGGGCCCAATCCTATGCCCAGTCCTCTGAAATAAATCCCATTGTATTCAATGTGTGCACAGAACACACATTTCATTTGTAATAATGAAAATACATCCTGCATATCGAATATTTACATTATGATTCATAACAGTAGCAAAATTACAGTTATAAAGTAGCAACAAAAATTATTTCATGGTTGGGGTTCCCACAACATGAGGAACTTATAAAGGGGTCACGACATTAGGAAGATTGAGAACCACTGTCCTAGAGCATCTCCGACAGGTGCTGGTGGAGCCTCTCCTTGAAGATCCCCAGTGAGGGAGGATCCACAACTTCCCTTGGCAATCTCTTCCACTGCCGAACCCCCTGAACCCTCAGGAATTTTTTTCCGGATCATCAACCAGAATCTCCTTTCTTGCAGTTTGTCCCCATTGGTTCTATTCTGCTTTCAGAAGCAGCTATGAACAAATGAGCCCCTTCCTCCCTATGACAGCCCTTCACACATGGTGTGTCCAGAGAGTGGGATCTCACAACCTCTCACACATCCACTGGACACTCCATGCGTTCATCATTCATCATTCGCTGATTTCTTCATCACTCTCCCAGGCACTGCTCACACACTGCCAACCACAGTTCGGTAGCCAAACAGACAAGAAATGTTGTCACTCCTCTGTTTTCAACTTAAACTGAAGTTGCCTAGAATCTGAATCTGTGTCCAGATTCCTTGCACCAGCAGAACTGCAGCGTTATCACCTTGCCGTTTTTAGGTTGCAATCCGAGCCTCCAGTTAAGACGGCAATAGTCCTGGCACAAGTCCTGTGCCAACCTGCGGGTGTTTCTGTACCATTCCTTAGGGCAGTGATTTTCAGCCTTTTTCATCTCACGGCACACGAACAAGGCACTGAAATGGTCAAGGCACACCATCAGTTGGTAGGGCATGCTGTTCAAATGCCCCAATTTTCCTATTAATTAATGGGACTCCAAGGGCTGTGGGTGGTGCAAGCCATTAAGACGCTGTGCCTGTAAACCAGCAGGCCAGGGTTTGAGACCCGGGTCGGCCCCACAAGACAGGGTGAGCTCCTGTCCTTAGCCCAGCTCTGCGACACCAGCTGGATCCAATCGTACTGGCTCTGACTTTCCATTGGACTAATTCAGTGGCGTGGAGAGGGGGGATTTGCTGCTTGGGGAACAGCCTATCCTCCATAACAATCCAACCCATGCTTTCGTGCTTCGCATGCAGCGTATGCAGCACCGAGCACGATACCATAGTCTTCCAAGACTGACGGAGGCCTGCTTTTTTAATGAGACTCCCCAAATTCCCAGGGCAAACCTGAGGAATACCCATGGCACACCAGTCTGCCATGGCACACTGGTTGAAAATCACTGCCTTGGCGGTTAGGCCAAGGCACAGACATGTGCCAGCCTCCCCACACCAACATGGGAATGGGGAGACAGGTGAGTTTTGCCAGACTGCACAATCCAGAGTAACTACGGGGAGTCCTTGCTCCAACGTAGGAACAATTTGCTCTAGATTTCAATATGAATTTCCCATAGGTTTTCACTAGGTGGTGCATTAACTACAAATACATGTAATGACTCTTATGTGCTCCTGTTGTTACTCTGGATTGTAGGGTATATTTTACAATTGCATACTCACAGATTTAAAATACTCGTGGGAATACACTGAGCGTGTTCACGCCAGGGCTGAGGATAGATCTAGTTTCTCTTTAAAAGTGGGAGAAAGTGATGAAAAACCAAACACAAAATCCTGGCTCTTTAAATGGTTTAGACCGAACTTCTGATTTCTGACATTAAAATATATTTTTTTTTATTTTTTGCTGGAGTGTTATACCTTCATTAAGCACAAACACCACGAGTAAATATAGATACAGCAACCTTTATCTTTTTCAAAACAGGTTTAATATAGCTGATGAGAGATGTTCTGGCAATTGCGGTGCTGAAAAACATGATTTCGTTCCGTTCCCAAGTACGTCAAGGTTTTAAATTTCTCTTTCCACCCCCTTTTCAAATGCATTTCAAATGTATGTATTCTGCCCAAATTAATCGCTCGTAGTTCAGAAACAGGACACTGCGCGGATGAATCACGACGCAAGTGGTAACGTGAAAACATTAAATATAGCATCTTTGGTGCAACTGTCCACTAGCAGCTTAGATGGCTTTAAAGAGATTACACTTCCGACTTGGAAATGCAAAGCACCCTGAGCTTTCTCAGTAGCAAGAAAGCGCTTTCGGATTAAGGCGCGCTGATGGAAGAGAGGTGTGTCAACAGCTATTAGACCTGAGCTCAATGCAGCCTTCTTGCGGCGGAGGCAGCATGCCTTGCACTAGCACATGGCAGGTGTGCACAGTAGAGAGAAGGAGCAGCCTTCATGGCATGCCCCTTGCCCAAATCATGCGCTTCCTGGAAGCGTTACCGGTGAGCCACAAGGACAGTGGTCAGGGAACAGGGGTAAATTATGATATTCTTGGGGTAAAATGGGGTAAAAATGGGGTAAAATGGGGTAAAAATGGGGTAAAAATGGGTAAAAATGAAATTCTTGGGGGTAATGCATGGTCATGCTGCCGAGACGCAGCTGCAGCCTGAGCCTCCCCAGCAGCCTCCCCGGCCAAGGTAAGCATCCATTCCCAGGTGTCTACTCAGGAGTAAGCACATTAATTCAATGGAGCTTATTCCTGATTTTTTTTTAAATGTAGGAGAAAATGTAGGACATCCTACATTTTGTCCTACACTTTTTTAAAAAAAAGTCTGGTTATTTTTTTATAGATTCAATAAAATTTTGAATTCAATATATGATTTCCTTCCTTTCAAATCAAGGGGGTAACGTTGGCGTATCTAAATATATTTTGGGGTAAAAGGTAAAAAAGTCCTCCGACCCCTGCACTAGGACAGTAATTTTCAACCTTTTTCATCTCATGGCACACCATCAATTGTTTTTACCATTGACAAGGTGCACCATGGTGTTGAAAACCTCAGGTTTGCCTATTAATAAATGTTCCTCCCCAAAATCCCGTGGCACACCTGAGGACTCTCACTGCACTCGAGGAAGCTGGCTGCGGGCATACTTGGATGCTGGCATACTCGGACCTTGGCCTGGGCTTCCAAGACCCTTCTGCATTCTAAGATGTACCAGGCAGGAGGAAACAAAACAGGAAAAAGTAGAGGAAAAAAGTAGTTGAAAAAGCAGTTGAAGCTGGTGCCTTCTATTAAAGACCATGATGGATATGGACACAAAAGTACTGACCGGTAGTAAATGTTTCCAACACCTGTGGACATTAACTTGTAACAGTACCAGAAGGCAATTCAAACTGTTGTTTGATTCTGTTGTCCAACATGGCCTGGGGTGATCTACAGACAGGCACACCCACTGGGCACCTAGCTTTATTTCTGCCAAGAGTGCCAAAATGTGGAAGTCTGTCGGCAGATGTCTGTCTGCCCATTCAGGAGAACTGCTCTGCAATAAAGTCAAAGAAGCAAGGTCCATATGGAGTGGAAAGACAGGGGCACCGCTCATTCATCCGACGGCATAAGACAAAATGAAAAGAGTCGGGGATCCATGGCAGGGCCACCCCAATGCCCAAGGTTGTTGTTCTGTATCTGCGTTAGGGTTGTCATAATTCTCTTTCATAAAATCTGCACAGGACCCTCTGTCACACTTACAAGTTTGTGAATACAATTCCCAAAAATTGGGACTGTCCCTATTTTCCCGGATCCAAGACCCAGGACAGAGTAAGCTCCCATCCCTTACCCATCTGGCAGAGCCAGTATTCACTACTGCCTTACAACAGTAGTAAAAACCATTCTTACAGCATGTAATTAGATCCAGGATGGGGATGGATTTGGTAGCATCTGCCAAATCCTAACCCCTTCCTGTCCCAATCCTAAGGCCATTTTGCTGGTACAGGTCCAAGTAGACCCCACTTTGTCATAGAGGTTTCCTTCCGGATAAGGAAATGAGTGTTTCCTTACCCAGAGGAGACCTCCACAACTGCCCATCCCTTATAGGACACAGTGGTAACCATTTTGGCACTAGTGGGGGAAGGATAGGATGTACTATGGATGTACACAGTACTATGGGCAGTATTGTGGTTGTGAGTCCAAATCTACATTTTTGCTTTATAAACTTCTGACACAATAGCAACTACAGGGGATTTAGTGCAACACTAGAGAACATGTCGTACTGAAGCCAGCTCCCTCCTAATCCAAAAGACTGGATCAGGCACCTCTCTAGATCGTACCAAGGTTCACCACGTGCAACATCTTTTCAAGAATTCCAGCCATCTGCTGGAATGGGGGAGGCCGGGAGGGGGTACCAAAATATGTTCTTGCTCAGTTTATCTCCACTTTCCTCTGAAAACCCCAAGGAGGTTTTAAAAAAAGACATTTCAGAAGGAGACTGCAGATGGCACCAGAAAACCCACTCAGATGCACCAGCCCTGAAGAGCAGAGAAAACTTCTTATCAATCAGTTGGAAGTGGACTTTCTGTGTAGCCCAGAGAGCAAGACCCAAGAACAAGAGGCCAGAAGAAATATAATAATTGGGATAATAATATAATATAATAATTGGGATCCATGCTACACAAAATAATTGGGATTATTGGGATCCATGCTACACAAAACCCTATGTAGTGGCTATCACTGTCTATTTGTGGGGAGCATCATCTTTCTGCGTACACTTTTTAAGAAGCCGGATTGCTCATATAAGGGTTATTTGCAGACTGGAGTTAAATAGGTTTCTATTTTTTAAGCACATATGTTGACTGAAGCAAAAGGAAAATCCCAGCACAGCTTAACACTTGCAACAGCTTAGAAGAGGCGCATGAGACCGTCCACGCCAAGACCAGCCTCGCACCCTTCCAGCAATCTGTTGCAACTCCCTGAAAGGCTTCTAGAAAAGTGGCTGCCCAAGAACAGAATTGGACCTTCTTTCTATCCTTTTCATTTTATTGCTCAACAGCTGGGCTTCAGCCCAGAATGTTTCTCCTGGCATTAATTCCCCCAGGAGTTTGGCTAAAGCACTGATTTACAACCTTTTTCATCTCATGGCACACTACTGCTCCCAGAGGCATCCAATGGGCTGCTGTGAGATAAGTTTTATATTTTTTTTATTTTCTTATAAACAGATTTATGAACTTTTTAGTGGAAAAATGATAGACAGTCAGATGGACGGATGGACGGACGGACGGAAGGGCTTGGCCAGATCCAGCAGAGGATCTTCTGATGTTCTTATTACTTAGCACTAAAATAGTCCAGACACACCAGTTTTTTGACTACTGACAAGGCACAACATGCTGCTGGTAGGGGGCTCAAATCTCCCATTTGCCCTACGAATGTGACCTTCTCAAAATCTCATGGCATGCCAGCAGACCATCCATGGCACATTGGTGTGCCGTGGCATAGTGGTTGAAAACTAAAGGGCTAAGTAAATCCTTACAACACCATAAAAGAATCACAACCTCCTTGTTGTAATGTAAAAAGTTGAGTTGAACCTCTGTATGAAATATAAGCTACAATCCAGAGCAACTACGGGAGCACAAAAGAGACATTATTTGCACCCGTAGTTACTGCACCACCTAGTGAAAACCAATGGGAAATTCATATTGCAATTCAGAGTAAATTGTTCTTACTCCGGAGCAAGGACTCCCTGTAGTCCAGCGTTTCTCAAAGTGGGGGTCGGGACCCCTTTGGGGGTCACCTAGAACTTTCCTGGGGGTCACCTAAAGACCCTTGGTGCAGGTGGCCAGATCAGGCTTCCCAGACCTCCGGCTATAGCTGCACGCGCACTGGGGCTGACTGACAGCCTCAGGGCCCAATCCTATGCATGCCTACTCTGAAATAAATCCCATTGTGTTCAATGTGTGCATAGAATCCACATTTCATTTGTAACAATGAAAATACATCCTGTATATTGGATATTTACATTACAATTCATAATGGTAGCAAAATTACAGTTATAAAGTAGCAATGATAATAATTTTATGGTTGGGGGTCCCCACAACATGAGGAACTTATAAAGGGGTCACGGCGTTAGGAAGATTGAGAACCACTGCTGTAGTCATTCTGGATTGTGCCCATAATCAAACAAGATTCACATCAAGGACCAAATGGAAGTGGGCACCTCTTGACCCAACATGAAATGGCTCCAAACTTTTCAGGTCTCCTCCACTGCTGTTGTGTCCCCTTAAGCAACTCCTCGACCTTCTCTAACCGCCTTCATGTTAAGTTCGACTCCATCCCAGTCATGGTTTTTTGTTTCATCTATGACGGCAAGAATGAGAGATGAAACATCTGGAAACTGCTCAGATCCACACAGACACATGGACCTTGCAACTGGCCACCCTTGGCAATTACCATCTAGTTTGTGGGAAAGTAAATGTGCTCCCCGGTTCACATGCCCTGTAACCAGAGACTAGCCACTTTCCCCCTTCTTCGTAAGGTTCAAATGCTTGGCTGGACTTAGACACCCTGGAACTATCCACGACTGTGGGGTCGAAACTTTTGAAGACCTTGACCTTGTTCTGGAGTTCTCCAAACTCCTCCAGAAGCTTCATGATAAACTCAGCGCACCAGGACAGGTAACTTTCTGCAAGCTCTGTTTAAACTGGAACTCTTGAGCAATTCAGCAAGAACGCCAAATAAGAAGAAAAAACATCTCCTACTTTCCTGGTGGCTACAAAAATAAATCAAAGGGGGGGAGCAGGGAGCAACCTCTGTTCATTGTCTGCAGATCTGTACCCCGAAAAACTTCTCGGACACTAACAGTGCAATCCTATTCATGTCTACTCAGAAGTAAGTTCCATTAAGTTCCACTGCAAGAAAGGAGAGTCTGGTTGGATATCCGGAAAGAATTCCTGAGGGTGAGGGTGGTTCGGCAGTGGAAGAGATTGCCAAGGGAGGTGGTGGACTCTCCCTCACTGGGGGTCTTCAAGCAGAGGGTCCACCAGCACCTGTTGGAGATGCTCTAGGAGGATTTCCTGCTACAGGCAGGGGGTTGGACTAGATGACCTACTAGGTCCCTTCCAACTCCAGGATTCTAGGATTCTAAGTTCAATGGGGCTTACTCCCAGGAAAGTGCTCTTAGGATTGCAGCATTAGAGAAACAAAACTCTGCCAGGCACTGTATTGCCTTTGCTTTCATTTTTCAAAGCTGCTCCACTCAGTTTCCTTCTGCATTACAGTAATCTTCCTTCCCTGTTATTGAAAATAAAACCCTCAATAAATCATGTGTTTGTTTCAGTTACTTTCAGCCTCAAACTCCTTTTTTGCCTTAGTACCATGTTGAGAAACAGGTCTACTTCTCTGCCCCTAAAGAACTGCATAAATGTGTCAAGATCTACACAAGTTAATCTATTCCGGCCTCCAAGTTTGGTTTATTTTGTTGAAGACTTTGGATTTAGTTCATTATTATTATTCCAACAATTATATGCCAATAAAGATTTTGGGGGAAAAAACCTATTATTCCAACAACAATGCATATGTAGCAGGCTATTCCTTACCATCACCTTCCAGCTGCCGATACGGATTATATTTCGGTTTGGGGGCTACCACTGGAGCAAACTTCTTTGGCGTCTGTTGAGTGGATATAGAGATGCTGGGGGTCCCAAAAGAGTGCGTCGTCTCCATCCTCGCAGTCACATGACCAATAGGCTCGCTGGTGTTTTTCGGCGGCAGCCATGACGGATGTGACATTGCTCCAGCCTAGATAAGAAACACGTAGAAAACACGCTGTTATCACGGCACGTCGCCTGGGTGGAGGAGAAGCAGGGAGAGGATGCAAGAGGTCCGGGATAACCTTCAAGCAAAGATCCAAGATTTATTTCTACATAATCCAAAAATCTGGAGGGACGATGCACACATATTTGCACACACAACACAAATACTTTTACTATTTTACTCCTTTATTTTTTTTTCTATAAAAAAGGGAACATATTTTCCTGTAAGAGGAAAAATCCATGCAGAGGATCACATTCAAATTGTATTTACTGATAAATTTGTGGTCCAGTCTATGGGGATACGAAAAGCTGATGAAAATGGTGGCTGAAATTGAGTGAATGGAGATGTTACATGGCTTATATATTACATTATTATATTATATTATATTATATTATATTATATTATATTATATTATATTATATTATATTATATTATATTATTTATATATTACAGCCCAGTCTTTACATCTTAGAAAAAAATATTGATTTTCATTCTGCAAATACAGGAGATCCTACATGTAGTATTTTTTTTAAATTTCTGCTCCACTTTCCTTCCACAAGGGCATCCAAAGCAGCTAACAGCACAGTGCTACTAACCCTACAATCCAGAGTAACTACGGGAGCACTTAAGAGACATTTACATCAACGTACTTACAGCATCACCTAGTGAAAACCTATGGGAAATTCATATTGGAATCTAGAGTAAATTGTTCTTACATCGGAGCAAGGACTCCCCGTAGTTACTCTGGATTGCACCCTATCAATGGCTCAGGCTGCAATTCTAAAGACACCTTCCAGGGAGTAAGAACTATTGAATACAATGGGGCTTACTTCTGAGTAGACATGGTTAGTATTGTGCGCTTAGCTAGTGGGGATGCAGAGCACTGCAGCATGCAAGGACTCCTTCCTCTCTTTCAGAGCTATTCCATTAGGAAAAAAAAACTTTTGAGAGTCTCTCAGGGAGGCCTTCTGGGCATATACCCCTCTTGTGCTCTTTTGAAATGGCTCTGAAAAGGAGGGGGGACCCCTTGCATGCTTTGATGAAGCTCCGGGAAAAACTGGTAGTTCAAACCCCCTCTAGCTATGCCACCGGCTAGACTGAGAAAATTGATCAAGTCTTCTTCACAAGGCTGTTTATAGCATGGAGCTGCAGGAATGGGATACTGAATCATCATCATCATCATCATCATCCGGCAATGCTGGTGTTGGTGCCACAACCAAAACGGCCCTGTCCTTCATGTCCTCTGTTGCTGTTTGACTGTTGAAAATATGCTTTCCTTGCAGTTGACTGTCATTATAGGGTTATTGTGAACAACCACAATGAATATCTCACATTATGATGGAATATTAAAGGTCCCAGAGCACTTTGATGGAAAAAGAGCAAGCACATGTTCAGATGTGTACACAGGTGTGAACACACATACATTAATTCTCTACTACAGCCCAAACTACTGTTATGCAGCTGATGTGGTTCAAGGTGAGTTCTTAGATGTGGTCATGTAGATCTCTTTCTCATTGTGAGCCTGTCCCCTCCCCAGACTGGCAAAAACTGCTTTATGGGTATTGCAACTGGGGAGGGATAGACAGAATGGGGCAGTGACAGGGAGAGGGGAGATCAAGGCCAGGAGGGGCAGGATTGGTAGTGGTGGTGCATACCTAATCCCAAATCCCTTTCCTGATCCCCCTTTTCCTAGTTAATATGGACTTGTGCCAGTGCTTGAGTTTTGCCTGCAGTGTCCGTCTTTCCAGAAACAAGATAGAGAACTAATTCACATCATCATCATCATCATCATCATCATCATCAATTTATAGATCTTTTTCATTGACACTGAAAAGTTCACAAAGCAGATTAGAGTAGGAGCGAGAACTGCCATTGAAAACAATGCATGTGTCTTCTTCCCACTTCCTTCTACTCAGGAGCAAGCCACTTGTTGCCCGCCATTTCCACCCCAAGCCAACCACCCCTCGCATACTAGAGCAAGGATTCCTAGACTGGGCCTCCCTTTCTCTCTCTCTGATCCAGGACCACAGCACAGGAACTGTGGGGATTCAGTTTCTAGAAGTGCAGGGGGATACAGAAATGAAACTTGAGTTTTAGGAAGCAACCAGACCAGATTGAAAAGCAAAACCCTGGGTGGGGAAGACTTTACTCTGATGGGAAAACTCACTGCGGTTGTCCGGGGCTTGCTCTTGGGGAAGTGCTCTCTTGCAGGCTGTTGCTGAACACACTTTTCTGAACACAGAGAAATCAGACCGAGTCTCGGGAGCGAAACCCAATTTGGGGAAGGTGGTGGACTGGGACGTTTGCTGTTTCATGTAGCGGGTCCATAACTGGAAGCCTTGAGTTGTCTCAACATTTCATCAGAGAGGGCGAGGCACAAAGAAACCTCGTGGAAACAAATATCTTCTTCCCAGAAGTGACCCTCTTCGGCCAGCACCAGTGACTTGAATCACAAGTCACTGGAAGACAAGTCAGTAGGCGCACAAGTGGCTTAAAACATACAAATCACTGGAAGTAGAATCCTAGAATCCTAGAGTTGGAAGGGACCTAGTAGGTCATCTAGTCCAACCCCCTGCCTGCAGCAGGAGATCCCCCTAGAGCAGCGTTTCTCAAAGTGGGGGTCGGGACCCCTTTGGGAGTCACCTAGAGCTTTCCTGGGGGTCACCTAAAGACCTCTGGTGCAGGGGGCCAGGTCAGGCTTGCCAGACCTCCAGCTGTAGCTGCACGTGCACTGGGGCTGACTGACAGCCTCAGGGCCCAATCCTATGCATGCCTACTCTGAAATAAATCCCATTATAGTCAGGGGGCCTTTACTCCCATGCAAATGTGGATAGGATTGCAGCCTTGGGGCCCAATCCTATGCATGCCTACTCTGAAATAAAACCCATTGGGGTCACGGCATTAGGAAAATTGAGAACCACTGCCCTAGAGCATCCCCGACAGGTGCTCATTGAGCCTCTCCTTGAAGACCCCCAGTGAGGGAGAGTCCACCACCTCCCTTGGCAGTCTGTTCCACAGCCGAACCACCCGAACCGTCAGGATTTTTTTCCGGATCTCCAACCGGAATCTCCTCTCTTGCAGCTTGTCCCCATTGGTTCTAGTCCTGCTTTCAGAAGCAGCTAAGAACAAATGAGCCCTTCCTCCTTATGACAGCCCTTCAGGTATCTGAAGAGGGCAATCAGGTCTCCCCTCAGCCTCCTCTTCTCCAGGCTGAACATCCCAAGTTCCCCCAACCTTTCCTTGTAGGCTTTCCCTTCCATCCCACTGATCGTTCTTGTCTCTCTCCTCATCCCTTAGGAACGACGCTCACCTATCTCTTAGGTGACTCATGCACCAGCTTCCCCACACCATCACAGGAACAGGGAGCAGGTGAGTTGTGACAACCTAAATTGGTTAGGATTGCACCCTTTGAACCCCTGGATGAGTCTATCTCTATTGTGCTCACTAGAGATAATCTACACTTAACAGGCGCATAGCATGTTCTATGTGCAACAAATGCCATGCATGTGTTACCCTGATGCTGTGTCTTTGAGATACCTATGCAGGCCGGAAGACTTGCCCTGGGCCCTTGAGAAGCTCAGTGGCAGAGACAAGATCAGAAATGGGGAAGTTCTGCTTTCCAGCTCCATCTCTTCACCTGTGCTCCACCTGCTCTATTCAAGAGGCTTCGGGCTGGTCACTCAGAGTCAGATCTCCAGGCTGGGTGGATGTTTGGCTCTGGCGTTCCTCGGCTGTGGAGATCCACTCAATTTACTACTCCCACATGTAGAACTCAAATTATAGGAAATAAAAGGGGCCATTCATGAAGTCCAGGAGCTTCATTCTGGTTCTTCCTGGCATGGCTTGCCTATAAATATTTCCAGGTTGAGCCAGAGTCTTTCTTAGAGAGCAGCCAAAACTCCCATCTTGGCCATGCAACTCCCTAGTCTTGTAACAGATGTCTCTGTCTGTCTCCCTGTTCTCTCTCCCCCCCCCCCCCCCGCCCCTCCACGACCCCCCAACAGACAGATGCCAAAGTTCTATCCGGTGTGCCACCAAATCTGCCATGGCATCGGCTCCCCCACGGTTCGGTCCTGGAGTTTTGGCATATTCTGCTCCCATGCACCATTTAGCACACTGTGTGCTCGGATGCTTGTGGTCCAACCCTGCCGATGTCCACGGAACTGATGTGGGGAAAAAAAATTCTAACTTCATTTGCAAAGACGTTTGCAGATGGCAAAAACAAATGGAAAAAAAATCCCACCCCAATCCAGTCCATATTGCTGTTTGGAGATGCAAATAGTTTCTGGCGTGGCGTGGCCGCGTCTTCCCTTTTTCTCCAAATTAGGAGAGGCAATTTGACTGTTTGGTTCATTTTCTCCCCAAACAATTTATGGTGGTTTTATAGCCAGCGAGAAGGCCTGCTGGGAGGCCTTGAAAGACTGTTTGTCTTCCAGAGCCAGGATGATTTCAGCTGTTAGGTTTGCAAACTGCTGCGTGCCCGTCTTCTGGTCGGAGCCTCTGCCGCCTTTTGCAGTCCTCTCGGCTGGCAGTCCCAACCAGCGGTTCTTGATCAGGATGAGTGGTTCTGAATGGCTCCTTGCAAGGAGCACCATGGCATGGCCCAGCAGCCTCATCCTGGCATTGGGATGCTGGCATTGATCCAGAGGGATCCTGGCATTGGAGCCCTGGCACCCCCTTCTCTGAACAGAAACTTGTTTGCAACTTTCCCCAGTTGGGGAGGCATTAAATTGAAGTCCACTGAAACAGATCGTGGAGAGAGGATGTTTTCAGCTTCCCTTTGCTCACATTCTCCCCCCACTCCGCACCCCCCCCCCAAAAAAAACTTTCATCTCCAACCAAGTAGGTTGGCATAAATCTCCATGGCTCAAGGTGGCCAAAGGAGATTAATGAGGCCACATTTCTTCATCCAGTATCATACTATTCATACAAAAATTAGAGAGAGGAAGGAAGGGCATAATGAAAGAGCATGTACACGGAAATAAGAGTGCGCATTTACAAACACGGATCCTGATGCAACACCGAATGGGATGGATTAAAATCCTATTCATTAAAATCGATAGTCACGGATATTTGCACTGAGTTTAGCGCTGTGCTGTGAGCCAGCTTTCTCCACTCCCATCCCTCCGTCTTAAAGGCTGTGATCCAGCCTTTTAATTTGTCGATAGCATCACTTACACAAGGTGACCTGTGACAACTCAGGCCACGGCAAGTCCAACATCTCCCACCCCCAACAGCAGCTCAGCCAGCGCTCCTTCAAAGCAGGGAATGAAGATCAAGCCACAGTCCTCCGTTACTGTCCACCACTAGCACCAGTAAATGATATCCAAGCATGAAAATCAGATTGATCTGCTGTGTCAAACAGCCACGGACCTCGACCTCCTCCTCCTCTAGTGGGGTCTAATCCCCTTTATAGCCACTCTAGGAAGTGGCCACTGACATTAACACGGATGAGCCATTTATCCACTTTAAACATGCGTATTCCACCTTTCAGTCATCTGATCTCACACAGACTGCTGTTGGCCCCCAACGAGACAGGCGTACCAGATGTCACATCATGAAACTGCTTCCATAAACTCATTCCCGTTAATTAAAATATGACTTACACGTGGCTTTCGTTCTTAACCGTGTGAGCCGCTTTGAAATATGAGAACTTATTCAGTCACTTATAAATGTGTTAATTCTAAAACAACCGAATAAATAAACAAGGAGAAATTCGGGATTCAAACCAAAAGCGATTCTGATTCTCATTTGTGAGTCTGAAGGTTAAATCCTAACTAATTTAGGCCAGCACAACTTACCCACTCCCTGTTCCTGTGGTGGGGTGGGTAGGCTGGTGCATTTGCACACTAGCCTAATCCCTCCAGGAATGATGCACAACTGCCTTATGGCACTGTTGTGACACCCCGAAGCCAGCTCGAGATTTGTGCCAGGGCTTATGCCGGCCGAAATGAGGATTAGGATTGCAGCCTTAATGCTTATGAAACCTTGTTTTTGTTTTATTGTATTCATATGACAAAGATTGTGGTTTGGAATCGGACCAGGGAAAACATCACGGTGAACTGACCGAGCGAAATAACGTCAACAACTCCAGCATAATTTCAAGAATTTCAGGCTATTACAACGGCAAAGGGTAAAGAACGCCAAACAAAAGTCTTCTTGAATACTTATAATCTCCCTCGTCACAAATTAGAGAACACTATTAAGGAGGAAATCAGATGTCTTAAGGCAGTGGTTCTCAATCTTCCTAATGCCGTGACCCCTTTATAAGTTCCTCATGTTGTGGGGACTCCCAACCCATAAAATTATTTTCGTTGCTACTTTATAACCGTAATTTTGCTACTGTTATGAATCGTAATGTAAATATCCAACATGCAGGATGTATTTTCATGGTTACAAATGAAATGTGTGTTCTGTGCACACATTGAACACAATGGGATTTATTTCAGAGTAGGCATGCATAGGATTGGGTCCTGAGGCTGCAATCCTATCCACATTTACATGGGAGTAAAGGCCCCCCCTGACTATAATGGGATTTATTTCAGAGTAGGCATGCATAGGATTGGGCCCTGAGGCTGTCAGTCAGCCCCACTGCACACGCAGCTACAGCCGGAAGTCTGGCAAGCCTGACTTGGCCCCCTGCACCAGGGATCTTTAGGCAACCCCCAGGAAAGCTCTAGGTGACCCCAAAGGGGTCCCGACCCCCACTTTGAGAAATGCTGTCTTAAGGAGACTTCAACATACAAATCATATGGATTGCAGACTTTCCTTCGTCAGTTGACATTTATGAGTCTACACCCTCAGGTGGTCCAGCCTGGATGCGGAAGACCCATTTCTCTAACCCCAGCCATGCTCCAAGTGGGAGGTCAGAGCAAAGCACAGAGAGGCTATAGTAAAGGGCATGCAGAGAGGCAAAGCAGGCTCCTATATATGTATAGGAATGCCATGAATCTGCGGCAACCCCAGGATGGAACCCCTGTGATAATAGGGCCCACTTGTATGTATGTACAGTGGCGCCTCACTTGAAGAGCTTAATTCGTTCCAGAGGCCTGCTCTTTAACTGAAGCAGATTTTCTCATAGGAAATAATGGAAACTCAGAGGATTGGTTCCACAACCCAAAAAATATTCATAAAAAATATTAACTGTTTATAAAAATGATTACAAAACACTGCAATACAACACTGTATAAAGCACTGTAATATACAGTAACACACAACACTGCAATAAAGAAAATACTGTACAGTACTGAACTGTACTGTACCTTTGAAAACACTCATGGCTGGTGTGAGGGTTACAGAGAGGGGATGGCTTTGGCTGCAATCCTAAAGACACTTTCCTGGGAGTAAGACCAGAGATGGGCTGGCCCCATCCCAAGATCCGGCACGCCGGAAGTGGGAGGGGCCAGCCGGGGTCAGGGGTGTGTGGGCGGGGTGAGGAGTGGGACTGGGGAGGGGCGAGGGGCGGGGTGACATTGGCGCCTGTGCAGTGCCTGCTTAGAAGCCGGCCTGCCAGCTTCTAAGCAGGCTCTGTGCAAGCGCCACCACCGGCGCTCACACAGAGCCTGCCTAGAAGCTGGCAGGCCGGCTTCTAAGCAGGCTCTGCATGAGCGCTGGTGTCGGCGCTCGCGCAGAGCCTTCCTAGAAGCTGGCATGGCTTCTAGGAAGGCTCTGCGCAAGCGCTGACGTCGGCGCTCGCAGAGAGCCTGCCTAGAAGCGGGCAGGCCGCCTCTAGGAAGGCTCTGTGTGAGCGCCGATGTCGGCGCTTGTGCAGAGCCTGCCTAGAAGCAGCCTGCCCTCTTCTAGGCAGGCGCGGTGGGTGCAAAACATGGCGGACCATACCGGTCCGCTATGTTTTGCGTTTCCCTGTCGCTGGCGGTACGCTAGCGGCAGGGAAACTGGAAGAAGCGGTACGGGCGCGTAGGCCCGTACCGGTAAGTGCCCACCACTGAGTAAGACCCATTGGACACAATGGGGCTTACATCTGTGTAGACTTGGTTAGGATTGTGCTCTTTCACAATCACTAATGGAGTCATTGCTATCCATTGGCTCAATGGAATCTGTTGTCTTTTTGTGCAACGTGAACATTCCCCAGCTGCTGACGGGGAGCAGCACTAGAACATGGATCAGGCACACTTTCCATGCTGCCACACACAGACCCCACATACAGACCTGACACAGGCTGCTCCCCCCCGGACCTCCCATGAGTTCCCTTGCAATGGAAGCCTATTCCAAACTTTGCCCAGGGCCCCACTGGAGCTCAAGCTAGTCTCCTCGTCCCGCCTGTGAGTTCCCTTGCCATGGAAGCTGTTCCAAACTTCCTCAGAAGTGCTCTTTATTCAAGACAGTGCTCTTTAAGCAAGTCAAAATTTCTGAGAAAATTTTGCTCTTTATACAAAACGCTCTTTATTCAAGATGCTCTTTATTCAAGGTACCACTGTATGTATGTATGTATTATTTTATTTTGAAAATTTATATCCTGCCTTTCTCAGGCCATTAGTCTGACTCAAAGCGGCTTACAATAAAACATAATTAAAACATTAAATAGAAAATGTATGTACGTACGTATTTATTTATTAGCTTTGTAAGCCACCTTTCTCCCCAAAGGGCACCAATAAGATTCAATTAAAACCATAAAATACAGTTAAAACAATATAAAAACAACCAGTCAGCAGTAAAACCAAACCAAAGCTGGTTTAAAGCAGTGGTCTTCAAAGTGGGGGTCAACCGCATATCAGGGAGGTTGTGAGAGTGTGGGATCCACCATCTTGGAATCTGGCACTGGGCTTGCCTGGGAGTAAGCCTTGTTGAACACAATGGGACTTACTTTCAAGTAGACATGAAGGAGCATCCCAGGAAGTGTGACGGGGTCCCAGACAGATTTTTAAATTTGAAAGGGAGTCCCAGACTGAATACCTGAATACCAGTATGCAGCGCAGAGCACGATACCGTAGTCTTTCAAGACTGACTGATGTAAAGCCATTATGTGGCACTATGTGTAAAGATACGTATAGTTGCTTGATGTAATATTTACAACAACCCTACAAGGAGAGTATTATTAAAGAGGAGTATTATTAAAGAGGATTAAAGCCTGGATGATCAGCTTCAAGAGGACCCATGTAATTCAGCATCTCGTTTCCTACAACAGCCCACCAACTGCCTCCAGTCAGCATCCCGAATAGGTTGGTATCATCCACAAAGGGGGCCATCTCATGACTCCCCCCTAACTCCAGATCACTTACAAACTGAACTAGTTAAACAGTACGGGTCCAAATATAGATCTTTGGGGAATCCCATTTCTTACTTCCCTCTTCTGAGAAACTGCCCATATTTCCCTACTCCTTACTTTTTGTTCTTTAACTGGCCATCCATTGAGTTGATGGCAAAAATCTGGTTTATGGTTCTGTCTCTCAAACCACAATGGTTAAGCTGGCACAAGTCCGGTGCTGGCCCGCGGGTGCTGCAGAAGGGCCATAACTGTGTCACTTCTGGGGAGGGGATAGGCAAGGCATGTGCTGGACTCCCCACACTACTGCGAGAATGGGAAGATAGCTGAGTCGTACTGAGTCATACTTGGTCATGACAATACGTTAGCTCAGGTTGATTTAAAATTATTGTTTAAAACCACTTTGGGGGCAAACGAGCTGGGTGCAAACTTAATAAGGAACTAAAACAGGGATGGGCAAAGTTTCTTTTTTCCCCTTGCAAAAACCAGATTAAATTCTCATGAGTCTCACAAATGCTTGCCAGGTCCCTGCATGCACATACAGAGTAATGAGGACACTAAATGCCTCCATGCCTTTCCATAGGCAGATGTATAGTGGGAAACGGAGAGAGAACCACCACTCTTTGCCCCAGGTCTTCTGAACTGCTTGGCAGTTTGCACCAGTGACTCATTACAAGAACCAGTCCATACACAGCTCCGGATTCCCTATAAAGGGTGAAACATTTCTTGACTTGGTTTCTCTTTTTTTCCTTTCTGGAAGCTGCTCATCTTTGAGTTCACCTCTTTTAAAAAAATACTCACAAAAATTCAAAGCAACAGGGGCCAGACCAGTCCCGCTCCCTGGCACCGAACTGCTCTCTTATACATTTATTTCCCATAAAATATATGTATACGGAGAGCAATACGGAGAGGAAATGTATACAGGGAGCATTTCTTAGCCGTTCTGGATGTCTTTCACATGGCAAAGAATTACACTCTGATTGCTCTCCGGGGGAAGGAATATCTACTGCAAATTCTGGAAATAATTTGCAGCCTGAATTATTCTCTGGCTGCAGGGGAGTCACAACCTCCTGGTCTCTCTCTGGCTTGCTTCCTACCCACCATCAGGCACAGCAGAGGTGATTTGGCATGATCATCATCGCTTTCCTCTTTGGACTCCCAGGCAGTGGTTGCACCCCGTAAACTCGACCAGCCCAGACGCCCAAGGCTGGAGATGTGGCGCTGTAAGCGCTCAACATCCTTTCATCCCACTGTGAAGGGAATGGGACAGAAGAGTCAGTGTGTCTGCTGAGGTTCTGATCTGGCCCTACAATCCAGAGTAATTACGGGAGCACGTAAGAGACATTACGTGTACCCGTAGTTACTGCACCACCAAATGAAAACCTATGGGAAGCTTATATTGCAATCCAGAGCAAATTGTTCTTACACCGGTGCAAGGACTCCCTGTAGTTACTCTGGATTGCGCCCCGAATCTCTTTACCCCTGGAACTGCTATTTAGGAAAAAAGAATAGCCATTGAAAAGATCATTAATAAGTATAGCCTGAGTTCTAGTTTAGTCTTCAGCATCTCAGCTTTCATTTTTAAAAAAGGGCGAGTTTCTAGTCCTAGCATTAGTATTTACTTTTAAGCTTTATTAATTTTATTCAAATTAACCACATGAAAACAATATACGAGTGTACTTAGTTTTTATTTTGCCATGTCCTACATTTTGGGAGATGGTCCTCTTTTTTTGGTTATGGCATGTGGTCACCCTGGCCAAGTGCTAAGACTAGGGCATAAATAGGAATAAGCAGAGAAGGAAAGGGGGATAGATAGAAAAGAAAGACCAGGGTGACCATGTGACCGGATTTTTCTGGATTTGTTCTTTTTTTTAGCCTCTTGTCTGGGTGTCCTCCAAAAGGGCTTCATTGTCCTCCATTTTGGCTTCATTTTGGAACTTTGCAATGGTGTGCAGGACCCCATCATGTCATATGTCGTTGGATTCGTATTGAAGGGCAAAATCCAATGCAAAAATCAGTTTTAAAATATCTCCTTCCTCTCAAAAGTGATGGCCAAAAAGTAAAAAAATGCACTGAGCTCTATGGGAAAGTGCCCAATATCATGGCTTTACTCATGAGTAGGCAAACATGGTATTGTCTACTAGAAAGGTCAACCTGAGAGGAATCCAAGACCTTGTCCTCCTTTTGAGGTCTGGGCATCTGGTCACCCTGGGACAGACAAGGAGCAGCAACGCTGGGAGACACGTTGGATGAAACAGTCATATGATTAAGAAACTGTCATATCAAAACAAATTTTTCTCCAAAGCAGGAACGCTCTGACACTCCGTATTTTTATAACTGACATTTTGATTCATTACTGTAAATAGCAGCTCATGCTCAATATTGTGACAGAGTCGGATTCTTTTTTCCATGGTTGTAACATTTAGAATTCACCAGATTTCATTCTTCTTTATATCCTTTCAGGTGGGACAAGGAGAAGCTTCTTACAGGAGAACATGGAAGAGGCTTCCAACAAGTTCCTTTGCTGCTCTGAAAGCAGGCGTCGTCCTGCAAGGGGCTGCACAAGCTGCAAAGAAAACCAACTTCCCAAGAAAACATGTCAGTGCACACTTCTTTTTCCATACATGCATGTGTGTGTATATGTGTGTGAGAGAGCGAGCGTGCGAGCAAGGAATACAACACGCTACCACTGCCATCTCTGATCAAACCAGTTTTTTCCTGGTTTTTGAAACCAAAGAACTTGCTAAACCTGTTTTCTAGGTGTTGATTCTTCTTTTAAATACTGACACTGATCTTCTGTTTCTAGGACACGTGCATTGAAGTCTTCCGTGTCTCCTTGTTCACCCATTTTCCGTTTCTCACGTGTACTGAAATCTAAAGAAGGGGTGACCCGAGACATCTTCCACCTATAGGCAGTGAAAATGGTGAGCATGCATTGGTGAGCATGCTCAATCACGGAGCATGAAAACGGTGAGCGTGCAGTTCTTGTTCCCTAAAAGCTGCATGGAGCTCCCTGCTTGCCCGCCACCTTGGAGAGTCTTGCAGGAGATCCAAGCAGAGTCGCGGTGGTGGTCTCGCCAGAAATCCAAAGCAGACTGGCAACTGCTCTAATTTGTCCATCACCAATATGTTTTCCTGAAAAGGCCCATATGCTTCCCCGGAGCTCCCCATATGCTTTCAGGAAAAAGAAACAAAAATATTTTGTTCGTCACGAGCAACTGAGCAAGATGTATTTTTGCTGGTGGGAGGGGGGAATCGGATAGAGATGAACAGAGCGGTTCAAATAGGCTGCTTTGCTTAGGGTTCCATCCTTGGGAAAAGGAAATTTCAAAAGCAAATAGGTCACACAACATACCTTCATACCATCCAAGCAGATCCTGTGATCGCCCCGATACTTTGTAGGGAAATAAATCCTTTTCAACAGCTGCATCTAAAAAAACAGGTGTGGCACCCCCACTTTGCATTCTCCTGTCCAAACATTTACATTTACATTGTGTCCCCAAATCCCTAAGTGGATATGTATTGATCACCCTGAATTATTTTTTTAGCGTATGGCATACAATACATGGACTTATGGTAAATCAGATGTTAATGGTCAGTCCATATGGCCACTCAAGGACAGAGTGGCCCACATTGAAAAAAACCAGACACCGGGCTGGTATACGCTCTCGATTTATAGTAGGACACAACGTGATAGATAGTTTGTTGAGGAGTAAGGGGTGGATACTAGATCCCATTTAAACAGTGACTCCTGGCAGACACCATGTTGGGTGCAGATGCCGTGCAGATGACTCCAGGTGAGTGGTAGGTTGTTGGTTGAAATCAAGGGTAGCTGGTGAAGAATCATAGAATTGGAAGGGACTCAGTAGGTCATCTAGTCCAACCCCCGCAGGAAATCCCCCCAGAGCATCCCCGACAGGTGCTCGTCGAGCCTCTGCTTGAAGACCCCCAGTGAGGGAGAGTCCACCACCTCCCTTGGCAATCTCTTCCACTGCCAAACCCCCTGAACCGTCAGGAATTTTTTCTGGATTTCCAGCTGGAATCTCCTTTCTCGCAGTTTGTCCCCATTGGTTCTAGTTCTGCTTTCAGAAGAGGTTCTTCCCTCCAGGGATGACACTGTTAAGCCCTAATAGTCAAACCTATAGCAAGATCTGGAGGTTCTTCATGCAAAAGCATCTAAGAGCTCTGGAGAAAGAGAAGCACAGATTCTATAGAGGCAGAAATTTTCCGTAAGTTTGGACACCTGTCTACTATATGCATGTCCATTAGGAGGAAACGGGCAATGTGACGAGGAGTGCAAGATGCCCAGAAGGGCCGGCTGTGGCCAGGAGAGGCTGTTGTGTTGCTGCCATTCCTGCCGCCCGAGGACAAAATTAGCCAGCGCAAGAGAGCCATTAAACGCCTGTCTCCCAGCAACTGGGAAGATAGAGCCTTGAACCAAATTCTGACGCACTGATTAATCCCTGGCCGCTCTCTCCAGTTCGCTCTTTATTAATGTCCACAAGTGTTGAGGTAAACAGGATGCTCAAAAAACCATCTGCCGCTCTTGGCGATTTATGGGCTGGTGAAAGGAGGAGGCGGTGGCGGCTCCAGATCGTCGGAGGGAAAGGGCACGATGACAGACCCCTGCCCGGCTCTGCCCAAAACACACCGGAGCCTCAGGAGGCAAAACAAAGAGAGCCCACTTGCTAACCTGGCGCCTATGCCAGAACCGTTGCACATGCCACGCATGGTGACCCTACAGGAGAATTTCCCCGTGGGTGGCACTCCAGACCTCCAACTTATTGGGAGAGGGGAATAAATTTTTCCAGGATTATAATGACTTCAAAACTCTTGCTTATAGGGGAGGCTCATGCCTTTTAAACAGCACCCTTAGGGTCTTTTGTGGGTTGGTCGTGTACAGAAGTAAATAGTTTTGTTTCTAATTCCTAATTCTAATTCATTTCTAATTACTTTATTTCAAATATTTTCTTATTTTCTTATTTCAAATAAATGACTTTATTACTTTATTTCAAATATTTTCTTCACATACTAGAGGATTAACTGCATCCAATCCCGATTCATGGGAGAAAGGCAGTATAGGGTCTTTAACACTGTGTGTAAGGGCGTCCGCATCTTCTGGCCAACATTCCACATCAGGGTCTCTGCATCTTCTGACCAACATTCCATGTCAATCAGTTGCAGAGGAGAGGCAACTGTCAACATTCCAACTATCAACCGGTAACAGGCCAGGCTGAGGAGGGGCGGTGAAGAGAACCACTGAGGAGAACGTCGGCAAAAGGGCAGCGGAGAAGCTGGAAAGGGGATTTTGGGGGGATTTTTTAACAGATAAATGTTGTTATATTGTATCTCTGCAAGTTTTGGGGTATTACTAATTTTAAAAGGAAGGGAGGAAGGGAGGAAGGAAGGGAGGAAGGGAGGGAGGGAGGGAGGAAGGAAGGGAGGAAGGGAGGAAGGGAGGAGGGAAGGAGGGAGGGAGGGAGGGAGGGAGGGAGGGAGGAAGGAAGGAAGGAAGGAAGGAAGGAAGAAAGAAAGAAAGAAAGAAAGAAAGAAAGAAGGAAGGAAGGAAGGAAGGAAGGAAGGAAGGAAGGAAGGAAGGAGGAAGGAAGGAAGGAAGGAAGGAAGGAAGGAAGGAGGAAGGAAGGAGGGAAGGAAGGAAGGAAGGAAGGAGGGAAGGAGGGAAGGAAGGAAGGAAGGAAGGAAGGAAGGAAGGAAGGAAGGAAGGAGGGAAGGAGGGAAGTAGGGAAGTAGGGAAGGAGGAAGGAAGGAAGGAAGGAAGGAAGGAAGGAAGGAAGGAAGGAAGGAAGGAAGGAAGGAGGAAGGAAGGAAGGAAGGATTCCACACACCTGCATGTATTTGTCACTTGAGAGACAGATCACAACCATGAACAACATTACTGAAGCTGATGCGCAATCCTGTTTTCAACCTATCATAAGATGCTGCCTTAGATGTTGAATGTGGAAACAGGGAAGATGAAATAATAGAGCGACAAAATTTTGGCAACACAAATAAACAAACAGTGGCGTGTGGCGTACAAGTCAGGATGTTGGGGTCTGAAGAAGCTCTCATCTCTCCCCTGCGCTGAGTGTTCAGCCCCTCAATAGGCGCAGTGGGGAACGGGGCGCTGGGGGCCCCCGCTGGAGCGAAGACACTTTCCGGCCCCTGCAGCCACCCCACAAAACGCAACTTGAGCAACTGTGCAATTGATCCTCTTGTTACATTTCTAAATATATGTTGGTTGCCAAGACAACAAAGGGGAGACGGACGCGTCTCGCACAAGTCCCGCATCCGGTTAACTGGGAGCATCTGAGACGGAATCGCAAGAAAACGCTGCCGGAGGTGTCTTTGGGCCGTGGGTGCCACAAAAGGCTGCTGGGGGACCACAGAGGAAGGGGAAAGCTGGAGTCGAGGGCCCCTTTGCTTTGCTAAACTTCTTCTGGTCAGTGGCGTAGCTAGAGGGGGTCGAGCAGCCAGACTAGGGGGGAGGCATGCAAGGGGACTCCCGTTCAGAGCCGTTCCAGGACGGTTCAGCAAAATGGAGCCTCACGGAATGGAATCCCCCCAACCTGGAATGCCTCCTTTGCACAAGCCCTCCAACACTGACTGCTCAACCCCCTCTAGCTATGCCACTGATGCAGCCAATGCCTTATTCCACGACCAGCTCCATGCGACGTAGCAGTCCTTGCAACTTCTTACTTATTTGCAGGTGACTGACCCGCAGGTGCTTTTTAGAGTTTTCTGGGTGTGTGAGTCAGGGGTCATCAAGTCAACCAAAAATGTGAATTTTCATGACTTGAGTTCGAATCATCCCAGTCAAGTTCCCAACACCAACAAGAGGCTGAAGATAGTGTTGCTTTTGCCCTCCTAACCCCGACTTCTCCTTCAGAGGAGAACATTTCAGAGCAGCATCAACAAGGACTCACTTTGAGGTGCTGCCAAAACTTCTGGGGCACCTCAAATTATGTTAAGCAAAGAACAGAGAGAATCTGGCTTTGACCAGAGAAGGAAGACAAGAAAGGATGCAACCTGCCTCTCCAGTTCCCTTGTCGTGCATCTCTTTTGACAGCACAATCCCACAGAGAGAGAAATTATTTATTATTTGAAATAATAATATTTTTTTCATTATTTGATTATTTAATCAAATAATTTTGATTATTAATTTGATTATTAATTTGATTATTTAATCAAATAAATCAAACGGTTTATTAATTAAATAATAAATTAGACAGCTACAAAGTGGGGGCTATTTTACCCTGGAATCTAGAAGCATCCTAAGGTGCAATCCTAACCAATTTGGGCCAACACAACTCACCCATCTCCCCATTCCCGGGGCGGTGTGGTGAGCCCGGCACATGTCTGCACACTTGCCTGCCATCCCTAGGAGTGGCAGAGAAGTGCATTATGGTGCTTTTGCAACACCCCCAGGCCAGGATGGGACTTGTGCCGGCCGAACCGGGGTTTGGGATTGTGCTATGAGTGTATCCTTAATGGACAACCCCAAATTCCGAGTACCCCGATGCAGATGTCAGGGAATTTCCAAAGAACTGAGCAAGGAGGGCCCTCAGCCACCATGGGAAAAACACAGCCTTCACATTTGTTTGATTTGATTTACACGAGAGGAACGGCAGCCTTTTCCAAATAGAAACAGCAGGACAGCGAAGCAGTGCAGAATTACAGATGATGCAGCAACAGTCAAAAAAGGGTTAGAACAGGAATAGGCTTGGGGTGGTGGAGAAGATGAACACCAGCCAGGTATGGGATCCCATGCATGGTCTCTATCCCGGAAAACTCGTGAAGCTTTCCATAATATTTTTCCCTATTTACCCTGGATAGCTTTGTGGTGGCCAATTGCAAATAACTTGATGATTATCTCTCTGAGAAGTCGCACGCTGGGCTCGGAGTACTTTGGACGCAAACACAGAAATCACACTGAGTTCTCACTCGTGTTCATTTCGACAGCAAGTATAGACATGCAATTTGCTGTTTGCAAACTATGCACCTTCCGTCTGCATTTTTGTCTATGGCATGATCTTTTGATCTTAAATATTGTGCCAGAATAATGACGTACGGGCGCAATCCAGAGTAACTACGGGGAGTCCTTGCTCCGGTGTAAGAACAATTTACTCGGGATTGCAATATGAATTTCCCATAAGTTTTTACTAGATGGTACAGTAACTACGGGTGCACGTAAAGTCTCTTATGTGCACCCGTAGTTACTCTGGATTGTAGGGTTATAATATAATGTTAATTTCTTATTTATGTTAAGAAACATTTTAACAGTATTTGTCAGCCTCGCACTCTTATATTTGGATTTTTTTCTGATGTTTTCATTGCTTCTTTCTTGCATCTTTCAACACTTTTACTTTACACTCATTAGCAGAGAAATTAGAAAACTTAAAAAAAATATGAACTTATAGAAGAGGGATTCAATTGGCAGTAACTTTGGCTATTTCTCTGGCTCCACATCATTAAGAATATAAAAAGAGCCTCTACTGGATCAGGCCACAGGCCCATCTAGAGCAGCGTTTCTCAAAGTGGGGGTCGGGACCCCTTTGGGGGTCGCCTAGAGCTTTCCTGGGGGTCGCCTAAAGACCCCTGGTGCAGGAGGCCAGGTCAGGCTTGCCAGACCTCCAGCTGTAGCAGCGCGTGCACTAGGGCTGACTCACAGTCTCAGGACCCAATCCTATGCATGCCTACTCTGAAATAAATCCCATTATAGTCAGGGAGGCCTTTACTCCCATGCAAATGTGGATAGGATTGCAGCCTCTGGGCCCAATCCTATGCATGCCTACTCTGAAATACTCTGAAATAAATCCCATTGTGTTCAATGTGTGCACAGAACACACATTTCATTTGTAAGAATGAAAATACATCCTGCATATCAGATATTTACATTACGATTCATAACAATAGCAAAATTACAGTTATAAAGTAGCAACAAAAATAATTATATGGGTTGGGGTCCCCACAACATGAGGAACATGAGGTCACGGCATTAGGAAGATTGAGTACTGAACTAGAGCATCTCCTTATCCACTCTAACCATCCCCATTTTAATCTGAACTAACCATCTCTATAACCATCTGAACTAACCATAACTAACCAGCATAAAAGATGCACAACTTCTTAGACAGGAAACCTATCTAAGGTTGCAATCCTATCCACACTTTCCTGGGAGTAAGCTCCATTGATTAAAATGGGAGTTACTTCTGAGTAGATAGGCCTAGGATTGGATTCTAAAACCACACAGCCTGTCTTTATTGTCCACCAGGGGGTGGGATAGGGGAGCCACCAGTTTTCTAAATGTTATATGGCAAGGTACTCCTTCCCCGAAATGTGGAGTTGGTGCAAGCTGATCTTCCCCCTACCATTAGACAACCATTCAAACAACCAACAAAGAGTAAATTAATAGTAGGATTAGGCAAGGACGTTCATTAAGATTAGAGTTAATTCTCTTCCGCAAAATCAGGACAGGACCCTTTGTCCCATTTGGCAGTATGTGTGCACAATCCCAAAAAATCATTGGGATTGTCCCTGTTTTGGGGGATATATGGCAATCCAGATGAAAGTAGCACCTGGCGTCTCAGGAGTACAGCCCAGACTCAGCAAGGCAACTGCGAGAGAAGTCCTAGGATGCCATTCTTGCAATTCAGGCAATGGGAAAGAGTAGCTATGAGTTTGGTGACTGATGCCTTGGACCACCTCTGCATTGCAGGGAGGCAACAGGTCCATCAGATCCATCAAAATGGGACTTCAGGGGTTGTGTTTGGTTTTGCAGGAGGAAGAGCTATGGGGTGGCCAAGAGGCCACCAGACTTCTAGCCACAAGGCTGGCCTGGGAGTAGATAGGCTTGGGGAGAGTTTGCCTGGCTGCGTTCCCAAGAGAGACGAGGCAGCCCAGCCACCAGCAGTCTCACTCCTCGGGTTCTCCAACCTGCCTCGTCTCTTGATTCTGAGTTGCTTCGGGGAACGCAAACCAACCAGGAAGGGCACACGGTTGTGGTTCATGCCCTGGCTCTCTCCCCGCTCTTGGACCACTCCAGTCCATCATGGCAGAGCCAATTTTGGCATGGAGTGTATTTGATGATCATGCAAGGAAGCCAGTGCCAGAACGGCCAGAGTTAGCAGGCGCCACCCCCCCCCCATTATGTTTATTACTTCAGCGACTGTTGCAACTGTTGTAACTTTGTTGAACCTACTCAAATGCCAGTAAAGGTAAAGTAAAGTAAGAGTTGGCAGGCAGGAGAGATCCCGGGGCAGGTTGAGGAAGCTGCCCATCTTCGTCTGCCTCCTCTTCCTCCTGGCAACTTAAACCTTCTTCAGGCTACAATTTTCCTTTGGAGCTGCACTTCAAATGGAAGGAAAGTCCTGGATGCTTTCACTCCTTCCTCCCACCCTGGTCAGGGTATTTAGGGCAAAATCCAGAGTAACTATAGGGAGTCCTTGCTCCGGTGTAAAAACAACTTACTCTGGATTCCAATATGAATTTCCCATTGGTTTTCACTAGGTAGTGCAGTAACTATGGGTGCACATAAAGCAGGGTGACCATATGACCAGAAAAACCCGGATTTGTCCAGATTTTTAGCCTCTTATCCGGGTGTCCTACATTTTGGCTTCATTGTCCTACATTTTGAAACTTTGCGATAGTGCACAGTACCCCATCATGCCATATGTTGTTGGATTCGTATTGAAGAGCAGAATCCAGTGCAAAAATCAGTTTGGAGATATCTCCTTCCTATCAAAATGTATGGTCAAAAAACCGAAAAACAAAAACAAAAAATACACTTTTTGGCCATTTTTTTAAGCGGGGAAGGAATTTTGGCCCTGGGGTTCAGGAATAATCTGGTCACCCTGACATAGTCTCTTGTGTGCTTCGGTAGTTATTCTGGATTTGGGAGTTAGTCCTGACCCCTGCCTATGTGCCAGCTTTACTGACTCACACTCATCAAAGCAGAGCAAAACTCTCTCTTCTCTGCAAAGTGCTCCGTTGGAGGTTCCTACTACTTGGCAAAACTTCCTCGCCAGTGGAGGTTGTGCCATGTCTGGCTTTTCCCCTTCTCAAGAGTACTTAGGCTAAGCCTGATTGCAGATCCTGCCACATCACTAGTCACACAAATAAACTCTGATCAAGGGAGCTGGCATGTTGGGTTCAAGTCCTCCAGGCATATTTCCCATATTTACATGAATCTAATGTGCACCTTTATCAGCAAATTTAGACTCCAAAATCAGGATGTGCATTAGAGTCAATGGCACATTAGATTCAAGTAACTATGGTATTTTGATTATAAGTATAGTCAGAGCTTTTTCCGGGGGGTACTGACAGATACTCAGTACCGGCACCTTTTTCCACCTGCCTCCCCAGCTAATTAATCATTAGACCAATGATTAGACTAATAACTAGACTAATTAATAATTATTCTTATGTGGATGACCTGTGGTGAGTACCAGCACTTTCTTTTCCCAGAAAAGAATCACTGTGTAGGTCAGTATTTAGTTTCACAGTTTACTATAGTGTAATAAATATGTAACATAAACATATTGTGGTAGTGCGATTAGGCAAAAATCATAATATAAATCCATTGTCATATTATTATTTTGTGTGCAGTAAAATTAGGTTTTGCATCTTCCTTAAAGCTTTGCATTACTAATCAGTAAAACCTTTTTATCTCTAGCTTTTTTAAAATCAGGGTGCACATTGGATTAAGCAGTGCATTAGATTTGAGTAAATGAGGGTACTTATCAGTAGATTTTTTTTTCACCCAAGATTTTATCTTGGCCCAAATGAGGTTGGTGCTTTAAATTAAAAGATAAATTTAGATTTAAAATAGCCTGCTTACCATGGTAATGGGGCAGGAAGGCAATCAACCTTCCTCTCCAGGACATAGGAAAGCTTTGTTTCGGCTGGGAGGGAGACCCCTCAATTCCCAGGCCAGGAGCACAAGCAACAGAAAGCAAAGCCATTGGGAAAGGATCATGACTGTATTTTTATGGAGTTTTTATGGAGTTTTTATTTTTATGCTGCTCCAGAGGAAAGGGAGGGGTTTGCCCCCCAGGTTAAAATAAAGCTCTTTGAAGCTGGGAGAAAGAGGAGGTTGACTGATTGCCTGCCGACTGTGTTGCCATCCTAAGCTGGCTACTCTTAAGTAACTTTGTAATCATTTAATTGCTTTTGTTGAACATGAAAATTGCCTTCTAGATGTTCCTGGAATTGAACCTTTGTGGATTTGGAGACTCAGGATGAAATCCAAAGTAACTATGGGGTGTCCTTGCTTTGGAGAAGGAACAAGTTACTCTGGATTGCAATATGAATTTCCCATTGATTTTCACTAGTTGGTGCAGTAACTAGGGGGGCACATAATGTCTCTTATGTGCTCCCGTAGTTACTCTGGATTGTGCCCTCAAACTATACATCCTTTACTCCTCATCCTCATATCCAAACATATCAGAAGTCTTCCTGTGCCCATCTACAAAGTCTGCCAAGTCCCCAAAGTCCCTGCTGTGTTAAAACAATATTGACTCAATTTTGAGTTAATAATATATATATATTTTTAAACAAACTTGTATTTTCCTCTTCTGGTTATTGGCCATACAGATATTTCAGTGTGGTTTTTCTCACCACATTCTACATGAAATTATCCATCAAGTGATACAAGATTATTATTTTTTTAAAAATCAAGATTTTCACAGTGTTGGCCAGAGGTGGTCAGTCCCTCCTTTCCTTCCATGCAACCACACACCCCAAGTGTGTCACCCAGTGTATGGTCCTCATACCCCCTAGCAGTGACACTGCTGGAGAACAAGGTCACTGAAGTGAGGGTGAAGGAACTTGGCATGTTTAGTATGGAGAAGATGAGATGAAGATGATGGAGGTGAGAGGGATGAGATGAAGATAGCATGGAGAAGATGAGTACCTGAAGGGTTGTCTTGGAAGAAGGAACAAATTGGTTCTCAACTGCTTGTAGGAATAGAAAAAGATCAAAGGGGTACAAACTGCAGGAGAGGAGATTCCAGCCTAACAATAGGAAGAAATCCCTGAGAGTCAAAGCAGTACAGCAGTGTGGTAGATGGCCATGAGTGGTGGTGGATCTTCAAGCGGAGCAGTCCTCTAGCAAGGGGTTAATCTAGATGACCTACATGACCTAGCAAGGGGTTGATCTAGATGACCTTGTGATTCATTTCAAAATTTGTGATTGTGCTGAAATACTCCTCATCCATTTCTTCCGGGCCGTGTTTGCATGTTTGATGTGTTACTCAATCCACTTCCCTGCAACTCAGTTCCAGGACATGCCACCCTCTTCTAGTGACTTCCCGCTAGGAACACATCCAGCAGACATCCGGTATTTCCGAGAAGGCAAGTACTAGTTCAACAAGTTCCGCAATACGCGAACGAGTGGGAAGACTCCCTCTGGTCCGGATGACTGAGATCCCGCCATTCCTCTCTGGAAGTGGCATTTTATCTCCAATCAATGAGGCCAATTTTTGCCAGTTCAAGACTTTTCACATCCCAGCTCGAGTAGAAAACACTTACATCTCTTCAAGTGACTTAATCAAATAAGAAAAAGCAAGCTGTGATTACCAGAGCATGATCCAGACAGCTTATGACTCTCTACAGACCCATCAAAGAGTGGTGGTATTTATCAGCAAGTCCCCAATCTCACACACAAGAGACTTCTTCCACCGAAAGATATATTCCTGCACACTGACCTTTCCGGTAAATCTCTAGACCCTTCTGAGTGGTTTCTGTCATCAAATGAGACATAGGCTGCAATCCTATCCTAATCCAGTTAGGCCGGCATAAATCCCAGTATAAGTTCTGTGCTAGCCTGGGGATGTCCCCATAAGGCACTTTTGCCCCACTCCTGGGGGACTTAGGCCACTGCAGTCATATACCGACATCCACAAACCACTATATAGGCTTGACAAGTACCTGTCGGGGATGATCTAGGACAGTGGTTCTAAATCTTCCTAACGCCGTGACCCCTTTATAAGTTCCTCATGTTGTGGGGACCCCAACCATAAAATTATTTCCGTTGCTACTACTTGGTAATTTTGCTACTGTTAAGAATTGTAATGTAAATATCCGATATGCAGGATGTATTTTCACTGTTACAAATGAAATGTGTGTTCTATGCACACATTGAACACATTGGGGTTTATTTCAGAGTAGGCTTGCATAGGATTGGGCCCTGAGGCTGCAATCCTATACACATTTGCATGGGAGTAAAGGCCCCCTGACTATAATGGGATTTATTTCAGAGTGGTCACGCATAGGATTGGGCCCTGAGGCTGTCAGTCAGCCCCAGTTCGCGTTTAGCTACAGCTGGAGGTCTGGCAAGCCTGACCTGGCCCCCTGCACCAGGGGTCTTTAGGTGACCCCCAGGAAAGCTCTAGGCGACCCCCCAAAGGGTCCCGACCCCCACTTTGAGAAACACTGCTCTAGGGGGATTTCCTGCTGCAGGCAGGGGGTTGGACTAGATGACCTACTAGGTCCCTTTCAACTCTAGGATTCTAGGATTCTATGGAAAGACTTGCCAGGTGTGTTATGGCTGCCTAAATTGGTTAGGATTGTACCCAGAGCATTTCAATAATGATGATCCAGTCTGCTTCAGAACCATTTTCCTAAAGGTTACATGTCCCTTATTTTTCCTCTGCTACTGGGGTCTCAAGATGTTCTCGGAAGGAAGGACGGAGGGAAGGAAGGTTGTGCTGTGGCAGGCATGAGGTGACTCTTGTCCAGCATGATCATATGACTGGAGATTTCCAGATTTGTCCTCTTTTTTCGCCTCCTATTTGTATGTCCTCCAAAAGGGCTTCATTGTCCTCCATTTTGGCTTCATTTTGGAACTTTGCAATGGTGTGCATGCCATATGTCATTGGATTTGTATTGAAGAGCAGAATCCAGTGCAAAAATTGGTTTAGAAATATCTCCTTCCTATCAAATGTTACAGATAAATAACTAAAAAAAACTATAAATAAAAAATATGCATTGAGTGCTATGGGAAAATGAAAGTGCCCAGTATTGTGGCTTTACTCATGAGTAGGAAAACATGCCATTGTCTGCCAGAAAGGCCAGGCTGAGAGGAACCCAAGACCTTGTCCTCCTTATGAAGTTTGGGCATCTGGCCACCCTGCTCTTGTCACCATGCAGGATATTATTGTTGCCGGATAAGTAAAAAGGAACACACATTCACACACAAAATGCCACTCGTCTTAAAAGCCTCCTTGTATTCTATGGTTGGTTCTCCTAAGGAGGAAACTAGAACATCATCTGAGAATTTCTGGTGCACTTTGGGAACTGTAGCTTCAAACAACACATTTACTCAAATCTAACGCACCATTGAATCTAATGTGCCCCTGATACTCATAATCAAAATACTGTATTTACTTAAATCTAACGCTCACCTTTTCTAGCCAAATTTCGGGCAAAATCCATAGCAGTTACAAGTCCACGCAGTTACGTGGACCCTCTACTCTCTTTACTCTTACCCTCTACCACCCTCTACTCTTATGGAGAGTCATCTTAACTGCTCCGGAGCAAGGGGCTTAATTTCACTTAGGATATAGGCCTTAGGGCAAAATCCAGAGTAACTACAGGGAGTTCTTGCTCCGGTGTAAGAACAACATACTCTGGATTGCAATATGAATTTCCCATAGGTTTTCACTAGGTGGTGCAGTAACTACAGGTGCACGTAAAGTCTCTTACGTGCTCCCGCAGTTACTGTGGATTTGGGGGATAGTCTCCAAAATCAGGGTGCACATTAGATTTGGTGTTAATTAGAATTGAGTAAATACAGCATTTTGATTATACGTATGGGGTGCGATGGTGCATTATATTCTAGTAAATACGGCAGCACATTTACTCAGATCTACTTAACCATCGCATCTAATGCTTACCCTGATTTTGGAGACGAAATTCGGCTGGCAATGGTGAGCGTTAGATTTGAGGAAATACGGTATTCCAGAGTATGTGAGATCCCTGTAATAAGAAAGCAAGTCAAGCTAACAAGAGAAGACCTTCCTTTTACTTTCTGTGGTTTACGAGACACCCTGATGTGGGCAGCTGCAACTTCGACTTTCTCGATAGTGATGTGAAAGTGGGAGATTTCGGCAACAACCAGCAAGCTGAGTTTGGTGACTGACAACCCAAAACTCACCGTAAAGCCACTGACTTTCTCTTGCTTTCTCCTTTCAGATTGTTTTTATTTTGGACACACGCTTTTTTTGATGACGTACCTGAACGGGAAAGTGGCTTTTTGTGAATCGAAAGGCACGGCGCAAGCGATGCAAAGGTGGTGGTCAAATTCCCACCATTGCATAGTGATAAGAGTCACCTAAAGACTACTAAAGCAAAATCCTGGTCAAGCCCAGGGTGACCATTTGTTCCCTTTTTCCAGGACACGTCCTCTTATTTAGCATTGTGTCCTGGAAAAAAAATCTTCATTGTCTTTTTCCTTGTGAGCAAGCAGCATGTAACCTTCTTGTAATTAATAAATCAAGGAGCACACTCCTAACCATATCCACTCAAAAGTAAGCCCCATTGTGTTCAAAGTGTCTTACTCCCAGGAAAGCGTCTTTCAGATTGCAGCCATGTTGTAATAAATTATGACTGCAATCCTAACCTCACTTACTTGGGAGTAAATCTCATTGACTATAATGGGGCTTACATTTGAGTAGACAGGGATAGGATTGGACTGTAAATGTAATAGTTTTGAATTTAATAGTAATATAGTAAGGCCGCAATCCTAAGAAATTTAGGCTGGCCTAACTCACCTGGCCTATCTTTCCATAACGGTTTGAGGAGGTCAGCATTTGTTGGTCATAGGTCTAACTTCTCCTTGACTGGGACAGAAGTGTATTACCCTACAATCCAGAGTAAGTACGGGAGCACATAAGAGACATTATGTGTACCCGTAGTTACTGGACCACCTAGTGAAAACCTATGGGAAATTCATATTGCAATCCAGAGTAAGTTATTACACCAGAGCATGGACTCCCCGTAGTTACTCTGGATTGCACTCATACTGTACTTTTGTGACACCACCAAGTCAGCATAGTACTTATGCCGGGGGTTAGGTTGGCCCAACTGGAGTTTAGGATTGCAGCCTTAGGTTGCAATCCTAAAGACACTTTCCTAGAAGTAAGACACATTGAACACAATGGGGCTTACTTCTGAGTAAGCATGGTTAGGATTGTGCTCACAGTCCCCTACGACTTGCATTCCAGAAGCTCGTTCATAAGTTGATTTGTTCACAAGTCCATGGATGTTAATGCATGTGTGACCCAGTTTGACCCAATGTGAAAAAAGAAAAAAATGAAAAAGTAGTGTAAATTAAATATCTTTACAGTTAAAAAGTACTTTTTTTACTACTGTTAAAATAATTTTTCCAAAACTATTTGCGGTTAAAATACTGTTATTGTACCTTAAATGCAGCAGACAAGTGAAGAGTTATGTTAGTATGTTTGAAAGTTCGTATTTCGAATGTTTGTAAGTAGGGGACTTGGAGCACAAGCCTAACCATGTCTACTTAAAAGTAAGCCCCATTATGTTCAACAGGTCTTACTCCCAGGAAAGTGTGTTTAGGATTGCAGCGTAAGTAGACTTCATAGGATCATGCACATTGAATGCATGAATGCATACTGTATAGCGTTTAAATTAACTACACAAAATGAGTGTTTTTAACTTTTATGTTGTTTATTTCGACAACTTTAAGTTGTCTTGTCCTGCATTTTTCTTGGTTGTCCTACTTTTTTCGGGGAGTGGGGGGTGGACCTGTCGCCACCTGATGACCCTAGACCTGGCCAGATCCTGTTCTGTCTTCAGTCCCATCCCACCATAGCCCATGTTGGGTTTTGGCAGAATCACGTTCCAAATGCCATTATGAAGTTGGCAAGAGTGGAGATCATCAGATCTCCCCGGATTTGATGAGATCCAGGGAGATGGTCCAGCAAAAATAAAACCAGAGCCAGAGCCTGATCCAGCGGAGACAGGAGGCAACTAGGTGAGAGGCAGACCAATCCAACTTCTTTTTTACTTTGCGATCCGTTCTTTCTCTCTCTCTCTTACACGCAGGGATCACAGGCTTTTGTTTGCCAGATTAAAACCCTGAGTTTATCTCTTGGCTGGGAGTCAACCCACCTCCAAGCTGCTTCTGTTTCCACTGAGCTGAGAGCACACAAGAGGCACTTTGGCTGACTTGCAACAACTTGGAAAGTGGCCCTAAAGTACTCGAAAGGCTGCGGAGGAGACATCAAATCTAGGCAGTGCCAAATAGAACAAAAACCCAGCTGGGTCAAGAGATCTCCGAGACAAAGGCTGCAATCTAAGAGCACTTTCCTGGGAGTAAGCCCCACTGTTCTCAATGGAATAGGTTTGCACTGTATGGCAGGAGGGATGCCCGAGCCAGAGAAAGGAGCTGGCAAGGCTGCTTGCCCTTGAAGCACCATCAGTGCGGAGGCTGATCGCTTTCAGCCGTCCTGCAGCACTGCGCTCTGCTAATCTAAGCAGGATTGGACTCCGGGAGCAGAGGGGAAAAGGTTCACTATCTGATTACTGATCCCTTCACCTTGCAGTTCCCTTGACATAATCTCGTTAGCAGTCCTAAGAACATAAGTCAGGCCCTACTAGATCAGGCCAATGACCCATCGAGGCCAGATCCCTGCATCGCACTATGGCCCACCAGACGTCTCAGGGAGCGCATAAGACCACAAGGCGCTTGCATCTCACTGCCCATCTCCTGCATTTGGCATTTTCTATACCCTCACTAAGACACCCCACTGACCAACTTTTAATGCATGAAAACTACTGAACACACCTTCCCTCCCTCACCAGCCTGGGCAGGAAATAAATAAATAAACAAATAAACAAATAAACTCATCCGATGCCAACATTGTGGTTTGTTTTCCTGATGGACTTTAGTATTTCATTTTCTGAACTTTTTCTTGAGTTTAGGCTGACCTAAGTGGAAGTTAAGATTGCAGACTCCAGATTAGACCAGATTTTTTTGAGTAGACCTTTATAGCCTTGAGCAGCATTTCTCTTTAGAATCTGCTCCCTGTCCAATTTCTACCTTCTTATTATGTTTGTACCTACTGAAATATACCGTATTTACTAGAATCGAATGTGCCACTGAATTTAATGCACACCCTATACTCACTGGGCTGTGGGTGGCGCAAGCGGTTAAGTCACTGTGCCTGTTAACCAACAGGCCAGGGTTCAAGACCCGGGTCGGCCTCACAAGACAGGGCGAGCTCCTCTCCTTACCCCAGCTCTGCGACGCCAGCTGGATCCAATCGTATTGGCTCTGCCTTTCCATTGGACTAATTCAGTGGCGTGGAGAGGAGGGATTTGCTACTTGGGTAACAGCCTCTCCTCCATAACAACCTAACCCAGGCTTTCGTGCTTCGCATGCAGCGTATGCAGCGCCGAGCATGATTCCAGAGTCTTTCAAGACTGACGGAGGCCTGCTTATACTCAAATATTGTATTTACTCTAATAGAATTAACCATCAAATCTACCGTGCACTCCGATTCTAAGACTAACTTTGGGTGAAAATGGTGAGCATTATGTTTGAGTAAATACAGCATTTCTTTAGAACGAAATGTATTGATTCAATTTCCCCACCTAACTCCGACGCCCAGTTATTGGACCTTCACAGTCACCAGATAAGCAGATTGAAGATTAAATGCACAGCTACAAGTGCCTTCTCTTTGCTCGGCTTTTTAACTTGTTGACCTTGGCACTCAGTCCCAATGGGGTTGTTGGTCCCAAGAGGCATTCAATGCTCCATCCAGATTTGTCCGGATAGGGAATCAAGGAAAAGTTCAGCCTGCTGGACCCACCCACTTGGCAGACCTCACCAAACTGGCAGAACTGTTATTGGACCGCCAGAAGCGCTGGTGTGTGGGTGGCCGCCAAGAGCAAGAGTTTTCTGGAAGCACTGCAGAAGATGTTATCATTTCTGTCCTGTAGTTGCCCTCTATGCAGGATGACCAGATGATCGTATTTTTCCGTATTTATCCTCTTTCTTTCTGTCTGGGTGTCCTCCAAAAGGGATTCGTAGTCCTCCGTTTTGGCTTCGTTTTGGAGCTTTGCAACGGCGTGCAGGACCCCATCACGTCATATGTTGTTGGATTCATATTGAAGAGCAGAATCCAATGCAAAAATTGGTTATGAAATATCTCCTTCCTATCAAAAGTTGTGGCCAAAAAAACTAAAACGAAAAAATATGCATTGAGCTCTATGGGAAAGTGAAAGTGCCCAATATTGTGGCTTTACTCGTGAGTAGGCAAATGTGCCATTGTCTGCCAGAAAGACCAGGCTGAGAGGAATCCAGGACCTTGTCCTCCTTTTTAGGTTCAGACATCTGATCACCCTGCCACTATGGAACGAGCATGGAGACCTCTGGCCGGTTTACTTGGGTACAATCAGGCTCACTCCTGCGTCATGTGAGTGTGGCAGCCTTTGCCAGCCTCGGGGTCCAGGTCAGAGCTCAGTCTCGCCAGCCAGATCTGGGATGTGAAAGGAGGTGAGAGGAGAAGACCTTCTCCTGGTCCCCTTCACTTCTCTTGCCTCTTCTTCTCATTCCATCTCTAGGGAGGCATGTGCAGGAAAAGCCACTGATTGCCTGGTTCTTTGAGCATGAAATGTCCACATCTGCAAAAGCACAACTGCCTGAATATTAATTGTGATGTTTGCCGACAGGACTATGGAGGAACTTCGTGCAGAGGGAGCGTGTGTTGCAACAATCCCAAGAAAACAGGTTTTGCTAATCCAGCGAGTTGAACGTTATGCATTCCAAACATTTGTTCATGTAACTTGGGAAGGTCATGAGAGTATGCAATGTTTATGAAAGGATATAAGTACCGCATTTACTCAAATCTAATGCTCACCCTTTTCAGCCAAATTTAGTCTCCAAAAGCAGGGTGCACATTAGATTCAATTGTTAGAGTCAAGTAAATGTAGCACAATCAAAAGCATTGAGTGCGCATTAGATTTGATGGCGCATTAGATTGGAGTAAATGCACCATTTAAACATACTTACATATGCAAGTTTGAATCCTAGGAGGGTTAAAGTCTGGGGGAATGGGATGAAACCACTTGCCACTTCAAGGGCCACATCACAGGAAAGTGGCACAATAACACAATAAGAGCTAAGATCTACTGTATCTTTACTTGAATCTAATGTTACTGACTCTAACTTGAATTTACTTGAAAGTACTTGAATCTACTTGAATCTACCGTTCACCTTTTTCAGCCCAATTCAGTGCACATTAGATTCAATGGTTAATTAGTTTTGAGTAAATTCTATATTTTTATGTGAGTGGCGCAAGCGGTTAAGACGCTGTGCCTGTTAACCAGCAGGCCAGGGTTCGAGACCCAGGTCGGCCCCACAAGACGGTGAGCTCCTGTCCTTAGCCCAGTTCTGCGACGCCAGCTGGATCCGATCGTATTGGCTCTACCTTCCATTGGACTAATTCAGTGGCGTGGAGAGGGGGGTTTGCTGCTTGGGTAACAGCCTCTCCTCCATAACAATCCAACCCAGGCTTTTGTGCTCCGCATGCAGCATATGTAGCGCCGAGCATGATACCATAGTCTTCCAAGACTGACGGAGGCCTGCTTTTTTATTATAAGTATAGGATGTGCATTGATGGTGCATTAGATTTGAGTAAATGGAGTATTAATAATGCCTTCATAACAAAAGTGTGATCTTGTTACAAGAGATAAAAAAAATATTTGTTGAGATTTATTGCCTGTCTTGGAAAGTCTTTGACTCCTGCCCAGTCATAATCTGACAGACGCAAGAAATCACATCTAAATGACAAGGCTTTCCACTTTACATCACTTTAATTACTGTATCCATTAGGATCCAGGTGGGTTGTAAATTCCAAGCATGATCCCATCCACTCTCTCCTGACAAGACATTATTATCCACTATTTTAATGCCACACATAATCCCTGGCTAATGCCTTGTCAGGTGAAACTGGAATTGAGACCCACAACAAATAAATGTGAATTATCCGTAGGACAACCTGGGGTCTGATTTACAAAATTCCCCGTATTAATTCCTGTTTGATATTTAGCTCCGGGTTGCCACTGTATAAGCAGGAACCTGTGGCATGGGCATATGCAGGTAGTCAAGAAGCAAATAAATCAGACACAGGGCGCAATCCTAATCAATTTAGGCCAGCCTAACTCACCTGGCACATCTTTCCATGGTGGTGTGGGAAGGTCGAGGTATGCTTTTTCATTAGTCTAACCCCCAGGAGTGGGGCATAAGTTCCTTATGGCATTTTTGTGAAACCCCCAGGTCAGCATCAGGCTTATGCCATGGCTTAAATGGAGATTAGGATTGCAGCTTTAGCCGGTCCCAGCTTCCTGGCTCATGGACCTATAGAACAACAAGTACGCTGCATTCACACATGACATGTTCAGCTATAAAGCATATAATGTGTAAAAATGAAGTCAGAAATCTATTCTTGAAAATATGTACACCATGCTAATCACATGCCATTCAGAAATAGGCCAACCACTATGGACCACCACCAGATTTAGAGCGCAATCCAGAGTAACTACGTGGAGTCCTTGCTCCGGTGTAAGAACAATTTGCTCTGGATTACAATATGAATTTCCCATAGGTTTTCACTAGGTAGTGCAGGAACTATGGGTACACGTAATGTCTCTTACGTGCTCCCGTAGTTACTCTGGATTGTAGGGCTATTTCTCTGCGAACTGGGCATAAGACCCTTTTTCTTGTGGGTGTTCCTCTTTTACATAGAAGGGGGAGAGAGTAACTGGCCCTCTTCACCCCAGCAATGTCTTTTATAGTGAGATCTGCTTCTGCATCTTTTCAGCTTTTCTGATCCCTTTTTGGGGAAAGGAGTGATTAATTTAATTTTGGAAACTGCTTTTTGAAATTTTCATTGAAAAGCAGTACATAAATACTGTTCGTTGTTGTTGATGATGATGATGATGAAGATGATGATGATATTTCCCCCCACTGAAAAGAAAGCTGGATGGTATGCATTTTTAAAAATTGGACTTTGAAAGGTCAGTTAACTGCTGCAGAAGCCTCTCATGTTCCTTCTTCTACAAACAAGGACTTTCCATTTCTAATTCTTTTCTTCCCTTAAAATATGTGATGATATTTAGCTAGCAGAAGAGCTGTTAACAGAGGTCTCAACGAGAGAGCATTCAATCTTCTATAAAAAGAAGGAAACATTTGCGGGAAATCAAAAGTTGAACAAATAATGTGTGCAAGAAATAGCATGTGCACATTAAGCTTTCTCGGTGATTTGCAAAAAAATAATAATTATATATACTGAATATATCTTGGCCATTCAGGAGCTTCCCTGCCACCAGAAAGTCTTAGGGCACAATCCAGAGCAAGTTCAGCCTGCTCTGCCCTAACTGCTCTCTCCTAACTATTCTGTATCCACAGCAGAAAGTTATGCTGCATCCAGAGAGTCAGGAAGCCTGGGCTGCCCTAACTGCTCCAGAGCATGCTAAGTAATTGACACATGAGGAGGACTTGCTCCTGAGGAGACACCCCTCAGATCACACTGAACAAGGAATAGCTGTGGTGCCTACAGTGTTGACATGACTCTGCGTATCACCCGGTGCGGAAGTCTGTGCATCACCCCTGGGATGCGCGCAGCCCCCTACCTGGACTGCGCAGTCACCAAAGTTGGCGCTTGTGCAGTTGTTTCTGAAGCCAACCGGCTTCAGGAAGAGTACTGCACAGGCGTCAGAGATGGTGCCTGTGCAGTACTCTTTCTGAAGCCATTCGGCTGCCTCTCCGCCTCCTGAGTGAGGCCAAATGGCCGTGCAGAGGCAGACTTCCTCCGCTCTAAGGAAGTCTCCTCTGAAGCTGTTCGGCATGCTCAGTGTTTCTGCGCAGTGCACCTCAGCTGGCCATTTGGGCCAGCTCCAAGGACAAGTGGCAGCTTCTGGCTGCTGCTCTGCCTTGGAGCAGGCCTGAATGAGCACGCTGACCCCCGGGGCCTGCCAAAGGACTGTCAAACTCCTCCAGTGCATCACCCCATACAGAGTGCGTCACCCAATGCAACCCGCACCAGCCGCACCAGTCTGGTGACACCACTGGGTGCCTGCCTTATAAAGAGTCCCTGATGAGATGCCAGTACATTCTCCAGTGAATAGAAGGGGCTTCTTGGAGTGGCCTGCTGTATCCCCAGGTTAGCAGCTGCCATAGTTGTGCCATATCCTGAGGTTGAGAGGCAGGGGTTGCAGCTAGGCTGGCCATGAACTCAGATTTTTGGTCAACACTGCCATTCTTACTCGGGCCTTATCATGGACCCCTATGGGTCTACTCATTACTATACCTGCTCCTGAGGTGGTATAACTCTGAGGGCTGGAAGAGGGCATTTCTGCCTTGGAAACAGGCTCTGGATTCAGAGTAACTGCTCTGCCCTAGGCAATGCTAAGCATGCCCTCAACTTGCCTCTCCTGAGCTGCTTAGGCTGCCCCAGTTAGGGCAGAGCAGGTCCACCTCTCTTGGGGCACCCTAAGTTGCCTTGCTCTGCCCTAAGCCTCTTCCAGAGTAACTGGGCTGGAGCATCTTGCAGTTACTCCACCCTAGTGATAGATGGGGCAACCCAAGGGCTCTTATGTGGACAGATTAGTTGCTCTGGATTGTGCTGCCAGAGAACATGAAGGCAGACCTCAGTCCAAATGCGATGTGGGGGCGGCAGGTACTGAGATCCCCCAAGAATCTTCCCAAATCCTGTTCATCCAGGATATGCTCTGATATGTACACACAATGCAACATGCTGTGGAAGCCGATAACGAAAATGATACTTTGGCTTCCAGTGGTGCTCAGCCAAAGAAGTGGAGCATGCATGGCATGTAAGAAAGCACAAGTTTTTTCCCCAGGGGTTTGCTTTTTGACCCTTTGCATTCTTTTCCTCCATCCTTTTCTGCATGAGATAGCATGGCATTCTCAACAGAACAAGTTACTTTTGCATGTACTTTTTTTGCATGGCACGTGTATCCAGAAGCACTTGAAAACACTTTCTAAAATAAATTTGTAACAATAAAAAAAATTATTTTTTTCTTTAAAATACCAAATCAAATTACTAGTCCTCCTCCTACTACTAGTATTGATAGCAGTAGTAGTGGTCATAGTGTGTCAAATCTATCTTATTGAAAACAAAAACAAACCAAAAGTAACTAGCACGTGTGTGGCCAAGAAGATCATGAGAACCCTGAAGATGGGCCCAAAATTGCCCAAGAAAGGGTGACCATATAGAATGGAGGAGAGAGTATAACCCTATATATTTAACCATTGCGTAGAAAAGGGAATTGAGGCAAGTGCTGCTTTTTAAACCCTCCTATGTTGAGCCAAAACCATCTGACTCATTCTATACTGATCTTCCTAGGACAACTGGATGACCACGATGCCGTGAAACCCGCAGCACAGTGACAGTGCGCACTGCACAGAAGTAGGAATTTCCTATTGAGCTGCACCCGCCAAAATCTATACCAGGGGTCAGGGAACTTTTTTATCCCAAAATATATTTAGATACGCCAACGTTACCCCCTTGATATGCTGATGTTACCCCCACCAAACCCTGCATCCCTCCCTTCCATAGTGTCCCTTGCTTTCCCCTATATTGTTACGTCCCTCCTCCTGCTCCTCCGGTCCCATTCCCCAGGGCCCTGCCTGTTGCCTTCTGGTCGGTGGTCGCCTCATTTCCCCCAGTGCCTAGCATTGCCAGTGGCTGGAGAGCTCCTGTGCACGTTCTGGCTGGCTCCTGGGGGCTTCCTTTGGTTCCCCTTTCCCTGCTCCAGTGGGCATTCCTGTCGAGAGGGGTAAGGAGGGGGAGCTGCCCTCGACAGATTCATACGCATGCCCACCTATGTCTTGGCAGCGCAACCATCCACTACCCTCAGGAGTTTCATTTTTACCCCATTTGGGGTAATTTACCCCTGTTCCCTGACCACAGTTCTATACAATGCTTAAATATATAGGGACTGTGTCCACCACTGTATCTGGTCACCCTCCACATGGGATTTTGTAGGGTCTGTGGTACAAGAGAGCCTAGTGGAAACCTATGGGAAATTCACAGAGCAATCCAGAGTAAATTTTTCTTACGTCAACGCAAGAAATGCCGTCGTTACTCTGGATTGTGCACTTAGGCTGCAATGCTAAAGACACTTTCCTGGAAGTAAGACCCATTGAACATAATGGGGCTTATATTTGAGTAGGCATGGTTAGGACTGTGCTCTTATTTTGTAACTTCTTGCAGGTTCTTGGAGGTTTTCAGCCCCCTCCGATCTCCTCCACAACTTTAAAAACAATCCTTATCTCTGATGGTAGCTACTGAGACATGCAAAACACAGCTAAGGAGACATGTTTAGAGACATGCAAAATGCATATCATCTTCATCTGTAGATATAAAATTGAAGAGTCACTCACTCACTCACTTACACATCAACGCCCTGCCAAAACCACCAAACCTAGAAGCATGACATTTGGGGAGGGTCTTCCTTCCATGATGAAGGCACTCACTAAGAACTGATTTTTGGAAATTCAAATAGGAAGGGGGTCAATGGGGGGAGGGCAACGCGTTTTCATCCCTATACTTAACATTGAAGACGAATCAACACCCTGCCACAACCCCCAGACCTAGAAGCATGCAATCTGGGGATGGTATTTCTTCTGTGATGTAAGTTCCCACAACCAATTTATACATATTTAACCTCTAAGTGAGTGAAAAGGGGTGCAACGTATTTTTATGCTATACTTAACATTGAAGTCTGATAAAACCCAGTTCCAAATCTTGCACCTGCCCAGTAGGGGTACCCATGGTCTGGTGGATTGGGGGATGATGCATGAGGGGTGTTGCATGGGAGGGTGTTGCATGGAGGGGATGCACATGGGGTATTGCACAAAGGTGGTGTTGCACAGGGGATGTTGCATGGGGGGTGTTGCACATGGGGAGTGTTATAACAGCAGGTGAATTCTGCTAGTTTTGTATATGGTTCATGTGATGAGGCCCTGGAAGCTGAACAATGTGAGACCCCTTAGATCAGTGGTTCTCAATCTTCCTAATGCCGTGACCCTTTAATACAGTTCCTCATGTTGGGGACCCCCATTGGGGACCCCCATTATGGCAGGGGACCCCCAGCCATAAAATTATTTTTGTTGCTACATTATAACTGTAATTTTGCTACTGTTATGAATTGTAATGTAAATATCTGATATACAGGATGCATTTTCATTGTTACAATTTGAACATAATTAAAGCACAGTGATTAATCACAAAATAATATTTAATTATATATTGTGAAATATTTATTTCTAATTACAAATAAAAAAGATGCAAAATACCTTGCAAGGCCCCCTACACCAGGGGTCTTTAGGCAACCCCCATGAAAGGGTCAGGCGACCCCCAAAGGGGTCCCGACCCCCAGTCTGAGAAACACTGCCTAAGATTCATTCACTGAAATATGAAAGGTATCTGTGGCCGTTTGGAATAGGCATGCGCGACATGGATCAATGATCTTCCATAGCTTACAAGCATTTTAAATGGGGCAGAGGTGGGGGGGGACAGTTGTTTTTATTGTTTTTTACTGTTTTCAACAAATATTTTTAATCTGCTTGTTTTTATTTAATTTAATTGTATTTTAATTATATTTTAATGGTGTTTTAGTTCTTTATTTATATGTTGTTTTAATGATGTTTTATTCCTATTGTCAGCCGCCTTGGGCTCCCCCTTGCGGGGGAGGAAAGGCGGGATATAAATTGATTAAATAAATAAATAAAATAAATTTCTGCCCAACGCTGCATATGCAAACATGCACCAAATATGCACACCTGTGGGCCAAATGGGTTTATGCTTCATCAGTGCATTTCTGCACAACGTTGCATATGCAAACATGGACCAAATGTACCACCTATGTGATGGGTGGTACCACTTGTGGGCCAGGCAGAAATGGATTAATGCTTCATATGTACCTATTAACCGGTCCCAGGCCAGCAACGTCGCACACCTGGGTGCCTTAGAAAACTCATCTATTCAAGAACTCGATCTGTTTCTTTGCTCTGCAGACCAGCCTTCCCTCCACTGCTCAGTCTCAATCTGAAGAGTGTTAATTTGAACACACTGTGAATCTCTGCCCTCCGTCTCCTCCTCTGGCGCACCGCCGCGTTTGCTAAATTGCCGCACTTATCCACTCTAACCTTTTGTCTAAAAAGTAATCTCTCCGTCTCCACCACCACCACCACCACCCCCTGAAATTTAATGGGCCACTGGAAAATTGACAGTGCTTTGCAGATCAACCCATTCTGAAGTGGCGCTCAAAGAAACGCAGGACGACGCAAGCCCACGAAGAAGGTCCTTGTCCTTGGGTTGCTTTGCACAAAGAAGAAAGTTCTGCAAAAGGAAAACCAAAGGGCCTTTATTTCTGCAGCTCAGAGCCACGTATTACACAGCAATGACCTCACATGAAGAGAAGAGGACGGCCGCGTGTTAAAAATGGGACAGAAATAGGCCAGAATCATAAACTGCAGCTGAGTCATCCCAGCATCTGCTCTATGACTACCTTACTTCCTTTTTTCCTCTCTTCATGAGCCTCAATAATAGTTTTTGGTGTTTTGCTTTTAAAAAAGGTTCAACCAAATCAGGCCTGAAGCCCAAAAGGGGAGCATCAAATGGAGCAGCAGAAACACACTACTTTCCCATACAAAATTTATTTTCAAAATAAAATATGGCCCGGATTTCCCTCTCGGATATAAATCAGTTCTTCCCCCTCCCTTTGATGAACATATTTTGCATGCTTCTGGATCTCATATATCTTGAAAAGGCTCAACCCTGTCTGCCGCTCGATTGCTTGTGATCCAAACCAGTTGGAAAGTGGTGACGACATCAGCAAGATCCCAAACTTTCCAGTAACAGCAAAGGGATTCTCACAGACCAGAATTTTGAAAATCAGAGCAAAATTCCCACAAGGAATAACACACAGCGTTACAAGAGAGGGAGAAAACCTTCCCTCCATCCCAGAGATTTTCAACTGGTGTGCTGCGGCACATCCATGTGCCATGTGCATGGCACTGCAGGAGTTTGGAACGGAAAATCCCTTCCGGGTTCTGCTGCTCTCTTTCTGGGGCAACTATGAGTGGTAACAAATTGTTCTTCCTCCACTACTTTATAGCATGTTCTCAAAGCCCGTAGAGGAAGAGAGACACATAATTTACCCATAATTTATTGTCGTTCTGGTCTCAAAGGTGGACTTACCCTACAATCCAGAATAACTACAGGAGCATTTTTATTAGGTAACCTTTTCTGCAACTATCTGCATTTCTATTTTTTTATGCTGCCATTTTTAATTAAGTTTTTGTTTTACTGCTATTTTTTTTAACTCAGTTGTTTTATACTGGTTTTTTTTTTATGTGTTTGAATAACGTATCATTTTGAATTCAACTGTTTTCATTTTTAAATGGGTTTTATTCTACTTACTTATACCGCACAATCACATTAAACTGTGATTAAAATATAATAATAATATTAAGAATATATTGCTTGCAAATATACTAACAACTAACGATTTCAAACTACTTGTCCTCTTTCGTTTTGCTTCTGCCCAGTGACTTCCAGAAGCAGAAGCTAATGATAATGATATATATTTTTGATAATGATATATTTTTGATATTTTTGATAATGATAATGTAATGTAAAGGCTGTGGGAGGCGCAAGTGGTTAAGACGCTGTGCCTGTTAACCAGCAGGCCAGGGTTCGAGACCTGGGTCGGCCCCACAAGACAGGGTGAGCGCCTGTCCTTAGCCCAGCTCTGCGACGCCAGCTGGATCCAATTGTATTGGCTCTGCCTTTCCATTGGACTAATTCAGTGGGGTGGAGAGGGGGGATTTGCTGCTTGGGTAACAGCCTATCCTCCATAACAACCTAACCCAGGCTTTCATGCTTTGCATGCAGCGTATGCAGCGCCGAGCATGATACTGTGGTCTTTCAAGACTGATGAAGGCCTGCTTTTCTTTTTAACGTAATGATATATATATATATATTTTTAAATTTACAACATCATACACAAACTCATATTTGCCAACCACGGCTTGCAGATACGTCTAACCTCCCCGCAAATCCAGAATAACTCCGGGAGCACGTAAGAGACTTTACATGCACCCATAGTTACTGCACCACCTAGTGAAAACCTATGAAAATTCATATTGCAATCCAGAGTAACTTGTTCTTACACCAGAGCAAGGACTCCCCGTAGTTACTCTGGATTTTGCCCCATAGCTTCTGATTCTGGCTTGCCAGGCTTTTTGCATTGTGAATTCAAATACATTAGAGATTGGGTTTTACTACTTTACTATGATTCCTGCTCAGATTAAATCTTGAAAAAAATACTAAATTTTGGATCCAGCCGGTGGTGGATCCAAAGCCCTAGCATCATAATCTTTGGTTAAACCATCATCTTGACTTAAACCATACAGTTAGCCAGGGCTGTCTGTTCTGCGCATGCTGCCCAAGCTCTGACACCAGGGACTAGATCTGAAACGAAACTAGCAGGCATTTCATTCAAAGCAAACCTGAAAGCCACAAGGCAGCTCCATCGCTTCCTTCCTGCCTAAAAACAAGTTTGCCATTTATTTTTAAAGCAGCAAAAGGTCCAGGCTGCACCTCCCGCCTTCGGTTTGAATGATCTGCCTCTTTCAAAATGAAGCAAGAATCCAGGAAACGTTTCTGAGCATCTGCATGTTGGAGGAACATACCATACCATCCTATTTTTCCAGGACATGTCCTCTTTTTTGCCTTATATCCTGGGGGAAAAAAATCTTCATTGTCCTCCTTTTCCTTGTGAACAGGCAGCATGTAGCCTTCTTGGAATGAATAAATATGAGTTTATTATAAGTTTATAAGTTACAAGTCTAATAATAAAAAATAAATTAATTAAATAACTAATAAATTATAAGTTTAATAATAAATTAACCACGTGAAAATGGTATGCATTCATGCTTATAGCTTTTATTTTATCAAGTCCTACATTTTTCCTGAGTGTTTGTCCTACAGTTTGTCCTACAGTTTGTCCTCTTTGATGGTTCTGATATCTGAGCACCCTGCCTTAGATTGAAAAAACGGAGTGTACGTCTAGAAATAAAGAATTGTCTAATACTCCATTTGTGAGATCATAAACAAGGCACATGAAATGCCGGTAAAATGCTGGTAAAAATCAGCCTTGCAGAACTGCCAGAGAAAGCTGTTGTCTGACTCTATATATATAGCAGAGAAGAGTAAACGAATATATGGATGTTTCTTAGGAAGCCCAATTATGTTAATAACCTTGAAAGAATAAAAATACAAAGTGTAATGCACAACAGATGGAGCACTCAGTGATAAGCTAAACTTACCTGAAAATTGGAATCAAAGTCCCTTATTTGTATTTATGGCTCTGGCATTTCAACCATATTGCTTTATATAGAAAATCAATATGTCCTGATTTTTCCCCCTTTACCTTTATTTCATTTAACTTTCTTCGACTTAGTTTGTATGTTCCATCGGCAATTTTTCCAACTTCTCCAGCTCCAGGGACTTCAGCGGCCCCCGGATCTGAGCTCTGCTGTCAGTGCTCTCAATGCTTCTACCCTTTGCCGATACTAATACCTTATAGTTCCAAGACATGTTCTGCATTCCATGTTCAGGTACTTCTTTGTACGTTCACAAGCGTGAATTTATTTTATTTGCAGTCCCATCAAACCTCCGTTGATGCATTTTATGGTGGGGGAAGTAGGAAATCCTCTACATTTCCACTTTATATTCATTTGGCGCTGGACGCTCCAAAAGGGTTTATGGACTCCTCAATCCCACGCCAGCTATTTTACTGGCACGGGACTGAAGGGTGAGAAGCCAGTGAAAAAGGGAAAGTGGTACGATTCACCCACACACTTGTGATGCTGAGAACCTCCACATCTCCGAGGCACAACTGAGAATGGAAGCAAGTGCAGCTTCTTAGGTCAAGGAAAGAGAGAATAGCAAATACCTGTATTGTTATTAATGCCAATCCACATCATCCTTCCTATTTTATTTTATTTTTTGCAGTTGGAAAAAAAGATCAAGCCACTTTCAGAAGACGATGCACAGCCATGCACACCATGAGCGTGTTCTACCAGCCGCTTGTCCGTCAAAGGTCTGCCTGGTGCAAGAACTTTTTAGCCTCGGCCTGCACTTCTTACGAAGTTTTCTCTTCTCTTGCTAAGTGGGGTCCCTGAGTTCACCATATTAAATTAAAGACCGCATGACGCAAAGGTGGCGAGCGGAGAGTGGGAATTCAGTTTTGGGCTACTACCAAGTCCGGAGGAGAAAAAAATTTAGATTAAAAACATTTTTTTTCTCCTCCTGCCTGCAAGGCTCAATCAGAATAAACCCTGTTGAAACTCACAGCAACCTGTTCTTTCAAATTTACCCCGAGAAGCATGGCCACACACACACACACACACACACACACACACACACGCAGAGTCATTGACGTCACACACCTCATTTCGTATTGAACCCAGGAAATTGTCGACCCGCTAATTACCTTCTCCAGTTCCAGTAAAACAGAGAGCCTATAAGGCTTGGCGCTGCCATTAATTTCCTCTCACAATTTCACCACCTATTGTGGCTGCAAGCAGGATGAGGCGGTAATGAGAGGTTCGCTTCTTTCCCCATTGATTTCCAACCAAGCAGGGGTTTATCGCGGTCTCTCTCCTCGTTCCCCCAAGCTGGGACTCAGGCTCGGCTCCCGTTCGCGAGCAAACCTCAAGAACCAAAGCCTGCCAGCTGCAGCCAAAACCAGTGGCCCACTGGCCGTCTCTGGGCAGCCCACAGGAGGAGAGGAAGGCAAGGAGCATGAGGAAGAGGAAGGCGAGGATGGCTATGAAGAAGGCAACCCCGTGAATGTGTCCCCCATGAGTTGATAAAGGCTGGAAATCACTGCTCAACTCATTCTCTTGCATGCATAACATTATGGCTACAATCCAGAGTAACTACGGGACCTTTTACACCAACATAGTTATAGGGCCACCAATGGGAAACCTATGGGAAATGCATAGAGCAATCCAGAGTGAGTTCCCATAGTTACTCTGGATTGTAAGCAGTGGTGGGATTCAAATAACATAACAACAGATTCTATATCCTAAAGCAGGTCGTGTCAGTCTTGGAAGACTATGGTATCGTGCTCGGCGCTGCATACGCTGCATATGGAGCAAAGCACGAAAGCCTGGGTTGGATTGTTATGGAGGATAGGCTGTTACCCAAGCAGCAAATCCCCCCTCTCCACACCACTGAATTAGTCCAATGGAAAGGCAGAGCCAATACAATTGGATCCAGCTGGCGTTGCATATACATATACACACACACACACACACATTTACTGAAATCTAATGTGCAATCGAATCTAATGCACACCCAAATTTTAAAAGGCTTGATATAAAAAAGTATTTACTATCAATTGTAATGTGCAGCTGCAAAGCAGGTGCAAAATTTTATTTTACTGCATTCAACAATGAGTTATATGACAACAATAATACATTTTGTTTGTTATGATTTTCACCTATATAGCAATGGGTTTATGTTACTTTTTGATTACAATATGGTAAGGTAAATACTGACCTATACTTATAATCAAAATACCATATTTATGCAAATCTAACGTGCCATCATATGTAATGCACACATCCCAATTTTTGAGATGTAGGCTGCAATCCTAAAGACACTTTCCTGGGAGTAAGATCAACTGAAAACAATGGGGCTGACTTTTGAGTGGACATGTTTAGGATTGTGTTCTAAATTTGGCTGGAAAAGGTGTTAGATTTGAGTAAAGATGGTATACATATGGACAGCTGTTTAATGGACCTGTCCTGAATCTGTCTTATCCTTTATGAAATGGAGCCCAGGTCTTTCCTGCAGCAACTCATAACCATGAGTGCTGTGTGTTCAACAGACATGGGATGGAAGAATTAAAAAAAAAACCTGAAAGTGGGACCCATGCCAAGAGCCCACATATCTGTGACCTGTGACCCTGTTCAGGACTGAACTGGGATCTCCTGACTGCACTTTTTAGGTGCAATCCTAACCTAGGCTGGCACAAATCATCACTCTTCCCATTCCCGTGGTGGAGTAGAGAAGCAAGCGCATGTTTGTGCACTGGCCTAACCCTCCTCCAGGAGTGGTGCACAAGTGCCTTATGACGCTTTGGTGACACTCATGGGTCAGCACAGGACTTATGCCAGGGCTTAGGCTGGCCTAACTGGAGCTTAGAATTGCAACATGTTTTCTACTTGGCTCTAATTGGCTCTGAAGGGTCTTTCTGTGCTGAGTCCAGCCATTGACCCAAACTGCCCGGGACTGACCAACAGTAGTTTGAGGTCGTTCTCCAAAGGACTTAATACCTGCATACCAAGGATGCAAACTGGGATGTCCAGTAAGCAGACTGGACAGTCTCGAGTCCCGTCCCTGTTCCAAGTCCCATGCATTAACTGTTCGATTGGCTAGGTCAGTGTTTCTCAAAGTGGGGTTCGGGACCCCTTTTGGGGGTCGCCTAGAGCTTTCCTGGGGGTCACCTAAAGACCTCTAGTGCAGGGGGCCAGGTCAGGCTTGCCAGACCTCCAGCTGTAGCTGCGCGCACACTGGGGCTGATTGACAGCCTCAGAGCCCAATCCTATGCATGCCTACTCTGAAATAAATCCCATTATAGTCAGGGGGGGCCTTTACTCCCATGTAAATGTGGATAGGATTGCAGCCTCAGGGCCCAATCCTATGCATGCCTACTCTGAAATAAATCCCATTATAGTCAGGGGGCCTTTACTCTCATGTAAATGTGGATGGGATTGCATGCCTACTCTGAAATAAATCCCATTGTGTTCAATGTGTGCATAGAACACACATTTCATTTGTAAGAATGAAAATACATCCTGCATATCGGATATTTACATTACGATTCATAACAGAAGAAAAATTACAGTTATAAAGTAGCAACAAAAATAATTTTATGGTTGGGGGTCCCCACAACATGAGGAACTTATAAAGGGGTCACGGCATTAGGAAGACTGAGAACCACTGGGCTAGATTGAGGTCATTCTCAGATCAGTTCTTTTCCTGCTATGTTGGTAGCTTACAAAAAAATGCAACCCTTAAAAGAAAAGTCCTACAAATGCCCCACTGTTAAGGAAGCAAAGGGGGACAATTCACTTTCCCTAAAGATAATCTCTCTCTGGTTTGGCCAGAAGCCATTGCACATTTGGGGAAAATCTGGCCCATAGATGAAGTTGAACAAGATTTTGGGGGGGAGATGGGGAAGGGGACAGTAAATTCTCTGATATAGAAGAGTACAAGTTCCCTGGAAGTGACACTCAGAACTCTGGCATCTTTGTACATGACGCCCAGCTCATGTTCTGCATTAAGGGGAAAGGAGGGGAAAGTGAGCAGGGAAGAATGTGGCGTATGTCTGGAATTCCTGCCCGGCTCCCCCCACCCCACAGCCTTCACTCCTAGCCGTATATGGAGCTGAGAACAGGGAGGCCGAGCCACAGAGCGGCTCCGAGGGCGGTTCAGATTCCCAGATTTGTTTGTCTTTGCTGGAAATCCAGCAACTCCCTCTAGGAATAGGTCCCAGACATGTGGCGGGGACGAGTGGGGGGGACAACAACGGACCGGGTTGTGAGTCAAAGCTAAAGTTCATTCTCCTTGCCTAGGGTCAACTGGGTACCCCCATCCCCAGGGTGAACAGACACCTGAACCTCAAAAGGAGGACAAAGGACACCTTTCTGGTGGACAAGGACATGTTTGCCTACTCAACAGTAAAGCCGTGACATTGGGCATTGTCACTTTCCCATAGAGCTCAATGCATATTTTTGATTTTTAGTTTTGTGGCCATATTTTTGATAGGAAGAATATATTTCAAAACTGATTTTTGCATTGGATTCTGCTCTTCAGTACAAATCCAACAACATATGACATGATGGGGTCCTACACACCATTGCAAAGTTCCAAAATGAAGCCAAAATGGAGGACAATGAAGCCCTTTTGGAGGACACCTGGACAGGAGGCTAAAAAAGAGGACAAATCCGGAAACGGTTACCCTGCCCATCTCCTCGAAGTCCCACACTGAGGCTGCAATCCTAAGCCCCAGTAAGGCCAGCACAAGTCCTGGCACAAGTCCCATGCTGGCCTGGGAGTGTCACAAAGTGTTCCTGGGGGGGGGGGTGTGTGGAATCGGGTAGTGCATACAAATGTGCCGGCCTCTCCACACCATCACAACAATGGGAAGGTAGGTGAGTTGCACTTGCCTAAATTGGTTCGGATTGCACCCTTATTTGCTAAGACTCCAATCCAATGCACAATTTCCTGTGTGTAAGCCCCTCTAACTCTACTGGGACTTTGGGTGCAATCCAGAGTAACTACGGGGAGTCCTTGCTCTGGGGTAAGAACAATTTGCTCTGGATTGCAATATGAACTTCCCATAGGTTTTCACTAGGTGGTGCAGTAACTACGGGTACACATAATGTCTCTCACGTGCTCCCGTAGTTACTCTGGATTGTAGGGTAAGTTCTGAGTAGACATGCATAGGACTGCAAGTCTCGCAGGAGGATTGCATAGGTTTGCATGCCTGTCAGGAGCCCAGTTTGGCCAGCAGATTGAAAGAATTCTTTAAAGATGAGTCCTGAAGGCAGGAAGCATCAATGTGAAATGATGCCTAAGAAGGAAGGCTTCCTCCATTTCTTCTATGACGCAAACGCCATCCGAAAACGACGCAAGGCTACTCTGTGCTCCAAAAAGATGATTTCTGTCCATATGAAAATGTTTGCAGATATAATCAGTCAACCAACTACAGCCTATATGATCAACCAACCCAGTTGGATTTGCTCTTACAATCAGTTTACTCAGGAACACTTTTCCTGCCCTCTTTCTGTGCTCCCAGACAGTCCCCGCATTCAGCGCCTGAAAGGCACCCAGGGTACTTCTGCACATGGATGTGCCACCGAACCCACTACAGTTAATAGACTATAATGGTTTTACGTAATCCCTTTATTTAAAGCCACTTATGCTGACATCCATGGCAACAACCTTGTGGCCATTAATGGTATATATTAATTTGAATGTTGATGCCGAAACAGGAGCCTCGGTGCAGGAACACTGCCTTTTGCTCGTTCCGAACCTGCCAATCCAGGGATGATTCGAGAGCTTTGAAAAGTGGAATATTTCATTTTCATGATGCCATCCATTACTTTGTACATTTCTTTTTCCCTCCCCATCAGTAAGCTTTTTACTGTTCTTAACAAGCAAACAACCAAAGCCTCTCTCAGACTAGCAGGGCAGCTGGAACAGCTGAAAATATTCAAGCTGATCCAGACACAGACAAGGAGGGGGTTTTGTGGGAGGCAAAGACAACTTAAATACTAAAGAAACACTCATCTGTAATGAGAAAACATCCCTGCAAGGTAGAACGGTACTGTTGTAATCATTTAGCACAGTGTTTCCTAAACTGGGGGCTGAGACCCATTCGTGCAGTGGTTAGGGAACAGGGGTAAATTACCCCAAATGGGGTAAAAACAAAATTCCTGGGGGTAATGGATTGTTGCACTGCCGAAACACAGCCGGGCATGCATATGAATCTATATGCATGCCTGGCTGTGTCTTGGCTGCATGACCGTCCATTACCCCGAGGAATTTCATTTCATTGCTTATAGAATCTATATATAGATTCTATATGCATGCATGGCCGTGTGTGTTACAGTACCGTAGTGTACAATGACCTGACCCAGTGTACTATATCAATAATATATGATTTCCTTCCTTTCAAATCAAGGGGGTAACTTTGACATATCGAAATATGTTTTGCGGTAAAAGGTAAAAAGGTTCCCTGACCCCAGCATTAGTGGGTTGCAATCCAACATAAAAAAAAAGTTAAAACATATGCATGGCTTTCATGAGGATAAATTAAACACTATAAGAACAAAAGAAGATCCACCTACCCCCAAATCCAGAGTAACTACAGGAGCACGTAAGAGACTTTACACGTACCCGCAATTACAGCACCTCATATTGGTATCCAGAGTAAGCTGTTCTTACACCGGAGCAAAGACTCCCCGTAGTTACTCTAGATTTTGCCCTAAGTGTACAATCCTAACTATGTCTACTCAGAAGTATGAACCATTGTGTTCAATGAACCTTACTCCCAGGAAAGTGTGTTTAGGATTGCAGCCTTAGAGCACAATCCTAACCATGTCTACTCAGAATTAAGCCCCATTGTGTCAGTGGGTCTTACTCCCAGGAAAGTGTCTTTAGGATTGCAGCCTTAGGCTACATGAATACAACGGGGCTTACTTTTGTGTAGAGCTGGTTAGGGTTGTGCTCTAAGACTGCAATCCTAAACACACTTTCCTGAGACCTAGTCCAGGGTGACCAGATGCCAAACCCAAAATTCCAGAATCCCAAGTCCGGAATTTCTACCCCTAGGCCAAATTTCCTATCCGCTTAAAAAATTGTAGGACACCCCAAAAAGTAGGACACATGTAGGACATATTAAAATAAAGCAAGAATACTCATATTGCTTAATTTCAACACTTTAAAAAATTGAGAACCTTTTAAAATGCATGATTCAGACCTAGACATTTAAGAGACAGTTTGTAGTAGCATAACACAAGCCAGTGACTCCACGTTATGTGGTTCAGACCCAGACAAACACACAAACACACACACACACAAGCACACACACACATATTTCAGGCCAGTATGCATGAAAGGTTGACAGCGGGAATGCCTGGAATCCCGGAGAGTTGGGTCTTTTTTCCCCTTTTCCCCCTTGACCCACCTTTTCTGGAGAAGTCCAGGCATTTCCAATCGTCTGGACACCCTGACCAAGTCCCACAGAACAGACTTACTTCTGAGTAGACACACTTAGGATAGCACCTTGAGTTTATTAAAAAAAATGAGAACGTGTGAAACACATGGAAGCGCCTTAGGGCTAAATCCAGAGCAGTTACGGGTTGGCGCAGTTAAGTCACCCTCTAGTGTTATGGAAAGTCACCTTAACTGCTCCGGCGCATGGGGCTTAATTTCACTTTAGGATATAGGCCTTATTTTATTATTGTTCTGAACAGTTTTGGTGGTTCTTTCACAAATTCTCCAAAACAGAATACATTTTTAAAAAATAAGGACGCGCTGCCTCCAGACCCAAGACGTTCAAGAGGGAGAAGTTGCAACAGATGCTGCGGATCTGCCCCGTTGCTTCTGAAGAATCCTCCTCCCTCCCTCCGCACCATATGTAAAGAGAAAGAATTAATTGACCCCCAAAATAGCTCTCATGTTTTCTTGAAACTTGAAGCCATTTCCTCCTGCGAGGATCTACTGCACGTAATCACGGCGAAGGATCAGCAAAATGTGTAAGGTCAGCCCTTCTTCTAACGTTTCAGCTCTTGTTTGCATCCTGCCTGCATTATTTACCTTCACAAGAGGAGAGCGATGTGCACACACCCAGCAGAGACCAGTGAAGGGCAGAGGCACCTGAGAAGGGCACGTTCCCCAGGAATCAGCATGTGCTTTAGGAACAACTGCCTTTTTTTCTCCCATGCAAGCCCAACTGTGACCTTCGTTTGCCAGGACCACAAGATACCGTCCCTACTAACAAGAACAGTTGGAAAGGTGGGGCACCTTCCATTAACACATCCAAGAGGCCCCACGGTAGAAGGACATACAAGAATTGTGCCCCACTATAGCCTGGTAGAGGCATCCCCCTCTTATCGTATGGGTTACAGACTGGAGCACCATCCAAAAGTGAAACCGTTGAAAAGTGGAACCCAGTCTTTTTTGCAGAGGCAAAACGGACACCCCAAAAGACATAAATATCACTTGCAAAAGCCTAAATAACACTTATATATTAACAGATTGTCCAAATACATCACAAACTACAGTAAAATGAATAAAGCCATGTGGGGTCAATGAGTATCTTATATATTTGGTGACTTACTGAAGAAGGAAATCCCAAAAACAGTTTGAGCACTCTGCTTAGGGTTGCCATATGTCCGACAATCCCGACTGTTGGGGGATTATGGGCGCAATCCAGAGTAACTACAGGGAGTCCTTGCTCCGGTATAAGAACAATTTGCTCTGGATTGCAATATGAATTTCCCATAGGTTTTCATTGGTGGCGCAGTAACTATGGGTACATGTAATGTCTCTTACGTGCTCCTGTAGTTACTCTGGATTGTAGGATCAGTTCACATACTGGCAAATGGGAGAGAGGGTCCTGTCCCAATTATGTGGAATAGAATTGTGGCAACCCTAACTATGTCACATGCAAATCAATATTAGGAAAGACCATTTTAGCCATCAGACCAGCAGAGAGAGGTTGAAAGAGTGGAGCATGTGTTGAATGAATGAGTTCTGGGTGTTAAAATTGAAAGAGTGGAATCTTCAGAAAATGAATCGTCAGAAAGTGGGGAATGCCTGTCTTAGGGAGGCCTCTGTGTTTTTGGACTGGGGCATTTCAAATTGCAGGGAGAGGTTCATATGGGGGAGTTCTCCACCATATACATCCAGGGTAGTGTTAGAGTTAATAATCCAGTCTATCTCTGACATGCCCACATTTCTGTGCAGAGTCTTGTTTTTTTGCTACCTTATAATGTCGGGATGGGGGGCACCAGCATGCAAGTGTCTTGTGCTGCCCGCACCTTTTCCATTTCCACTATTCAGTTGTCCCTCATTATCCACTAGGGTTCTGTTCTAGAACCTCCCATGGATAAAAAATCCATGTATAAAGAAAACAATAGAAAAATAGGTTTCAAGACTCACTTCCAAGATCCTTGCTCCTCTATTGCACCTAATGGAATAAGGTCGTGCCTCAATATCTGCAGTGGTGCCTGGAAAACGGAATGATTGCTTGCAGGACAACAGTAGAAAAGCAGTTTTAAAAAAAATGTGATTTGCAGTGGCCATTTGTGTTGAGTCAAATCTGTGTATAAAAGCCCATGTATAAGACCGGACCTATATACTTTTTTGAGACATGGCGTGACAGACGTAGATATTATAATACTTGGCTTACCTGGAGTTCTGCCTTCACTTCTTGGCAACGCAGCGCCTAAAGGATGCTGAAAGGTCGGAGAGGCCTCAAAGGGAAGAACTCCAAAGTTTTTGGTGGACCTAGCAAGCAAAAGGAAGTAGTTGTGTCAACATAGTGTACACTACACAAAATTTCATTAGTTGCAAATGAGGAGCCAACACATACATTATCCCTGTATGGCTGCAAACAGGTCACGTTTTCTCAGCCCTGATTGGAAATATTGCAAATAAAGCAATTTCAAGCAAATAAACTTATGTCGGCATTGAAAAGCACACAGAAACTCTTATATTAGCTGTGCATCTTCCAGAACTGAGCATCTCCAGCTTTGCAAATACAGGAACTGATAGATATATATTAGAACCAACAGGTACAAAATGCATGAAAGGAGATTCTGGTTGGATATCAGGAAAATATTCCCAATGGTGATGGCAGTTCAGCAGTGGAAGAGATTGCCAAGGGAGGTGGTGGACTCTCCCTCTCTGGGGATCTTCAAGCAGAGGCTCCATCAGCACCTGTCGGAGATGCTCTAGGAGAATTTCCTGCTACAGGCAGGGGGTTGGACTAGATGACTTATCAGATCCCTTCCAGCTCTATGATTCTATGATATAGTTCTAGGACTTTTGATTTATTGATTTATACCCCGCCTTTCTTCCCTGAAAGGGAACTCAAGGTCGTTGGCTGGTCTCCAGGTTCTTCCCCTCATGACATGCACTGACATAAGAATCAGAGGTAGGCCCAGGCCGGTTTGCACTGGTTCTACAGAACCGGTTGTTAAATTGGGCCCAACGCTAGCGAACCGGTTGCTAGAGTTGGGCCCAATTTCCGGTGCCCACCCATTCCAGCTAGCTCCGAGGCGGAGCAGCGGCCAGAAGCTGCTGCTCTGTCTCGGAGCTAGCCGGAATGGTGCTGTGCGCAAAGACGCACTGTGCATGTCCAAGACTTTGGACATGCGCAGTGTGTCTCGGCGCACCCATTGGGCCTTGCTCCAGAGGCGGGGCCAGCTGCTCCACCTCTGGAGCAAGGCCCAATGGCTGCGCAGACGCACTGCGCATGTCCGAAGTCTCGGACACAAAGATCAAGGTGAGGAAGAGCTTTCCAGCCAGAGAGATGCTTGCATATCACACATCTAAGTGCAGCACACAAATATACCACTTTTCCCATCTAACCTACTCATCACTCAACTCATTCCAGTCCTGAAACCTTCCCGGGACATCGAAAGACTTTATGATTTAATGATAGAAGTTGATGCCAAATAGTTCTTCAAACTTGTCATATGACAAATTTAGCAAGATCCGTTTTCGTAGATCAAGTTTCCAGGTCTCCAACATCTGTTAAAACTACGGGTTGGTCTAAGAAATTAGAAGCAAAAACAGAATGCACCTCTTGTATGTATCTCAGTAGCTGAGCTGGGGGTGTTCCCAGGGAAGTCTGCCCACCCTTATGTTTGTCAGTAGTTAATGCATAATCCAGATCAGATGCCTTGCAAAAAAAATTAATAAGTTCTGCAATAACAGAGCTGAATATAACTGTCCTGCATAGAGATTCTTTTGAGTTCCCTCTCTTCTTTTCCAGCCTCAAGAACGGGACAGAGGAAGGGGAAGGAAAGAAGGGGGAAAAAGGCAATTAGAATTGGTTTTCCCTTTGGCTTCTGGCCAGATTTACTTTCAGGCTATTCACACTGATTTTTGGAACTCAGTCTGAGAATCTTTCTTTTGCTCTGGGTTTGTCTCCGCCAGCTCGTTCTTGCAACATGTAAATTGGAAATCTAAATATAAAATAACTGATGTCTCTTTCCAAGCTTTTTTTAAAATTGTACAGATGGAGATTGTGCCTCTCCCTTCACCCACCCACTATGCTGTAGTAAATTTCTGGTAATTCACGTCTATCCATGCTGCGCTTGGTGAAAGTGGTGTGGGTTTTTCTGTCTTGGGCCTGAAGAAGTGGATCAGGACAGGACCGGCACGATTCACCAGCCAGCCTCTGAGCCAGCTGTGATGTTCTTTTTATAATAGCATTTTAATAAATTAGCTGCAGAGATAAGAAGAATATCTAGAACATGAGAAAACAATAAAACTGGACTTAACTGGACTTCAAACATCACCAAGGAAGGCCTTTGGCTGAAATCCTGGAGAACGTTTGCCATATAGACAGTCCTTGGCCAGACTAACCAAGCAGTGCTTTACTCTAAGGCAACTCCATACACTTTCATATTGCATTACCCTACAATCCAGAGTAACTATGGGAAGCTGTAAGAGGCATTAACTCCGGATTGCTCTATGCATTTCCCATAGGTGGCACAGTAACTACATCAGTGTAAAAGGTCCCGTAGTTACTCTGGATTGTAGGCTTTATCTAATAAAAAATACCCATTTTAGATCCATAGTGGCATCCTGGAAAAAGTAGGGTTAACCCCAGATCTCAGCAGATCTCCCCAGAAAGGATCTCCATCAATTTCAGCACCTTCTTGCAACGATCTTGCTGATCGTGCACCACCAGCCCATATCCGACTGTACGGCACAAATTGAAACTGAACTTCAGAAAGGTTGAGTAAAAGATCCGACACCTGAGTAGAATCTTGGACAGAGATGGAATACTTACTATAAACTGTTTGCAAAAGCCTGGATCTAAAGCTTGAGATGCAATGAATGACACACAAATACACACATGAGCATGACCTTGGGCTTCAGGAGTCAGAAGGATCCTATATAAGGTCATCCTGCATAGGAAGGTTAAGAATGTGCACATATATAGTGTGGGAGTCCACACCATACTGTGTAAGGTTATTAAACAGAGTCCTACCCTCAGTCATGTAAAACTGAAACCACTTCATCTACCAACAAACACAAAGATATCCCAAAAACTGGCTAAGAGTCCCAATTCTATCCAACTTTCCACCACTAATGCGGTGGTCAGGGAATGAACCCTCCCTTCCCTTGAGGAAGACTCTGTGACTGGCCCCGCACCGCAGGATGCACCCAACTGGCACAGCTGCATCACGGTTGGAAAGCTGGAGAGGATCAGGCCCCAAGTCAAAGAACCAACTGAATGGGAGTTTGCAATGGTCAAACGAAGACAAATAATGTCCAAACTAAATGGAAAAACTCTGCCTCAATTAGATGTCAGACCTCAGCAAACCACAATGAACTTATTTGCTCTACCAGAAATAGACTAAAAAGGAAATATACTTTTTTCCCCTCTTACTTACTGGAATTACTTTCCAGCCTGGCAAGGTCAAGCCTGTCCAAAGGCAAGCACAACACCTCTGACCTGACTTGCCCCAGTCCTGAGCACGATGCACCCCCTCAACTGGAAGACTACATGAAACCCCTCGGGATGTTTGTGTGCCCTGCTTCCCGTGGTCCTCACTGGCCATGCCTTGAGTCCCCCCAACTCTCGGTGGTACCCCAAACACTAGAGAGAGAACTCATCTGCTAGAAGTAACCTTCACAAACACAAGTCAATGGGACAGGCAACGAGCAGTGGGGCGGCGGATCAAGGACAACTCCAAACTCAGAATTTGGCTGAGAACAAGTAATGGATCAAAGGAATGGATCCATTCCAGAATGGAATCCAATGGATCCAGAACATGGAACAAAGGAATGTCTTCTCCACATGTTGAAATACCCAAACTAAAATAATATTTTGTGCCAAATACCTGTTGTTATTGCAGAAAAAATGAACATGTAAAGCCATGCCTGGTCCCAAATGAACACTCATCAATATCAATGGCAGAAACATCTCCAAAATTCACAATTTAATGGCCATCCCAATAAGATAACCAGCCTCAACAACTGATTAGACTCAGGGCACAATCCAGAGTAACTACGGGGAGTCCTTGCTCCGGTATAAGAACAATTTACTCTGGATTGCAATATGAATTTCCCATAGGTTTTCACTATGTGGTGCTGTAACTACGGGTGCACGTAATGTCTCTTACGTGGTCCTGTAGTTACTCTGGATTGTAGGGTCAAAGTGATTGGAGACCCTCCCCAATTTATGAATCTGGCAATATTATTATTGCCAGTATTATCTGATCAATATTATTTCTTCAAATGATATCTTGCCTTTCTTCCTTAAAAAAGGAAACCCAATATTCAACAACATCCTTCTGAAGGTTGTCTTGAATCTCTGCTGAATAGGAACGATGGTTGCAGTCCATCCATCTCACCCAGCAATTTTTCAACCAGTGTGCCATGGCACTTTGGTGTGCCATGAAAGGTGCACAGGTGGGCCACGGGAATTGGGATCACAGCGACTGAAAACAACAGAGAAATCTTCTGGGTTTGGCAGGCCTGTTTCCAGAATATCTGCAGTAACAAATTGTCCCTCTTCTTCTGCCAACATTTATTATTTTACTTTGTGAACCACTCCTATCGAAATGTAGTATTCATCATCATCATCATCATCATCATCATCATCATCATCATCAAGTAACATTCTGAATGAAAAGGTTTTGATACAACGAGATGACAAAATAGTGTGAAAAAACCTACAAGCAAAGTTAAATGGTAGAAATATCATCAAAACAATAAATATAAGGGCCATCCCAATAATTAGATCGCCAGCCTGGATTCAATAAGCACAATTCTATCCATGTCTACTCAAAAGTAAGTTGTTCTTACTCTGGATTCCAATATGAATTTCCCATAGGTTTTCACTAGGTATTACAGTTAACTACGGGTGCACATAAAGTCTCTTAGGTGCTCCCGTAGTTACTCTGGATTTGGGGGTAAGTTTTCATAATTCACTTTGGCTGCAATCCTAAACACATTTTCCTGGGAGTAAAACCCTTTGAACACAGCATGACTTATGTGCACCCGTAGTTGACTGTAATACCTAGTGAAAACCTATGGGAAATTCATATTGGAATCCAGAGTACGAACAACTTACACCGGAGCAAGGACTCCCCGAAGTTACTCTGGATTGTGCCCAATGAGAAAAATTAGAAAATTAATGAACATGTTTTGTACATTACATCAAAAAGTGTTATATGACAGGGAGTGCAATCTTAACCAATTTAGGCCAGTGCAATTCACCCGTCTTCCCATTCCATGATATTGGTATGATATATGATATTGTATGATATATGATATTGCTATGATATTGACCGTGTAAAATTGGAGGTTTTGGACAGGGTCACCCAAACCAGACAGGCCGCTGTTCAGTGTCCCAGACCCATTCATAGTGTGGTGCCAAAAATGAAAACAAACGCTGCAAGCTTTCCTAGGAGTAAGATCCATTGAACTTAATGGGGCTTACTTTTGAGAAGTCATGGTTAGGATTGTGCTCGAAATAACATACACCAAAATTATCATCAATTAAAAAAACAGCTTTACTGTTAACAGCTTACATTTTGTGACAGTACTTATGATATCAAATAGAATCTCGGGTTTCTCAGGCATTTGGGAAGGACTTGATGTCTGGATTAAACAATTCCAAAATGATCCATAACACCTACCTGACTGTGCAAAAATCTAATAATAATAATAATAATAATGTTTTGTTGTCACGCGCAGGGGATGCTTAACCCCACAGAGGCACCGAAAGGCAGCTTTTGCGACTGGAGATCAAGCAACTGGAGAATGCGCAGGAAAGATCACGGTCAGAAATGGGGAGGGATCCAGATCACAATGTTGGGATGTGTCTTTTGTGGGTTGCGCATGACCTGAACGATTCTTGGATTAGGAAGACTGGGATGAAAATAGCAGGCAAAATGGTCTGCGTCATCAGAATCAAGAATGTCCACTTGGATCCTGTAGGGTGAATGGACCCCAAAGCTCTAGGCTCTTTGTAGGTTCTGTTATGAAGTGTGGGTTGGCACGAGCACCGCAACCTAAAATACGCTCCGCGTCCTCATAACGGAGTTGTGTGAGAGTGTGAACAAGGTCACAAGCCTCGGCAGAGCCCCACTCAAGCTAAGCACAAGAGCCAGTGTCAGCTCTCCCTGGGAAGGTTTGAGGTTACACCGACAAAGCTATGCGGAAACCCCGGAGCCCGTCCTGTTTACAGTCCAGGCCGCCGGGTTGGATCAACAAGCCAGGGAGTGTCGGTAACTGAGTAGCCCAGCAGGTGTCTTCGTCATTAAGTGTCCGTTATGCTATCCGCCTGCAAGAGGAACATAATAAACCTGCCACCACCGCTCTTTCCCGCTTGATGCTTGCCCTGACATCACTGCTGTCGAGGAGCCGGGGAATGTACAGTATGCGTGGCAGTCCTCGCACAGCTGTCGCCTGCCTCCAAAACAGTGCCGTCTCCACTGGAAAGTCATTGAATCCCTGGTCTAAAGGTAACCCAAGGCTGAAGGGCTCATGTAGAAGGATAAAGAAAGCGTCCTTAGTCTGACTCACAGCGCAATCCTAACCCCTGGTTAGGCCAACGTAAGTCCTGTGCTGATCTGAGAGTGTCACAAAAGTGTTGTAACACACTTCTGCGCCACGCCGGACGTGTTAGGTCAGGGCACAGAGATACGCCAGCCTCCCCACACTACCATGGGAATGGGGAGACGGATGAGTTGTGATGGCTTAAATTGGTTAGGATTGCGCGATGGGACTCCTGGGCCGGGCATTCTTTAACCGGGGGGGGGGGGGGGGGCGTGGAGAGGCTGTCTTGAGTACAGAGAAGCTATAAATTTAATATATATACAGTGGTACCTCACTTAACAAGCACCTCGCTTAACAAGCGTTTCACATAACAAGAAAAAATTTCCAAGAAATCTTGCTTCACATAACAAGTTCCGCTTCACTTAACAAGCAAGTGCACTACAGGCATGCGTGCTATGCAGCCCTGACACTCTGCGCAGAGGCTCTTTAAAAGGGCTGCCAGCCAGTGCTGCTCTCTAACTGCCTCCAACTTGGGGGCAGTTGCCTGGGGGTGCCAAAGCCAGCAGCCCCTAACTGCCCCCACTGACCCCCCCCCCCCCCCCGAACCTCCAGCAGCAGCCCAGGTAAGCCTCCCAGGAAAGTCTTTGATTGCAGTCTCCTAACCATGTCTACTCAGAAGTAAGCCCCATTGTGTTAAATGGGGCTTACTCCAAGGAAAGTGTCTTTAGGATTGCAGCCTAAGTAGGCTTCACATAACAAGCCTACTGAATACATGTTTTGAATTCAATTCCAGTGTTTTGTCATCATTTTTACATCCAGTTAATATTTTTACGTGGCTGTGGGTAGTACAAGCGGTTAAGTCGCTGTGCCTGTTAACCAGCAGGCCAGGGTTTGAGACCCGGGTCGGCCCCACAAGACAGGGTGAGCTCCTGTCCTTAGCCCAGCTCTGCGACGCAGCTGGATCCAATCATATTGGCTCTGCCTTTCCGTTGGACTAATTCAGTGGAGCGGAGACGGGGGAATTGCTGCTTGGGTAACAGCCTCTCCTCCATAACAATCTAACCAAGGCTTTCGTGCATCGCATGCAGCATATGCAGTGCTGAGCACGATACCATAGTCTTTCAAGACTGACGGAAGCCTGCAAATATTTTTGTATGAATATTTTGGGGGTTATGGAACCAATCGTCTGCGTTTCCATTATTTCCTATGGAAAAATCTGCTTCACTTAAAGAGCATTTCACTTAAAGAGCAGGCCTCCGGAACGAATTAAGCTCTTTATGTGAGGCACCACCGTATAACTGAATAGTCTGACTCACTGACTCATAAGTCACTGATTGATTCATCAACGCCCAGCCAAAACCTCCAAACCAACAAGTGTGAAATCTGGGGAAAGTGTAAGATGTAAAGACCCTCTAAGAACTGGCTTCTAGAAATTTAACCCATGAGGGGGTGAAAAGGGGTCAACATGTTTTTATCCCTATATTTAACATTGAAGACTGATTATCAACACTCAACCCCAAACCTGAAGCCCAAACCCATCCAGTCCACTTGAAGCGTGACATTTGGGGAGCATATTCCTTATGTGATGTAAGGACCCACTACAAAATGATTTGGTGCCCAGAGGTGCCCACTTCCTATTTAAACTTTGGGTTTAAGATCAATCAGTATCAACGGGCTCACAATGTTCCTTCATGCTGGAAAGAGGATGGGAAACTGGATATTTAAGAGGCTTCCCGTGTCCTTTATACAACACTTATTCTGCAGAGAGACGGTGAACGTTCCCACCACAATAAAACCCCAATAGTTACCCAGTCTGAATCCTGATCCTCCTGAATCCTCTAGACTCCCAACAGCCCGCAGTAGTACTATTTATCCTAAAGTGTTTGATTCTGCCTATACCTTCTAAAAAAGAGATACCCACATTTTAAAACTAACCAAAATCCATTTTTTATTTTATGAAAATATCTATCTACAATATTTATATACCACTTTTCAACTAATAAGTTGACAAAGTGTTTCACAAAGAAAATGAAAAAAAAAATAATGGCTAATATAAAAATTAATGGCTAATATAAAATCTCGAATGATTATAACTTTTATTTCTATCCTGCCTTACTCATAAAAGACTCAAGGTGGCTAAAAGGAAGTAGGTTATGGGCACAATCCAGAGTTACTGCAGGAGCATGTAAGAGACATTACGTGCACCCGTAGTTACTGCACCACCTAGTGAAAACATATGGGAAATTAATATTGCAATCCAGAGTAAGTGGTTGTTACACTGGAGCAAGGACTCCCCGTAGTTACTCTGGATTTCACCCTATGTCAGAAGTAGGTTATGTCAGCTCATATAGAGCTCCCATATAGAGCTCCAGAGGAATGTATTGCAAGGACACCAGTGCCTCTGTGCAAGTAAGAGGCCAGCTGCACCATCTGAAAGATATCCTCAGTTTCAGCTGGTTGCCGTTTGTCCGTCTAGCCCAGCAATTTTCAACCAGTGTTCTGCAAAAGAGGGGTGTATCCTCTTCTACTTCCCTGAGGATCATTCACCAGGCCGACTAAAGCTGTTTCCATTTCGAAGCCAGGCTGATTACAACAGCCTTGCAAGGTAGGCCAGTGTTTCTCCAGCTGTGGCCAATTTCAGGTGCAGCCCCATTCATCTCACTATTTTCTTTTTAATATACTAAAGTTGAAGCTAGCAAAGGGTGACCAGATGACCGGAAAGACCAAAATTTGTCCGGATTTTTAGCATCCTGTCCGGGTGTCCTACATTTTGGCATCATTGTCCTACATTTTGGCTTCATTTTGAAGTGCACAGTACCCTATCATGCCATATATCGTTGGATTCAGATTGAAGAGCAGAATCCAATGCAAAAATCAGTTTTGAGATATCTCCTTCCTATCAAAAGGTATGGTCAAAAAACCAAAAAACCAAAAGAAAAAAATACATTTTTGGCAATTTTTTTCAGTGGGTAGGAATTTTGGCCTGGGATTAGGAATTTTGGCCTTGGGGTTCAGGAATTTTGGGTTTGGCATCTGGTCACCCTGAACTAGCATGGTATGAGCTTGCTTTGGGGAAAATGTTACAGATCTGTACTTTTCAATTATGTATATGCTTTTAAGAATGACAGTAAATGGGACATATTCTTGTGCAGGTTTGCAGCCCAGGACTGTTAAAAATATTCATGTTAGAATCATAGAGTTGGAAGGGACCCAGTGGATCATCTAGTCCAACCCCCTGCCTGTAGCAGGAAATCCTCATCGTCATGTTCATGATGCCACTTCAGGTCATGACATCAATTTTGGTGGGTCCTGGCAGATTTTCATTCTAAAAAGTGGGTCCTGGTGCTAAACATTTGAGAACCACTGAATCCATTATCCTGCAATCCTAAAGACACTTTCCAGCGACTCTCCCTACAATCCAGAGTAAGTACAAGAGCACGTAAGAGACATTTACATATATGTAGTTACAGTACCACCTAGTGAAAACCTATGGGAAATTCATATTGCAATCCAGAGTAAATTGTTCTTACCTTGGAGCAAGGACTCCCCGTAGTTACTCTGGATTGCGCCCTAAGACCCACTGAACTCAACGGCGCTTACTTTGGAATAGGCACGGTTAGGTTTGTGCTCTGTGTTTCAAATGCCGGTACTGCTCCCCAATGAAAACAAGAAAGCTTTTAAGGTTAATTTAATGACAGGATAGGTACTCCAAAGAAATTAATTGATTTTCTTAGAAACAACAAAAAGAATAACCCTACAATCCAGAGAAATGATGGGTGCACGCAAGAGACATTACATGCACCCATAGTGACTGCACCACCTGGTGAAAACCTACGGGAAATTCATATTGCAATCCAGAAGAAATTGTTCTTACACCGGAGCAAGGAGTCCCCGTAGTTACTCTGGATTGCACCCTAAACCTCTGAACAAACTTGCATCACTGAAAATCACAGAGTCATCTATGATGAAATCAGTTCCACCGTTCTGACCCAGGCAAAATTACTTCTATATCTCATCTCTCGATGGATTTGCAACCAACGTGGAGGACGGGAGACTGACCTAGTTACTAGTTACAGTCCTCCGGGTCCCATTTCAGGGCAACCGGATGAAGCGTTCAGATTTTGCAAGACCAACAGAATGTCAGTTTCTCATTGAACACCATTTGTCCATCTCACCGTCCAGGCACAGGCGCTGGAGTGCCCAAGAAATTGATCTATATACTAATGGTGCTTTCAGGTGGTTTCGGGTTATACATGAACCTGGGTCATCTCAGGAGAACACTTCCACATTCCTGAATATTCCTACACATGCAAAACATTTTCCACCCTTTTCACCTTCTGGCACTCTAGTAAGGTACTGTTGGTAAAAGGCTCAAATCCCAAAATTCCCCTAATGACTCTCCCCCAATTCTGTGGCACACCTGAGGACCAGCTCCAGCACACTGGTGGGAAATCACTGCAGTAATAGGTAATAGAAATAGAATAGCAACAGAAAAACCTAGTGCAGTTAGATCACAACATAGAACACAATCCTAACCTTGCCTATTCAAAAGAAAGTCCCATTGTGTTCAGTGGACTTACTCTCAGGAAGGTGTTTATGTCGAAGATCTGAATACTGTATTTACTTGAATCTAACGCTCACCTTTTTCTGACGCTCAGCTGTCTTGGGAAGAACAGACAGCTCCACGGCCTCCCCCCCACTAAAAAAAAATAAAAAATACCATATACAGTGGGGCATCACATAACAAGTTTAATTTGTTCCGGAAGCATGCTTGTTATGTGAAATGCTCTTTATGTGAAGCAGATTTTCCCACAGGAAATAATGAAGACTCAGACGATTGGTTCCAGAAGCCCAAAAATGTCTAATTCTGGGTAGACATGGTTAGGAGGCTGCAATCCAAGACACTTTCCAAGTGTCTCTCCACTTTCTCCTCCTCTTCCTCCTGAGCCTCTCTCTCCCCTGCTCCCTTCTGGCTACCCTGAGTTGCTTCCCTCTTCTCCACTGCGCTTCTCTCCCTCAGCCCAGTGGACTCCTGGCCACAGGAGGATGAGCGTGGAAGTTGCCTCTGCTATGGGCAGGCACGCCAGGCAGCCCTGACACTTTTGAAAAGGGCTGCCGGCCAGCGCGACTGCCCCAATTTCCAATGAGTGTGCTTGTTAAGTGAAGCAAAACTCGTTATATGAGGCAGAATCCTAGAGAATTTTTTGCTTGTTGTGTGGCTCACTTGTTAAGAGAGGCACTTGTTAAGTGTATTCTCAAATCCACTGCAATCTAATGCACACCCCAATCTTAAAAAATCTTGAGATAAAAAAATGTTTACTGGTGATTGTAATATGGTAATGGGTTTATGGCTGCATCCTAAAGACACTTTCCTGAGAGTAAGTCCCACTGAACACAATGGGACTTACTTTTGAATAGGCATGGTTAGGATTGTGCTCTATGTTGTGACTGTTATCTAACTGCACGAGGTAATAAAACCCATACAACAATGGGTTTATATTACATTTTTTATTACAATATAGTATTTTCCCTTCGACAGTTGCAAGAGAAATGTAGGGAACAAAGACAGCCACTCTTTGTAGCCTTCATAGACCTTACAAAGGCTTTTGATTTGGTTAGTAGGGACGGCCTTTTTAAAATTCTCCCCAAGATTGGATGCCCACCTCAGCTCCTCAACATCATCAGGTCCTTTCACGAGGACAATGTAGTTTTTGATGGCTTAACATCAGACTCCTTCCACATCCGAAGTGGAGTGAAGCAGGGCTGCGTCCTCCACCAACTTTATTTGGGATCTTTTTTGCAGTCATGCTGAAGCATGCTTTTGGAAGTGCAACAGAGGGAATCTATCTCTGGACCAGATTAGACGGAAAACTCTACAATCCTTCCAGACTAAGAGCAAAGTCCAAAGTCCAGCTGAAATGCTTGCGTGAGTTCCTCTTCGCCGATGTCGCTGCTGTTACTGCTCACTCTGCCGAAGACCTTCAACGACTTATGGACCGTTTTAGCAAAGCCTGCCAAGACTTTGGACTAACAATCAGCCTGAAGAAAACACAAGTCATGGGTCAGGGTGTGGATCCACCTCCCTGTATCACAATCTCTGAACATGAACTGGAGGTTGTCCATGACTTTGTGTACCTTGGCTCAACTATCTCTGACACTCTCTCCTTAGACTCTGAGCTGAATAAACGCATTGGTAAAGCGGCTACTACATTCTCCAGGCTTACAAAGAGAGTATGGCTTAATAAGAAGCTGACGGAACATACAAAGATCCAGGTCTATAGAGCTTGCGTCCTGAGCACACTCTTGTACTGCAGCGAGTCTTGGACCCTTTATGCATGGCAGGAGAGGAAGCTGAACACCTTCCGTATGCGCTGTCTCCGGCGTATTCTTGGCATCACCTGGCGTGACAAAGTTTCAAACGACGCAGTATTGGAACGTGCTGGAATCTCTAGCATGTTCACACTTCTGAAACAGCGGCGTCTCCGCTGGCTTGGGCATGTCGTGAGAATGGCTGATGGTCGGATCCCAAAAGATCTCCTATATGGAGGATTAGTGCAGGGAAAGCGCCCAAGAAGGAGACCACAGCTGCGATACAAGGACATCTGCAAGAGGGATCTAAAGGCCTTGGGAATGGACATCAACAGCTGGGAAACCTTGACCTCTGACCGCTCAGCGTGGAGGCAAAAGACCCAGCATGGCCTTCTCCAACTGGAAGAGACACTTGTTCGGCAGGCTGAAGCAAAGAGACAGACCCAAAGCAGCGAAACCTGGGCCTGGGCAGGGGACGGAGTTTATCTGTCCTCAGTGTGGAAGGGATGGACACTCTCCAACTGGCCTCTTTAGCCACACTAGATGTTGTTTCAGGACCTCCAGTCAGAGCACGATCCCAGAGTCTTTCCAGACTGAAGGATGCCAGTGATGATAGTAAACTGTTAAACTTAATACCAATGTAAATACTGCATTCACTTGAATCTACCGCACCACCAAATCTAATGTGCACCCCTATTTTGGATATTAAATTTGGCTGGAAAAGTGAGCATGAGATTCGAGTAAAGAGGATATGCCTGGAATCCTAAAGACACTTTACTCACAGTAAGACCCACTGAACACAATGGGGCTTACTTTTGAGTAGACATGGTTAGGATTGTGCTCTATGTCCTTCTAGTTAGAGATTGAACATGGATGCCTGTGCCCACTGCCAACCACCCTTCCGCCTATCTTCTCCAATGGAGAGGGCAGTGATTTTCAACCAGTGTGCCGTGGCACACTGATGTGCCACAGCTAGTCCTCAGGTATGTCGTAGGAATTTGGATACTGACATTAATTAATAGGAAAATGGGGGATTTGAACATCCTGGTGTGCCTTATCAACGGTAAAAATAACTGATGGTGTGCCTTGAAAGTTTCAGTGCCTTGTTAGTGTGCCATGAGATGAAAAAGGTTGCAAATCACTGGGCTGGGGGATCTCTACTGATCACACACTTGCGGGTTTATTGCATGTATCACTTGTGCGTTTATTTCTTTGGCTCCAAGGACCCCTCAAAACTTCCGTCGCTTGAGATCAAGAGCAATTAAGTGGGGATTAGGGTAGAAGCAGAGACTGACAGCTGCTGCCCGTCTGCAAACAAAACATTTCTGCATCTTGTGATGCGGCGTAAGTGGCGCACACTCCAAGGAAAGAATTAGATGTCCACTTAGGAGACCTGCTGCCGGGTTCTCCCCTGCGCACTGATGCACACTTTCTGCGGGCCTCTTTTTGCAGTCCGCGCCACCACATCCCCTCTTTTGATGGCTTCTGTCGCCGTGCGCTCTCAGCAAGGTATTTTTAAATCTCTCGCCACAGCTCATAACTGCGAGTGTATCAGCCAAAATACCTCCCACTGAGGGTGGCTATATATAGCTCTGCACGCAGCCAGGAATCACACAGAAGATGTACCAGACGCAGCCGACGCTGGGAATGTTGCAGGAACTCAGGAGCCCCTGCTGGTCCTCCCAGTGCAGCACTCTGTCCTTGGACCGGACGCAGATGTGTCCTCAACCCAAACCAGGTCATCCTCCTCTCCTGGCTTGGCTGGTAGTCAAAAGTTGAGGACGTGTTAAGTCGGGGCCTTGGTCCTCCTAGACCCCAAACATCCACTCCAACAGCTCTCCAGGATCTCAGGCTGGGACAGGTTTGGTCCACATCTCCTCCTCCCAGACACATCCAGACAGGTCAGGAATTGGAATTTGGGATCTTCTGCATGTTCTCTACCATGAAGCAATGGGAACTTAGTCTGGTCTCAACTCCAATATCATGGATCTCCATTGATGTGCCATGGGAGTTGAGAGCACAGCAGTTGACATTTGCCTGAAAAATTCTTCTGAGTTCTGAGCTCCATTAATAAATAAATTAATTTAATTTAATTAATATATTAAATAAATTAAAGCTCCATTAATAAATGTCAACCGTTTCAACCTCATGGCATGCCAGCAAGGCACTAAAGTTATCAAGGCACATCATCAGACTTTTGACAACTGACAAGGCACACCGTGGTGTTAGTGGTGTTAGTTCACATCTCTCCATGGACTTTTTAGAGCACAATCCTAATCATGTCTACTCAAAACTAACCCTACAATCCAGAGTAACTACGGGAGCACGTAAGAGACATTACGTGTACCCATAGTTACTGCACCATCTAATGAAAACCTATGGGAAATTCATACTGCAATCCACAGCAAATTGTTCTTACACCGGAGCAAGGACTCCCCGTAGTTACTCTGGATTGTGCCCTAAGCCTCATTGTGTTCAATGGGTATTACTCCCAGGAAAGTGCTTTAGGACTGCAGACTTTGTAAACGATATTTATTTAATAAACATCATTAATTTTATTAATAAATCATTAAATATCATTAAGAAATTAATTTGCCAAACCCTCATGGTGGATCACTCATGGCACATCAGGCACACTCACGGTGAAATCCTAACCAACTTAGGCTGGTAGAATTCACCTGGCTTATGATAGCGTGGGGAGGATGGCGCATGCTCTGCCCCGCTCCTGTGGAGGTTAGGATAGTGCACAGAATATAACCTCTCCATCCACAGATCCAGTTTTGGATCTCACAGATCCAGTTTTTGGATCTTTTAGATCCAGTTTTGGATCTCACTCTTGGCACACTCACGGCACACCATGGCACACTGGTTAAAAATCACTGCCATGGACAGTTTCCCTAAAAATAGAGATATCATATCTGGAAGAGCCTCCAGAACTATCACAAGAGGCAAAAACCATAAAGAGGATCATCGGGATCAGTGCGCCATAAGACAAAAAAAGTGTTGAAAGGCCTCAGTCAAGAGAGAGATTTTCTCCACCTGGCTGGCAACTTAAGATCTCTCAGCTGCCAGAGACTGGACGTTCTCTTCTGGACAGACGTACATGTAAATCCCTGTTCTGCCAGTGAGTTTGGACACACACTTTGTGGATGGGCTCTATTAGGAGGAGACTGTCCTGACCCAAGGGTGGCATCACATGTGGGGCACAATGGAGTACCAGGAATGTGAAGGAGCAAATTTTGATCAGCATCTCCTACACCCAAGATCTCACAGGGGAGGCAAGGAGACGTCCCGTGTGGGGCACACTGGAGTACCAGTAACGGGAAGGAGCAAATGTTGATGAGCAGCAAGCCTGAGCTGCACGAGATGACAGAGAGAGGACGTGGGTTCAGGTCACAAAGGCAAGACTGAGAGTAACGGGGCTCTCAAATCACAAGGCCCACAAACCAGGGTGCTCAAAGGGCTTCAAGTTAATCCCAGCCCCAAATGCCCATCCCCACATTTTTTGAGCCTCATTCCCTGGCTACAAAACTGGATCTGTTGACGGAGAGGTTATATTCTGTGCATTATCCTAACCTCCACAGGAGTGGGGCAGAGCATGCGCCAGCCTCCCCACACGATCATAACCCAGGTGAGTTCTGCCAGCCTGAATTGGTTAGAATTGCGCCTTAAGGCTGTAATCCTGTTCCTGCTTTGCAATCCCATTTCCTCGCTTTCCTCCACTGACTATAATGGGACGTACTTCTGAGTAGACAAAGCATACTGTGTGAACAAGTATAAGCGACACCTAAATTTCCATAATTTAATCCTGTGCTAGGGCAAACGTACCAAGGAAAACGTGCACGCATCAGAGTCTAGAGCAGATTGGGAGCCCACTTGGTTTGGATCCTAAACACCGGAGTAAATTGATTAGGATCCTAAACATTGGAGTCAGCTGAGAACTCTCCAGTTTGTTTTGCTGACCTTGGCGGCATCCCTGCACACCTCCTGACACTGCAGTCCCCAGGGTACATGGCATTCCACCCCACACTGAGCTGCCTCCCCCTTTTCCCCTCCCACACCACAAGCCACTATAGGTGTCACTTGAACAACATGTGCTGATTAGTCTGGACGGCACAGATTTCAGTCGGAGCCCAAAATACCTCCCTAGACACCCCCTCCAGTGAACTTGTCCTATGTCCACATGCCATGATTTGGGCACAAACAACTCCTCCACACTGGACACTGAGGCAGGAGAAGAAAAACCAGGCAACTTAGGATGGGTCCAAGCATCGGATTCCGCAATGCAGCTATCTGAACCCATGCAAAGCTGCTTCTTCTCTCCAGTCCCTTCTGGTTTATTCCCCCCATAATTCAGTCACAGGGTGCATGAACATGGCATCCTGCCATGCCCAACACAAGCGCATCATGTTGCCCCATTTTTCCAGACAACCCCTACAATCCTGAGTAACTACAGGAGCACGTAAGAGACTTTATGTGCACCCGTAGTTACTGCACCACCTAGTGAAAACCTATGGGAAATTTATATTGCAATCCAGAGTAATTTGTTCTTACTCCAGCGCAAGGACTTCCCGTAGTTACTCTGGATTTCACCCAACTTTTGCAAACATCTGCAAACTGCAGCCAGATTTGCAACCCACTGAAGATGAAAGCTGCACATTTATACATTATATATATATTTTTAATTCCAAAACCAGGAACACTAGAAAGTTGCTTTTCATAATTAAAAAGGAAATATCCACATTTCACATCCTAAGACTATTCAAGACCACTTGGAACGTCACTTTAGATTAAATAAAAATTCTCCCACATCCATCCATCCATCCATCCATCCATTCATTCATTCATTCATTCATTCATTCATTCATTCAACAATATTTATTTATAATCAAACAATAATCAACAATAATCAAGAGATTCTTTTTTTTCTATCCCACATTTCCCTTCCTGCAAGTATACCTAACAGCTTTAAAAGGCATTGGAAAAAACCAAGAGTTCATGGTCACTCTATAGCAGGGTAACGATATGTCCTCTTTTTCCAGGATATGTCCTCTTTTTTAGACTTGTGTCCTAGGAAAAAAACATATTTAATTGCCCTCTTTTTTGTGAGCAGGTAGCGTGTAGCCTTCTTGGAATTAATAAACTATGGGCACAATCGTAACTTAGCACAATCCTAACCATGTCTACTCAAAAGTAAGCCCCATTGTGTTAATTAATAATTAGTCATTTTATAGGCTAATTATTAATTATAATTAGTCATATTATAGGATGATCTCTGGTGAGTACTAGAACCATTTCCTTCCAAGTCTTACTCCCAAGAAAGTGTGTTTAGGATTGGAGACTTAGGCCAGCAAAACACACCTGGCATAACTACGTTTGGTAGTTTGTATAGTAATTGTATAGTAAAATACAATTCATAGTAAAATACAATTATTATTTTATAGTAAAATTGTAAATAGTAAAATACAAATAGGAAAATACAATTTAAATACAATTAAACCAGGGCTTTTTTCTGGGGGTACTCACCAGTACTCAGTACCAGCACCTTTTTCCTCCACCACCCAGCAGCTAATTAATAATTAGTCATTTTATAGGCTAATTATTAGTTATAATTAGTCATATTATAGGATGATCTCTGGTGAGTACTGGCACCATGTCCCCCCAAGTCTTACTCCCAAAAAAGTGTGTTTAGGATTGCAGCCTTAGGCCAGCAAAACTCACCTGGCATAACTACGTTTGGTGGTATGGAGAGGTTGGCGCATGTCCGTGCACTGGCCTAACCCCCTGGGAATGGGGTAGAGCATGCACTGGCCTCCCCACACCACCACAGGCAGTTATGCCCAGTGAGTAATGCCAGCCTAAATAGGTTAGGATTGTGCCTATGTAATAAATGATATTTAAATGTCATAACAAAGTAATTGAAGCTGCCGTTCTAAACACACTTTCCTGGGAGTATAATGGGATATAATGAAGTATAATGGGAGTATAATGAATATAATAGGACTTCTGTCTGAGTAGACAGGCATAGGATTGTACCCAGTGTTTAAATAACCACGTAAAAGCAATTGATGATTGTTTTTAGATTTTATTTTGTCAATTCATGTATTTTTATTTCTCATGTTCACAATTCTTGATTGTGTGCACTCATGTGCATATGTGCTTCCCCCCCCCCCCATTCCCACAGCTCTTCCTCATTGCATCACCAGTGCAGCACCCAATGGAGAGACTGGTTCCTCATGCCCTGATCTGCTAACCAAACCCATGAAAAGGCTATTTGCATATCCATGCGCAGGCGTATGCGCTCTCGCTCTCGCTCTCTCTCTCTCTCTCTCTCTCTGGCTGCTGGCAACATCCCAAGCCACATGCTAGTATCCTCACAATGGATTAGTTGTCTTGATCTGTCTGACATGGAAATGTTCACTCGAGGAAACTCAACGAGCTTTTGGGGGAAAAGCAGCAGCTCAGGAAGGTTTGGAGGAGAGAAAAGATTTGAAAGAGGGGAGCAAAGAAGCAAAGAAAGAAATGGTGCAAAGGATGTTAAAGAACAACTGATAGGAAATCTGCCCCCCTCAGTCACCCTTAGGTGTTTCCAAATGTTTTGGTGTCACATTTCTTGCCACCGGGCACCCCAAGGTGGCTTATCCGGCAGAAGACAAACACTAAAGTTAAGCCCAAACTCCTGATTCTCCACCGCCAAGGAAATTTAAGACACACCAGGAGCAGCATGTGCCCTTCCGATCACCACTTCGGTGCTTCGCACATGGAAACCAGCTTTCCAGAAGCGTTGCAGGATGGCGTGGAGCGCCGCACTGTTTGAGCCCACTCAAATTCATGCTGGAAGAAGAGAGATCTACCCACGGGATAGTAGCCAAGATGGCTAAGTGGAGCCTCCATGTTGCAAGGCACTGTACCTTTAGGCCTTTTTATGGGCTTCGTATGCGACATCTAATGGACAGGTGAAGATGGACCCACTTTGGAGTAAACTGTTCTTATGAAAAGGGAATCTGTGGCATCCAAGTCGTACTTGGATGCTGAAAAGAACTGTACCTCTGAGAATAAGATGTGGGAAACAGTGGTGAAAAAATGTAAGATTCCTGTTATTATTATTATTTTGTTAGTCATTTTAATATTTTTAATTAAATCAGAGTTTTGTTCCCAGGACTGGATTGCAGCGCAGGACTGGATCAGTGCAGGAAAGTTGCATAGGATTGGGCTCTTATTCTATGACCCTGAAAGGCACCAATAAGGACTGGGCACTTCACCAAGGACAGACTGGCATCGAAACTAATGTGCCCAAAGCCTCATCAGTGCTCTTTCCAAGAAGGAGCAAGAGTAATAAGAAATAAAACATCTTCTTGAAGTGGAAGCTTTCCAAATGCCTTGTGATCAAACACCGGAAGGCTGAACCCAGGAAGCTGCCCACAGATAATAAAATCCTAGGCGTGTCTACTCAGATGTAAGTGTCATTGAACACAATTGGACTTACTCCCAGGAACTGTCTTACACAGTTGGACTTATTCCAATCCCTATTCAGCCATGAAACGTCCTGGTTGACCTTGGGCCACAGCCATGTTCTCTCAGCCCAAACTACCTCACAGGGTTGTTGTGAGGACAGAAGGAGAGGAGGAAGTCCGTTATTTGGAGAAAGGGTGGCATCATGTGCAGGTGCCCCAAAGTGTGATAGAATGGCAGGAAAAATTCTTCATTCATTCATTCATTCATTCATTCATTCATTCATTCATTCATTCATTCATTCAATCAATCAATCAATCAATCGACAGACAGACAGACAGACAGACAGACAGACAGACCTGATACCTTCTGCTTATAAAGCATAAATCATAGCCTCAAGGAGCAAATTGCCTTGAATAGATCAGAAACTTCCAAGATTTTCTGTGTCATTATTATTATTATTATTATTATTATTATTATTATTATTATTATTATTATTATTATTAAATTAATGTTTGAAAAACAATTCTTCAGCTTCTCCTACACGCCATCTGGTGAACCCCCACTCACAATCTGATAAGAACATAAGAGCCTCCACCGGATCGGGTCAAAGATCCAACCAGTCCACCTTCCTGGATCTCACTAGGGCCACCTGAAGCCTCCAGGAGCACTGATGCCCTCCCCTGCATCGGGCATTCAGAGATTGCCAACTTCTAACATCAGGAGATGGTGTCAAACCTTCATGCTTGTAACCATGTACAAGACATGTTCCTACAACACACATGAATCCTATGACTGATTTTCTTCACAAAATCTCTCCAACCAGGATGACCAGATGCCTAAACCTCAAAAGGAGGACAAGGTCTTGGATTCCTCTCAGCCTGGCCTTTCTACAGGACAACGGCACGTTTGCCTACTCACGAGTAAAGCCACAATATTGGACACTTTCACTTTCCCGTAGAGCTCAGTGCATATTTATCTCAAAACTGATTTTTGCATTGGATTTTGCTCTTCAATACGAATCCAACGACATATGACATGATGGGGTCCTGCACCCCACTGCAAAGTTCCAAAATGAAGCCAAAACGGAGGACAATGAAGCCCTTTTGGAGGACACCCGGACAGAAGACTGAAAAAGAGGACAAATCTGGAAATTTCCGGTCCTATGATCATCCTGTGTCCAACCCTCTGTAAAAAGTACCTAGACCAGGCACCATCACACCCTATGGCAAGGAGTTCCACAGACTCTACCATCTGACTTAAGAAATATTTTCTTTTGTCTATTCTAACCCTCCCAGCACTCAATTTTAGTGGTGTGGTAGAGCCCAGACATAGGCTTGTTCTTTTATTTAATTTATATGTTTGTTTGTTTGTTTGTTCAAATTATATTCCACCTTTCTTCCTTAAGCAAGGAAACCCAATATTTAAAACAATAAAATACAGTTAAAAACTATTTAGAAGCAATAATCTTCTATCTAGATTATTTAGATAGTATAAGCTATCTTAGTATAGTATATTTGGTAGTAAAATAGTAGTAAAATACAATTCATAGTAAAATACAATTATTATTTTATAGTAAAATTGTAAATAGTAAAATACAAATAGGAAAATACAATTTAAATACAATTAAACCAGGGCTTTTTTCTGGGGGTACTCACTGGTACTCAGTACCAGCACCTTTTTCCTCCACCACCCAGCAGCTAATTAATAGTTAGTCATATTATAGGCTAATTATTAATTAGAATTAGTCATATTATAGGATGATCTCTGGTGAGTACTGGCACCATTTCCCCCAGCCCAATAAAGCACTGATTAAAACCGTATCATTATCTACAGTATAAGTAATTATTACTATATTAATTATTATTTCAAAATATGTTTTTTCTCTTTCTGTTTCTCTCCAGGTGACTCTAAGGGGCCGGATTGATCACCTCTGTAGGAATCAGACCTGTACCTCCTCTGTGCGTACAAACATAGCCTCTCTCCTTTACCTGGATCGTGTCCGTCACAGCCCTCTTTCTAAACTATCAGTAGCAGGAATCCTACTGGCTTTCAGAAATCTCACTGCTCTCTGTCGGGCTGGCCGAGCTCATCGATAGGGAGGCTGTAAATTTCCAAAGACTGTGTTTCTGGCCTTCCCGGGTTTATAGGGGTTGTTATCAGTAGTGTGATCAATAAGTAATACTAACATTACTAAACTGCCCTGAGCTATGATTGCAGGTAAGGAAAAGGAAAAACGTAAGATCAAGGAAAAGTCAGTGACATTCTTCTTCTCACCTTTCCTGGTTTGCAAGACTAGGACCTCCTGAATGTCGCTTATGGATGACGTCCAGGTGGTGGAGCCTCACCCCAGAATTGACCAGCCCTATAAAGCCACACCTCAGAGAGATGTGGATAAATGAGCTGGCCTAGCGGGGCAATTTCGACAGCTCTCCCAACTTTGCAAATTGCTAAAAAGAAAACATCAATCAATGTCTTAGGAAACTTTGAAGGCTCCAAAGCCATTTAATGCCAACGTCAACTTAAATCGGTCCCCAACCTTTGGTCCCCTGGAATACTGAAGGAAAATATTCCATGCTTGCAACGCCATCCGTATCCGCTCTGGGGCTCCTTCCAAACAGGGTGCATACCAGAGCGGCAACTCATACAGAGACACACTGGGTGGCTTCCTCTCAAGGTAGGCCTTCCGCAGCCATCTCAAAACTCTGAAATTCAGATGTTCGGAGCAAGTGCGAATCCTGATTGCATCAACATGTAGAGGTATCAACATGCATCAACATATAGATGATAAAGCTAGAAGGGCCTCACCGCATGGCTCCCTGCCAAAATGGGGAATGGTGTCTCCAGCACAGGGGCTGCACTGGGAATGAAGATCAGGACAGAACTTCCAATCAGGTGCACAAGCGCTGCACATGTGCACCCCCTTTTTCAAGTGTGGAATTGTAGCCCTAATCAATACAGGCATCTCCCACTTATTGGACGCATTAGGGACCGAGTACTGTCCAAAAGTGAAAACAGTTGAAAAGTGGAACTCTTATTTTTTTTTTTATGTATGCAGCTTCCAATGATTTTTTAGCTAGCAAATTGCAAATGCTCCTTTTATCTTGCAAATTCCTGCTGCTCCACCAAAAATTTCTGCAAATGGATTCTCATTCAAACCCCTTTGGGATTGGGATTAGACCAGAAGCTACAACATACGGGAGGGCAATTTTGGCCTTTAAAACAGCAGAGAAAGAGAAAAACATGCATTGAATGAATGAGTTCTGGGTATAATTGAACAGGGTTGAAAGAGTGGATTGTCAGAAAATGAACCGTTAGAAAGCAGGGGATGCCTGTACCTCTCTGGAGAAGTCAGGCATGAACAACGACATGAATTTTTCACTCCTCCCATAATGTGGAAGGAAATCCTGCAAGATCAGGCCGAAGGTCCTACTAGTCTTCCCAATAATAATATATTATTATATCCAATAATCACAACGTAAGCAATAACAGCTGCAATTCTAACCACACTTTCTTGGGCAGTATTTAACACAATGGGACATACTTCTAAGCAGACATGCTTAGGCTTGCACTAATAACCTAATAACCTTTTACAGTGCCCTCCTCTTCCTCGCTCGTGGATTGGGCTGCCTCTCCTTTTAAAGCCATCAAACTGCATCCTAAGTTTTGGGAGAAGGACTGTCTTCTTTCTGTCCTTCTTTCTGTCCTTCTTTCGAATCTCATGGCTGCGCAACATGCAAGAATAAAGATATCTAGAACTGGACAGCCAACAGCTGGCAGCAGCTGGAAACCCCTTTAACAAGGTTGTGGACCATGACGGGCTCGGACAGACCAACCCTCCTTGCAAACGGAGCCAGGAGCCGCACCGCAAGTCAGCGAAGGTTTGTTGCGCACTCTTGTTTTTCGAGAAAACTGTTCCAGAAGTATTTGTCCCACCGCCTTTGAGAGGATAAATGATAAATAAAACACCTATTGTGTTCTTAGGGCCCTCCTTCGAAGACCCCGAGGGCAGTTTTTGTCGGATCATACAAAGGGGATTAAAGAGTAAGGACAGCCAGCAGCATAAACACTGTGATTACTGCTGTCAGTCCGCAATCAGAAGAAGAGGCAATTGCTGGCACCGCTGATGACAGCCTGCGCGCACTCGGGCTCCGAACCTTGTGGGGGGGAAAAACCAGCCACTCAGGGAGAAAAAGCATCAGGCACACTTTGGTACTTCTGCACATCAAGTGCTAATTCGAATCAACAGTTCCATATGTGATCCCATAAATAGAAGGATGTAAGAGTCCAAGGCCCTGGACAAGCCCCAGCAGCCTGATCTACCTGTAGACACATATACCCGATCTACGGCCTTGGGACACTCTATTCCACCCCAGATATCCTGCCCTGCTTCCCACTTAGCTGCAGTCTGAAGAAGGCCAAGCGATACCTGACCTGCTCAGTTGCAGCACTATGATGTGCAATGCTCTCCCCAGCAAGACCTGCATGCTTTCATCATGCGCTGGTAGGATGAACACCTGAACAGGATTCTGTCACCAGACCTGCATGCTTAAGGAGAAATGTCTACAAAAAGAGAAGCCAAAGGTGCAACTCTTCCCCATCATCATCATCATCATCATCATCATCATCATCATCATCATCATCAGCTGAACACCAGCACTTCTTGGTAGCGACACTATTCTCACATGGGAATCACATCAGCACTCAGCCACCCCATGACTCCACCATCCCACAGCAAAAACAGTGGCATAGCTGGGTCATTGGACACCGGTGACCCATATATTTTTGAAACCCCATACAACAAAATTATTTAATTGATGCAATCCTAAACACACTTTCCTGGGAGTAAGATCCATTCAGCACACCAGGGCTTACGTTTGAGTAGACATGGTTAGGATTGCACCCATAAATTCTCTTGGCAGGGATGATATTATGGGGGAGGCCCCATAGTCCCAAACTTTTTTTTTTTTGCCCCATAGAGCCTATTTTCAAGAGAGATAGAACTTTATACTCCGCGCATGCTCAGAGGTACTCCAGGGTGTCAGAACTATGGAAAAGTAAATGAATCCTCTTGTTTCTCTTGCTCTTTGGCACCCAAGTAACTGGTGCCAGTCTCGGCAGGTCAAATGTGTGTGTGTGACTACAATGAAATGCATAAACCAGTTTAACTAGCTTTGCCGTCTTCCACCCTTGGTGATCCTGGCAGTTTGTAGCTTTTTGACAACACAGTAAGAAAAGTACTGACCTATAGAGAAGTACAGAACATTTCCCAAGGTTACTTGGATTGCGGAGTGCTGCACCCAGTGGCATAGCTAGAGGGGGTGGAGCAGTCAGTCTTGGAGGGAGCCTCATCCCTTCGAAGCCATTCCAGGTGGGGGAGCAAAACGGAGCTGTACGGCTCCGTTTTGCTCCCCCACCTGGAATGGCTTCGAAGGGGTGACGCTCCCTCCAAGACTGACTGCTCCACCCCCTCTAGCTATGCCACTGGGTGCAACAGTTAACCCAGTTTCAGACTGGAGGAAAAGCTTGCTGTTAAGGTGATAAGAACAGACCCATTGCACTGGTCCCCAAATCCATTACTGTTCCCAGATTATAATATCCTGTTTCCAACAGTGCACGGCCAGTGCATCTCCTTCTCAGCTATTTGCCTTCCAAAGTGGCTCCCATCCAGTGGAAGACTACTCCTGACTATGGAAGCTCCACATACCTATGACGGCTGCTGATTTCTGATGGACCCATTTTTCTAACAGCCTTTACGTTACACACCTAAATGAACTGCTGCCGCTGGAACCAGATTTGGTGACAACAAATTCCATAAGCGAGCTGCACACAGGATGAATAAGCCTTCTCTTTGTGACTCAGCGCACTGTAAAACACAGTCACAGAAATCCTACTGGCTTCATAAAAATGGAGATACAATTTCCCTGTATCCCCATTTCCCTGTTTCCACGTTTCCCCATATCGCTGTTTCCCTGTATTCCGTTTCCCCATATCCCCATATTCCATTTCCCCGTATCCCCATATTCCATTTCCTCGTATCCCCATACTCAGTTTCCCCATCCCCATATTCCGTTTCCCATCCCCACATTCTGTTTCCCCATCCCTATATTCCATTTCCCCATATCCCCATATTCATTTTCCCCATCCCCATATTCCGTTTCCCCGTATCCCCCCATATGCCATTTCTCCATATCCCCATAATCCTGTTTCCCATTCTGTTTCCCCGTATCCCCAAATTCCATTTCCCCATATCCCCATAATCCTGTTTCCCCATATCCCCATATTCCGTTTCCCCGTATCCCCATATTCCATTTTCCCCATATCCCCATATTCCGTTTCCCCATATCCCCATATTATGTTTCCCCATCCCCATATTCCGTTTCTCCGTATCCCCATATTCCGTTTCCCCGTATCCCCATATCCCATATCCCCATCCCCATATTCCATTTCCCTTATCACCATATGCCGTTTTCCTGTATCCCCACGTTCCATTTACCCGTATAGCCATATTCCCATATTTATCCGTATCCCAGTATAGGATATAAATTAATTTGGGGTTTCTAGGTCTAACTAAAATTCTCCCTGCTGCAAGGCAGTTTCTTCCCAGGAAAATTGAGGGAATGGAAGGAAGAGTCTAGAGAAGGTCCCGAATCAGGTGTTTTTGTTTTCAATGGTGCACCAAAGGAAAGGAGCATAAAATCAAAACCAAGACGGAAAATGCAATGGCAGCGGAAAGGCAAAGGAGTCCGGACACAATATTGTCCTCAGTTCAGTTTCCATTTTCTCAGCTCCCCAGTGAACCCCAGGCAAATATTAACTTAGCCAATGAAAAAAACCTGCAGCGTAAACAGCCCCATAAACGGGGCATCGGCACAGCTTTTTACGAGGCGACACATGTCAGATGCAGCAGAGGTTATGGAAGGAGCCACCTCAGATGCGAGGAGGAGCATGAAATGTCCTCCAAGAGGCCTCACCTCCTGGAAAACATCCATCATCAGATCCACGCAGGGGCCCCGAATCCTGCAGCAGCGAGTGTCCCAAAAGACGTGATGCGGGATCCCCCCCCCCAGTGCTGGACACCTCCCTAACTTAAAGCACGTGGCCGGACGCAACTCTTCTGACCAAAGACACGGCCAGCACATCTGCTCCGCCAAAAAGCGCATACTCACCAGACTCTGGCTCCGCTCTCGTCCCAGGAGACACTCCGGTGGAACGAATTGAAAATCAGTTCCGGGAAGGAGAGAATTCTAGTACTGAGCACAAGCAGAGGAAAAGGAAGAGAGAAAGAGGGGAAAAGTGCTGATCCTAACTCCAGGAATTTGAATCTTGCTTCCCCCAGGCCCTGAGTCACCTCCCCTCCCCTTCCAATAGATCAGTGCATGGGTAAACATTTCCAAATATGGAGCCCACAGCTACAAAAGGATGTCAGAAAAAATCACGGGTCTTTGGCCTCCAGAGACAGAATTCCCCGCCTGGGTCAATGATTAACTCCCAGCTGCGTGCAGTCCAGCCTCTGCACCCTCTTGAGATGACAGGCCACAGAGAGCCAGCAGCTTCCTGGAAAACCCCAAGGCGCTGACATCTGATCCCCCTTAAAAGGGGATCCTCGGAGAAAAAGAAGCCCCAGGCAAAGATCAGGAAGGCAGGGACAACTGGGGGGCGGCCAGAAGCACCAGCTGGCTGTAGAGATCGGTAGACAAATTCACAGAAGAGGAGCCTTGATCAATAGGGTTGCCAGAATTCTCTTCCACAAAATCGGAACAGCACCCTCTGTCCCATTTGCTAGTATTTGAACACAATCCCCCCAAATCAGGATTGTCCCTGATTTTTTGGGATATATGGCTACCCTGCTTGATCAGGGTGTGGCGTTGCCTGCCTAGGGCCACTATCTTATAAGAACACACTTGGCTGTCCACACTCTTGAAGTGCCCCCCACAGTACCCCCAAGCTATTCACCACCATCCATTATCAATGTCATAGGCAGCCACCTTGCTTTGCCCACTAGTGCCGACTACTCAAGCAGATTGCCCTTCCTTCTTCCCTGCAGGTCTCTTGTGCGGTCCTGCATTTTGGCAGCTTGCCAACCGCGGGCATTGGTGACGGTCCTGGACACATTGACCATCAGCCAAGATGTTCAGCCGAAGTTACAGAACTTGTGAAGGGAGTGCCACAAGGAGGGAAGGGGTTAAATCAACCCCCCCCCCCCCCCGCTCACCCCAGTTCTCCACCCCAACTCCCACTCCAGCAGCTGCTATTTTAATTTTTTAAGAAAAAACAAAGAGCAATGCCTCAAGGATGTGGTTTGACCCTTTGCAGTCTGCTGGAATAAGGAGCGGGGCCAGAGTTATGGGGCCAGAATAACTCACTGCGTGCTCTGCCCCTGCCCTAAAAGACCTTCTTCCCAGAAGCTAGCAGTTTTCAAATTCCTGATCCTCAGTGGACTCTTCCCAAACTTTTTCCACTGCCAAAGATCCCTATGCGCTTGACATAGAAACTTCGTCTCTTAAAGATCCACATCCCGGTGGGCTCCGTGGATCCACATCCGCTGATGTGCGGATCCACATCTGCTGATGTGCGGATCCACATCTGTCAGCCGGGCTCATCAAGCTGTACTAGACAGTCCCCAGACCTGAACTGGGAAGGTACACAGAGGAAGACTGGGCAAGCAGATAACAAAGGAACGTATTGGTTCTATACGGAATCAGCAGAAAATGCTGGCAGGGGCCATATATGGCCAGGATCTGCTCATAAACGGACCTTGTGATATAGCACAGGACTTAGCCCAACAGCAGAGAGAATCTGGGTGGAAGGGAGGAAGCAAAAGGAAGGGGAAAAAGCATGAGATCCGTCATATTTCACAAAAGAAAGGACTGGAGGCTAAAATGTGCATGCATGTGCCAGGACCTGTACCAGTCAGTACAACCGATTCCCCACACCATACTCATGCGTATCATCCTTTCCTTCCAAATAGATGGAACACTGATGCTGTTGACCCTAAGTTTGGACAACATCCCGAAGAAGGACACGTGCCAAATACCCACCTGATATGGTGTTGCCTGAGCACTGACCATGTGGCAACCCCATCACCTAACCCAAAGCCAAGAACTGAACACCATCCACCAAATGAGGCCACTTGCTAAAGTTGAGAGAAAAACTGCGGAGAGTTCAAGGCTCAGTGTAGCCCATGGAGGTCCTTGGCACAATTCCTGGCAACTTCAGATAAGTCTAGAAAAGGTACCACTGTGACCTCGAAATAGGAAACTGCTACTTTTAAATACATCTTGCTCAGCATTGCCAACACTCTCCAAAACTCTCCAGGGTTTCACCCACAGTCCTTCCTAGCTTGACCCATAACGCCACCAAATCAAGAACCTCCTTGGGAAAGCCCTTCCCCATACTCGATGCTGTGATGTTCTTGACAGCTTCCACCACCAAAGACTTGACCCTTCAGATAAGAGATGCTATCAGGGTCTGACTCTAGAACATCCTGCACTGTACGTCTGAGCTTCGGATCCTCTGCAAGCATCAAAAACTCACTCAAAGTGCCGACAACTGGATCTTTTTATTCCTGTTCAGCACTTGCACCTCATGCTACTGTCAAGCAGCATCTTTTTCCTAAAGCACAATCCTAACCATGTCTACTCAAAAGTAAGCTCGTGTGTTCAATGGGTCTTACTCCCAGGAAAGCGTCTTTAGGATTGTGATCTAAGTCAAGTTTCTTGAGCAGGATTTGTTTGGTCTTTTGGCACTAGGGTTGCCATATGTCCCGAAAAACAGGGACAATCTTGCGTTTTAGGGACTGTGTTCACATACTGGCAAACGGGACAGAAGGGCCTACTCCAATTTTGTGGAAGAGAATTATGCCAACCGTAATTGGCACCCACATCCTAACCAGGTTGAGTCCACCTGATTCACGATAAGGAGCTGTACTCCTTGGCACGCCTGCTGGCTACTAAAAGTCCTGTCCTTCGTCACACCCACCAAGCAGGTATTCTGAATTTCACCAGCTGGCAACCTGAGATCTTATTATCTTATATATCAATCAATCAATAGTATTCACATACTACTTTTCAACAAAAAGTTCACAAAACATGTCCAGGAGGGTTCTAGGAGAATATGAGAAAATAAGGGTCCTAGGAAAGTCCTTGTAATTCTAATCTTACCACCACCTACTGCTTGAACCTATGGATAAGTGATGCTACCAGGGCCTGATCCTACAACATCTTGCACTTTACTACTGAGCTACGGACCTTCCCTCAGCGACCAAACTGATCTGGTAAGTCCTTCTCTGCTACTGCAACTCATAGACCAAAACTGGTCTATGAACCATCAGCAACTTATCTCCTGGGGTTTCCTTCCTCTGGCTTCTCAGAGCTTGGATGACTTGGATGGACACCAAGCCTCTTGAGGGGATCTGGGATGCCAGCAAGGAAGTAGGAAACACTAAATAAGTCAAGGTGGAACTGACCAGAACTATGGTGCTGGAACCACAGCGCATCAGCAAAAGAATGGCCAACTGAGAGGAGGAGGAGATAGGAGGAAGAAGCAGCAGCAAGGGAGATAGGATCTCAGTTTCTGGGCCAAGAAAACATGGACAGAGGGTCAACATACCTGTCTTCTTCTCAAAGCGTGTTGGGAAGGTAGATAAATGGAGACAAGCACTTGGGTGAGCCACAGTCTTTCCTTCTTGCTTCTTAAGGATTTCTTTAGGATTTCTTTCCTAGGCCTGTGGAAAAGCAAAAAGTTCTCAGGACCCAAGTTTTCGCCACGAGATTCTGCAAGGAGCAGGTTTCTGCATGCATCTGAAATTCAACACATGTCAAGAGATCCAGCAGACACGACAAGAGGATAATTAGGAACAGACTTTGATCCACACCCTCCAGTCTTGGTTTCACTCTCAGGGTTTCTGGTCTCCACCTCAAGGGTTAGACCTTATTCAATGGAAAAGCCTTGCACTAAGGCCAGCTTTGGCATTACTTAAGAAGCAGAGGTCATACATACCTCCTGTTCAAAGAAGATTTGACGCCTTGAATTTCCTCTCCGTCACTTACATACATACATATACTCACTCACTCACTCACTCACTCATTCATTCATTCATTCCCTTCTTCCTCAAGGAAGGACCCCCCAGCCCATTTCAGAGACACTTGGTAGCACGACCACATTGGCCCGTTCACCTTAATGATGCCCTCCCCACACTATCATAGCTGTGGAATGGCACAGGATCCACATATGTGGCCCTGACATCACCAGGAAGAAGCAGATCTCTCATTTTTTGCCTCTCCTTGACCAAAATCTCTCCTGATCTGTAACATCCAAAACTGAAGGCCCCGAACATCAAGGACCCAAATGCTGGGCTGGTGCCGAGCAAAATGTCATGGGCACGTTCCAGAGAAAGGAATTTTCTATTTTCTAATTTGGGGGGGATGTAGATGTGATCTTGGTACTCAGGAGCCTCCAATATTTGCTCCTTGGCATGCCTGCTGGCTACTAAAAAGTCCTTCGTCACACCCACGGAGCAGGTATTCTGAATTTCACCAGCTGGCATCCTAAGATCTAATTATCTCATATATCTGGCTTTTGAAAAAATTCACAGGAACTGGAATCTGTATACTTGGAAGTGTTTTTTCTCAGTTTTGGGGATGTTAGAGCAGCCACAAGATCAGTGTCAGGGCAGCAGTTTCAGTATCCCTATCCCATTACCATCCCAAAGTTTAGGATTTCACCATGAGCTCACTGGACCCTCACGTGCCCCGGAACAAATATTCAACCTTCCCTAGAATAATGCACAAAAATATCCTGTGGGTGGCACAAGCCATCCCGTAGGTGATTAATATCCTGTTAACCAGCAGGCCAGAGTTCAAGACCCGGGTCGCCCCCACAAGACGGGGTGAGCTCCTGTCCTTAGCCCAGCTCTGCGACGCAGCTGGATCCAATCGTATTGGCTCTGCCTTTCCATTGGACTAATTCAGTGGCGTGGAGAGGGGGGATTTGCTGCTTGGGGAGCAGCCTATCCTCCATAACAATCCAACCCAGGCTTTTGTGCTTCGCATGCAGCGTATGCAGCGCCGAGCACGATAACATAGTCTTCCAAGACTGACGGAGGCCTGAATCCTTGCCTATTTTTTTTGTTTTGCTCCCCCCTCACCCCAGCTTTTCATAATTTCTTTAAATCTGAAGGCAAAATGCTGGCAACACATTGCTCTCTGGGGCTCTCCAGATCAGGCCCAGTAGGAGTCAGGAAGCAAATTGGTTAAAGGGGTAATTTTCTCCTTTTTATCCCAGATAATTACCATGGCAAAGCATGACTTTCCCTGTGCCTTGCAATTAGCTAAAATAACCAAATCAATGTTACTCTCTTATTAGCAAAGGCTGCTCAGGACTGAACAAGAGAAACAAGGAAAACTAATTTCTACCTGCCCTTTCTTTGCTCCAGCTCTGAATTTTCTTGTCCATCTCCCCCCACAACTGTCTCTCAAGGCCAATCTTTACATGAAGAACATCATGTGGCACAGAGCCGCATGGGACTGTGCACATTTCAGAGACTCTGCAGACTCGTGAACAAAGCCCAGGCAGAAGAAGACACTGATTTGCATCAATTGTGGCTTGTTCCTATCTCTGCTGACGGATATTAAAGCCCAAGTGCAAGCTGGTGGACCTTCTGGAGAAGACGCATGGGTTGGAAGCATGTCTAGATGATGAAGATGCATGGGCTGAAGCATGCATGGGTTGGAAGCATGATGACAATGCATGGGTTGGAAGCATGTCTAGATGATGAAGATGCATGGGTTGAAGCATGCATGGGTTGGAAGCATGATGACAATGCATGGGTTGGAAGCATGTCTAGATGATGAAGATGCATGGGTTGAAAGCATGATGACGATGAATGAGTTGGAAACATGTCTAGCCATCCTTTAATTTATCTGGATGGAAACTTCAACAACAACCATGCAGTGAAAGATTCCAACGGGAAGAATTCTACAATTGAACATTCACTTCTAAGCTCTTCCAGGGCAGTGGTCTTCAAAGTGGGGGTCAGGACCCCCTTGGGCATCACAACCTCATGTCAGGGGGTTGCAAGAGAATGGGACCTACCATCTTGGAATCTGGCACTGGGCTTTCTTAGGAGTAAGCCGCATTGAACACAATGGGACAAACTTTCAAGTAGACACAAAAGAGCATCCCAGTAAGTTTGACAAGGGGTTCTGGACAGATTTTTAAATTTGAAAGTGCGTCCCAGATCGCAATGCCTCAATAACACTATTCCAGTGGAAGGGGCTTAGAGGGAATGTAGGATGTTCACCCAGAGAAGGATGAGAGGGGATAGCACTCTTCAAATCACTGAATGGCTGTCATATGGAAGAAGGGACAAAATTGTTCTCAACTTCCTCTGAAAATAGAACTAGATCCAGGAGATATATTCTAGTTGGATGTCAGGAAGGGATTTTTGGAGGTCAGGTTGGTTCACAAGGGAGGGGCTGGACTCTCCCCCACTAGAGATCTTCAAGCAGAGACTTGAAAGCACTTGAGCACTTGAGCACTTGAAAGCTCGAGGACTAGGAAGACTTGGGGGTTGGAAAGGATGACCTCAAAGATCCCCTCCAATTTTATGATTATGTGATTTGAGACCACAATAGAGGATGGTGAAGCCCCAAAGCAACAAAAGACATTTCTGCTGCCCCATCAAAAAAAGAAGTGGCATGTAGCAGCGGTTGGAAAGTTGAGTCCAAAGCTATGGGCGCCAACTGGACACATCGACATGAAAGGATCTGCCTAACCATTCCACCCAGGGGCTCCCTGTTGCACCAAAGATCATCACCAACCTTCCTACTGGCCAGATGTTTCCACGATGTTATCCCAGTAGGCTTGGTGCCCAGAGGGTACCAACCTTCATCACCAACCTTCATACTGGCCAGATGTTTCCAGGATCTGTTATCCCAGTAGGCTTGGTGCCCAAATTCCTAAGCAATGCACATCTGGCCAGAGCGAAGGCTGAGGGCAATTTGTGGTGCAACAGAGCAGTGCCTGGGCACAAAGGTGAACTCCTTTCACCTGTGGGGAAGGATGACAGCAGGGACCAGATCCAGAGTTTGGTGCCCGCTGTCTTAGAGGAAACACTGCTGGAGACGATTATCTATTTCTGGTGATTCGTGCGGGAACAAATGGCCCTGCCAAGGACAGCCTTGAACAAATTATGAAGGACTGTGAAGATCCCAGCTGGAAACACAGAATTTAGTACACAGATTGTGTTTTCATTAATAATTCTAGCAGAGGGTTGTGGTGTGCAAAAGGAACATAGAATCCTGGAAATGCATGAACGGCAACACAAATGGTGAGAAAAAGAAAGATTTGCAAGACGATGGTCTTCTAGTGAGAGGCGGGCTGCACCTCAACTCAAAGATGGGCTGCACCTCAGTTGTTGGTGCTGGGCTCAAATCCCCCAATTGCCCTACTAATTTGGGTACGATTCCAAATTTCCATGGCACATCTGATGACCATCAATGGCACACCAGTGTGCCGTGGCGCATTGGTTGAAAATCACTGACCCAAAGCATGGGATCAAAGCTGAATTGGAACTGCTACTACAAGGAAGTATGATCTAGTACACCTTACAGAAAACTGGTGCTGGGCATGTTTGATTTGAAGAGATGCAGAGGAGGTGATAACTATCTACACACACACACGATAACTATCTACAAATATCTGAGAAGATGGAGTAGATTGTCCTCCGGAGGGTAGGGACAGGACAAATAAGTTTAAATTACAACATGGAAATTTCAATTCAACAGTACTTCCCGTATTTCCCGATAGTAAGAACTACTTGGCAGCATTATAAGGTGCTGTGGGAGGTGGTGGACTCTCCATTGTCAGGGTTCTTCAAGCAGAGACCTTCTAGCCCCCGCGTTCTAAGGGTTCATTTTCTGATGATCTACTCTTTCAACACCTTTCAAGCAAGCCCAGAATTTATTGATTCAACAAATGTTCCATTCTTTCAACCTCTCTCTGCTGTTCTAAAGGCCAAAATTGCCTTTCCCCATGTTGTCGCTCCTGGTCTAATCCCCTTCCAGAAGGACTTAATGAGATCCCATCTTCAAAAATCTAGGTGTGGCAGAAGGAATTTGCAAGATAAAAGGGGCATTTGCAATTTGCTAGCTAAAAAGGCATTGGATGAAACATTTAGGAACTTTAAAAGATTGGGTTCCACTTTTCAACGGTTTTCACTTTTGGATGGTGCTCCTGTCCCCAACCCATCCAGTAAGTTGGGGATGCCTGTATAACCAGTATCTTCTAAGTGTAGGTAACCCAGTTAAAAGGAAACAAGGCAGCCCAAGGGACATTTCCCCCATTCCCCTCCGTAACGGCCGCACATGCTTTCAAACTGAGTCTCTAACTTATTTGTTCTCCATTAGCCAGGAAAAAAGAAATATGTTAAAGGCTGAAAAACATGACCAAATTTGGATCCCCAACAAGCCCTCTCAAGCCCTTTCTCTGGCTTTGGAGATCTCACTACAGATTTCCAAAATATTTTTTCAGCCTCCGGGTACAGCCTTCAAGACAAGAGGTCAGTTTCTTAAAAACAAAGTGATTCTTAAGATGCATCCCAGAATTCTGCATCCAGTACCAACGTCAGTGCTTGCATGTAGTGGTGTAGCTAGAGGGGGTTGGAGCAGTCAGTCTCGGAGGGTGTCTTGTATGGGGTCTTGTTTTGCTTCCCCTACCTGGAATGGCTCCAAAGGGGCGAGACTCCCTCCAAGACTGACTGCTCTACAACCTCCCCCCCCCCCCCCCCCCGGCTATACCACCATAGTATCTGGGCACTATACTGAAAAAGTCTTGATCCCAATGAATGTCTAGGTGATGCTAAATACAGGTGGTGGCAGGTTTTCCGAAGCTGACTCACCCGAACTGCTGGGCAAAACCTTTTGCCCCCTCCCAAGTCTGGGGCTGCAGAGAGAACACCACATCCCACAGTCACAAATCTGCCGTCAAACCATTCAATATTTTGCCAGAACTGATGGACGAGTGTGGGTTGTGGTTACCTAGCAATTGGTAATGTTTATTCCCTTACTTTGGTGCAAAAGAAAGAACAGCCAGGTGGGCCCAACCTGAACATCCGATGCGTCAGGAATGGGGACTCAACTACAACAGTAAGCGGGGAAGAAAACAGAGGAAAGGAGGAATCAGAGACCATAGGTAGAGCACATGGGGTGAACGCATGGAGAGCACAGCCAGTGCACATGCGGAATACCCCACGACTCTTCCTCACTGGGGATCTTCAAGTGGCTCGACAACCACCTGTCAGAGTTGCTCGAGAACCGTGGTGAAGGAACAGGGGTAAATTACCCCAAATGGGGTAAAAATGAAATTCCTAGCAGTAATGGAACAATATAGGGGAAGCAGGGATGGATGCAGGGTTTGGTGGGGGTAACGTTGGCGTATCAAGGGGGTAATGTCGGCATATCCTAATATAATTTGGGAGGCTGAGGTGGGTGCCTCATGGGGGTGCTACAGGCAGCCAGGCTTGGACACTGGACCTCCCAGTACACCCCCTCTCTTCTGACTGCAAAGGCTGGAAGGCTGGCCTCAGGGCTTCATCACTCCATCAAGGTGTCAGCTAACCCAAGAGACATATGTTGATGCACCAAACCCTACAATGCCAGAGATCTGAACAAGTCCCTTCATCCAAGGAGCTTGTCCTCTGGCTCTGTTTTCTCCAGTCCTTCTAGTGGCTCACACCCCCCCCCCCACGCATACCAGCCTCTTGGCTCCGCAGTACAAGGCTGTCATCCTCTGGCCTTGCAAACCCTGATTTACCTTTCCCACCTAGGACCCAACCTCACCTGTGCCCACCTGCAGCCCTGGGCTGGACGCCAGCCCTCGGATGGCCTCACACCTGCTACGGTGTGAACTGGCAGCACGTGGCAGCTGTCACTGAACACACTCCAATACTGTTCAATCTTCCACAAACCAGCCGCCTCTTGAAGCCAACGGGCTTTTTGTCTTCCTAATCATTGCATTCAGTTTGCATTGTCTCCGTTCTGGCTCCGTTTTGCAACCGTAACTCGCCCCACCGACTGGAAGCCGATGCCGTGATTCATTTATATTTATAGAACTCTTACCTGGCACCGTTCGCCGTTATAAGAGTTCAACAGGCTTTTTATTTTTATTTTTCAGTTTTCAAAGTTACGTTTCTTTCTTTCAAGATGGCAGATTGCCCATTTCTTTTTGCAATTAGTAAAGGAAAACGGCACGTCTCGAAGATAAAAAGACTTTGTGATCAAACCAAGCTGAGAGTTGCTGCAAACCACAACAGAAGGCAGGAGAATCCTGGAAGACCGAGATACTGGGATCAAATGAAGAGGATGACGTTCAACAGGGAGACATACAAGGTTCTGCACTTAGGCAAAAATAAGCAGACACCAGTATAAAATGGGAGATACCTGGCTTGATAGCATAACATGTGAGCGTGATCTTGGAGTCTTGGATCACAAGTTGAACCCGAGTCAGAAGTGTGATAGGTCTGCATAGAAGGCAAATGCAGTTTTAGCCTCCTTTAGGAGAACCGAAGCCTGCAAGATGCCTCCATGGGAGAGAAAACAGGCTGCCATGGCCCAATTTGAGGGATAAAGAATAGTTATAGAAAAGTTTAGCCGTGAAATCATATTTGTGTCTACTCAGAGATGAGTTCCATTGAGTTCAATGGAGCTTACTCCCAGGAAAGTGCTCTTAGGATTGCAGCCATATGTCCTCTTTGTTTGCACTAACAAAATGTGTCCATGTTATGGGAGTAAAATACCCCCCAAACGCCATCCCCCCACTGAGCAACAACCATGTGCATCAATCCCCTCATGCGCAACACCCCCATGCGCATCAACCCTGCATGCACATCAGTCCCCATGTGCATCAAATCCCCCATGCCCATCAACCCCCCTTGTGCATCAAGCCCCCCATGTGCATCAAAACACCCATGCACAACAACCCCTCATGCTCATCAACCCAATGCGCATCAACCCAAGCACAACGTCCCCGATATGCATCAACCCCATGCACATCAATTCTCCCCAATGCACCATCCCCCTACAACCATGGGCACCCCTAACGGGCAGGTGCAGGATTTGGGGCTAGACATTGATCAGTTTTCAAATAGGTCAAAAATGCATCAAATGCATTTTTCAGCTCTTTAGGCATTAAATTTCTAGAAATTGGTTCTTGGTGGAGCTACCATCACGTAAGGAATATGCTCCCCAAATATCATGCTTCTAGGTGCAGGGGTTGGGCAGAGTGTCTATCAGTCAGGGAATCTTCAATGGAAAGTACAGGGAGGAAAATACATTGCACCCCTTTTCTCACCCTTCTGGTTGGCATTTCCAAAATCTGAATCTTAGTGGGTTCCTCCATTACGTAAGGAACACCTCCCTAAATTTCACGCTTCTAGGCCCAGTGGTTTTGGCTGGGCGTTGATGAGGCAGTCAGTCAGTGACTTTTCAGTTTCATATATATGGATCGGTCAGACCTCACCTGGAGTATTTTGTCCAGAGTAGAACTACATCCAATGGGTACGAACTGCAAGAGAAGGGATTGGATGTCAGGGGGAAAAATTCCTGATGGTAAGGAAGGTTCGGCAGTGGAACAGATTGCCGAGGGAGGTGGTGGATTCTACCTGGCTAGAAACCTTCCAGGAGATGCTGGACAACCATCTGAAGAAAGTCTAAAAGGATTTCCTGCTACAAGCAGGGGGTTGGAGTAGATGATCTTTAAAGTGCCTTCCAACTGTATGATTCCATCAACCTTTTTTGTCACACTAACCAAGTTAAAGCTTTTAAAAATATTTCACTTGACTGGTGAACAGAGCAAACTCTCCCCCACTCCAACGCCCATTCCTAGCCAAACATGCCATGAGTTTGGGATGGAGCTTCCTTGCTTAACTGGGAACTTTGGACAGAAACCATATTGTCTGATTTAGGGCCATCAGCTTCTTACAGCTTGGCATGGGCCGCCTAGAGCTGACGGCAACTAATAGGCATCAGTCAAGTTCCCAATTGATCCTTGGAACAAATGATCAGAGCCGTGCCAGAGTCAGGCACATTCAGCAGGAGGCCACTGAAGTACAGCTGGCTCATCCTAAAGGCTCATCCGCTCACAGGCAGGAACTGCCAGGGAAACCTTTCCGGGCACTAAATTGAGTTATTTGTTTGTGGACTGGATCTGCCAACCTGTCCAGTTGTTTGTGGACTGGATCTGCCAACCTGTCCAAAATATCTTATGGGACCCCATTTGATGAACCCAGTGGCACATTCCAAAAACTATTTTCATATGGCGCAAGTGGCTAAGTGGCTAAGACACTGTGCCTGTTAACCAGCAGGCCAGGGTTCGAGACCCGGGTCGGCCCCACAAGACAGGGTGAGCTCCTGTCCTTAGCCCAGCTTTGCAACGCCAGCTGGATCCAATCGTATTGGCTCTGCCTTTCCATTGGACTAATTCAGTGGTGTGGAGAGGGGGGATTTGCTGCTTGGGTAACAGCCTATCCTCCGTAACAATCCAACCCAGGCTTTCATGCTTCACATGCAGCATATGCAGCGCTGAGCACAATACCATAGTCTTTGAAGACTGACGGCGGCTTGCTATATATATAAAACTGAAAAGTCACTGAATGACTGACTCATCAATGTCCACAGTGACCAGATGCCAAACCCAAAATTCCTCCCCAAGCAGGCAGAAATTTGTCCCCCAAGCCAAAATTCCTACGCGGTTAAAAAAAGTAGGACACCCCCAAAAATGTATGACAAATGTAGGACATGGTAAAATAAAGCAAAAAGACTCGTATTGGTTTCCTGAACTTAATTTCAACACTTCTAATATGGAAAACCTTTTAACATGCATGATTCTGACCCAGACATGTAAGTCACCCTCAAAGCAGTTTGCAGCAACACAACCCACGCAAGAGAATTCAACATGCATGATTCTGACCCAGGCATGTAAAGATGCCCTTAAAACAGTTTGCAGCAACACAACACACGCAAGTGACTTCAACATACATGATTCTGACATACACTCACTCACACACAAACTCACACATATACACAGCATGCATTCACTCACACACACATGCACTCACTCCCTCTCTCACAAACACATGTAGCATGCATTCACTCTCTCTCACACACACACACACACACTCACACACACACAACATGCTCTCTCTCACACACACATACACACAGACACATACACATAGATATAGCAGCTCTTCTGCAGTTCAAGTCTTGCTTTAATAATGGCTGATGCTCTTTTACAAAATGTTTGGTACTGACTTGTCTTGATCATTTGTACGCTGCCGAAAAGGGAGAAAGGAGGAAAGTGTTGAATGATCCTCGCCCTGATGATAATGATGAACACATTTCTCGACAGGTTCCAAGCAACAGGGTGGCAACAGCCTTTAAGCATGAAGTCCCAGCGCAACAGCCGGCGCATGAAATATGCACAGAAATATGTTCCTTTTGCATACAAATGGAACGACGAATGTTTTTGTAAAGATGAATGAACATAAAGCAGGCCTCCGTCAGTCTTGGAAGACTATGGTATCGTGCTCGGCGCTGCATACGCTGCATACGGAGCACAAAAGCCTGGGTTAGATAGTTATGGAGGATAGGCTGTTACCCAAGCAGCAAATCCCCCCTCTCCACACCACTGAATTAGTCCAATGGAAAGGCAGAGCCCATACGATTGGATCCAGCTGGTGTTGCAAAGCTGGGCTAAGGACAGGAGCTCACCCTGTCTTGTGGAGCCGACCCGGGTCTCGAACCCTGGCCTGCTGGTTAACAGGCACAGCGTCTTAACTACTTGCGCCTCCCACAGTGGGGGATAAAATTCAGAGTTTGATCAGATCTGGTCACAAAACCACTAGTTTCCCATTTCTGTAGTAAGGCACACTGGTTGTCACTGGACTCGTAACGCTCCATATTGCCACTACACTAACTGGGGGGGACGACAGCTGTCTAGGGTTTTTCCAAGCAAAGAAGGACTTTCCCTTAATTCTTGGTAGCAGTTCTACCAAGGACACTAGCATCACATCAATGCTCAGAATTATTCCTGCTACAGCGCAACAGTCTTTACCCAAAAAGAAGCATGGATGTGGCAGATGCTTCACTCATCGGAATTAAAGCATCAATGAAAACATTTTTTCAATAACGTAGGGATGTCCTCTTTTCTCCAGAGGGAAAAAATGATGGCTGCAATCCTAAAGGACACTTTTCCATTGAACACAATGGGGCTTACTTTTGAGTAGACATGGTTAGGATTGTACTGATCTGAGGTTTCTTTCCTTCAAACCTAACCCTAACTAACCCTGGCTTTAACCCATCGTTGACTCCTTTTCTTGTCACCCTCAGGTCCTGGCAGTCACTGATACAATCTCATCTAGCCTAGACTTTCTCATGTTCAGCACTTGTTTGTGTGCCAATTATTGGAACATGATTCAACATAAGAAGCTGACATGCCCTACAATCCAGAGCAACTATGGGAGCACGTAAGAGACTTTACGTGCACCTGTAGTTACTGCACCACCTAGTGAAAACCTATGGGAAATTCATATTGCAATCCAGAGCAAATGGTGCTTACACCAGAGCAAGGACTCCCCGTAGTTACTCTGGATTGCGCCCTTAGACTCGGCTCACTGATCCAGCCTTGAACTGCTCATTCCTCCCCAAGGGCTCTTTTGCAATTTGGCTGCACAGGATCGGCATAACTGGAGATGCTGCCAGAGATGGAATTGAGGACCTTCAGCACGCAAAGCAGGTGCACGGCAGGAGCTGAGCCTAATCTCTTTGGGATTAAGGCAGAACTGCAACTCAAGTGTCTCTGACACTCATCTTAAATGCTCTTTAATCGGAACAATCCGGCAACGTTCTTGGTATCAGGATTAGTAACATAACCACACACTCGATTTCTCCAGGCCCAGGAGCAAAAGCAACCAAACTCTGCACTCATCTAACCTACTTTTTGCCAAAAAAATAACCTGTCCTCTAAGATTTTTTGTAAAGATCTGCGGTTTTCAGTATGACTTTAATTTTGTTTCTGTTTTTCAAAACTTTAAAACTCTCTAGGACGGAGTGAGAAGCGAAAGAGAGATAAAACCTATTTTTCCCCCAGATCGTTCCCTTCTTCTAACTGAAACTCAGCTTTCTCATGACCATGTTTGGGAAAAAGTTCTGCTTTGGAATATCTGATCTCCTCCATCCAGGTTTCCAGGCGGAACGGCTGCCTGGCTCTTTCCTCGCAAGAAGACTTGAATTACAACCGGAGGTAGTAATTAATTACTGGAATGGTGAGAACTAGGTCAGCCACAGGTTGAGCCGAGCGCACTGCACTTCCAAGCAGGCTCATGTGATTCAATGCTCCTCCAGAGGAGAAGAGATGCACGTCCAAGAGAAGAGAGATACTCAGAAGGTCTCCTTGATGAGCCCCTAGTCTTGTTTACTCCCAGGAAAGTATCTTTGGGATTGCAGTATTAGGGTGCAATCCAGAGTAACTACGGGGAGTCCTTGCTCAGGAGTAAGAACAATTTACTCTGAATTACAATATGAATTTCCCGTAGGTTTTCACTAGGTGGTGTAGTAATTACGGGTGCACGTAATGTCTCTTAATGTGCTCACGTAGGGTGCAATCCAGAGTAACTATGGGGAGTCCTTCCTCCGGTGTAAGAACAAATTACTCTGGATTGCAATATGAATTTCCCATAGGTTTTCACTAGATGGTGCAGTAACTACGGGTGCATGTAAAGTCTTTTACGTGCACCCGTAGTTACTCAGGATTGTAGGGTTAGTTACTCTGGATTGTAGCCTTTGTTTCAAAAATTAGGGTGTGCATTAGATTTGATGGTGCATTATATTTGAGTAAATACGATATTTTGATTAAAGTATAGGTCAGTATTTTGTTTGACTCTTTATGACATTGTAATAAAAATGTAATATAGGGTGCAATCCAAACCTAAGCCAGCACAATTCATAGATCTATATGGTGATGTAGGAAGGCAAGCGCATATCTGCGCACTGGCCTAACCCTCCCAAAGGAGTGGCACAAAAGTGTCTTATGGCACTTTGGTGACACTCCCAGGTCAGCAGAGGACTTATGCCAGAGTTTAGGCTGGCCTAACTGGGACTTAGGACTGCAACCATCAAGCCATTGTTGTCTACAGTAATGCAATAAGGAAAAAATCAGAATGCAACTCATATAACTCATGGCTGCAATAAAATGAAATTTTACACCTGTTTTGCCACAGCACGTTACAATCGCCAGTAAACATTTTTAAATCTCATGCACCGAACTGTGCATCAATACAGTGGAGATCCACACACTTGCCTAGAGAAATACCGCTGGGCTCAGTCAGAAACCAGTGAAACTAATGGTCTACTCTGGCTGGAAATTTGCCAATGACCACTATATTGGAACCGGTAGAAACCAACCACTTTGTGAGGACAACATCAACAGTGCGCAGGACAGATTCCTGTATACAAAGCAAGATACTTAGGTTAGCACTTTGAAGCAGATGCAAAGGAAGGAAGCATGGAATATGCATCCAGAGGGGACGACATACTTCTGGATGATCACAATCAACACCCAAACTTGGTACAAAGTTGTGTCTGCACACGTGTACAGTTGTGTGCACTTGTGTGTACAGTGTGTGGCACACATGTAATTCTCATGTAATTTGTCATCTGATGTATCGTCCTTGACGGTGGTCACATATCCGTCATTGCCCCACTGGAGCTCAAGCAAGTCTCCTCGTCCCGCCTGTGAGTTTCCTTGCCATGGAAGCCTCTTCCAAACTTCCTCAGAAGTGCTCTTTATTCAAGACAGTGCTCTTTAAGCAAGTCAACATTTCTGAGAAAATTTTGCTCTTTATACAAAACGCTCTTTATTCAAGACGCTGTTTATTCAAGGTACCACTGTAACCTCATTCCACTAGGAGTAAAGGAAGAGCAAGAATCCTGGAGGTGGGTCTTTCAATCTATTTTTTCACATTTTTTTATCCACTGACTTTTTTATCCACAGGAGATTCCAGAATTGAATCTCGAGGGACATGAAGAGATCTGGCTAGATCAAACTATTTAACTTTTGCCAGCCAGTGGCCTCCAGGAAAGCAAAAGCCAGTAGTGTATTTTGAGGTGCACTGCCTCTGAACATGGAGGTTCAACCACATCATCATGGCTAACAGCCACTCATACGCCTGTCCATAGTTAGTACATGCTGTTCTGAAATGTCTTGCCAACATGTCTGGAGATTATTTCCAAATATACATCGGGAAACTTTCACGAAAATCGCTTCCAAGAATAAAAGTGCTCCTTTAACTCTGTTCTGCCATGTACATGCAGCAAATAATGAGATCTGTGAGCACTGCCATGTGCTAGATGAGGGATCTGGAAGAAAAGCTGGACAACACTCACCCTCCAACCCCAGTAAGCCCCATTTAGGAACCACAACATGCGGGGTGCAATCCTAACCTAGGCTGGCACAACTCATTTGTCTTTCCATTCCTGTGTGATGTAGGGAGGCAAGCACATGTCTGCGCACTGGCCTAATCCTCTCCAGGAGTGGCGCAGAAGGGGCTTATGGCACTTTTCTGGCACCCCCAGGTCACCACAGGACTTATGCCGGGGCTTAGGCTGGCCAAACTTGGGTTTTGGATTGCAGCCTGGGAGCAGCACTGCACACTGAGTGCCAACTGCGCACTTGCAATGTAGCAATCGGCGCAATTACGGGCTTAGCTTGCCACACATCAACACCTCCCACTCACCAGCAAAGGTCCCCTAAGGGGAGGCAGAGCTGCCTGATGAGCAAGAACAAGTTTTGGCAGCCCCCAAAGACAAAACCAGAGATGACGACGGAGCACTTGCCTGGCCAGGGACGGTCTGGCACGTCCTCACAGGTACCTGAAGCAGGCGCGGAGGAAGCGCAGACGCACACGCATGTCTGACTTACACTCCCCAGCAACAGTCCAGATGCGCCGTACTCCCCCGTAGAGACACGTACAAGCTGGAGCACCACTTAGGGAGAGGGAGATCAGACCCCAGCCCATGTCGGGGACACACATGAACATTCCGGACACGTGTCAACACATGTTTACTTCTCTCACCAACGAACAGGCCTTCATGCACCCCGAGCATGTTGAAGATCACAACATTTCGCTTCCTAACAAAACAGAGCCAGGATGGGGTAGCAGTTCAGGAGTTGGACTGAGACCCGGAAGATCTGGGTTCAAATCTCCCATCGGCTTCAAAGCTTCATGGGTGACCTTGGGGCAATCACTCTTAGCCACTCCTACCTTACAGGATTGTTGTGAGGACAGAAAGAGGGGAGGAACTCAAGCTTTGTAAGCTACCTTGAGGAAGGCAGGAAATAGATAGATAGATAGATAGATAGATAGATAGATAGATAGATAGATAGATAGATAGATAGATAGATAGATAGATAGAGTATTTACTGAAATTTAACGCTCACCTTTTCAACTGAAGTTAGTATCAAAAGTCAGGATGCACGTTAGATTTGATGTAGGTTTGAAGACATGATTATAGGTACAGGGTCACATTAGATGCAATGGCGCATTAGATTCAAGTAAATACGGTAAATAAGTAAAACTCTGCAAGACGCCTCAAGCATTTGCTTTAGCATGGATATAAACAAATAAATAACTGAAAAGTCACTGACTGACTCACTCATTCACTGACTGAATGACTCCTCAAAACCGCTGGGCCCAGAAGCGTGAAATTTGGGGAGAGTGTTCCTTTCGTAATGGAGGCACACTCAGAACCAGTTTTCGGAAAGTCCAGCTGAAAAGGGATGAAAAGGGGCGCAAAGCATTTTCCTCCCTATATTTTACCTTGAAGAATCTCTGACTGATCAACACCCTGCCGCAACGCATGGACCTAGAAGCATGAAATTTGGGGAGCGCATTCCTTTCGTGGGGGGAGCCCCACCAAGAAGTGATTTCTAGAAATTTAACCCTTAAGGGTCTGAAAAGAAGTGCTACACATTTTCAGCCTATACTTTAAATTGAAGTCCAATCAACACCCAGCCCCAAATCTGCAACTGCCCAAAAAGGGTACCCATGGTTGTTAGAGTGGGTGCTGCACAAGTGGGCTTGATGCGCATGAAGGGATGACGTGCATGGGGGGGGTGATGCGTAAGGGGGGATCATGCGCATGGGGGCATGAGGCACATGAGGAGATATAAAAAAGGGAAAATTTTACTCCCGCAATGTGGGTACATTTCACTAGTATATAAATAAAACTATGCAAGCAAACTTGGATATTTGCTTTAGCATGGAAAAGGCAGAGAATGTATGTATGTATGTATGTATGTATGTATGTATACATACATACATACATACATACATACATACATACATACATACATACAGTAGTAAGTTCCTTGAAGCAGGAACTGCTGTCTGTTGTCTGTGTCAATCCTAATTAGGTCAGCAATCCTAAACAATTTAGGCCAGTGCAACGTGTCTCCCCATTCCCAAGGTGGTGTGGGGAGAATGGCGCATACATATGAACTGGCCTAATACCCCCCCCCCAAGTGGTGTGGAGTGCCTTATGGCACATTTGTGACACCCCCAGACCACCGCTGGACTTGTGCTGCGACTTGTGCACCACAGTTTTATAAGCCAGATCCCTGACCTCCACAGAACATCCAAGACTGAAAAGAAAAAGGTCATGAAAGCTTAGACATTATCACACCTCTGATTCTCAGATCCCTTAGGCTGGCATCTCTGATGGAAATAGGTAGAGTGTTTCTGGACATGGAGGTTCCATTTAGGCCTTTGAGGTCCCATAGGCTTTCTGCTTTGCCACAATTCACAGACCCACAAAGTATAGAGCATGAGAACCTAGCAGCACAATCCTAAACCCTGGTTAGTTTTGACACACGTCCCGGCACAAGCCGGGGGGGGGGGTGTCACAAGAGTGCTGGAAGGCACTTCTGCACCATTTTAGCAGGGGTGGGGGGAGATAGGCCAGTGCACAGACATGCGCTGGCCTCCCCATGCGACCACAGGAACAGGGAGATGGGTGGCCTGTTAGGCTTGCACCTCCAGCAAACCAAACTGGGGAGGCCACCTCTTCACCTGATCACGCTGGAGATCTACTTCACTAGACTTTCCCCCCTCCCCCACTTTCACATTGATGCGTCAGAGACCTGCACATTTTTTTCTCAATTTGCACATCCTTGTCATAAATTTGCACATCACACCTGGCGACTGAGCCCCCAAAATAGACACTATTTCAACCCGCAGTTCTAGTTTCCAAGTGGGACAAACGGAACTGTTTCCGCCAAAGTGGGACAACCAATGGAGAGGTCAGCGCAACCCAGTGACCAAAGCCTGGAGACCTTCTCCTCCCTCCTCACGTGGGACAGGAATACATGCGCCTGCCCAGTGCACATTTTGTCCACAGTCCCATCCGCCGAGCATGCACCGCAGCCCACCACCCTGGCTAGCCACAGACAACAGCAATGCAAAGGAAAGGGTTGCATGCATGCGCCAGGTTGGTCAAACAGTGCTACTTTCCACTCTCCAACACACCGTGCTTTAGTGTAGGGCTGCTGTGGTGCAAAATACTTTATCACATGCTGCTGTCGTGCAAAATGCTTGGGCGCACTCAACCCGTGTGCTTTAGCGCATGGCTGTCATCATGCAAAATACTTTAGCACATGCCATGGTCATGCACCCAATCTATGTGCTTTAATGCATGCTTTAGTGCAGGGGCCTCCAACACTTCGGCAGGAGGGCCACATCATTTCTCTGACACTGTGTTGGGGGCTGGAAAACTAATGTACATTTCAAATTTGAATACATTTACATATAAGAATGAATTGGAAAGGATTACAAGGCTTGCCCAAGGGCCGGATGGAGGGGTCTTGCCAGGGGCCACATTGAGGCTCACCAAGGGCCGCATCTTTTCTTAAAAGTACTTTATCGCATTGTGCAAGATACTTGAGCATACTCAACCCATGCACCTTAGTGCATGCTTTAGTGCATGGCTGCCATTGCCAAAATCCTTTTCTGCATGCCGCTGTCATGTGAGATGCTTGAGCGCGCTCAACCCATGTGGTTTGGCGCATGTTTTAGTGCATGTTATGCAAAGCGCTTAAGTGCATGCCACTGTCGTGCGCCCAACCCATGCGCCTCAGTGCATGGTTAAATGCACGTCCGCTGTCATGCAAAATCCTTTTCTGCATGCTGCTGTCCTGTGAGATACTTGAGCGCACTCAACCCATGTGGTTTGGCACATGTTTTAGCGCATGTTGTGCAAAACATTAAAAGCCCTTAGTGCATTCTGCTGTCATGTCCCCAACCCGTGCGCTTCAGTGCGTGGTTAAGTGCATGTCCGCTGTCATGCAAAATACTTCTCTGCATGCCGCTGTCATGTGAGATGCTTGAGTACACTCAACCCTTTTGTTTTGGTGCATGTTTTAGCACATGTTGTTCAAAACATTAAAAGCCCTTAGCGCATGCTGCTGTCATGTCCCAACCTGTGCGCTTCAGTGCATGGCAAGTGCATGTCCGCCATGATGCGAAATCCTTTTCTGCATGCCGCTGTCATGTGAGATGCTTTAGCGTGCTCAACCCATGTGGTTTGCCGCATGTTTTAGTGCATGTTGTGCACAGCGCTTAAGTGCATGCCACTGTTGTGTGCCCACCCCATGCGCTTCAGTGCATGGTTAAGTGCATGTCCGCCGCCATGCGAAATCCTTTTCTGCATGCCGCTGTCCTGTGAGATGCTTGAGCGCGCTCAACCCTTTCGGTTTGGTGCATGTTTTAGTGCATGTTGTGCATGCCACTGTTGCGCGCCCTACCCATGCACTTCAGTGCATGGTTAAGTGCATATCCGCCGTCATGCAAAATCCTTTTCTGCATGCCGCTGTCATGTGAGATGCTTGAGCGCGCTCGACCCATGTGGTTTGGCACATGTTTTCGCGCATGTTGTGCAAAATATTAAAAGTGCTTAGCGCAAAGCGCTAAGCGCTTTTAATATTTTGCGCAACATGTGCGAAAACATGCGCCAAACCACATGGGTTGAGTGCGCTCAAGCATCTCACATGACAGCGGCATGCAGAAAAGATGTGTCTGGCTGTTGTGCGCCCAACCCATGCGCTTGAGTGCGCGTGGGCCGTAGCGTGCCATACTTTGTGGCGCAAGAGATGTGCGGGGTTGAGTATGCCGGAGGGTGGGAGGGCTTTGAAAAGGGTCTGCCTGTCCTGCCCCCCCCCCATGCTGGTTCTTCCAGTGGAGGGTCCCCCAGAGGGGGTCCCCCAGAGGACCCCCTGGAGGTGCATCCTGCAGAGCAGGGCCTTCCCCGCCGCCCCCCCCCCCCCCGGTGCTGTCCATGGTGCGCCCCAGGAGGATGCGCCCCGACGGCTGGGATGCTGGAGGGACGGAGGGAGCGGCGCCTCCGGAGCGTACCTGGAGGCTGGAGCGCGGCCGTCGGGGCAGCTCCGCGGAGGCCAGCGGAGAGGTGGAGCCGCACTCTCCGCCCCGTCCGGTCCAGGCGTCCCGGAGGCTGGGCTGGGCTGGCTGCCTGGCTGGGCTGTGCCAGGCGGAGCTCCGACCTGCCCAACCAGGCTGCCTCCCTCCGACGGGCACCTCCCTGCCCCGGCTGCCTCCGGGTCCCACCACTGGGGCACCCCAGGGAGCGGTGGAGGAGCAGGGGCAGCACTCCATGGGGGGCTCTCCCACCCACCCCACTCATCCCTCCAGGACACCTCCTCTTGGACAGCCCCTTGTCCTCCTTTTCCTTGGAGCCTCCATGAAATTAATTCCTAATTCATTAATTAATAGAGTTCTTAATTGATTGAGTTTGCAAATTCCCTCCTCTTTTCCCAGGACACGTCCTCTTTTTTAGCCTGGGAAAAAATCTTCCATGTCCTCCTTTTCCTTGGAGCCTCCCAGTAATTAATTACTAATTAATTAATTAATAGAGTTTTTAATTGAGTCTCTAAATTCTAGGTAAAATATGTCCTCTTTTCCCAGGACTCATCCTCTTTTTTTAGCCTTGTGTCCTGGGAAAAAAAAGGCTTCCATGTCCTCCTTTTTCTTTGAGCCTCCCTAAATTAATTCCTAATTAATTAATTGAGTTTTTAATTGATTGACTTTGCAAATTCTGTCCTCTTTTCCAGGACACGTCCTCTTTTTTAGCCTGGGAAAAAAATCTTCCATGTCCTCCTTTTCCTTGGAGCCTCCCAGTAATTATTTCCTAATTAATTAATTGAGTTTTTAATTGAGTCTCTAAATTCTGTGTAAATTCTGTCCTCTTTTCCCAGGACTTGTCCTCTTTTTTTCCTGGGGAAAAAAATCTTACATGTCCTCCTTTTCCTTGGAGCCTCCCTGTTATTAATTCCCAATTAATTTATCAAGTTTTTAATTCATTGACTTTCTAAATTCTATGTAAATTCTGTCCTCTTTTCCCAGGACTCGTCCTCTTTTTTAGCCTGGGGAAAAAATCTTCCATGTCCTCCTTTTTCTTGGAGCCTTTCACTAATGAATTCCTAATTAATTAATTAATAGAGATTTTAATTAATTGAGTTTCTAAATTATGTGTACATTATGTCCTTTTTTCCCAGGACTCCTTCTCTTTCTTAGCCTTGTGTTCTGGGAAAAATCTTCCATGTTTTCCTTGGAGCCTCCCAGTAATTAATTAGTTCCTAATTAATTAATAAATAGAGTTTTTAACAAATTAAGTTGATAAATTCTAGGTAAAGTCTGTCCTCTTTTTCCACGTCCTCTTTTTTTATCCCTGGAAAAATCTTAATTGTCTTCCTTTACCTTGTGAGCAGGCAGCATGTAGTTTTCTTGTAATTGATTAATTACAGTAGTTAATTAATTGTACATGTTAGTTTATATTTAAAAATAAACAATGTTGTGTTTAAATTAACTGCATGAAAGTAATATCTATCTAGTTTAGCTTTTATTTGGATTTTCTTTTAGCTATTATTTTCAGCTTTTATTAAATAAAAATTAATAGTTAATTTAGGTTGCAATCCTAAGAGCACTTTCCCTATTGAACTCAGTGGGACTTACTTCTGAGTAGACATGAATAGGATTTCAGTTGATTTTAGCTTCAATCCTGAAGACTCTTTCTGAGAGTAAGGGCACAATCCAGAGCAAGTTCAGCCTGCTCTGCCCTAACTGCTCTCTCCTAACTATACTGTATCCAGAGCAGAAGTTATGCTGAATCCAGAGAGTCAGGAAGCCTGGGCTGCCCTAACTGCTCCAGAGCACGCTAAGTAATTGACACATGAGGAGGACTTGCTCCTGAGGAGACACCCCTCAGATCACACTGAATAAGGAACAGCTGTGGTGCCTACAGTGGTGACACGACTCTGTGCATCACCCAGTGCGGAAGTCTGTGCATCACCCCTGTGCGGTACTTTTCTGAAGTCTTTCGGCTTCAGAGGAGACTGTGCAGGCGTCAGAGTTGGTGCCTGTGCAGTACTCTTTCTGGAGCCATTCGGCTGCCGCTCCGCCTCCTGAGTGAGGCCGAATGGCCGTGCAGAGGCAGACTTCCTCCGCTCTAAGGAAGTCTCCTCTGAAGCTGTTCGGCGTGCTCAGTGTGTTTCTGCGCAGTGCACCTCAGCTGGCCGTTTGGGCCAGCTCCAAGGATGAGTGGCAGCTTCTGGCTGCTTCTCCGCCTTGGAGCAGGCATGAATGGGCGTGCTGATGCCTGGGCCCTGCCAAAGGACAGTCAAACTCCTCCAGCGCATCACCCCATACAGAGCGCATCACCCAATGCAGCCCACACCAGCCACACCAGTCTGGTGACGCCACTGGGTGCCTGCCTTATAAGGAGTCCCTGATGAGATGCCAGTACATTCTACAGTGAATAGAAGGGGCTTCTTGGAGTGGCCTGCTGGATCCTGAGGTTTGTGGGCAGCCGTAGTTTGTTCCATATCCTGAGGTTGAGAGGCAGGGGTTGCACCTAGGCTGGCCAAGAACTCAGATTTTTGGTCAGCACTGCCATTCTTACTCGGGCCTTATCATGGACCCCTATGGGTCTACTCATTACTATACCTGCTCCTGAGGTGGTATAACTCTGAGGGCTGGAAGAGGGCATTTCTGCCTTGGAAACAGGCTCTGGATTCAGAGTAACTGCTCTGCCCTAGGCAATGCTAAACATGCCCTCAACTTGCCTCTCCTGAGCTGCTTAGGCTGCCCCAGTTAGGGCAGAGCAGGTCCACCTCTCTTAGGGCACCCTATCTTGCCTTGCTCTGCCCTAAGCCTCTTCCAGAGTAACTGGGCTGGAGCATCTTGCAGTTGCTCCACCCTAGTGATAGATGGGGCAACCCAAGGGCTCTTATGTGGACAGATTAGTTGCTCTGGATTGTGCTGCCTGTCCCACTGAACATAATGGGGTTAACTTTTGAGTAGACATGATTAGAACTGTGCTCTTAAGCTTTTATTTTGTCATGTCCTATATTTTTCTTGGGTGTCCTACATTTTCTTGGGTGTCCTCTTTTTTCAGTTATGACCTAGGGTCAGCCTGTCATAAAACCCTCCATTGTCCAACCACCAAGCAGGATCTCTTCCTTCATTAAAAATAGAGGCTGGGCCAGTGGTGTAGCCAGAGGGGGGGCAAGGCACTAAGTTTTCCAGGAAGCCTGACCACAATGTGCAAGTGAACCCTTCCACCGCTGTTTTGCTTCCACCACCCAGCATGGAAAGGGGGCTCCACTTGCACACTGCAGTGAGGCTTCCTACAAGACATAGCGCTTCCCCCCCCCACCCCGTCTATGCCACTATGTCTATGGGAAGACAGCACCTACTGACAGACCAGGAAACCCCAGCCTCACATGGCCAAGCGCACCATCACAGGTCCCTCTGACAGGGCACATGTCGGGGATCAAAAAGTGCCAGGATGCCTGCACAAACCATTCTTTGCACCCCCTCTATATATGCCTCCGAGGGGGGGGGGTTTACTTTGCTTCTGAACTCAGGACCAGACTAGCCATATATTAGCCAGAGATACCAGTAGCATGTAGCATGGGATATCCACTAAAACTGGGTGTTGGGACAGTTAGGACAGACCAAAGAAAATATTTCTTGACCCATCATTTAGTTACCCTGTGGAACTCCTTGCTACGGGATGTGGTGGTGACATCTAGCTTAGCATTGCTCTCACTGCCAGGAATGGGAAAGGGAAGGGAGGTGTTGAGGTACCCTAGAAACATGGTGCTGTGCCCCCCCCATAGGCTATGCTACTGGGGCATGCATGGTTTATAAATTGCAAGCACAGGCCGCTCTGAAAGACATGCATCATCCTTACCCCTGTTTGGACATGGTTTTATATAACCAAAGGGTGGGAGAGGGATTTAGGGCCCAATCCTCTCCTACTTTTCAGCACTGATGCAACTGCCATACAGCCTCAAGATAAGAGGACAAAGCTTCCTTTACTTTGAGGAGGCCTCCCTGACCACCTTACCCTGCAGGATGCAGGATATACCCCCTCCTTGGTGCAGCTGCGCTAGAAAGTTATAGGATTCAGTCCTCCTTGGTCTTTTGATCCTGATCCCAAATGTTGGGGATCTATTTTAGTTGGGGAAATCAATGTTGTCCTTTGCAAGATAAATGTATATCTGAATCACATACTATGAATTAAAACAAAGTTTTAATTTAACTCTTAATTGCACTTCATGACCCTTAGCTGCAGCCCTGTCATTCCCTCCAGTCCCATCCTGCTGCCCTCTAATTGTAAGCTTCCTGGGGCAGTGACCCATCTTTTGCCATAAGTTTGTGGTGCTGTTCTAGGGTTGCCATATGTCCCCAAAAATTGAGACTATCCCAGTTTTTGGAGATTGCATCAACATACTGGGAAGTTTGATAGTAGGTCTTGTGCTGGTTTTGTGGAAGAGAATTATGGCAACCCTATGGTGTCCACATCTGGAAGAGCCTGGCAGCTGGATCAGGCCAAGGTTCAGTTATCCCACATCCTGTTGTCCACAGCAGCAAACTGGATCCTTCTTGCTCACATGGTACAATGAGGGGTTTGTACCCTGATTGACTGACTGACTGAGTTCTGCACCTTCAATAGCTGTGTGAAGCACAGCCAGGCACAGACTAGGGGTGCAATCCTAACCAATTTAGGCAGGGATAAGTCCCCTGTTCCTCGTTCCCGTGGTGGTGCATGGAGGCTGGCGCATGCCTGTGCACTGTCCTAAACTCCCAGAAGTGGCGCAGAAGTGCCTTATGGCAATTTGTGACACCTCCATGCCAACATGGGACTTATATTAGCCTAAGTGGGGCTTAGGATTGCAGCCTAGGCCTCCATCACCCACCCCCACCCCATTCATCCCTGATCCTCTTCTGCACACTCTTGGCCTGGCCAGCTTTCCATCCTCTTCCTTTTCAGATCTTCCCTCTCCCTCCCCCTGCCCTTCTCCATCCAGATGTCCCTCCCTTATCTGCAGTTCCAGCTCTTCATCACTTTGTTCTTCCTTGCTTCCCCCCCCCCCCCCGCACTTCCTTCCCCCTCCATCTCCTGTGGCCCACCTTACCTGCCTTGTTTCCTTCCCACCAGGTGAATCCAGGCAAGGAACTCGGAGTGATGGGGAGGGCAGCTCCAGATCAGCCCCACAGAAAAGTGAACCCTTTGATGAGCTGCCGCATCTCTCCCGCTTCCATCCCCTTTGAACCTCCTCCTGGACTTGGCCCAAGGCACTGGCTTCAGGCTGACGTCAGGATCCCAAATTCCTCTGTTTCCCTCAAGGCAGTTTTGACCATGTAAGGCTCGGGGATGGCAAGGTAGCAGCGCCGGAGGAAATCCGAGGAGAGGGCAGCAGAAACTCTCCCAGACCCAGAACCTGGGGGTGAGGGTACAGGCGGGCACGTTCCTTGGACTAAGACCCCGACTCCTTAAGGGACATATAATGGATCTTGGGTTGTGTGTCCCATAGATACAGACATGGTACACCATTGCCTTGAGAAGTTTTAACTTCAGGCAACACTTAACCATGGGAATTTGCCACTTTTAAATGCGGAGATGCGATAAGGTTCCCTCTTGCCAAAAGTGAGTTTTAGCCAGTGTGCCATGGCACACTGGTGTGCCACAAATGATCTGTAGGTGTGCCCTGGAAGTTTGGGGGAAATGATTAGTAGGGCCAATGGGAGTGTGAGCCCCCATTAAATGAGCCAATATTAGTGCTATTTAGAATCAGGCACCAGTATAAATTGGTATCCACATTGAGTCAAACCCACAGTTGCCAGATCCGTGGATATTGGGGTTCCACTGAATTTGTTAACATACCCCCAAATGCAGAGTGACTACGGGAGCATGTAAGAGACTTTATGTGCACCCGTAGTTACTGCACCATCTAGTGAAAACCTATGGAAATTCATACTGGAATCCAGAGTAAGTTGTTCTTACACAGGAGCAAGGACTCCTTATAGTTACTCTGGATTTTGTCCTTACAGCCAAATCCTATTTGGATTTGGAACAAGTGTTCTGGTAGAGGATCTGTGTTACGACTGTTCTTGCAAAAAGCACTCTGACCATGCATGAAGCTGAAGCAATCCAGTGGAGGATGGGCAAAAGGTCAGGATTGGGACCCTAATATAATTTTGATCCATTCGCTCTGAGTTTGAGATCACATCCTGCACCCCATCTTCTCTCTGTTTATGGCCATGTTGGCTGATCAGAAGAGGGCTGGTGGTGCCCGATTCATGAACGCAGCCAGCAGTAGCACTTCCCTTCCCCCTCTAATGGCTTCAAGCAACAAGTGGAGGAAACACTCTAAAGAGAAAGGAAGGTCCATGCACAAGCCATATTCCAAGCATAACATCATGCGCATCCATGAGGCTGAAATCCTGGCTCTTGCCACGATTCAGTTGGTACTGGAAACCCTATGCCCTCGATGCTCTCTCTTCCGCATCAGTAAGGATCAGATGTGAACACAAGCAGTACAAGAGAGGGTTAAGGCAAGGAAGAGGTCTCAGGTTAACTAAGCAGGAAGACAAAGGATCATAGGAGCAGTGGCATAGCTGGAGGGGGTGGAAGCCTTGGAATCATTCAAGGTGAGGGAAGTAAACCAGAATGGTATGGCAGATCAAGGTGAGTAGATGGCCAGAAGACAAGCAGACACAAACAGAAGATGGCCTTATAAAATATCCCCCAAATCCAGAGAAGCAACGGGAGCACGTAAAAGACTTTACGTGCACCCATAGTTACTGCACCACCTAGTGAAAACCCATGGGAAATTCATATTGGAATCCAGAGTAAGTTGTTCTTACACCTGAGGAAGGACTCCCCATAGTTACTCTGGATTTTGCCCTAAGATGACCTCCTCAGGCAGAGGCTTGAAGAACACCTGTTGGAAATGCTCTGGGAGGATTTCCTGCTACAAGCATGAGGTTGGACTAGATGACCTCGTGGGTCACTTGCAACTCTATGATCCTATATATCTTGAGCTCTCTCTTTCTCTCTCTGGAGCATTTGTCCTTTGGTAGTCAACGCAGCCATGGCTGACTGTATCAAATTGTACATGCCAAGGTCAAAGATAGAAAGGGGGAGTATGTTAGATGAGATTGCTGGAGAGATTGTAGCGCTACAGAGATACGAAGAGCGCATGGCATGGAGCGCAGTCAGAGAAATGTACACACAGTGAGAGGCTGCAAGGTGAAGCTTCACCACTTCAAAGCGGAGCAGAGGGGAATGTTCTCTAATAGTCACTGACGACAAAAATTTGTACAGCTTCTCAAGGGCTTTTTCAGAGAATCCCTCCTTTAGGGTGCCTGGTGTGTTAAGGTCAGATCTGTATAATCTTTTATGGGAATTACCACATTTACTCAAATCTAACATGCCATTGAATCTAATGCACACCCTATGCTTGCAATCAAAATACTGTATTTACTCGCATCTAAAATGCGGAATGTAATGAGCACCCTGATTTTGGAGACGTAAACTTGGCTGGTAAAGGTGAGTGAGTGTTAGATCCGAGTAAATACAGTATTTTTCAGACTCCTCTATTTCCCTGCATGAGGCCATCTTGTTATCCAGCCAGTGTTCCGACAAAAGCGGTTTAATCCCTGGATTTACTCAAATCTAATGCACCATCAGATCTAAGGCACAACCCAGTTTTAAAAGGCTTGAGATAAAAGAGTTTATTGGTGATTGTAATGCACAGCTGCAAAATTAATCTTCCAACAATGAGTTATATGATTTGCTCTACAATCCAGAGTAACGAAGGGAGCACATAAGACACATTATGTGCACCCGTCGTTACTGAGCCACCTAATGAAAACCTATGGGAAATTCAGATTGCAATCCAGAGCAATCCAGGGCAATCCAGAGCAATCCCGGTTGTAGCCCTAAGGCTACAATCCCGAGTAACTACGGGACCTTTTACACCGACGTAGTTACGGTGCCACCTATGGGAAACGCATAGAGCAATCCAGAGTAAGTGCCTCTTACGTCTTCCCATAGTTACTCTGGATTGTAGGGTTTGGCTGCAATCCTAAAGACACTTTCCTGGGAGTAAAACCCATTGAACACAATGGGATTTACTTCTGAATAGTCATGCTTAGGATTGGGCTAATAATATGACAATGGATTTATGATTTTTTACCTAATTGGACAACTTTGTACAATGATGGGTCTATGTTATAGTTTTAATTACAATATAGCAAAGTGTTAAACTAAATACCGACCTATATGTATAATCAAAACACCATATTTACTTGAATCTAATGCACCATAGAATCTAATGCGCATCCTGATTTTGGAGACTCAATTCAGCCGAAAAAAGTTTTGTGTTAGATTTGAGTGAATACAAATTGAGTAAATTTGAGTAAATATGAGAATTTTTGGTAACTCCAAAAAATGTGACCCTTTTTGGTAACATAGGTGCTTATCTACAGTATATATGGACTATAATTGCTTGTTGCAACTGTTTTTTAACGTCCTAGTAAACATTTATACCAGCTTTTCACCTGCTTAGGTCTGGGGGATTTTTAGGGGTATGTTGCCCCCAAGCCCCAATAGGCTGTCAATCTCATCCTACAAATGCTGGTAAAGGGGCAGGATGTTTCTCTTGGTTGGGGATTACTTTAGGGGATGCAACCATAGGAAGTGCTTCCAGCTGGTGGCAGTAGGGTACTCTACCAGAGGAGTGGGGCTCTCTCTGCCAATTGGTTTTGCTACTCCTGCTTCCCACTTGGTGCTGGATTGTGAAGGTGCGGCTGCAATCAGGACCGACTTAAAGCCAATTAGGCCCATATCCTAAAGTCAAAGTAAGCCCTTTGCTCCAGAGCAGTGACTTTCCATAAGATAACACTAGAGGGTGACGTAACTGTGTGGACCCGTAACTGCTCTGGATTTTGCCCTCAGACCAATTTTCCCTATTTGGGTTCTGTGACTAAGAGGAGCCTGTGCTATGGCAAAAAGAAAGAAAGAAAGAAAGAAAGAAAGAAAGAAAGAAATAAATAAATAAATAAATAAATAAATAAATAAATATTATTGCCAAATCATTTAGCAATCACAGTCTGGATGTGTGCCACAATCACTGTTTTTAACTTTCCTGAGATGTGGGGAGACCTATAGGAGGGTCTGCAGGGCCCACCAAATGCCGATAGGTCAGTGCAGTTTTTTTTCCCCTGGGGAAAAGGTGCTGGTACTCACTATGGGTCATCCCCATACGACTAATTATTAATTTTGCTACCAACCCCCTGTCGACCCTTTAAAGTCCAGCTGTCACCACAAGTCTATATGCATAACCGTCACCTTCCATGTGTCAAGGGAAGTCACTTGGCAAAAGGATTGACCTTTGTGCTCGCCAAACCAGGGTTTAGGATTCCACCGTGGGTTTGATAGACCTGGTTTCAATTCCTCGGATGGGGAATAGCGGGAGAGAACTCATGCAAACACATTGCATGTTTCTTCCTCCTTAATTGCACGGGGCAAAGAATGATGATGAACAAACGGAAGGAGATTCTTGCAAGCATTTGCCAGCCGTCTTCTCCTTGTGGCAGCGAGATGAACAAAAGTAGCAGCTTGTCGGAACAGCCGTGATGTCGGCAGAAAGAGCCAGGATTCCTCTTTTTTTAGAGCTGGAGAACCTCGGACAAGCTGTCAAGCGAAGAAAATTACCTTCCAGAGAAGCCAAGGAACAGACAAACTCTATTTAAACCCATCGCTTTTAGCAAATGTACTGCAAAAGAATGTACAGCAAGCAGAAAAAACCGAGTTGGCCGTTTAAGGACCGTTTAAGGGAATAATCACTCATTTCCCCTCACTATTGATTTTCACGTAGATCAAGCACTGACGGCCATTTTCACACGAACTGAATGTGTCATTTGCGTTGGACGCCGCTTCGTGGGACTACTTTTCTCTGTAGACTTGACTTGTCCAAGTGTAGTTGGCACTAAATTACTTCCCAAAAATACAACAGCATTGATTCTTGGGTGCCAGCTTGGGAGAGAGAATATGGAGATATTCCATTATCTGTGCAACACTTTTCCAAGAAGACCCTTAGGAATTGCATAGCGCAGTTTTTGTGGCTGTTGCTGTCGTTTTTATGTGGACACTCTCTTCACAGATGGCAACGATGTATGTGGGCGAGTCGCAGTTAGGGGGGGCATGAACAAGGGTGGACCTGCCACTAGTGGTGATCACAGTTCTTGTTAAGTGGCTTCCATTTTTCTTTCATGGAGGCTGGATCTCCCACTAGATCACCTTGGCCCCTGCTCTCACACATGAAAAACAACTGGGTGCACCCCGGTCAAGAGGGGTTGGGGGTGAAGAAGCTTCAAGAAATCTTTCTTGTTTCCAGCCCTGCTTCTTATTAGAAAATTCAGCACCTGAAAGAAAGGGATGCACCACTTTTAGAACTATCACACTTCAGAACACAGACATGGATACACCCATGCTCAGAAAAGAATTGCGCCATGGCTGTTCAAGGAAGGGTTCAGTCGCACCTCCCCATACAGAGAAGATGTCTGGTTTGGTTTTGTGGTAAGAGAAGTGTTCAAACCTGTGATCTCACTCCACAAGCAGCCAGAAGTCAAAAGCATTGGCATCCATCAGTCTCGACAGACTATGGTATTGTGCTTGACGCTGCATGCGAAGCACAATGGCCTGGGTTAGATTGATATGGAGGATAGGCTGTTACCCAAGCAGCAAATCCCCCTCTCCACACCACTGATATAGCACAATGGAAGGGCAGAGCCAATACAATGTGTTCCAGCTGTGTCGCAGGGCTGGGCTAAGGACAGGAGCTCACCCTGTCTTGTGGGGATGCGGGTCTCGAACCCAGGCCAGAAGCCAGAAGTCATACTGCTAGAAAACCACAGGAACCACCTGGTGTGATAACCTATGTTACCCCATTAAATTTTTCTTTCTTTCTTTCTTTCTTTCTTTCTTTCTTTCTTTCTTTCTTTCTTTCTTTCTTTCTTTCTTTATTTATTTATTTATTTGTTTGTTTTTGTTATTGTTATTGTTATTGTTATTGTTATTGTTGCATACAAAGGGCCACAGAGTTTGTGACTTTACATCACATTAATCACATTTCATCACATTAACAGAACTCCCTGGCACGCGCATACTTCCATTCATACAGATAAATCATGGAAATGAAATACTGTATATAATGATATGATTAATAATATAAAAAATGATATTTTTAGGGGGGTGGAACCTCCCGGGTAGAAAAGAGAGATATATATTTCCACAATTTTAGCTGTGATATTTTCTCCCAAGGGTGTGTGTCGCCTGTTGTAGTGACACCATAGTTCACCATGCTGTTTAAGTTGCCAAATGGAAAGTGTATCAGATTATTACACAGTTGTCTTTAAGGCTACAATCCAAAGTAACTAGGGGCAAAATCCAGAGTATCTATGGGGTGTCCTTTCTCCGGTGTAAGAACAATTTACTCTGAATACCAATATTAATTTCCCATAGATTTTCACTAGGTGGTGCAGTAACTACAGGTGCACATAATATCTTTTATGTGCTCCTGTAGTTACTCTGGATTTGGGGGTGAGGGAGCTTTTACACCAATGTAGTTACAGTGCCACGTATGGGAAACCTATGGGAAATGCATAGAGCAATCCAGAGTAAGTGTGTCTTATGTCTTCCTGTAGTTACTCTGGATTGTAGGGTAAGAGGTGCCACAGAAGAAGCCTCTGGGCATGGCTGGAAACAACCCTCGGAACATCCTCTTTTCACTTAGTTGCACCCCACTTAAAATGGGGATTTTCCTAAGGGGTCACGACCAGCGCTAACGTTTTTGCCACAAACCTCCAAGCTGAACATTCCTGCATGAAAAAAAGCAAAATCTGGCTCTGTTTGTTTGTTTGTTTGTGCATCAATGTGGTTATAAAACTTAGGAAGGGTGTTAGGTTTGGAACAACACGCTGTCCAGAAGGCAAGGGATTGGCTTTCCCATATCCCCAGTTGTTTTCTTTAGAGATTATCTGATGAAATTTCTTCATCTGTAATGCAGGCATTTGTTCCCAAAAAACAAAAGCTTCCCTCTCTTGTGTGGCTTGTTACATAAAATCCCTTTGCAAAAGGCTGCATCTTAGTTTTCATTGCCATTGTAATTTTGCATTGTGCCTCATCTGGGAACTGAGCCTTGGGTCCAGCCAAAGCCAAGCCAACCGGGTTCCTTTTCGGACAGAGCAGCATTCCTTTGGATGAGGGTAGATCTCTTTGCATATTAGGTTTCGCATCGATCCCAGTGTGAAATCAGGTGCCAATGGGTTTAAACTGGGAACCCTGTAAATGAAACTCTGGAGCCCAGCTTTTGCTTCCAACAAGGGGGAGAGCAAAAATGGTGCTTGGAAATTGGGGTTCGGTGCAGTGATGGGCCCAGCCTCCCTGAAGATCCGGTTCACCGGAAGTTCGGGGGCTGGGCCGGGGTCAGGGGGCGGGGCGGGGGGGCCGGCCCTAACCAGGCCGCACTGCACATGCACCAGACTTGGCGCATGCACAGTGTGTCTCCTGAAGCGTCCTCGGCACCAGGATGCTTAGTGCGCCTGTGTCCAGCTGGACGCAGGCGCACTGAGCGTCCTGGGGCTCGGCGCCAAGACGCTTAGTGCGTGTGCGTCCAGCTGGACACAGGCTCACTAAGAATCCTGGTGCTGAGCCCCAGGAGACGCGGCACCGGCAGACGTTGGTGAACACTGGCAAATCGGTCCCCACGGCTCTTGCAGCCGTGGCTGTGACCGGATCGCCAACGTCAGCCCAGGGGGAAGATCCAGTTCGGGCGAGTAGGTCCAAACTGGCATCTGCCCACCCGTGGTTCGGTGCCTGGAAACTGCCTCCAGAAAAGACTTCCTATTTTCTTCCTGTCCCTATTTTAAGGCATAAGCAATTCTCCTTCCATTGACCCATTGAAATGTTATTTATTTTCTCTTTAGTTAAGAAGAGAATTGAAACTTTTAATTGGCTGCCATGCCCAGGATTTCCTTCTGATTCATTCTGGGTCATTAGGTAGCATTTGTACCACCTCCTGGATAGAATAAAAGGAATGGGGGGTGGTTTTGCCCACTATTGTCGTTTCCACCCCTGAAAATAGCTAATTTCCCCCTTCACACACATCACCACCTTTTCAGTGGTTTGCTGACTTGCGAGATGTGCGAATGGAAGACTTAAAAAACACACACACTCAAGTCAGGCCCTCACTGACTCGAGTCTCGTATTCGAGTCACCAAGTCAAGTCTGCCTGTGTCGGGGAGGGGGGTGTTTGTTTAATGTTTTCATTCATGAAAAATATTATGGGCAGGGATTTATCAATTTATCGATAGTATTTATATACCACTTTTCAACTAAAAATAAGTTCACAAAGCGGTTTACAAACCCATGCGGAGTACCAGCGCTTTTGTTGGAGTACCTGCACCTCTGTGGGTGAGTGCCAACACTTATGTAGCCCCCAAGTAGACATGCCTATGATTACAAATAGCATCTTCATGGTGAGTACCCCCACCTTTATTTCTAGGAAAAAAGCTTTGCTTATGGGTCTGTTGTTCAGACCAGGCAAGTAGCAGGGAGTTCCAGCCATGAGATAGGGAAGGGTTAAGGTTTCCTTTTATAGCCAAGTGAGGCTGGAATAAACTCTTTAGCCAGATCCTGTTAGGAATGTAGGAACAGATGATCATTGGACAAAGGATTGGGTTTGTACTATTTTCATGGATTGAGGAAGGGCAGGAGGAAGAGCATAAAGGGTTTCTTGCTTACAGCCCATGTTTCATTCCATGGCAGACTTTTTTAAATGGGCAGGACAACTCGACTCGAGTCCTATAGAGATGTAAAAGGGATAACCAATGGACTAAATAAAGAGCCCCCATTACGACTCATACTTGACTGGAGTCCTGGGGGTGCTGACTCTAGACTGGACTCAAGTCAAGCCCCCTGGGATTCTCCCCCAAAATAAGTACTTCCATTTCAAACAGAACCAAGCAGGCTTCAGATGGTGCTCTTGATATAGGGGTATGAAAATTGTAAATTAAGAAGGCTGCAATCCTAAACACACTATCCTGGGAGTAAGATCCTTTGAACACCATGAGGCATACTTTTGAGTAGACATGGTTAGGATTGTGCTTGAAGTCTTGCAAGCATTTTATTGTCTATCACCATTAAAAAGTTGTAAAAAAACAAATTAGAGATGTTTGAAAACTGTTATTTATCTTGCTCAGTCCATTACGTTCAGTAAGACTTAGGGTGTAAACCTACCTTACTGGAAACAAACACCTCTCTATAATGATGATGATGATGATGATGATGATGATGATGATGATGATGATGATGATACTATAAATGATCTTGCTGCAGGCATTGCCATTGGCTTGGCGCAAGAATCGTGGCACAGACAGGCAAGATGGGAATTACCAGGCTTTGGAGGTGTTGCCAGCAGGCTGAGTCACGGCTTCTTCACTAAGCACCGCTTCCCTCCACACCCCTTTGCTGGCTTCAAGTTCCCCAACCTTTTCGTAGCTTCACCTTCAGTCGGCATCAACAAGAGTCGCAACACCTTCACCTCACATCGCCAACCCCTACGCCACGTTTTGCGACCGCTTACCTAATCACTTCCATGCCTGTTTTGTAATGACTTGCACGTTGTAGATCTTGGAAGATGGATGAGATGAAGCAATAACGAGTGGCAAATGTCAACCAGTGTTGACAAATTGCAGCTGAGCCCCAATTAGCTTTCAAGCCAGATTCCTGAGATCCTGTTGGAGGACAAGAGTTTCTGGAGACTTCAGGGCCATATATGGCCAGGAAAAGGTTGATAAGGTGAGCACTTGTGCAGTCAACAAAATTGTGAGATGGTGAATGATGGGGCTGCACATCAATGGGAACAAATTTAATCATTGGGGACCATGAACAAGTTTGTTTATTCATGTTTTATTATTTCACTTATTACCCTACACTCAGTCTGCTTCCATGAGACACTCCCAACTTTGGGGTCATTCCAAGACAAGGTCAGGCAGGTTCAAGGGACCTTGTATCCTATTTAGCTCCACCAAGTTAACTACTCCATAAGTCTTCAGCCTGAAGTTCAGACTATCTACACAGTAATAAAAGGGAATTTTGGGAAGAAAATAAGTGTATTCTTTTCCATTTGGCTTGCTGTCAAGGTTTAAGATTAAAATTCTTAGGAGGGATCCAGCCCTGTTCGTCCATCTTGACATCTCCTGGACCAGTTTGGAACCCGAATATCTTACTGGCCCATCTGGCCGGGCTGGGATGGGCTTTTCAGTAGCTTCTGCCGTTCCTAGAGATGAAGTCAACTTGAAGATGGTCATCTAAGTGCCAGAAGGTGGTGCTGAGAGACTGTGAGCACAATCCTAACCATATCTACTCAGAAGTAAGCCTCATTGTGTTCAATGAGCCTTACTCCCAGGAAAGTGCATTTAGGATTGTAGCCTAAGGCAGTTTGGAGGTTCTCCATGCTTTTTAACTATGACATCCCAGAGATCTGGAGTGCAACTTTGTTGGTCTGGTGACCCACAACTCATGATTCCAGTCAAAATCTTGAATTAGTGTGTCATAGCAATGAAAGGCAGGATGTAGGTGTACAAACAACTGGTGCTTCCCAGCACCAGATCCTATGGAGAGCCACCTAGGAATGTAACCTTTCTTCTTCCCAAATCCATACAATGAAGAACATCCAAATAAAATATTGTAATGAATCAAAGTGAATTGACCCAAACTGAGCGGTGATGGGTTCATCCCATACAAAGCTGCAAGATCTAGTGTCATGCAGCAAAAAGTGTCACCCATAGAGGAGGCTGAGGCAGCTGAGAGATTTCTGGATGGGGGCAAGTTGAAATTCAGCCTGAACAAGACCATGATATGCCAGCCTGTACTGAATACCAGTCAGCTGAGGTTGCATACCCTTTAAAGGACAGTCCTGCAATCTAGGAGTGTCCCACCTGTATTAATAAGGTGCAAATAAAATAAAATAAACACTGCACATCTGCATGGATACCTCCCAATGGGGGTGTAAAATATAAAATATTTGACATTCAAATATTTCTTAAATATGTCGTCAGTATGGTGGAGCGGTTAGGGAGATGGACTGAGACCTGGAAGTTCCAGGTTCAAATCCCTCCTTGATCATGAAGCTTCCTGAGTGGTTTTGGGACAGTTAGGGTGCAATCCTAACGCATCTAGTCTAACGCATCTAGTTCAGCTTTCCATGATGCTGTGGAGAGGTTGGCAAATGCCTGTGTATTGGCCTAACCCACCTAGTGTCTCACTGCAGTTTTGTGACATCCTCAGGTCAACACAGGACTTACGCTGAGGCTTAGGCTGGCCTAACGGAGGTCAGGATGGCAGCCTTACTCACTCTCAGCTTCACTTACATCACAGTGTTGGGGTAAGTACTAAAGTGAGAAGGTGAGGAACTAAAATTTTGTAAGCCAACTTGGCAATGATAGATAGATGGATAGATATGGAAGGAAGGAAGGAAGGAAGGGAGGGAGGGAGGGAGGGAGGGAGGGATGGATAGATAGATAGATAGATAGATAGATAGATAGATAGATAGATAGATAGATAGATAGATAGATAGATAGATATGGAAGGGATTGATGAAAGGAAGGAAGGAAGGAAGGAAGGGTTAGATAGATAGATAGATAGATAGATAGATAGATAGATAGATAGATAGATAGATAGATAGATAGATATGGAAGGGATTGATGAAAGGAAGGAAGGAAGGAAGGAAGGAAGGAAAGAAGGAAGGAAGGAAGGAAGGAAGGAAGGAAGGAAGGAAGGAAGGAAGGAAGGGTTAGATAGATAGATAGATAGATAGATATGCCAATAAAGGTATCTGAATAAATAAAATATCATAGTTGTGATATTTTTCCTTTACAGAACATTAAAATTAATTAAAATTTTAACGTTTAAAAAATATTAAATTTTTCCTTTACAGAAAGTCTTAAAATAGATCAAGACCAACTTTGAGGGATGCCTCTTATATGGCCCTGCCAAGACTGTCACTCCAACCCTACAAAAGGCAGCACTCCATTTGGGGGACGCTTTATGGGTCTGGGTCCTGGCCAAACCCCTCACCATGCTCATCCCTCTCATTAGTCATGAGTGCCATGAAAAGGAACTGTGTGGATCACTGCCAGGGAGTATCAGTCAAGTGTTCATTTGCAGGAAAGCAAGGAACAGAAGGCAAGAATTAGAAAAAAAAATCTCATATCTTAGATCTTTTAGAATTAGAACTGTTCTGATTCAGAACTTAATCTGCTCTTCTATCCTCGGGGCACTCAGATGCCAGATCACACGCTGAGGTCTCAAGAGAGAGGGCCTTTAATTGTGTAGGTGTACCTGTGAAAAGGTAAATTCTTTGGATGATGTTGACTTGCAACAGGATACCCAAGTGCGGATTTGGTCCCTGGGAAGAAAAGGTTTTGTTCCGCTTGTGCTGTATGGCATCTTACGCGATCTTTCTGGGCTGCCTCGTCGACTCTAATGCTGGCCCATCAACGCAAACAATCATTACATTAAAAGTAATAATCATGCACTCCCTCACTATATCATTAAGCCTCATCTAAACCCTTCTTCTGGCAGCGCACATTCCATCCCCTCCCAAACAAAGGTAAAAAGAAACCTGCAAGCCGAGCCAAAGAATGCCAAGAAGGTGTTCCTGGTGGATAAACAGGTAAATCTCATTAGCTGGGCAGTGAAAACTAACAAGGGCACAAATGGATTTATCAAATGCACAAGTTGGGCCTTCTCCAAGGCTGATGTTTGCCCAGCAACTTCTTTGGACTATGTGTGTTCAGGTATTAGAGTCCTCTGCAACTCCATGAAGGAAACCAAGATGTGGTACATTAAATCCTGTGATTGACGGGCTGTCTGAACCCTTGGGATTGTTCAAATCTGGTATTAATGCAAGGAATCTGGTTAATCATATGTACTTGCTGGACTTAAATAGACTCACTCCAAAGTCCTGAGCGGGAAAGGGGATGCGCTTCATCTGAATTTGGTTCCCAGCCGAGGTCTGATACTCTCATTCGTGAAGATTATTCCCCCGACCCAGATGTGAACAGAGCTAGAAAAGCATTGGCCAATCACTCAGTCTCAGGCTGATCAACCTTCTAGGGTTGTTGTAAGGACAAAAGAGGGAAACCCTGAGCATTTGAGGAGAAGGATCAAGCAATAACTTACTATTAATGCTTGCTTATAATTTACTAAAGAAAGGCTACTAAAGAAAGGCTATAATTTACTAAAGAAAGGCCAACCTCTCCACAGCATCATGGAAAGATAGGCTAGATGAGTGAGACTAAATTTCTTAGGATTGCACCCTTAGGATTGCACCCAAAACCATTCAGGAAAAGATGGAAAAGTTTTCTTCCCCAATCCCTGTTGTTGCAGGATCTTCAACCAAAGGAAGAGTGGCCTCCCTATTGAAACACCCTCCCAACAACTGGGGGTGCAATCTTAACCAATTTAGGCCAGTGTAATTCACCCGTCTTCCCATCCCAACTGTGGTATAGGGAGGTCGGCGCATGTCTGTGCACTGGTCTAACCCCCCCAGGAGTGGCACCTTGTAGTACTTTTGTGACACTCCCAGGCCAGCATGGGACTTGTCCCAGCCTGCCTCACAGTTAGGATTGCAGCCCATTTTTCTTTTCAGATCATGGCAGTAGGTCAGCCCATGTTTGCTGGGTGTCATCTTCCCCCATCTTGTGCCTCAGCAGAAACTGATGTGGTACATGTCACTCTTATGAGCCAGCTGTCTGCCAGAGCCCAGCCCTGGTGCTGCCTTGATTTACAACCTGCGCTTCCAAATCCCAGAGGCTATTCGCTGTCATCACGGCAGGCCCGCCACAGATTTAGGAGACCGATTGTGTCTGGGCAGCTTTGCAGTTCACCTTTCATCTTAGCATCTTGTGGGGAGCAGAAATCCATGGCTTGAAACCGCTGGGTGCAGATGAAGGCAGGGAATATTCTTGGGGATGGTCACGGAGAAAATTCTTTGACTTTAATGAGTGCATCCAGGGCTATCTTCAAATCTACTCCCAGCTGTCAAACCCCTTTGTTAGGATCTGAGATGTAGGATCTGAGTTTTTCTGTCCAGTTGTAGTCCATTGCCATGAATTACTGTATTTTCTGGGGTTTCTTACATAGAATCATAGTTAAAAGGGACCTAATAAGTCACCTAGTCCAATCCCCTGCCGTTTCAATGCTGAATGCCATGCATTTGAGTTCAATCAATGCCTAACATTTCGCCATACATATTAGATGGCATCCTCAGAGGCCAAAAGGTATAACAAACAGCCCCAGCCAGACCCCCTTGTTAGCTTTTCCATTACCTCTAGGCTCAGCCAACCTCCTGAAGAACCTGAGTCATAATTACTGTATTTACATTGTATGTTTATGTATTATGCCTAATTAAGGTCAATGTAAATGTAAATGTATTTACTCGAATCTAACGCTCACCTTTCCCAGCCGAATTCAGTCTCCAAAATCAGGGTGCGCATTAGATTTGATGGTTAATTATATTTGCATAAATGTGGTGTTTTGATTATAAGTAGAAAGTGTGCATTAGATTCGATGGCGCATTAGATTCGAGGTAACAGCCGGATTACACAAGCAGGAAGAGGGAACTGAGAGATGTCCTTGTTACCTTGAATATGGTACTTGTTTCCATTCGTACATTCCCCATTTTAGTTTTCAGCTCAGTAATAAACTCACTGGATAGCATCAAGCAAGCACCAGCCTGCCCCTTTGCAGATATGGGCAGAAAAATTGCACAGTCATGCCAGATATATACATATTATATAATATACAATCGTATACACACTTCATAACTCAACCAAGTGTTCTTCAGAATCAGTTTCTGCACTAAATGTAGCACTACCAGGACTAATGGAGTTGTCCCATACCTGACCCCAATCCCACTATTTTGGCAGCTATTTGCATCTATTCACAGCCACCACATTTTAGCAGCAACATCCATTTTTTCGGTTACATTCCTCTGTGAGCCGTCAAGGATTCTGACCTAAATGTGGTGTCACCAATAAGACTGGCCCTACAATCCAGAGTAACTATGGGAGCACGTAAGAGACATTACGTTGTACCCGTAGTTACCGCACCACCTGGTGAAAACCTATGGGAAACTCATATTGCAATCCAGAGCAAATTGTTCTTACACCGGTGCAAGGACTCCCTGTAGTTACTCTGCATTGTGCCCATAGTTATGTTTTAATATAATAAAAAACTATTACAGAGGGCAGGGCTTATTAAATAATAGATGAATCAAACCTGTTTTTTCAGTGTTTCACCAAAAGATGCACCTCTTCCAATTCAGGTTTTGTGCCTGCATGCGTGTGCATTTGTGTGCATGTGCGTGCATGTGCGTGTGTGCGCACATAGCTAGAATATCCATCCTGGTTTGACACTACAACTCTGAACCTTGACATACCTGTTACAACTTTTTAATTTCACTGAACTTACTTTCTGGCAAAGGGGCTGAAAATCAAGTCCAAACATAAGGAAGCACCACTCTAGTTAGCAATGCAGCGCACGTGTGACTTTCCCACATCTGGTGGTGGTATTGTCTGTCTTACTAATCTGGAGATGTGCTGGGCACCAAATGGGTGACTCTGGAGTCTCCCCTTTCAAACAGTGACTCCCTGTGCCCCTGGGCATTCTAGGAAGAAGACGAAACCCAAGGTCATGACAGTTGGAAGAGCCACACTTTTTATTTTAAGAAGCACAAGTTTCTAGTCCTCATGTGTTCACAATGTGTCTAGAATGCAGGGTTGTCAACACTCAGATTGCGACCTGAAGTTTCATAGTTCAAAAATCCTATATGATGGTGAGGGGCCTGGAATCAAGAGGGCAACATTTTCTGGTGGGCACTATGCCAATCCCTATGTCCATCAGTCTACAACAAACCCAAGGCACCAAGCACAGGTATGGCCACTTTACTCCCCCCACCTAGGATGGCTCCAAAGGAGTGAGACTCCCTGCTAGAATTAGCTTCTCCACCCCCTCTAGCTATGCCACTGCCTTTGTGTGCTGCTTGCAGGCTCCCTGGAGGCGTCTGGCTGGCCATGTATTGCTGACACATGTAGAATGCTATTTCACATGGACTTGGATCTGATCTCCAAATCCACCAGTGATAGAGGAAGGGCTGTTATCATGGGGTATTTTCAACCCTGAACGCCAAGTCCTCGCATCCTTCGAGATTAGTCACATAATCTGCGCAACACCCCTCTTTTCTTCCAGGGCTCATGTGTTCTGCAGAGAACAAGGCTGCGTGTTAAAAGGCCATCGTGATTTACCGGAAAAGCTCTTGAAGGAAAGTGGGGTGGAAAAGAACAACGGAGAAGAAGTGAGGATGAAGCCACAAAAATGCCAAGCCAAAGAGGCAAAAGAGCTGGTTGTCAAAAGCCGTGTTTTTCATCGTGTTCCCTGCTCAAAATGCCACTGCTGGGGGCGAATGTGCTGCTTGTCGGGGCTGATTAGAAAACTGTATTTCTGGAGCTGTGTTTTTGGAAACAAGGCTGGTGCTCAGCCATGACCAGAGGGAATCGGGTCTGGCATGGGAGGGTCAGGCCAAGCTGTGGGTCACTCTGCTCCTGACCTGCAACACCAGCCTGGTGTGGGGGGACAACAATGACTCACGCCTGTCATTCCCAATTTGCAGCTGACCTGCTGCTGGCAGAGCCATTTCCAAAGTCAGAGTCTGACTTGTCCACTAGCACCATCTTGCACCCTTCGTTGGCCTGGCTGGCCTGCTTTGATTTTTTAAAAATATGTGTTTTTAGGCAGTCTGGGGCTGTGGGTGGCACAAGTGGCTAAGACACTGTGCCTGTTAACCAGCAGGTCAGGTTTCGAGACCCGGGTCGGCTCCACAAGACAGGGTGAGCTCCTGTCCTTAGCCCAGCTCTGTGACACCAGCTGGATCCAATCATATCGGTTCTGCCTTTCCATAGGACTATTTCAGTGGCATGGAGAGGGAGGATTTGCTGCTTGGGTAACAGCCTATCCTCCATAACAATCTAACCCAGGCTTTTGTGCTTCACTTGTAGCGTATGCAGCACCAAGCACGATACCATAGTCTTCCAAGACTGACGGAGGCCTGAAGGAGGCTGAGCTGTAGCCAAATGTGCAAGTGGGCTTCTGTCCACTTTTACTGGGGATGGTCAGGGGGACAAAAGTCCAAAAGGAAGCACATGTCTGGCAATGCTCATGTACAGGTGAACATGCAGACATGCTTTTTGGAGGAAGCACCACCAGGAAACTGGTGCTAAGAGTAAGCCCCCGCTAACTGGGCAAGAGGCACTCTTTCAAGTGGGTGTTCCTCTTTTATTTAGCAGGGGGAGAGTAACTACACACCCTAGACACCCCAGCAATGCCTGTTCAAGTCGCTTCTGCTGGTGTTGTTTTTTGCATTTCAGATTGTGAGCCCTTTTGGGACAGGGACCCATTAGCTGTTAATTAGCTATTATTATTTTTCCATTTTCTCTGTAAACTGCTTTGTGAACTTCTTAGTTGAAAAGTGGTATGTAAATACAGTAGATAGATAGATAGATAGATAGATAGATAGATAGATAGATAGATAGATAGAAAGAAAGAAAGAAAGAAAGAAAGAAAGAAAGAAAGAAAGAAAGAAAGAAAGAAAGAAAGAAGTGAATGGGGGTTATCACAACCCTGGAGATGCGGGTGCACTTAGGCTATGTATATAATATTGTAATTTATACTATACAGTCTGATATGGAAGGAAGTCCATTATGGGGATAATAATGTTATGTTACATTTTTATTACAATTATTAACAGTGCAATCCTATTCGTCCTATGCGAGTTCAATGGGACTTACTCCCAGGAAAGTGCTCATAGGTTTGCAGCCTAGACTGAATTTACTCATATCTAATGCACCATCAAATCTAATGTTCACCCTGATATTAGAGACTCAATTTGGCTGATAAAGGTGAGCATTAGATTCAAGTAAATATAATATTTTTGATATTTGTGGGATGGGTCTTCCCACCTCCAAAACCTAGTTAGGAAAACCATTATGGGGAGAGGTGGTTAAAGGGAAATAGAGATGCTGGAAAGGGGAATGGTTTTATATTGATGAGTGTTATTGTACTGGTACCTCCACAAGCAACAGCTGCAGGCTGTTAGTAGTGTCTAATAATGCAGTAATCCACACAAACTGCAGCGATATGCAAATAGATCTCCCAAAGATTCTCGGCACATGTCCCAGTTTGGATTAAAACACACATGGCAAGAACTCATCTGAAAAATATGTTTTGCAGTCACTCTCCCTCCTTAAAAACCAATCCTCACATTCCTGGGTAGAATCACAGAATTGCATGGAACTCAAGAGGATTGGCTAGCATTGGATGGGAGTTTAGAGATCATCTAGTCAACCCCATGATCATTGCAGCATCTCATAGCATCCCAATTTTCTATGTACTGTTTGTTTTTTGGGGAAAAATGTTCCAGGAGTCTGCATATTGTGTGTGTGTGTTGACAGGCACAACAAATTGACCTTCTGAGAAGAGTGCACATCCCAGTCCAGCGCATGTTCTGTTAGTGTCAGGGCTGCTGGATCCACATGTGTCTTCTTGACCCTTCCCTATGCAGAACTTTGCAGGGCCTTCAGTCATCATAGACCATCTCGTGGATATTTTGCATCAGATTGTGCGGTCAGATGATTTCTGCTTACTTGGAGCATCTCAGATCCTTTCTGTCTTCCATGGTGACCACTGTAATGGTGGGCATTGGGTACCACACCTGCATCAGGCCATGCTGTCCAGACAACTTCCACAACTTCACCACATGACTGTTCGTGGACACCCAACTTGTCAGCTGAAGGTGGTGTTGGTGATCAGGGCAATTGCAGACACTGGGTGGATGCCATGGTTCAATGAATGCCATCTTGGTTCAAGCAGGTGTAGGACTGTGCTTGAGTATGTGATGTGGGGAGACTGATGGGGTCATCATCCTTCCTATGATCAATGGTGATGAACTTATGAAACCCTACACATCCCCACACCATTTCAGAGCAAGAGCACTTCAACTAAGTTCTCAGCTGGTTTACCATATCGTTGGAAATGCCTGGACATGTCCTCTTTTTTAGCTGTGTCCAGCTGATACCACTCATTTAGCCTCCATATCCTGGCTCATTCAGCCTCCGTATCCCATGCCTTGCAAGGGAGGGATGGAGAAGGACGTAGCCTGGTGGAAGGAGCACTGGAGGAGCAGCTCCATCCTCCTTCCTTCCTGCCTGCCTGTCCTCCAAGACTTCCCTTGTGCAGGCAGATGTGTCAGATCAGTACAACACCGCCAGTGCTCCTTCTACCAGGTAGGGCCCAACCTTCTCCTTCCCTCCTTCCCTCCCAGTATGAAAAACATCAAGTGGCTAACTTTTCACTGCCAAGCCGCCCTGGGAGAGGGTGGTTCAGCGTGGAAGGAGAGTGTGTAGCCCAACCCATAATTAGCAACTGGCTTGTGCCAGATGCATGTTAGATTGCCTGGTTTTGAGGAATTAGAACATGGCCACCCGAAGAGCTGCAACCCTTGGAGACTTTTTTGTACTGCTTACAAAGTACTCATGATGTCCAACTTCTACGAAGGTCCTCATGTGGAACTGGCTTCTCCATCATCTTGAGCTCAGGTTGATGGACATAAAGATGGATTCAGAAAAAGCATCCTGGTCCATCACAGGAGGTTTGGTGAACTTCAGCCATCTGTGGACGCCCAACTGTTCTAGAGCCCTATTTTCTCAGAGTACTTTCCATCCATAATGAAAAATATATATGTAGATGTGAAGATAGCATGAAAATACATCGCATTTCAACAACAGCTCTTATAATAGACCCACATTATTGTTATCATCTCAGTAGTGCAGGTAAGAGTACAGGTAAGAGTATTGCAGGTAAGAGACAGGTAAGAGATGGTAACTTACCCAAGGCTATCTAGGGTTTGAACTTGGCAAATTCTGAGAAAGCCAGCGGTGTCCCTTGTCAGTGGGAAAGGCATGGCAGTCCCAAACCAGTTGGTGTAACAAGATTTGTATGAGGCCTCCTAAGCCGTCAACTGCAAAACCTTAATGGTTGTTATGGCCCATTTATCACATCCTGTTAGATAGGAAATGCCATGGCACTTGGTCTGGTAAGTGCTATCAGAGGATAAAACATGTCTCTTAAATGAGCAGACATGGAGGAATGTTGGGTGTGTTCTAAAGAACACAAGGCAATGGTGAGGTCCAAGAGCGTGAACTGCACATGCATCTTAGAATATACCCCCCAGATCATCTGGAGGGACGGGGAGCGGTTCTGTTACACCCTGGCTAAAGGGTAAGAGGAGCTGAATCAGGGAGGTCCAGATCTGGTTTGTATTGGAAAGAGGCAGAGGGCCAGAGGCACGAAGAGCAACTGAGGATAGGTCAGGGCAGGTAGAAGACCCAGCGGCAGAATCTCTAATATTAACATGGCCAATATTTTAACTCCTTTAATTTCAAGACATGCAGGAAAAACACACTGATAAATGTGTACAGTGATTTTCAACCTTTTTCATCGCATGGCACACCAACCAGGTGCCAAAATGGTCAAGGCACATCATCAATATTTGGCCAATTGACAAGGCACACCACGCTGCTGGTGGGCGGGGGTTCAATTCCTCAAAAACCTTATTAATAATTGATGTTTAATTAATAAATAAATTGTCCAAACTCCCATGGCTCGCCTGTAGTCCACTCGTGGCACACCAGTGTGCCATGGCACACTGGTTGAAATTCACTGGGCTAGACTATGGCAATAAGAGGCAAGAGATCAGCACCCCCCTTTCACTCATCATAATTCAAAATTAATTGAAGACTCATGGAGACCTTCTTGGAGGTTCTGCCTGCAGACTCTTTAGATTCCCATCAGGGTCAAACTGACCCAATCTGAAGTTTGTGTTATGGAAATTATTATTAATAATAAGAAGAAGAACTGGCGACATTTTTAGTGCTAATTAGATAGTTATAAATCCAAAAGCATGAATGTTTTGAATTTATATTTTTTTCTGTAAATTCAAATTATAGCATCAAATACTGGCAGTCTGCATCTGACCCATGTTGCTCTTCACTGGTTATTCAATATTTTGCTAGCTAAAATTATAATCAAAATTCATAATTTCACAATTAAAATTAGTATAAAATAGTTAAACCAAAACTCGATGCAACATTTATTCATTATATGTACAAAATTGTACTACAGGGTCAATTTGACCATGATGGTACTCAGTGATACAAAATTCTTGCTTTTAGATGTATAACTGTCTAATTAGCAATAAAAAAGTAATAAATTCCATTAAAATTCCATTAAATTCCATTAAAAAAAACCAGCACTAACCCCCTACAGGGTCCCACACTAAAACTGGATGCAACATTTATACATTATATACGTACCATACTATACCACTGGGTTTATTTGACCCTGGAAGTACTGGGTGATACTAAGGGAATCTAAGGGTAAAATCCAGAGTAACTTCGGGGAGTCCTTGCTCCAGTGTAAGAACAAGTTACTCTGGATTTCAATATGAATTTCCCATAGGTTTTCACTAGGTGGTGCAGTAACTGCAGCAGGCTTCTGTCAGTCTTGAGAGACTATGGTATCGGAGCTGCATATGAAGCACGAAAGCCTGGGTTAGATTGTTATGGAGGAGAGGCTGTTACCCAAGCAGCAAATCCCCCTCTCCACGCCACTGAATTAGTCCAGTGGAAAGGCAGAGCCAATACAATTGGATCCAGCTGGCGTCGCAGAGCTGGGGTAAGGACAGGAGCTCACCCTGTCTTGTGGGGCTGACCCAGGTCTCGAACCCTGGCCTGCTGGTTAACAGGCACAGTTAACCACTTGATGGTGCAGTGCAGTGCAGTAACTACGGGTGCACATAAAGTCTCTTAGGTGCTCCTGTAGTTATTCTGGATTTGGGGTAAGGCTTTTTCATCTTTGCCTACAATGAGATGTAAGTTGAAAATAGAGGGAGGGAGGGAGGAAGGAAGGAAGGAAGGAAGGAAGGAAGGTGTGTCGCAGATCGTTTTCAACCGTGGATGTTTCTAATGGGATCTTGTTATGCTGTCACGTAGGAACAGACACCTCTTATGGCAATGGAAATCTTTTAATCGCTCAAGGCCAAGAGAGCATTTGGGCTACTTCTGTGCAGAAGTTTCCATCCTGCAGCTTGTCCAGTTGCACGCCTGGGATGCATGCATGTCTTTCCCAATGTATTTTCAAATTACTTTGTGCAGCACACCTGCCCCTTCTTGCTTTTGAAATGCTGTCAGGCTCTGCATAACACGGATAGCGCTGTAGAAATAGTCATAACACCCAAATAATCACCGTCATTATTTCCCCCGTGGAAAGCCAACCCTTATTTTCATATTGCCGAATGAATGCACTCAGTCCCCTGCAGAATCACATTTTGTGGTCGCCAGCAGGCACTTGATTGGAAAAATAACTAGTGTTTGTCAGGCACTCCTTGTTTATTCTAAGGACTTAAAATAATTGCTTCTTGACGGAGAAAAAAATCTTGCTGTGATTTAATTTAGTGCATTGAAGAAAAGATTGAATAACCGTGTCCTGTAGCCCCCTTTCATTTCCCACCTCAACCCGCACCGGCTTAACATGATTCATTATGAAAGATGTTATGGGGACGGAGGAAAGACACTGCCAGAGTATTTAACCTCACGGGGTGCACAGCAAGGCAGGTCGGTCCGGGAATCCGGGATGTGCACAAACTCTCTTCTCCCTGGATAGAAGAGGGTTTGCTACTGAGACATGTAATTTTACTGTCAAAGTGGAAGGAACGATGATGATGACAAGCGTTCTGGCTCCTCGCACATCCCCTTCCATTACTTGGTGCTATCAAAAAAATTATAGCCTAAGGCAGTTGCATTTAGTTCATTGTGCTCTGAATGGCAAGCAAGGTGATGAGAGGCACCCAGCACTGTGGATCCACAGAGATCTTTGGAGAAATAATTTGTCTACTCTTTTGCCATGCATCAGACCTCTTGAGCCTAATGCATCCCAGCGGATCTCAGGCAAACCCAGCAGATGCATTGATCTCCTGTCTCGAGGGATCAGTGCAGCAACTCAGGGTGCAATCCTAACTTAGGCTGGTACAACTCAACAGTTTTCCTGTTCTTGTGGTGATGTAGGGAGGCAAGCACATATTTGTGCACCGGCCTAACCTTCCCCCAGGAGGAGCACAGAAGTGGGTTACAGCACTTTTGTGATACCCCCAGGTCAGCACAGGACTTCTGCCAGGTCTTAGGCTGGCCTAACTGCAGCTCAGGATTGCAGCTTAGTTGTTCTGAGTTTTTTCCAAGACCTTCTCGCATGGAGGAAGCTGAAGAGCCTGTGCAAATATAGCTGACTCCTTCAGGATCAGTCTGGAGAGGGGTGGACTCTTGCCAGATGCTGATGACCAACAGCAGTCATTTGAGTAGGACAGAAGTTGAGAGCAGCCTCTCTAGCAGATCAGCCACATGAAAGCCACAGCACAAGGATCAAGGGGAAAGAGGAACCTGGAAAGCTGCACCACTGCGGAATCAAAGGCAGCCTGGCCAGCCAGACCAGGGAATCATCACTTGAACCTTCCAGGGACAGGATCCTCCAAGCGGCTTACTTGGTGGTGGTAGTTTCTCCCAGGAAATCTGTGCATAGCCAGTTGTACCCACCACCGCACTGAAGATAAAAAGCAACCAGAAAGTTAAGGCTTTCAGTAAGTACAGTGGTACCTCGCTTAACAAGCGCCTCACTTAACAAGCGTTTCACATAACAAGAAAAAATTTCCAAGAAATTTTGCTTCACATAACAAGTTCCGCTTCACTTAACAAGCAAGCGCGCTATGGGCACGCATGCTATGCAGCCCTGACGCTCTGCATGGAGGCACTTTAAAAGGGCTGCCGGCCAGTGCTGCTGCCTCCAACTGCCCCCAGCCCAGGTAAGCCTCCCAGGAAAGTGTCTTTGATTGCAGTCTCCTAACTATGCCTACTCAGAAGTAAGTCCCATTGTGTTAGATGGGGCTTACTCCAAGGAAAGTGTCTTTGATTCATTCTAATTGTACAATTTCATTCTAATTGTATTTTAATTGTGTTTTAATTATGTTTTAACCTGTATTTATTAGCGATTTTAATGGTGTTTTATTCTTCTCTGATGTTAGCCGCCTTGGGCTCCCTCTTGTAGGGGAGGAAAGGCGGGGTATAAATTAGGAAAATAAATAAATAAATAAATAAATAAATAAATAAATAGATAGATAGATAGATAGATAGATAGATAGATTGATTGATTGATTGATTGATTGATTGATTGATTGATTGCAGCCTCTTAACCATGTCTACCCAGAAGTAAGCCCCACTGTGTTAAATGGGGCTTACTCCCAGGAAAGTATCTTGGATTGCAGCCTAAGTAGACTTCATAGGATCATGCACATTGAATGCATGTTTTGAATTCAATTCCAGTGTTTTGTCATCCAGTTAATATTTTTATATGAATATTTTGGGGGTTGTGGAACCAATCATCTGAGTTTCCATTATTTCCTATGGAAAAATCTGCTTCACTTAAAGAGCGTTTCACTTAAAGAGCATGCCTCTGGAACGAATTAAGCTCTTTATGTGAGGCACCACTGTACCAAAGTGCTCAGGTACATCAGGGAAATACATCCTATATATTTGCTATATAATCACCTGGTTTTATTTTAATTTAGGTCCACACCTGGGCACTTCCAACACCTAAGCCATTCTCCACACCTGCTTCTTCTCATATTCCTACCTCCTTTGTGTGATCCAACCCCACCTGGGCTTAAACTCTTATCGTGTTTTCACTCTTCCCCTGCTTTTGTCAGTCAGCCTTACATGGAAGACTAGAACCTTTGTGACCAAGAAATACTGGTCTCAGTGCAGAAAAGCATGAGAAGAACTAGAACCAATGGGTACCAACTGCAAGAAAGGAGATTCTGGTTGTATATCAGGACCAAATTCCTGACGGTGAGGGTGGTTCGGCAGTGGAAGAGATTGCCAAGGGAGGTGGTGGACTCTCCCTCACTGGGGATCTTCAAGCAGAGGCTCCACCAACACCTGTCGGAGATGCTCTAGGAGGCTCTCCTGCTGCAGGCAGGGGGTTGGACTAGATGACCTACTAGGTCCCTTCCAACTCTAGGATTCTAGGATTATATGATTTATTTATTTATACCCCAGCTTTCTCCAGCACAAGGGGATCCAAAGCGGCTAACAACAACAATTAATACAATAAAATTGAAAATGCACAATGGTTTTAAAAACATTTCCACACCCCAAGTTAAAAACAGGGTCATAGAAGTACATTTGCCTAGCATTAATTGAAGGCTCTAATAAATAAATAAAAAGTTTTAAAGCCCTGCCAAAAGTTCTATAGGGAGGGAATTCCATAGGAGGGGTGCAACCACCGAAAAGGCCCTGCTCCTAGCTGCCACACTCCTTACCTCTCTTAGTAGTGGCATGGTCAGCAGGTGACCTTAGGTTACTACAGATTCCCTAAGTGACAGGTTGTCAACTAGAGAGTGAGGGGAATATGAAAGGGTAAGGAAGGCAAAGGAGGGATCCAGATGAGGTTCTGGGGATCTGGGAAGGGATCCAATAGAAAAGCAGGCAGAAAGATGAGACCAAGGTCCAGCAAGGGAAGGGAGACATGGAGAGCAGGATTGACCCTGGAGGACTCTTCCTGGAGAAGAAACACTCAGATCTCACCAAGGCAAAGGGGCAGAGTGCATTGCAGCCCTACATGGTTCCATGCAAGCAAGCAACCTGCTAGAGAATGGGAGGATGCTGGACCAGTCTCATGACCCCATGCCACACCTGGCCACAGACACAAAGGACATCAGAGAGTTGGGGAGGCCCACGTTTACTCAAAATAAGCTAGAACCAGGAACGTTGGCACAGATCCTGGTGATATGAATTGCCCCTCCAGCTTCATGTCACTGTCTGCTGCTGGTGGTGAACGTGGCAACATAATGATGGCATCAAGAGGAGGCTACTCCAAACAATCGCTGAGTCGGCAGCAACCCCACATCCCTTGTGGGTTGACATCAGGGACACAACGAATGCACTGAAGGTGTGAGAGAGTCTTCTAGGCTCTGCTCTTTACGTGTGAGCCCTCAGCACGCACATGACACGTACGAATGTGACAAAGCCTGTGACAGCAGCGCCATAAATTCACCTACTCACAGCAGCCAGCAGCAGCTTGTCGTCAGAGCTATTCAGGGTGCCAAGCGGCGAGGAGCCTGAGTCTCAGAGATGTTTGCAGCTAGTTAAAAATAAATGCAGAGAGAAGATACTTTTAGATTGTGGCTCATTTTGGTGGTGGTTGTTTTTTCCCCCTTTGCAAAGCCGGACATCTTTTGCATCTCCCAAAACCAGGAGCCTTCCAGGCAGTGGTACCAAGATGCTCAGTAGGCTTCAGGCAGCTAGCCAAAGAATATCAAGCAGGCCTCCATCAGTCTTGAAGACTATGGTATCGTGCTTGGCGCTGCATACGCTGCATGTGAAGCACAAAAGCCTGGGTTGGATTGTTATGGAGGATAGGCTGTTACCCAAGCAGCAGATCCCCCCTCTTCACGCCACTGAACTAGTCCAATGGAAAGGCAGAGCCGATACGATTGGATCCAGCTGGCGTCGCAAAGCTGGGCTAAGGACAGGAGCTCACCCTGTCTTGTGGGGCCGACCCAGGTCTCGAACCCTGGCCTGCACGTTAACAGGCACAGTGACTTAACTGCTTGCGCCACCCATAGCGCAGAATATCACAGCACAGGAAAAAAGGAAACAAAGAAACAAAACCCCTGAATTTTAAGTGTAAATATCAGGAATAAAAATTTGCTTTAAAATTAACAGCCTGCAAAACATTACAAAAAATTCAACAGAAAATTTTGTTGTTTAATGAACCACAAAAATGTCATCCACATTCCTTTAGCAAAATAAACCCTCAGTTAATGCAAGTCCCCCAGAAGTTTTCCTGTGCAACTTTACTGAAATAAACAGTGGAAGATCTTTGGAAGGTGAGTGGCGCATGGTGTTCATGAGACATCTCTGTCTTCCTTTCTGATGAGCGTGCCCTGAATCATGCCCACCATCATCGACTTCGGAAGTGACCTTGCTCTCCTTGCCTTATAGCATCTGAGTATGCTGGGTTATGGGCAGGGTGACCAGATGCCCAAACCTCAAAAGAAGGACAATGTTTGGATTCCTCTCAGCCTGGCCTCTCCAGCAGACAATGGCATGTTTGCCTACTCATGAGTAAAGCCACAATATTGGGCACTTTCACTTTCCCATAGAGCGCTCTTTCCCATAGAGCTAAAATATTTTTTAGTTTTAGGTTTGGGGCCATAACATTTGATCGGAAGGAGATATTTCAAAACCAATTTTTGGCACTGGATTCAGCTCTTCAGTATGAATCCAACGACATATGACATGATGGTGTACTGCATACCATCGCAAAGTGCCAAAATGAAGCCAAAATGGAGGACAATGAAGCCATTTTGGAGGACACCCTGACAGGAGACTAAAAAGAGGACATATCCAGAAATTTCCAGTCATACGATCACTCTGGTTGTGGGGCACAGCCCAGTTACTGATTTCTGCAAATGTGTGGAGCACATGGATATATGTGACTTCTTCAGGCCACGGTCCAGCTCTTTTCTTCCCTTCTACAGTCCTTGGCCTAGTTTACTAGGTGGCTTTGGTGATGGTTCCAGCCCTCCAGCCTGTGCTGGGAAAGTGGAGTTTGGTATGTTCTCGGGGGTGAGACTCCAAACTGGACCACCAGGCAATGAGAAGGTGGACCCCAGGAGAACATCGGGGATCTGGGAGGTGCTGGGCTTCCATCCCAAGCCTCTGATGTACCAAGCCAGAATGTCTTGTCCAGCAGAACCAGGGATCCTGGTTCAACCAGGCCATTCTTTTCAACTTCAGCAATTGTTCCCCAAATGGAGACAGCACAAGAATCACATGCTGAGTTTCCGCACATGATTTTTCTGGAATAAAATAAGGTGGCAGCCAGCTCTTAACATTGCATGCATTGAGTGAAGCTGCCTTTCACAGAACCAAATCACTGGTCCATCTAGGCCAGTACAGTCCCCTGGCATAGGTGGATAGTCCTTCAGCCTGAGATCCTTGAAACTGGGCACCAGATGGTAGCTGCACATCTCAGCTACCATGTGCAAAGCACATGCTTAGCCATAAAGGTGTGGTATCCTCTGGGTCAGAGGGTCCTCCAAACTCCATTTTCATTGGAAAGAGACATGCAACCACATCTGTGCAACGGCTTCATCTCTGAAGCACTGGCTGCTCTTGAATGCGTGCAGGTTGTGAGCACTTCCAGTTGCCGGAAGACCTCTCTTTCTTTTTTAACAGTCTTAATACAAATCTGAGAAAAAGATGAAAGCGATCCAAACAAGAGACTATTATGTGCCAGAAAGACTGCAGAAGTGGCCAGCACTGGCAGGAAATAAACACTTGTACGGATTCAGTGTGTTTCACAAACATCACAACTGCTACTTAACAGAAGCCTCAGCAGCATGGAGAGCATCTCTTTGGAAAATGTTGCATCGGGAAATCGCACAGTGAATTTGAACCAGGAAAATGAACGATGCTAGAGCAGGTGAGTAGGCTCATCATAGCAGTGGTGGGCTTCAGAGGGTTCTCACAGGTTCTATAGATCACTTTGCTAATGGGAAGATCCTTCAATGTGTAGAGGTGTCTGCAGCAGTTTTGATCAAACAAAGGTGGTGCACCTTGATGCACCAGTGTGCCAAACTGGGAGAGGAGCATAATAACATTGGCCAGGTTCAAGAGGTCTAGACTATTCCTCCCACAAAGGGCTCTCTCCATCCTGCAGCTGATAAATTCCTATGAGCTTTTGCTCCAATAGATGTGCAACTCTTGCCACAACCTTTTTTCACCCAGTTGCTGCTTCCCAGGTGCATGGATTGTGTAGCAAGAACAGACGATGCTTCCTATCTCCTGGTTTCTGGATACAGCCACATGGCTCTTCAGTAAGCCCATGGCCATGGGGCTTACTATACCTCCCTAGAGCGTTCTGGCCTTGCCCAAAGTCCTGCTGATTCCTGCTTCTCTGGCTGCTTCTGATCACAGTGACCTGCTCTGCCAGCGCATAACATCATCTCATTCCCATCTGTGATGCTGACTGTACCGCATGGCCCGGTGAACTACTCCTTGTTAGGACACCGAAGGGCTCGTGCTGATTGTGCAGGGCTTGTGCTCTTGTTCGTGCAGAAGAAGAGCAGCGAGATGAAAAGGTCAATGAGATAATGCGAGGACTGATTTGATCATCCGGAGAGGCTGTCATTACACTAACAGTAGGAGGAAACACATAGCGTTCTTCTATCTCGGTAAGATGAGTAGATTGCTGAAGACTGATTACTGCTATCTTGGTTACACAAGAGCAAGATGGGAGAAAGTTATTTCTTCTGCTTCGGGTTTAGGATGGAGAAGTTCCTTGTAGAAAGGGTTGAGGTCAGCGGATGAGTTTGGCCATTCTCTTGACACATGGGTGTCATAGGGTTGTCTTCTGCAACTGTCAAGGATTGGGATGTCTTGGGTGGAACAGAGCTCACCTAACCAAACATAGACCCAGTTATGTTTGGGAATGACCTGGAGACAAACTTGTCTTTCACCTTTGATGGAGACAGTTTGGTTTTGTTAGGTAAGACCATTAGCCTATTAAGTATGATGCTAGTTATTCTGTCTGCCAAGGTTCTCACATTGGGATCTTTCAGGTCCTACCTGGAAATCCTGCCAGGAATTGAACCAACGGATGCCGGGAGTTGCCAGAAATTGAACTGATGGATGCAATGCAGGAGTTCTACCAGGCAGAAATCCTATTCACAATTTTGTGGGAGGAAGCCCTGTGGACGACAGTGGGACTTATTTCTATATTCATTGGCATCCTTCAGTCTGGAAAGACTCTGGGATCGTGCTCTGACTGGAGGTCCTGGAACAACATCTGGTGTGGCTAAAAAGGCCAATGGGAGAGTGTCCATCCCTTCCACACTGAGGACAAATAAATTCCATCCCCTGCCCAGGCCCAGGTTTTGCTGCTTTGGGTCTGTCTCTTTGCTTCAGCCTGCCGAACAAGTGTCTCTTCCAGCTGGAGAAGGCCATGCTGGGTCTTTTGCCTCCACGCTGAACGATCGGAGGTCAAGGTTTCCCAGCTGTTGATGTCCATTCCCAAGGCCTTTAGTTCCCTCCTGCAGATGTCTTTGCATCGCAGCTGTGGTCTCCTTCTTGGGCGCTTTCCCTGCACTAACTCTCCATATAGGAGATCTTTTGGAATCCGACCATCAGCCATTCTCACAACATGCCCAAGCCAGCGTAGACGCCGCTGTTTCAGAAGTGTGAACATGCTAGAGATTCCAGCACGTTCCAAGACTGCGTGGTTTGAAACTTTGTCACGCCAGGTGATGCCAAGAATACGCCGGAGACAGCGCATACGGAAGGTGTTCAGCTTCCTCTCCTGCCATGCATAAAGGGTCCAGGACTCGCTGCAGTACAAGAGTGTGCTCAGGACGCAAGCTCTATAGACCTGGATCTTTGTATGTTCCGTCAGCTTCTTATTAAGCCATACTCTCTTTGTAAGCCTGGAGAACGTAGTAGCTGCTTTACTTATACGTTTGTTCAGCTCAGTATCTAAGGAGAGAGTGTCGGAGATAGTTGAGCCAAGGTACACAAAGTCATGGACAACCTCCAGTTCATGTTCAGAGAATGTGATACAGGGAGGTGATCCACACCCTGACCCATGACTTGTGTTTTCTTCAGGCTGATTGTTAGTCCAAAGTCTTGGCAGGCTTTGCTAAAATGGTCCATGAGTTGTTGAAGGTCTTCGGCAGAGTGAGCAGTAACAGCAGCGTCATCAGCGAAGAGGAACTCACGCAAGCATTTCAGCTGGACTGTGGACTTTGCTCTTAGTCTGGAAGGATAGACATGTATAAAATGGGCTTCCAGTCCATTGTATCCCAACAGAATTCATTTTCATTCCATTTCAGTGTTAATATAGGTCACAAGAATTCAAGGCAACATAACAGTAAAATAACAGAAAGATATAGAAATAAGGTCACAATAAGTTAAAAGGAGATCAGCCTCTCTACGCAGCTGGTGGTAGTGCTGAACCAGCTTCTTAGCCCACCCGGTAGAAAACAGGCACTCGCATCATGCTTCTCACTGATGCTATTTGTTTTAACTGCGAGGACACGGTGAAAGACAAGATTTGTGTGCGGCTCCATTTGCAACAAGTACCTATTCCTCAGCGGTGTGTGTGTGTGTGTGTGTGTGTGTGTGTGTATGTGTGTGTGTGTGTGTAGGGGATTTCTGTTGATATATCTGTTTCTCTTGATGTGGTTTGAATCTCTGTTCAGGTTCAGGGAGATTCTCAGCGGAGGCAGCTGGAGCTGTTTATTGTGCTGTGTGTACTTAGCATGCAAAATACAACCAAAGATGGTTTCAATTTGCGTTTCCCATGATGCGGAGAGTGCCAGTGCAGAGAGTTACCCAGTGCCAGCCCCACTGTTTCTTGATCCCCATGCCAAGGCGCAAGAGTATATTCCACTGCCACCACCAGGACCAAGACAGGCAAGGAGACACTGTCCTCAGAAGTCAACCTTCTCCCAGTCTATATATAGTCAAGGATGTAAGGTCGGGCATGGAAGGGCAAGACTGACTGAGTTCAGTTGACCATTAGCAGTTAAAATCAAAGCATTAAACAAATTATTAAAATTACAATTTGAATACTGGGAGGAGGAAAGGCTGGTTTGGAAACGGAGAATCTTAGCAAAAATCCAAGCAATAATTTGTAGGCAAACTAAAAACAGAAAAATCCTGTAGCATCTGTTACAAGAAATGCTCTCTTACTATATTTGTTATTAATTTCATTCTGTTACACATGAGTGTAACAGATTTTCAGTACAAAATCAATCTCTTGGCAATATGTTTTTTCCATAAGCCTCAGTTTTACAGGTCAATACAGGTTCTTGCCCTTGCATTGTCATAGCCATGGGAATGTACCGGTAGCTCGGCTATGGTAATCTGGTCTAATTAGCCCAATGTCTTGCTAATATGTCAGTAGTCAGCCAGTGATCTTTTCCTATCCTATAGTTTGGTTCCTGTCTAGATAGCCCAGGAAATATTCAAAGGATTAACCAAAAAAGAACCAGTCAGTAGACAAGGGCCAAAATATAGATAAAAAGTTATAGTTTTGGCTCAGTAAGAGTGTGTGGAGTTGGTCCCCACCAAGCGTGTGGAATGGTTCCCACCAAGGAGAAGAGACCCTCTCTCTCTCACACACACACCCCAAAGATGGCTAGACTAGATCATGAAAGGATGTGCTCTTTGGATGAGTAATATGGCATCTTGATCCCCCTTCTTCCTACCTTCCTACTCTCTCCATATTGTTTGTGATGGTTTAGCTAGCTAAGCATAAGAACTCAATTGTTTGATTGTATTTCATAGTGGGCTGTGGGTGGCGCAAGTGGCTAAAACACTGTGCTTGTTAACCAGCAGGCCAGGGTTCGAGATCCGGGTCGGCCCCACAAGATGGTGAGCTCCTGTCCTTAGCCCGGCTCTGCGACACCAGCTGGATCCAGTTGTATTGGCTCTGCCTTTCCATTGGACTAATTCTGTGGCGTGGAGAGGGGGGATTTGCTGCTTGGGTAACAGTCTATCCTCCATAACAATCCAACCCAGGCTTTTGTGCTTCACATGCAACATATGCAGCACCAAGCACGATACCATAGTCTTCAAGACTGACGGCCTGCAATTTCATTGTTATTTTGTTTAATCTTGCTGTGATTATTCTTAATAAAGTTTGCTAAAATATACCTTATAAAGCTCATCCCTCTGCAGATTAATAGTCCAACTGTTTGATTAATAGTCCAACCGTAGGTCCTTAGGACCAAAGAGAGGCAGTGCCTAATTCCCCTAATTTTAAAGCCCTCTTTGGTGACACATCTTAGGCTGCAACCCTCTCCACACTTACCTGGGAGTAGCCGTGTTGACTATAATGGGACTTGCTCCTGAGTAGACATGCTTAGTATTGGGGTGTGAGAATCTCTGTTCCCAAATTGTACTTACGCCAGTGTCAGCTCATGGGGTCCAGTACTCCTGTGAGAATCTCCAACCCGCGTCAAGAGCATCTTTGATCACTTCAGATATTGAAGAATAGTGCACAAGGAGAAAATGGTTGTGCCATAAAAAAATAGTTGGGAGGAAGGAGGCAAAGTCCATTGGAGATGTGGACGGTGTTCCTTATACATCAACACATAGGAACCCACAAACCATTCCATTAGTACAGTGGTCAGGGAACAGGGGTAAATTACCCCTGCAGTCAGCAGTCATGCCGGCCCATGACCACGGAAGTTTCTTTGCACAACATGGCTTAGAAATGGGGATGAACACCACACCCTCCAGTCGGTCACAGACATGACTAGCAGTATGACCTGTGGGGAACACCTTTATCTTTATTCGAAAAAGGGATGAGGATGATGATGATGATGAGGAGGAGGAGAATGAAGAAGAAGAATCCTAATGAAAGTATTTAGCTGTGTGGTTTCTCATCGACCTTTAAACAACTCCAGAAGAGCATTATTATCCCCATATTATCCCCATATCATTATCAGTAGAAGAGCATTATTATCCCCATATATTATTATCCTTCCATATCAGACTGTATAGTATAAATTACAATATCATATATGCATATGCATAGCCTAAATGCACCAGCATCTCGAGGGTTGTGATAACCCCTATTCACTTACTTCTTTCTTAATCGTTTCCCTTAAACAATTCCAGAAGAGCATTATTATCCCCATATTATCCCCATATCATTATCAGTAGAAGAGCATTATTATCCCAATATCATTATTATCCTTCCATATCAGACTGTATAGTATAAATTACAATATCATATACATAGCCTAAATGCACCAGCATCTCTAGGGATGTGATAACCCACATTCACTTCTTTCTTTCTTTCTTTCTTTCTTTCTTTCTTTCTTTCTTTCTTTCTTTCTTTCTTTCAATAAGGCAACATAGGCTGCCCCAAGAGAGGTGGACCTGCTCTGCCCTAACTGGGGCAGCCTAGACAGTTCAGGAGAGGCATGTTGAGGGCATGTTCAGGATTGCCTCAGGCAGAGCAGTTACTCTGGATCCAGAGCCTGTTTCCTGGGCAAAAATGCCCTTTTCCAGCTCCTCAGAGTTATAACACCTCAGGAGCAGGTATAGTAATGAGTAGACCCATAGGGGTCCATGATAAGGCAGCGTAAGAATGGCAGTGTTGACCAAAAATCTGAGTTCTTGGCCAGCCTAGCTGCAACCCCGTCTCTCAACCTCATGGCACAACTACAGTAGCCACTAACCTGGGGATACAGCAGGCCACTCCAAGAAACCCCTTATATTCATTGTAGACTGTACTGGCATCTCATCAGGGATGCCTTCTAAGGAGGGCTCCACAGCTGTTCCTTGTTCAGTGTGATCTGAGGGGGGTCTCCTCGGGAGAAGCCCTCTCCAGGTGTCACTGACTTGGTGCCTACTTAGCATGCACTGGAGCAGTTAGGGCAGCCCAGGCTTCCTGACTCTCTGGATGCAGCATAACTTTCTGCTCTGGATTCAGAATACTTGGGGCAGCCCAGCTAGGGCTCTCCTCCCCGCCCTCACTCTGGATTGTGCCCTAAGAGACAGATTCCCTACGGCTGGCCCTGTTTGTAACATCAAAGCCACATGGTGAAGTTTCCGAGAAGCCTTCAAGGCCTGCACACAACCTACTTATCAGGCAGTCACACAGATTTTGGTGCATGAAGCATTTTTTTGGCCAAGTTATCTCACTGATGGGTTTGGATCTCACACACACACCCACTCCAATCAGATCTTCACTTCTGATTGCCTCTCGACAGTGTTTGCATATTAATCATAACTGGTCTGACCTTTTGGTCTTGCTTTGAAAGAACATTTCCACCCTCTTCTCACCTCATTCAAGGCTTAGACATGGACTGACTTTGTGCACATGGAGGGCAACAGGGCCTTCTGTCAGCAAAAGGTCCCCTAAGAAGACCCACGGCTGGTTTGGGGGGCCCGACCAAAAACTTGGAAAAATGTCTTCTATTCCCATGTGTGCAACGGTGTCCGCTTCTTATGGCCAACATTCCATGTCAATCAAGCAGGCAGAGGAGATGCAACTGTCAACATTCATCAGAGCATCAATACTAACCGTTCTGTTTCATTTGCTGAACAAATCTACCCATTTTATAGGAAAAAAATTACCTATGTTGTTATATTGTATTTCCACAAGTGACAACTGCAGGCTTTTACTAGTACAGTGGTGCCTCACATAAAGAGCTTAATTCGTTCCGGAGGCATGCTCTTTAAGTGAATCGCTCTTTAAGTGAAGCAGATTTTCCCATAGGAAATAATGGAAATTCAGACAATTGGTTCCACAACCCCCAAAATATTCATATAAAAATATTAACTGGGTGTAAAAATAATGACAAAACACTGGAATTGAATTCAAAACATGCATTCAGTGTGCATGATCCTATGAAGTGTACTTAGGCTGCAATCCTAAAGACACTTTCCTGGGAGTAAGTCCCATTTAACACAATGGGGCTTACTTCTGGGTAGACGTGGTTAGGAGGCTGCAATCAAAGACCCTTTCCTGAGAGGCTTACCTGTGCTGCTGCTGGAGGTTCAAGGTGGTTGGTGGGGGCACTAGGGGGCAGTTAGGGGCAGCTGCCTCTGGCACCCCCAGGCAACTGCCCCCAAGTTGGGAGCAGTCAGAGGCAGCAGCGCTGGCTGGCAGCCCTTTTAAAGAGCCTCCGCGTGGAGCATCAGGACTGCATAGCACGCATGCCCATAGCACACTTCACACAAGTGAAGCAGAACTTGTTATGTGAAGCAAGATTTCTTGGAAATTTTTACATGTTATGTGAAACGCTTGTTATGTGAAGCGCTTGTTAGGAGAGGTACCTCTGCACATGAAAATAGCATATTCCTCCACTCTTATGGAAAGGCAACCCCATTCTTGGTTTACACCAATTTATACTGCCCAAATTGCAACTGGAGGGGAAGCACAGATACTAGCTCACCAAACCCCAATCCCATTCCTCACGATGCACTTTTGAAAAGTATTCAAAAATATATTCAGCAGCCGTACGTTGCAACAAATGGAAATACTAAATTGAGATAAAAATTTAGAAAATCAATTTTTTAAAAAATATTGAAAACAGGAACATGTTGACTTTCAACTGGTTAGATAGTGAGTTGCCCAAGAAACTCAACTGAGCACATTGCTTGAGGATGCCATGAGTCCTGGAGCTGCTGAATGGGATCAGCTTGAGTAAAGTCCACCCTGAAGCTAGAATCGAGGGAACATTCTGTGCCACACATTATTCTACCCCCAGAAGAAGGCCAGCTCAGGTTTTTTGGTGGCTCCCAGCCACTGTGGTCATATGGACCCTACATTTTCAGAAGCAGGGCAATAGGAAAGAGGGTTTGCCACCTTGAGCTGTTGATTTGAAGATCGGAAGATCAGCGATTTGGGACCTGGGTGACACATGAAGTAACATCCTGGTGACAGGTCCTTGTGATAGACTGGCCAGATTTCCCCATGTCGCATCCATCATCGAAAGTGGACCTTTCCAGGTGTGGGAATAACACTAAGAAAATTGACTGCCACCTTAAGTCTTCTCTTGGGAAGAAAGTTGGGATACAAATCCAATCCAAGCCAATGAATGAATGAATGAATGAATGAATGAATGAATGAATGAATGAATGAATGAATGAATGAATGAATGGTGACCTGCTACTGAGGTTCTGACTAGGAAATATAATGCTGAGCCTGATGGACCTGCAATCTACTCCACTCAGTTTCTTCACCAAGGAGCAAGATCTGCCAACAAGATCTTGCATGAGTCCAGAAGAATTAAAGGGTGTCTCCATGTTCAAGGAGTGCCAGATGTTGAAGACAAACAAGAGGGGTTGACGGTGTCCTGCCTTTGAGCTTCCTGGACACATGGCTGGCAGCTCTGGAAACAGAATAATGGGATGTGAGATGGAAACCCCATCTTACAGCCAGCTTTGATCTGGACTCTGCAACTGTTCTGAGGAACAGTGTTCTTGACACCGCGTGAACATGTGACACTGAGAAAGTGTGCAAAGCAGGGTACAGGCCATGCTCGTTCCATGTGAGTGTAAGAAGAGTCCTCTCTGACCCAGAAGGCTGCAGCAAAGTTCTGCTCCGTGGCCCATGCTGCCCTTGGATTTTCTGCTTAGCCAGCTCACACCACTGAATTCTTGATGATGGCTTCCAATTAAAGTGCTGCTTCATCCTTCTGTGTTTGCTTAATGAACCAAGGCCTGCATTCAATGTCTTAAACTTCCTTGGTGGGAGTAACAACAACCAAACCAGGGTTATAATTTTAACCCTAGCCAAGACCCTAGGAACTTGGGGAAGGGGAGCTAGGGGTTGAGGATGGAAGACACCAAGGCCTTTCCATGTGGCTGAACGGATCTTACCACCTGGTTGCTTGCCAAATTGCTTTCTAAAAATTGGCACACTGCATATGCATACCCTCCCCATATCTATGGTTTCTGTGGTTAGCTTTCCACGGTTCACAAATCCCCCCCACTCTCATGACTCATCTGTAAAGAGCTGAAAGTGATGAAACTTACTAAGAAGTCAGCCTATTGTGTTCAGTAGAGCTGTAATCCTTTTCTACTCACTGGAAACAACATCTCTGCACCTTTTTTGGTTTGTAACTTCTACTGTCAATGCTGTCAGCAGGGATTGTGTTGGTTGCCCTCCAAACCACTTATTCTTTGCACTTGCTTGTTAGTGCTTGAAGGGCAAGCGTTAACAAGTAGGCATGATCAGGAAGCAATTTGGTTGCATGGAGCAACAGCAGGTACAGTACAGACATCCCTCACTTATTGCATGGGTTAGGAAACCGGAGTACTGTCCAACAGTGAAAACTGTTGAAAAGTGGAACCCCATCTTTTTTACTTTATCAGTGTTGCTGCCAATGCTTTTTCAGCTGGCAAATTGCAAATGCCCCTTTTATCTTGCAAATTCTTGCCGCCACACAAAGATTTCTGCAACTGGATTCTCATTAACTCCTTCAGGGATGGGATTAGACCAGGAACTACAACATGGGGTGAGGCAATTTTGGCCTTTAGAACAGCCCAGTGAGAGGTTGAAAGAGTGAAACATGCATTGAATGAATGAGTTCTGGGTAGAATTAAAAGGTGTTGAAGAGTGGATCATCAGAAAAGGAACCATCAGGTACCTGTATATAGTTTGCTTCTTTTTTTTTTGTTTGGGGTATCTATAGAAGCAGACAGAATGTACCCCTGCCAGATGCTGTGGACAATGATTATTTCATCCCACCCTAGAGGGGTCAAAATTTATGTTGTACTTTGGAGTCATTCCAGGCATGGGGAGAAAAACAGAGCCATAAGGGACTCCAAAGGGAAGGGACCTGTGCATGCTCCCTCCAAGACTGACTGCTATGCCCCCTCTAGCTATGCCACTGAATTCCTTTCCTCTCCCATTTCTCCCCCCTCCACTTCATTCCACCATACTCTACCCATTGCTCATCTATGTGATGTCTTACAACCTTCAAAGCATGTTGCCCTCTGCAGTTTGGGGAGGCTGACTGAATATGGCCATCAGCATTACACTATACTATATATCAAATAGGCACTTATGCAGCTTTATGTACCTTTGCAAAGTGGCAGAGTCCAGTTCAGAATAGCAGGCCTCCGTCAGTCTTGAGAGACTATGGTATTGTGCTCGGCGCTGCATACGCTGCATGCGAAGCACGAAAGCCTGTGTTGGATTGTTGTGTTGGATTGTTATGGAGGAGAGGCTGTTACCCAAGCAGCAAATCCCCCCTCTCCACACCACTGAATTAGTCCAATGGAAAGGCAGAGCCGATACGATTGGATCCAGCTGCGTCGCAGAGCTGGGCTAAGGACAGGAGCTCACCCTGTCTTGTGGGGCCGAGCCGGGTCTCGAACCCTGGCCTGCTGGTTAACAGGCACAGTGTCTTAACCGCTTGTGCCACCCCACAGTCTCTAAGATTAGTGACTAGATTAGATTATTACTAAGATTAGGCCTTGAGTAAAGACCTGTCCCTTTCACCCATGGATCTGTGCCTTGAGTTTTATTTGATGCAGGGATAATTAAATCTACAATGTGTAACTACCTCTCCAGGCTTGTTTTTCTGCTATCTTTTGGACTGTCTGCAAACTGGTTCAATTTCCTCTGGCCCGGAGTGACTGTTTATGACCGCCATCCACTTTTAATTGCTCAGTTTGCAATTTAATTTAGGTCGTTTGACTTTTTGACTGCCAGCTTATCGTGGCTTCCCCCCTCCCCATTATTTATATTCTTTATGGGGGCTCTTAATTTACAAAGTATATTTTTGATTCTTTCACTGAATGTCACCCCGAGGCTGTTACAAAAGCCAGATTCAAAACGGATCCACCAATAAAGAAAATAAGAATCCAGTTCAGAATGGCTTTCTGGGTTTGTCCATCTGTTCTTGTTCACAAAAGAACCCATGTGAACTATTAGGGGAAATATCTGTGTGGAGGATTTGGTCTGTGATCCACTCCGGCCTCCTGACGTTTGCAGGAACGACAGCCAAAGGAGTGGAACTTTGCCGTGCACCAGAGGCCGAGTTCACAGTGAACTCAGCAGACCCTTCCTGTTTGCGCAGCGAGCGCCTGCACCGCTGGCACGTGCGCCACATTGTCTTCCGAAGCAGCCCTCTCCACCTGCGAACCACTTGGCATGGCTCCTGCCCTGGAGTGTGTGAAAGAGCAACCACCGCACAGTGTCCCTTGACTCATTACATGACTCGCCTTATCAACCCAGAAAGGTCTTGGGTTTCAGGCCAGGCGGGATGCCAGAATGTGGAGGCAAGTGCTGAAAATCGCACGCAGGGGTGGCAGAGTGGAATACCTGCCTGCTGTTGACTTCTCCGCTGCTGACAGGAGGATGCGGGTCTCCCACCCACGAGGAAGGCAGCAGCACTAAATAAACACCTGGGAACCCGCAAGCTTCTCCTTGGCAAGGCCGCTTCCCAGCTGCTTTTTCGGATACATTCCTGCCTATGGCTGGAGCCCCAGGACTGAGCGAGAGCCTTTTCCCTGTCTGCGTAGATACCCCTAGTCTGGAATTTGGTCATAATATTTCCAAAATATTATTGATTGATTAACCAAGTCCAGAACTTCTTGGATAAAAAGTATATTTATACTTTATTTATATTGGAGTTTTATGTTTTATTTACACTTTATTTATACTTTCCCCTTCCCAACTCCAAGTGCGCTGCTGGGAGAAGCGGCAATTCCGCTGTAGAATATCACAATTCGCATTCGAAACCACTCGTCGACCTTGGCAAGCTGCCCGTCTCTCACTGTCAGTCCACCCATCTTTCCACTGGCAACAAGCTAATAATATGAATGGTAAGATTAGTAGCCCACTGAGAACATTTCTGAGCACATGGCTGGTGGATGTTTTCTTTATGGGATAACCTTACATACTTGGGTGCAATTCTAACATAGGTCAACACAACTCATTGGTCTTCCTGTTCCTGTGGTGATATAGGGAGGCAAGTGGATGTCTATGCACAGACCTAACCCTTCCCCAGGAGTGGCGCAGAAGTGGCACTTTTATGACACTTGCAGGCCAGCCTGGGACTTGTGCTGAGGCTTATGCTGGCCTAACTGGGGATTGAGATTGCAGCATTACTTACTTAGTGCACAATCCTAACCAATTTAGGCCAGCCCAACTCACTTGGCATATCTTCCTGTGGTAGTGTGGGGAGGCTGGTGTATGGCTGTGCACTGGCCTAACCTCCCCAGGAGTGGGGCAAAAGTTCCTTATGGCACTTTTGGGACACCCCCAGGTCAGCACTGGACTTATGCTGGGGCTTAGGCCAGATTAGGATTGCAGCCTTCCTTCCTTCCTAACTAACTAACTAACTAAAGCAGGCCTCCGTCAGTCTTGAAAGACTATGGTATCGTGTTCGGGGCTGCATACGCTGCATGCAAAGCACGAAAGCCTGGGTTAGATTGTTATGGAGGATAGGCTGTGCCCTAAGCAGCAAATCCCCCCTCTCCACACCACTGAATTAGTCCAATGGAAAGGCAGAGCCAATACGATTGGATCCAGCTGGTGTCGCAGAGCTGGGCTAAGGACAGGAGCTCACCCTGTCTTGTGGGGCCGAGCCGGGTCTCGAACCCTGGCCTGCTGGTTAACAGGCAGAGTGTCTTAACCACTTGCGCCACCCACAGCTCCACTAACTAACTAACTAACTAACTAACTAACTAACTAAATAACTGGAATTAATAAAATCATGAAATTGCTTAATCAATAACACCCAAACAGAAATCAACTTAATTGTGGACTGTGTTTTGTTTCCTAAGGAAGAAGGTAACCAGAGAGGAGAGTAGATGGTGCTCAGTTGATGGTGCATCAAGACCAAGACTGGCATGCAAAGGCCAGCAGTACCTGCGATGCCACTAGAGGAAGGGGCAACTGTGAATGCGCTGCTGCTGCCTTTATTGGTTTGCTTTGGCGAAAAGCCTGACTGGGTGGATATTGCTCTATGCTTGGGAAGGCCCTGATCCAGCATCTCCTGCAAGAGGGAATTTGCACAGAGAATTGGCCCCAGCACCAGCATTTCACTGAGCTGCCTTGTCCACCATCACAGAGATGAAACCGGCAACCATCCGATTGTGCAAAACCTGGATCAGGCTCCGGCATCACTCTGCAAGTATTGATTTCTGGCCAACTATTAACTTGACTTGACCTTAGTGGCTCGAAAACACCTGGGCAAGACATTAAACAAAGGCGGAAGCTGGCAGTCAAAGTATGCTGCGTGCACCCCTCCCACCCCCACCCCCTCCCCACCCCTTCTCCTCTTTGCTCCCAGCAGTAAACACGAACCAGGTACTTTTCCATTCAGGAGTCTTGAGCTGATGATCCCGAAACGGCAGGGCAGGAAGCAAGGACAGGGTTGCTCTGCCTGCAGAATGGACGGCACAGAACATCACTGGGGCTGAACCTAGGAGCTCAGGGCAGACTTTGGAAGTTCTCTTACCTGGCCCCAAGAACGTTCTGCCTGCTTTCTTGATGGTTCTGAACTGGTTCACCCCCTGCTTCTCCTGAATCCCCCGTCTAAAAGGAGGCAGCTCAAGCGTGGCAGGTTCCAGCATCTGAGTGCGGGTCAAGGACTCAGTGGCATAGCTTAAAAGGGGGCAAAGCACTAGGTTTGGAAGGGAGCCTCAGCATGGGATGTATCGGATTGAGCTGCCTGTGCTCTGTACCCCCTCTAACTGCACCACTGCAAAGTCTAGACTCATTTTATGCAGGAACATAAAGGTGGTCACAACAAAGAATAACTTAATAGTACAAGTCACAGTTTGTCCTTAAGTGCCCTATTCAGAGTGTGGGTGATGAGGACACTGCCCCCATGGCAGTGGAGAATGTCCTGCTGGAGAACATCCCACAGGGCAGTTGGGTCTATGGGCTGACTTTCCAGAAAAAAAAACTAGACAATCCAGAGTAACTACAGGCAGACATAAGAGGCACTTACTCTGGATTGCTCTATGCAGTTCCCATAGGTTTCCCACAGGTGACACCGTAACAATGCCAGTGTAAAATGTCCCGTAGTTACTCTGGATTGTAGCCCTAGTCCTCTTGGAATGCCCCAGATGCCCTTGGAATCAACAGATGTCGCCAGGAACAGAGAGCTGGTGTTAGAAGGCAGTTCAATACCTTTTCCATGTATTTATTGTGCAATCTCCTGTCAGGCACTAAATGTCACTGGAGCTCCTCGTGCATCCCTGATTTCCTGAATTTCCAGGCAAAGAAGCACTTTGGTGAAGAACTTGCCACCACAGCACTCCTGATTGCAGCTGGGTCCAAAAGTCCCATCAGAGTCTTTTATATTATGGCAAGGGGGCCACAGTAAGGTTGCCATAATTCTCTTCTGCAAAACCAGGACAGGAACTTCTGTCAAACTTGACAGTATGTGAATGCAATCTCCAAAAACCCGGTTTTCTGGGACTTATGGCACCCCTAGGCACAAATATGGCTGGAGGGAACACTGACGTAAAGCATCCAGAGGGCAGACCATTTGGATCATGCTAATCATTTGGTGGGAAAAAAGAGATGGTGGGAATCCAATTTCAAGCAGGATCATGAAAGCCAACTGGGTCAGGTGAAACTCTTCCCTTTTGAGTGGTGCACAGGCATGGAATTTCCACCCACTGCAAGAGGTCTAACCACAGAGTCCATAATTACTCCAGGGAAAAAAACCAGACAAGATGGTTTTAAGAATATAAGAACATCAGAAGAGACTCCACAGGATCAGGCCACAGGCCCATCTCATCCAGGTATCTCATAGTGGTTCACCAGATGTCTCAGGGAGCACATATGACACCCCTATCCAGGTGTCCTCCATTGCACCTGGCACTTTGAGGTTGCCTACATCTAGCTATGCACACCCACCCACTGCAGAACTCACCAGTTCCTCATGAAGACTGCAGCTGCTGGTGATCTTGGGGAAGGGTCTCCAAGAACCTTTTTCTAGAAATGGTAAGGATTACAACATAATGGGTAGAGCATATGCAGAAGACCCCAGTGACTTCTTTGTGATACAGGAAGCTGGACTAGATGGGCCTTTGGCCTGATCCAGTGGAGGCTCTTCTGATGTTCTTATGACCTTCAGATCTATCCTAGGCCTCTTGATGGAAAGGCTCTTTGGAGGCTCTTGGAGAGGCAGTTCTAGACTGTCCAAGAAGGACTAGATGGACCCACAATCTGACTTAAAATAAGGCAGCTTCACGTTGATCAGAATTAGGTGGAAGTCCTGATCCCCCGTGACCCTCAGCTGAGATGCATCCAGCACATTATATGGTTCTATTCTCTCTTTGATCCCTGGTGGATTCCACCTTCCATTAAAGGTGGAGGTGGGATTTTTTAAAATGATAGTCTTTGTGAAGGAGAGGCAGGAGTATCCCCATGGTTGCCTTTTCATTACTCGTGTGTTTTGCTCGTGTGCTCGTGTGCACGTCGTGAACAAGGCCAAAGGGCTCTGATCCTTCTAATCCTGACGATGACTTTTGTAAATATCAAAACAGGTTTTCGGTGAAAGCTCCCCGAAAGCCCTACCTCTCTGGATGTTGAGGATCTGATCCAGCAGAGGGCAGAGATGGGACCGCTCTCCTGCCTCGGTGCGCCTCACCTGACATGTGCAACTTCTGGTAGCTTTTGTCCTAGGAATTATTTCAGACACCATGAACAGCTAGGAATGTGTGCGTAGAGGGGATAGAAGGGAGGCGCATGAATTCCCACCCTCGGTCACATCTGCTGGCCTGCTGCCTGCCTGGGGCCATTCACAAGTTCAGCTTGTTCTTGCAGTCCTTGTTGTCGGGCTGCCAAGAGTCTGCCTTCTGAGCCTATTTGTATGCGCAGCGGCTGACAAGGAAGGCTCGACCGCACAGCCGGCCAGGAAAGTGTCTCCTCGATCCTCCTTGGGAGGGAACCAGGCAGGGAAATTCCCCTGGTTGAATCATAAATTCACTTCAAGCTCCACGGAATTTGGGGCTTCGGCTGCCAAAAGGCAACCTTGAGCAGTCCGTGGCTGTCGCAGTTCCTCCACGCTCCCATAGAAAGAATGGCCTGCGTGGTGGGGACGCTGGTTATATAACAGTGCAGATGGTGCGTCTGCGGTCCAGGAACGACAAAAACCACAGTGTGTGGGAAATGAAGCCCTCTTGCAGCACCAGCCCACAACCCTGACGGCACAAGTGGCCATCCGGTCTTGTGACTTTCCCAGCTTCTCTGCGCATATTTCATGTGCGCTCAGGAAATGGCTTCCTCTTGCTTAACTGTGACTCAGATGCGATTTCCCTGCCTTTCAGATTTGCACTCGCCACAGAACCACGTGGGGAAACCACTCGGAGGGGGGGTTCATCTGAGGACCTGAACATAAGAACATCAGAAGAGCCCTACTGGATCAGGCCAAAGGCCCACCCAGTCCAGCTTTCTGTAGCTCACAGCGGCCCACCAGATGCCTCCGGGAGCACATAAGACACCTGCGCCTCCCTCCCTGTGTCAGGTACCCTCCCTGCATCTGGCATTCTGAGGTTGTCTACATCTTAAACAAACAAAAAAACCCTAAATAAATAAATAAATAAATAAATAAATAAATAAATAAATAAGTAAGTAAGTAAGTAAATAAATAAATAAATAAATAAATAAATAAATAAATAAATAAACAAACCCAGAAGTTGCACACGCCTTCATGGCTTGTAACTCAGGATGGATCTCACCCCTAGAAATTTATCCAATCCCCTTCTTGAAGACATGGAGGCTGTATGTCATCACTATCCTGTGGCAAGGAGTTCCACAGACTAATTACATGCTGGGTGAAGGAATTATTTTCTTTAGTCTATCCTAGCTCTCCAAACATTCAATCGTAGTGGATGCTGCCTACTTCTGGTGTAGTGTAAGAGGAGGGAAAGCATCTCTCTATCCACGCTAGCTACCATTTGCATAATTTTGTATGTCTGAAGAGGGGGTGGCTTTGACTGAAGGTAGACCACTCCTGAAACTTAGAATCATAGAATCCTAGAGTTGGAAGGGACCTAGTAGGTTATCTAGTCCAACCCCCTGCCTGAAGCAGGAAACCCTCCTAGAACATCAGTGACAGATGCTCATTGAGCCTCTGCTTGAAAATACTCAGTGAGGGAGAGTCCACCACCACCACCACTTCAAATGGCATAAGACGAGGAGACACAACAGCCCTGAAGAAGACCTCAAGGCACCATTAAAGTGTCATTTGGACACTCTTGGGAAGATGGTCGAAGGGTCTGACTTGGAAGGAAAGACTCCTTGAATATGCAAGGTTGCAATCCTAACCCTTGATTAGGCTGGCATAAATTCTGGCACAAGCTCCATGCTGCCCTGGAGGTGTCACAAAAGTGCCACTGCTGAGCAGGTGAGGCCATTGCACAGACATGTGCCAACCTCCCCACACCACCCCAGGAACAGGGAGCCAGGTGAGTTATGCTGGATTAAATTAATTAGGATTACGCCTTGTCCAGTTTAAGATATAGTATTTTCTTGAGACCCCCACACCAAAGGTCTGGCATTATCTGTCACTGTGCCTGTATTTCTAATTTGTAACGTATTTATAATTTGTGATGCAGAGTGAAGACGAGGGAACGTAGGGTGGAGGTAAGGATTCCCTACACACTTCTTCTGTTTCACCTGCTTTTTGAGACAATTTCCCCAAACCCCTCAACCGTTTAACCGCAAGGGCACTCCTGGATTCACTTCGAATCATCTTTCAACCAGTCAGTCGGTGTATTATTATCAGATGGCGGCTGTGAGTGATCTCTGCGCATCGGGTTCCGAGATGCTCCTGGGAGAGGACTCTCTGCCCTGTTTTGATATGAACACAATATTACAAAACAGTCAACAATGACTCTTGGAGAACTAAATCATTAGGGTGTGATGATGCTATCTAGTGAGGAAATGTTGGATGACTGTTTAGAAATGTGCCGAGCATGGCAGACCTGCCACAGAGGAAATAAAAGTGTGACAGCCACACCGCTGAGGAAATGTCAGGGCAGTGTGTGTGTGTCTGTGTCTGTGTGTGTGTGTTTTCCCACTCTACAAGGTGGAGACACATCTTGACATCCAGGCAAAACTGACTTACAATGCACAGCTTTGTGGATGTGAAGATATAGTATTTTAAGCAGATCTGGATCCACTAAGACAGACTAACTAAGGTGAACATAAGAAAACTCCCACTGGACAAGATCCATAGGTCCATCTACTCCATCTCCCAGGATCTCACAGTGGGTCACCAATGGGTCACCTGGATCTCACAGTGGGTCACAGTGGATCTTCAGGAGGCACATAGAATCATAGAATCATAGAGTTGGAGGGGACCTAGTAGGTCATCTAGTCCAACCCCCTGCCTGCAGCAGGAATTCCCCCTAGAGCATCCCCGACAGGTGCTCGTCGAGCCTCTGCTTGAAGACAAGAGACCTACATCCTGGTGCTGTCCCTTGCATCTGGCATTTTAAGGTTGCCTACATCTAAAATAATGCAAATACCAATCACGGCTTGCATCCCATAATGGACTTTTTTTCCAGAAATTTGTTCCGGCTCCTCTTAAAGGCATCATAAAGTGCTGTTTGAATTTACAGATATGCTATCTATTACTGTGTTGTTACCATCAGAGGCTCCAACTAGAAGCAACTGAAATGCACAAACATAAAAACTGCAATCCTAAACTCACTTAATTGAGAGTAAGATCTATTGTTGGGACTATTTAAGAAGAATGCAACTGGATATTTTCAGTTGCAACTGGATATTTGCAACCTTTAGATGCAACTGGATATTTTCTGGTGTCCTGTGCATCTATTTAAATTACCTTTCTCCCTTAGGAATGCCATTAAAAAAGGATAGCAAAATTTTAGACTTTAAAGATCTATATCAACAGTAAGTACACCCTGAAACCAACATGCAGCAGATGTTCATGGGGATTGCATTGCTGCTTTCCCCCCAACAATTAAGGGATCAGAGGCAGGACGTCACAGGTTTGAGAACCTCTGGATCACCATGCTTGCTACACTTACTGCTGTTTTATAGCTACCCATGTATAACCCAGGGCTGCAACCGCATCCTTGGTCTACCATCCTCTGAGATAGATGATACTGTTTCCAGGGGGGTTTCCCTCATTAGCCCCTCTGGTGCTTATGAATTTGAATTTATTCAAATAAATTCTTTCTAATAAATCCATTTATGCAAATTTTTAAAAATTTGAATGTAAATTAATTCCTCCACACTCTGAGTCAGAAAGTTGATGTGGACCTCCTGCCAGAAATTTTCAGTACCTATCAATCAATCAATCAATCAGTCTGTCAGTCTTTCTGTCTGTCTGTCAACCAACAGTATTTATATACCACTTTTCAACAAAAAGTTCACAGTGAAGGTCTAATGATGGCAAGTGATACTGAAGATCCCAAGGGTCCCAATTATGCCCCATAACTTGAATATTGGAGGAAGGGTGAGACAGAAAAGCCATTAATGACAATGATGGACAATGGGATCTATCCAGTCGAAAAGAGAGGTCCCTACCCTCTAAGTTCTCCAGGTCTCCTACATGCACAGAAGAACCAACTCAAGATCTCAGGGACAGCAGGTAGGCTCCAAGGGGTATTCTCATCACTTGTGCAAAAGTTATATATATTGCAATTGGTTCTCATAGTTATATGAGATGTTGACCTGATCTTGATATATGACCTGATCATCCTCCATAGAGATCAGGCTGTGTTTGACACCTCTTAGTCCTTTTATTCTCACAACAGTCCTGTGAGGTAGGCTGACTGTTGTGACCCAGTAAGCGAAATAGTATGCTGGTGGCCTTTCAGTCAGGCGGGGTGGGATGTCACACAACTGGCTCCATCCTCTGTTTGCTTGTGATGGGTAACGTGGCTCCCTTCCACAACCTCCGCAGAGATAAAAAGAAGAAAAGCATTGCAAGGCCTTGCAGGGCCAAAGCCTCCTGAAAATACTGTCCAGGAACAGCAACAGAGGGTGTTCTCCCACCCCTCCAATTTGCTTCCCAGCCAACTGAAAGGCATCACATGGGAGCCATGTGCGCTCCTCCTTGCCAGGCCAAATCAGGTTCCCAGCTGCAGCTCCGCATGTGCGTGTGAGCGCATTCCTTTCTCCTGCTGATCAATGTGCTTCTCTGCAAAAACAGACGAGCTGGGTCAGGGGGCATAGGAGGGAGGGGTGGGGGCAGAGCTGCAGTTGGCTTTAAAAGTGGCCAGCTTGGGTAACTCCGAGTCAGGAGGACCAGATTGTGATCGTGATTGCTACTGGAGAGATGTGGGGTCTTTTCCACCTGATTGCTTATATTCCTGCAATTCACCAGGTTCTGGCTAGGGTTGCCATATGTCCCCCCAAAAAACAGGGACAATCCCAATTCGGGGGGATTGCGTTCACATACTGGCAAATAGGACAGAGGGTCCTGCCCCAGTTTTGTGGAAGAGAATTATGGCAACCCTAGCTCTGGCAATATAGTGGCTCCAGTGGAAACATCCAGCGCACACTTTTTTCCCCCATATAGGAATCTCGTTCTTTTACTTCTGCCGCCCCCTTTCATTCAGGAAAGCTCAAAGCAGAGTGCACTGGATTCAAAGTGGTCTCCCATCTCATCCTCCACACCTCCCCTGGCACCAGATGGTGCTGCAGATCCAGAGGCTGCAGAATTTCTGAGGACCAAGAATTGGTCCGCTGGGCAGTTATTAAGGATGGAACATCCCAACCCGGGAGGAGTTGCCAGACCTCGACTGATGTTCTAAAGCAGTGGTTCTCAATCTTCCTAACGCTGTGACCCCTTTATAAGTTCCTGATGTTGTGGGGACCCCCAACCATAAAATTATTTTGTTGCTACTTTATAATTTTGCTACTATTATGAATCGTAACATAAATATCCGCTTTGCAGGATGTATTTTCATTGTTACAAATTGAACACAATGGGATTTATTTCAGAGTAGGCATGCATAGGATTGGGCCCTGAGGCTGCAATCCTATCCACATTTACATGAGAGTAAAGGCCCCCCTGACTATAATGGGAATTATTTCAGAGTAGGCATGCATAGGATTGGGCCCTGAGGCTGTCAGTCAGTCCCAGTGCGCACGCAGCTGCAGCCGGAGGTCTGGCAAGCCTGACCTTGCCCCCTGCACCAGGGATATTTAGGCGACCCCCAGGAAAGCTCTAGGCAACCCCCAAAGGGGTCCCGACCCCCACTTTGAGAAACGCTGTTCTAAAGGCTTCCTTTGATGGAAGGTGCTCTGTAATTACCTTGAGCTTGGTTTAGAAAACCAAATGACCAGGAGGTAGTTAGACTTGAAACAGAGGATGACTGCGGATCTGACAAGTGCGTAGAGTCAATGTGTGTATGTGTGGGGGGAGGGGTGCTTCCACTTCCAGTATACACACATTTATGGCCTAAACCTAATGGGATCTTACTTTGGGGGAACCAGCATTCTGGGAGCAGAAGGTACTTTACAACTATTGCAAAACACAATTAACTCTAGAATCATAAACTCCTAAGAGGTCATCTAGTCCAACCCCCTTCCTGTAGCAGGAAATATTCCTAGAGCAATGATTTTCAACCAATGTGCCATGGTACACTGGTGTGCCATAAGTGGTCCATAAGTGGTCTTGGGAGTTTCACAGATTTATTTATTAAACATCATTTATTAATAGGATCATTGAGCAAGTAAATCCCCAACCAGCAGCATGGTGTGCCTTGTCAACTGTCCAAAGTTTGATAGTGTTGCCTCGATCATTTTAGCACATGGTTGGTGTGCCAAGAGATGAAAAAGATTGGAATCACTATCCTAAAGGATCTCTGACAGGTGCTTGTCTCGCCTCCATTTCCATGTGGCCTGACCAAGTCCAAGCATCCAAGTCCATGATGCACCATGCACTTAAAGTGTCACATGTGAAAAAGCGTGCATGCTTCCAAAGTGCATCTATCTATCTATCTATCTATCTATCTATCTATCTATCTATCTATCTATCTATCTATCTATCTATCTATCTATCTACCTACCTACCTACCTACCTACCTACCTACAACTTTACAACTAAACAGTTCACAGAGCACCAAACCATAGGGACAGAACCCACATGGGAATACATTGTGTATATGAAGAGGGTGAGGGATCAGATTTATGGGTACACATTTATGGGTGCAGAATTCTCCTATTGGTAAGGCAGGTGAGTCTTCCATTTAAAGGTTGGCTGGGATGTAAAGGTGAGCCAGGTTTATAATTGCAATAATAATGGCATTTTAGAGAAGATCAGCCCTGGCAGTAGCTTTTCTAGGCTAATGGGCTTTGGAGGGAGGTATTGCGTTTTTGCTGGGTGCGGCACACCCCTCTTCCTGTCCCGGCATGCATATCTTGGGGTGAGCAAAACATCTGGAATATTTGGGGACTTCCCCCAACTGTGTCCAGGCAAATGATGTTGACGAAATGTGTTTGAATGTGTCCAATGATTCAGATTCAGCCCCTTCATCCAACATGTGAGCGGGTAGCGCCAGCCTGGCCTCTGCCCTGGAGCACGGGCTTGCTGTGAGTGGCTCCACGAAGAGCTTTCTCAGTTGATCCCCAAGTCTAGGATCTTCAGCGGTGCCCTCCGTGACCCAGATCCTAGAACAAGCATTGCATCATAAACGCTTCCCCGTGAAGGAGGGCAACCAGCCCATCTCTTACTTCAGAGAGCACTAGAGATAAAGCCTTGGAAAATGCCTTGTAGGCAAAACATATTACTCAACCCAGTGACTCCTTGTGACTGGGTCAAGGGTGGGTTTTGATTCTTGAGCACAAAGATTCTTGCGGCCAGTGGTGGTCAAATGGTGTTCCAGGCCATTCTTCAATAGAGCCTCCCATTGAGACACTGGATCAACATGTGGAAGCTGGGGTCAGACCAGTGACCACGATTCGGGAATCTTCGTATGCCAAAGAGATGGATACCCAGGCAGAGATCAAAGGAGGATGAGCAGGTGCATGTCACCCATTGATTAAGGCTGCAATCCTAAACACACTTTCCTTGGAGTAGGCCCATTGAATAAAATAGGATTTACTTCTGAGTGGTTGTGCTTAGAATTGCACTGTTAATCAGGTATGTATATCAGTGATTGAAACAGGCATACACATGCAATCAAGAGGTGGAGAAGATGGGTGACAGACCCCTTTCATGATGGATTTCAAACCCAACACTCTATAGGGACAGCATCAGTGGTGGGCTCCAGCAGGTTCGCACCTACTCTATAGAACCGGATGTTAAAGAGAGACAGGACATATAAAGTTTAAAAATAGCCATTTAAAAGTGGCTGCCAGATGGGCAGAGAACCGGTTGTTAATTTCTTTGAAGCCCATCACTGGACAGCATCTTCTTCAAGACAATCATAGGCTTGGACCAGTTGGAATTATTAGATGCCATCTAATTCCACCCTCTGCTGAGACAGACAGTGGCACTTGTTGAGGGTAGAATGATGTAGCCTGTCCAGAGGCTGATCTCGGTGTATGCAGGTATTGGAAAGAATATGTGGCCTTTCCCCCTATGGCCACCAAACACAGTGATGATGCTCTATAGGAGAATGGCAATTAATAGGATCGATAGGATTGCAATATTAATTAATTAGTTTGTTTGCTTATTTATGGATTTATACCCCCCTTTCCCATGCCAGAGCAAAGGCCCAAGGTGCCTTACAAAGTTTTTTATCCTTTTGTCCTCACAACAACCCTGTGAGGTAGGTGAGGCTGACTGAAGGTGACTGGCCCAAGTAAGGAAATCACTTTGTAAATGGCTTTGTGAATATTTTAGATGAAAAGTAGCAGTGGTGGGCACCAGCAGGTTCGCACCTACTCTATAGAACCGGTTCTTAACAAGAGATAGTACATATAAAGTTTAAAAATAGCCATTTAAAAGTGGCTGCCAGATGGACAGAGAACCGGTTCTTAATTGCTTTGAAGCCCATCACTGAAAAGTAGTATATAATCACTGGAGAGACCAAGACAGAGGGACGGAGGGACAGACAGACAGACAGACAGACAGACAGACAGACAGACAGATAGATAGATAGATAGATAGATAGATAGATAGATAGATAGATAGATAGATAGATAGATAGATGGATGGATGGATGGATGGATGGATGGATGGATGGATGGATGGATGGATGGATGGGTCGGTGGGTCGGTCGTCCAGGAAGCTAAGGGGGATTTGATCCCTGAACTTTCACATCAAACTCCCTAACTGTTACATCATCCTGTCCAACATTATCACCCTGACATCTAAGTCAGGGAAGGCAGCTGAATCCTGAGTAAACCATGCTGCTTGACTTCTTCCTCCATGTCCTGCGGAGACCTCTTTTCAAAGACCAGAACGTTGCTCCAGGTATCAGTAAAGGAGCCGTGAGTGCTCCGAGGGCTTCTGCCTTAGCAAAAAAAGCAAGGATTGGGAAACGGGCGATACCTGCACCCACGGGTGCCCATGGAGGATGAGCAATCGATTGATTCAGTCAAGCTCACTGAGGCGCCTTCCCCTTCCCGGCTGAGTCACTGATGCTGAATCACCCAACCCTGCTATTTCGGCTGGGTTTTCTCTTCTGCCAGACATGGAGATTTGTTTTGGCTGTTGCAGTCTGGGAGGAGGGGAGGCCATCTGCCACTGGGCTCCTTTTGCCACACAAGACCAGCATCTCCCATGGTAGGGCTGTGTGAGGGATCAGACTGGGATATGCCCAACATATCACCACCAACCCCACCAACCCCACTACAGTATCACAGTAGACCCCACAGTTCCTATAAGAACATAAGAAAAGCCTCCACTGGAACAGGCCAAAGACCCATAAAGTCCAACTTCCTATATACTTCCTATGTGTAGCATTAGATGGCAAATCCATTTGCATGCTTTCGCCTATGACCATCGCCCAGCCTAAACCTCCATATAGGGTCGATATGAGGATAACAAGTGGGCAAGCAGAACCTTGTACTGAGACCTTTGGAGGAAAGATGGAATCTAGAAAAGGGATTTCTGATCTCACAGGGTGGCAGAGGTGCACAGATCTGTGGTTATATAAGAACCACATTCCCATCCCTGCAATTTGAAAGTGTTAAGGTGCTACCCTAACAGCACTTTCCTGAGAGTAAGCCCCAATGAACTCAATCGAACTTACATCTAAGTAGACAAGAATAGGATTGCACTGTTATTTGATGTTCTCTGTAAAGTGCTTTGAGAACTTTTTGTTGAATAGCGGTGTATAAATACTGTTGATGGGGTGGGGCTGGGGTCAGGGGGTGGGGAGGGTCAGGGCAGGGAGGGCCAGGGCCAGGGCCGGGGAGGGCACACCACCCACCCCAGCGTGACTGACTAATGGACTGACTAATTGACTGACTAATTGACTGGACAGATGGACTGACTAATTGACTGCTGCAAAACCCAGATCCTCTGGTAGGGTAACCATTTCCATTTCCAGATACAGAAGTTTATTTATTTGGATGGCAAAATACAGCAATTTAACATGGAATTCACATATATAAAGTACAGGATATGAGCATATGTCTGGGTTTATGGCTGACTATCTAAGGCTGCAATACTAACCACACATTCCTGGGAGTAGGTACTATTGAACACAATGTGACTTACTTTTGAGTAGACAATTCAAAGTGACCATATAGAATGGGGGACAGAGAGCCTGTACCTTTAAGCATTGCATAGAAGAAGGAATTTAGGCAGGTTTAGCTCAACATAGAAGAGTTTAAGAAGCAGCACCTGCCTCAGTTCCCTCTTCTATGTAATGCTTAAAGGTACAGGCACTCTGTCCTCTATTCTACATGGTCACCCTGATGACTACTCAAAATTAGGTCCCATTGTGTTCAGTAGTATTTACTCCCAGGAAAGTATGGTTAAGATTCCATTATGTTCAATGTATCTTACTCCTAAGAAAGTGCGTTTAGGATTGCAGCCTTAACCATTGGACAGCAGTGCCCTCAAGTTGGTGTATGGAATTCCTGCAGGGAGCAGGAGTAGTTTCCGAGGGGACCACTGATTGTGATGTGATGTTTGAGGGACATTCCTGCAGTCCCCCAATATTGGCACCTGCCACGGTCGGTATGAATCCAACTGAGTGCTGTCCAGTTCCTCCTCCTGGGAAGACCAAAGCCATTGGAACCAGTGGTGGGCCCGGCTTGGCCCAACAACCAGTTCCCCGGAAGTGGGCAGGGCCAGGCCGTGGTCAGGGGGTGGGGCTGGGGTCAGGAGGCGGGGAGAGTCAGGGCCAGGGCCGGGGAGGGTCAGGGGCAGGGCCGGGGAGGGCACACCACCCACCCCAGCGTGCTGCAGGTGCGGGTGGACAGGGTGAGGGGTGGGGTGAGGGGCGGGCCGCAATCCTGGCACACTGCGCGTACGCCAAATTTGGCACAGGTGCAGTCACGTCCTGAAGCTGGTTGAAGGACCAGCTTCAGGACGCGACTGCGGCTGCGTCAAGGTTGATGCAGGCGCAGTGATGGGCTCCCCGGGCAGTGAACCAGTCCACCCGGGTTTTTGGCTGCCCTTAGCTACCAGTACGGTAGTGGGCGGCCAAAATCAGGAAGCAGTTCAGACGATCCAGTCCAAACCGGCCTTGGCCCATCACTGATTGGAACGCTGTACTGGATCAGGCACCCAATTAAACCCATCTGGACTCTGAAGGACGGGTCCCCATCAGGAGAAATAATTCTGTGTGACAGATTACAAGCATCCCATAAGGAAAGCCCAGATGGACCAGCCAAAGGGCCTACATGTTGAAGCCCCTTCCCACATCACCTCTCACTGGGCCTTCTATAATGTTTCCCCCAAACCACTGCTAGGTCTCAGTCTATCTCATCCTAAGCTAAGCCTAAGGAGGCTCAAGTACAGACAAGCCCCATTTTCTCACAGTTTATTTTCTGACAGTCCACTCTTTCAACACCTTACAGTTATACCCAGGCCTCATTCATTCAACACATCCTCCACTCTTTCCACCTCTCTCTGCAAGTCTAATGGCTTAAATTGTCTTCCCTGATGATGATTTACATATTACATTCTGATCAAACTGTTAGTGGCTTTTTCTTATGATTTCTCCAGTAAATAACCAGCATTCAAATACACAAGATATTCATTGTCCCTGAATGCCTTTGTTCATTTTACTGTAATTTCTTGTGTATTTTGGCAATGTGTTAATAAATAGGTGCTATTTAGGCTTTTGCAAGTGATATTTATATTTTTTTGGTGTCCATTTTGTTATTTGCAAGCTGTAAAAGACCAGGTTTCACTTTTCAACCATTTTAACTTTTGGACGGTGCTCCAGTCCCTAACCCATCCAGTAAGTGGGGGATGCCTGTACTGAGAATCAGTGCATCTTTGGCAGTGAATTCCAGTTGTTTCTTATGCCTTGTGTGAAGACGGAGATTTGACTGCCTGTGAGATATAAATACTGTTGATTCAGTGACATCCTAGGGGACTCTTGGCCACAGGCACCACCCTCAAGGGGGGGTGACACAGTGGGGGTAACAAAATAATTAAATCGCTAACATTGCTAAATGTTTTCTGAATAATCCCATCCTGTCATATACCATTGGATGAGTATTTTCCAGTAGAATCCAATGCAAAAAACAGCTTTGAAATATCTCCTTCCTATCAAAGGTTATGGCCAAAAAAATTATTTGTGGGCCGCAGGTGCCAAATGGCCTAGGTACGCCACTGTGTGGCTAAGACACTGTGCCTGTTAACCAGCAGGCCAGGGTTCGAGACCCGGGTCGGCCCCACAAGACAGGGTGAGCGCCTGTCCTTAGCCCAGCTCTGCAACGCCAGCTGGATCCACTCGTATCAGCTCTGCCTTTCCATTGGACTAATTCAGTGGCGTGGAGAGGGGGGATTTGCTGCTTGGGTAACAGCCTATCCTCCATAACAATCCAACCCAGGCTTTCGTGCTTCGTATGCAGCGCCAAGCACGATACTATAGTCTTTCAAGACTGACGGAGGCCTGCTAATGATTGATTGAAAGAGTGCAACGTATGACATGTAACTGTACAGGGTGACCATATGACTGGAAATTTCCGGATTTGTCCTCTTTTTTAGTCTCCTGTCCAGGTGTCCTCCAAAAGCGCTTCATTGTCTTCCATTTTGCAATGGGGTGCAGTACCCATCATGTCATATGTTGTTGGATTTGTATCGAAGAGCAGAATCCAATGCAAAAATCGGTTGTGAAATTTCTCCTTCTTATCAAATGTTCTGGCCAAAAAATGAAAAATAAAATATGCATTGAGCTCTATGGGAAAGTGAAAGTGCCCAATATCATGGCTTTACTCATGAGTAGGCAAACATGCCATTGTTCTCTGGAAAGGCCAGGCTGAGAGGAATCCAAGACCTTGTTTTCCTTTTGCACTTGGGGCATCTGGTCACCCTGCAACAGTATCACCTCCTAGTGGTTCTCATTTTGCAGGGGACACCATTGCGGGGCAGGGGATGATGGGGTTGAGTAAATTCCTATTTCTGACTTATTTCAGGAAACACTGAACAGTTCTCTGTACCTGTAAGATGGATTTGGGGTTGCAAGGTGTCACGGGTCTGTCCCTTCCGCCCCCTTTCTACTTTGTCAGGGGGGGTTTGTTCATCGAGGATGACAGATATCTGCGTCTCATCTTCGTCCCCCTCCCGAGAATACATGACAGACACAGACTCACAGGTAAGTTCAACAAACTTTACTCACGGCTTCACTCTCCCTCCTGTTGGTGCTTCATTAACAAAGGTTCCTCTTAACAGGTCAATAACAACAACACTCTATAACAGAACCCCACCGGCAACAGCCCAGGTAAGTGTCCATACTCTTTCCACTTTCCAACCCAGTATCTCAATGTCCATTCACTCTCTTCTTCTCTCTTTCTCACAGGTACGTCCCTCTGTTATTTCTCCTGTTTCATCACTACTGCCAAGCCGACTCTGCTCGTGCTGGGACGGGGTTTCAACGGGTGCTCCTTCGGCGCCCTCCCTCTGCTTCTCTTCAGATAGGGATAGGGTCTCTAGGGGTAGGTCCACGGGGCTTTTCCTCCAGGCTTCATAGGTGCTTCTCTCTCTCCACAGCACCTCTTCCCGCCAAAGAACCTCCTCCACCTCTCCCTCTCTCTCTTATATCCTCGACCCCCCCGCCCATCTCCTCCCGCCAAATCCCAACCAATGATGGCACCCCGCCATGGGCATACCAGCGGGTAGATGGTCCCACCGTTATTCCTCTTCTTCTAGGTCCCCCCCTCCCACCTGTGCGCCACATGTCCACCATGTCCTGCATTGTCCAGACCTCCACCGCATCCAGGAAGTCCTTAATGTCCAGGGGGGGGGGGGGGTAGTTTGGTCTCCTCCACACCTTGAGACTCTCGCCCATATAGATGCCCATGGGTTCCATGTTGAACCTCTCGTAGGCATCCCAATCTGGCTGACACAAGGATAGGATTTTTTGCAGCCACTTTGAAAAACCTGGGACTTCATTTGTGCCTGGAAAGCCGTCAAAGCGCCTGCAGGCCCTGCAGCGCTGCGCTCCCAGCACCCTCCACTTGCCTGGATGGGAGCCATCTCTGTTCAGACCAGCTGCAACTCTTCTTCAAAGGCTGTGCCTAATAACAGCACATGAACAGCACATGACAGCAGTTAAGGCCTGAGCTTACAAAGACATTCTGGAGTCTATACAACCTTTCTTCTCATTCCCCCCCTACCCATTGAACTCAGGCCAAAGTGCTCCTGGTTCTCATCAGTTCCTTGAGGCATCTCCTCCACATGGGCCGCATTGCACACTGCGCTGGAAAGCAGCAATGACGAGCAACAGATGCGTTCCACCTTGTTGCGCATGGGCTGCTTTGCATTAGAGAAGCCACTACAGTCTGCAGCACACAGGTTGGGTTCTCGAAAACCCATAATCCGTTGCAAGGCTGAGCTTAACCAGCAGGCCAGTTTTATAATGATGCCCCAAGTCGGTGTTTGAGGTGCTGACATCTGATATACACAGAAAATTCCCTGGCATTAAAGAAAAACAACATGCATTTCTGTATGTTCCAGATTTTTCAGAAGTATATTTCTTTCTGTTCTAGATCAGACCTATCCTAAGTAATCACATTAATTGACTGGTTACTTAGCAGGAACATGCATATCTATTTGTTCCACAGTCAGTCTAGCTGAGTAACAGTTCAATCCTATGCATGCCTTCTGCCAAGTAAGTTCTTCCATTATACAGTATGCAATAGGGCTTACTCCCAGGTAAATAAGGGGCTGCAGTGGCTCAGTGTTTAAGGCTCTGTTTTCAGGTCAGCAGTTCAAGACCAGAGTATCACACGAAGGAGTGAGCTCTCATCACCCGTCCCAGCATCTGCCAAGCTAGCAGTTTGAAAGCATGCAAAGATATATCATATTTACTCAAATCTAATGTGCCATCGAATCTAACGCACACCCCTATTTTAAAAGGCTTGAGATATTTAAAATATTTACTGGCGATTGCAATGCGCAGCTGCAAAGCAGGTGCAAAATTTAATTTTACTGCACACAACAAGTCATATGACAATAATAATATGAAAATAGATTTATGTTACGGTTTTACCTACTTTATACAGCAATGGGTTTATGCTATTTTTATTACAGTAAAGTGTTCAATTAAATACTGAGCTATACTTATGTGTGGGCTGTGGGTGGCGCAAGCAGTTAAGTCGCTGTGCCTGTTAACCAGCAGGCTAGGGTTTGAGACCCGGGTCGGCCCCACAAGACAGGGTGAGCTCCTGTCCTTAGCCCAGCTCTGCGACGCCAGCTGGATCCAATCGTATTGGCTCTGCCTTTCCATTGGACTAATTCAGTGGCATGGAGAGGGGGATTTGCTGCTTGGGTAACAGCCTATCCTCCATAACAATCCAACCCAGGCTTTCGTGCTTCACATGCAGCGTATGCAGCGCTGAGCACGATACCATAGTCTGCACAGACTCACGGAGGCCTGCTTTTTTTTTTTTAATACTTATATTCAAAATATCACCTTAAATCTAATTCTCACAGCCAAAATGTAATCGGGGATTCGCATTAGATTTGATGGCACATTAGATTGGAGTAAGTACAGTATTCTAGGTCAGTTTTTAGTTTAACAATTTACTCCTCAGTAATGAAAATGTGACATAAATCTATTGTTGTGTGTTTTATTAAAAATCATAACATAAACCAATGTCATATTATTGTTGTCACAGAACTCATTATTATATGCAGTAAAATTAAATTTTGTACCTGCTTTCAGCTGCGCATTACAATCGCCAGTAAACACGTTTTTATCTCAATATTTTTAAAATTAGGGTGCACATTATATTCAAAGGCACATTAAATTCAAGTAAATTCGTTTTACTCAAATCTAATGCACCATCGGATCAAATGCACACCCCAGTTTTAGAGACTAACCCTACAATCCAGAGTAACTATGGGAGCACATAAGAGACATTACGTGCACCTGTAGTTACTTCACCACCTACTGAAAACCTATGGGAAATTAATATTGCACTCCAGAGTAAACTGTTCTTACACTAGAGCAAGGACTCCCTGTAGTTACTCTGGATTGTGCCGTAAGGCTGCAATCCTAATGACACTTTCCTGGGAATAAGAGCCATTGAATACAATGGGGCTTACTTTTGAGTAGACATGGTTAGGATTGTGCTTTCAATTTGGCTGGAAAAGGTGCATGTTAGATTTGAATAAATATGGTAGGTATCACTTTGGTGGGAAGGTCTCTGTGACAAGCTGGCTGGTTGCCTGGTGCTACAATTTCCTGGGAGGAAGCCCCATTGAACTCAATGGCACTTACTTCTGAGTAGATAGGCATAGGATTGCAACCTTAAGGTCACATCAAAATATGGATCAGATATCTCTGATCTGGATTAGCGGTCCGTGACACCACACGGGACAAACACAGAAGTTGTAGCTTACTTTTTGGCTTACTTCTAGGTAAGTGTGGTTGCAATTGCTGCCTAACTAGCTTGAAGATCAACTGAAATATTAGTCAGGGAAAGCACTGATCACACATGTTGCTCTGCATTCCTAAAAGAGAAATCCCTCCAGGACCCAGGAAAGGTTACGTGTCATTCACCACCTGATAGACTCGAAAGCCTTGGCCAAGGCAGCGTCATTGTCTGCGCACTGAAGGGGTGGAAAAGGCTAGAAAGCAAAAGGGAACTGGGCTATGATATGTCAACTGGAAACCTCAGAACCAGACCGAAAGGGTTGTGAAATCCCCTTTGATTATGAGGAAGACGAGACGATGGGTGCCTCGGAAGGGCTGGAGCAGAAGATGCAACACAGGACAGGCCACCTGCGTCGGGCACCGTGGTGCACAGAAGCCACTCCGCCAAGTAGCAAGACAGCCAAATGCTCACTTATCGAAATGGAAACCATAAGATGTTTTCATGCTGACCTGAATGGTTGCAGATGCTGAAAATGGTCGTGGTGGTGGAGAGGACTTATGGCGAATATAGTGTTGGGAGAGAACTGTCTGATGGCAGCAGGAGTCATTCTCCTGTGGCCAAAACATGTCTCTCAGGATGTCCCGGGAATGACAGTACAGGTCCATCCTTGTTATGTACTGATTTTTTATACATGGATTTGACTCCACACAAACGGCCGTTGCAGATCAGTTTTAAAAACTGCTTTTCTTACTGTTGTAGAGTGCAGTCACACAAGCAATAATTCCATTATTCAGCTGAGCCAGGCAAAGGCAAAGGGTCCTTTGCATTTCTAATTGCTGACTGCCCCTCTACAACAGAAAGAAAAACTGGAAGTTGGTCTTTAAATCTATTTTTACATTTTTTTGTTTCTTTCTTAAAAAACACACATGTGCTGAGTGAACATACATGTGCTGCTGCTGCTCCCTCTCCTGTTTCCATTGGGTTCAATACATTTTCCTTAGCTATCAGTTGAGCTTTTTACCAAAAATTGGGTCCCAAACCCAGTTTGAAAAGCACCAAGGAGTCCATTTCAAAGAGAGCACAGCCCTATCCTTAGGGGAGCCAATGCAAGGTTAGGGTTAGGGTCTAGGACTGATTTGGGTATACCTCCGGGTAGACCTCTGGGAATGCCTCTAGGACTGATCTGGGTATACAATTAAAAAGCATTATTACATTATTTGATGTATTATCATTAAATTTTTAATTCCATCCTAATGATGGAGGAGAGAGTTGGATTTTCTGTCTTGGGCCACAAAATATCTTGGGCAGTCTTCCACTGTGGCAGGAAGCAGTTTTGTGATGTTGTTTAATAAAGCACATTCCAAACTCTGTCTTAAATCTCCTGCCTTTTCCAGACACAGACTCCAGGAGCTGGTGAGAAGAGGTAGGCCAGATTGGATCCATTCCTGACCTTCAGAGGGCCCACAGATCAGATATGCCCCTGTTGTGTAATGGAAGCATCTTCCAGAGGTCCCAAGTCCGCATTGCAGATCTCCGAGTCTGTTGGATGCTTCTGTTGGGTGAAGGGAAGGAAGGAACCACCATGGATCAGTGGAGTAGCTAGAGGGGGGTGGAGGAGTCAGTCTTGGACAGGGTGATCAGATGCCCAAAGCTCAAAAGGAGAACAAGGTCTTGGATTCCTCTCAGCCTGGCCTTTCAGGAGGACAATGGCACATTTGCCTACTCACAAGTAAAACCGCGATATTGGGCACTTTCACTTTCCCAAAGAGCGCAGTGCATTTTTTTTTTATTTTTAGTTTTTTGGCCATACTTTTGATAGGAAGGAGATATTTCAAACACCAATTTTTGCATTGGATTCTGCTCTTCAATACGAATCCAACGACATATGGCACGATGGGGTAATGCACACCACTGCAAAGCACCAGAATGAAGCAAAATGGAGGACAATGAAGCCTGTTTGGAGGACACCTGGACAGAAGGCTAAAAATGAGGACAAATCTGGAAAAATCCGGTCATATGGTCACCCTGGTCTCGGAGGGAGCCTTAACCCTTCTGAGCCGTTCTAGGCATTTCCAAAAACCATTTCCCTTTAGCCTGTTTCATAGTTCTCTTTATTTCTGCGCTGGGACTTTGAAGAAGGAGCCATGATGGGCATGTGCAACTTCTGGGTTTTGTTTTATTTTATTTTTATTTTTATTTTTATATTTTTATATTTTTATATTTTTATATTTTTATATTTTTATATTTTTATTTTTTTTATTTATTTATTTATTTATTTATTTATTTATTTATTTATTTATTTATTTATTTATTTGCTGTAGGCAACCTCAGAATGCCAGATGCAAGGAAGGGATAACAGGGTGGAGGTCTCTTGTTGTTTTGGTGCTCCCCAAGGCATCTGGTGGGCCACTGTGAGATCCAGGAAGGTGGACCAGATGGGCTTTGGGCCTGATCCAGGACAGGGGGCTCTTCTTATGACCTTCTGCATTCTTGGCCTCTCCTCCTTGGAGAAAAAAAGGCACCAAACTCATCACCCCGGAGAGGACGCAGCTGTGCGTGGAGGAAAGCGAAGGGGCCTGAAAGTGAGAGGAAGTGGAAAGGAGTGAGCCAAGAACTCACGATGGTCACCGGAAGAAAATAAAAAATACAAGGCACACCAAAATAGCATAACTGACATGCAAAGCAAGCTTCTATTAGGGTCCCAGAATAACTCTTCTGAAAGGAATGGGGAAGCGGGAAGGTCTGTAGGGCGTTGAAATTATTTGATTGGGCAAAAATCTTCTTCTTATGCTGCATTTATTTATTATGAGAATTTAATAACCTGCTTTTTGGTTCATAGACTCCCTCAAGAGCCTTTAAAGCAGGGGTGTCCAACCCTTTAGCTTCCCTGGGCCGCACTGGAAGAAGACAAGTTGGTTTGGGCCACACATAAAACACTAACAACTTTTTTAAAAAAATATAGGACAAAATGTAGGGTGTCCTAGTTTTTGTCCAGCATTTTTTAAATCTTGGAGTAAGTCTCATTGATTATCATAGGGTTTTCTGCTGAGTAGCCATGCATAGAATTGGGCTCTCAGACTGCAACTTGGGAGTAAGCGTCATTGATTTTAGTGGGGCTTACTTCTGAGGAGGCATGATGCATAGGATGGGGTGTGATCCTCTCCAAGCTTAACCTTGGAGATATGCTGCAATCCTGAACACACTTTCCTGGGAGTAAGACCCACTGGGTACAACGGGCCTTACTTCTGAGTAGACATGGTTAGGGTTCCAGCATATCTCCAAGGTTAAGGTTGGAGAGGATCACAGCCCATCCTATGCATCATTGAGCTCTCATACTGCAACTTGGGAGTAAGCCTCATTGACTTTAACAGGGCTTACTTCTGAGTAGGTCTCAAGGACAGCAGGCAGCAGCTGGGATAGAGGCTGAGGCTGCTTTTGGGGGATGCAGGTGGGTGAGCGCTGCAAGGTCTGCAGGGGCCTGAAGCGCTCTGAGTGCCAGGAGGCAGGTAGAGGGAGGAGTCAGGCAGCCCAGACCAGCTTTGTGGCGGCTGCCCAGGACAGTGCGCAGAGAAGCACGCAAAATTTGAAAATGGCTGCTGCCACAAAACCAGTTTTTCCAATGGTGGTGGCCGTATTTGCAGGAGGGCCACATCCACCCTTGTCCTGGGCCGCTTGTGGCCCCCGGGCCACGTGTTGAACACCCCTGCTTTAATGCAATTGATTTTATGCAGCAAGACAGAGTCAAGGTCTAAAAGGCTGGAGGGAATAAAACTGTCTTTTCCTGGTGCTAAGAAAACATCAGGGTCAGTCCCAAAGGGGCCTTTCCAGGGAAAATGTTCCAAAACTGGGGGCCACCAGAGATGAGGCCGTGTCTTTGATCACGACTCTGAGCAACGTCAGTTCTGATGATGGGGGGAGGCTGGAGCACCAAGATGTGGAGAGCGCAGAGGCATTTCCATGGTTTCTAAACTGCTAAAACATTTTTATGTTTTAATATCTTTTAACAATTTTTTTTATCTTATGTTTTAACAATTCTTCAATTGTTTCAACATAAAGAATTATGTTTTAACAACGGTTAAAATTGTTAAAACATAAGATAAAAGTAACACATTTGTTTTTAATCAATCAGCGAATCAACCAACCAACTAATAGTATTTATATACCACTTTTCAGGAAAAGTTCTCAAAGCAGTGGACATTAAATAACTTCTGTATGGCCTGAATAAACACATGTGCAGGTTCAGCATCAAGGGTGTGAAAAGAGGGTTGCAAATTCAGTAAAAATAAAATATTTATAAACTGGTGAGATGCATTCCCATTAGGTGGTTGCTAAATTCTGCAGATGTGGTAGTGAAAGTGGTAATGTGGTAATCTCAACCTTACATATGATGTGCAATTCTCTGATTCTGACTCCCCCGCACCAGAACCTTTTATTATCACGCTATTTATCTGGAATTATAAACAGTTGCAAGTACAGTGGTGCCTCACATAAAGAGCTCTATTCGTTCCGGAGGCATGTTCTTTAAGTGAAACGCTCTTTAATTGAAGAGGATTTTCCCAAAGGAAATAATGGAAACTCAGACAATTGGTTCCACAACCCCCAAAATAGTCATATAAAAATATTAACTGGATGTAAAAATGATGGCAAAACACTGTAATTGAATTCAAAACATGCATTCAATGTGCAGGATCCTATGAAGTCTACTTAAGCTGTAATCCTAAAGACACTTTTCTGGGAGGAAGCCCCACTGAACACAATGGGGCTTACTTCTGGGTAGACATGGTTAAGAGGGTGAAATCAAAGTCACTTTCCTTGGAGTAAGCCCCATTTAACACAATGGGGCTTACTTCTGAGTAGACTTAGTTAGGAGACTGTAATCAAAGATACTTTCCTGGGAGGCTTACCTGGGCTGCTGCTGGAGCTTCAAGGTGGTTGGTGGGGGCACTTAGAGGCAGTTAGGGGTAGCTGCCTCTGGCACCCCCAGACAACAAGTTGGGGGCAGTTAGAGGCAGCAGCGCTGGCTTTTAAAGAGCCTCCGTGTGGAGCATCAGGGCTGCATAGCACACATGCCCATAGCACGCTTGCTTGTTAAGTGAAGCGAAACTTGTTATGTGAAGCAAGATTTCTTGGAAATTTTTGCTTGTTATCTGAAACCACAGGTGGGTAGATGCCGGTTCGGGCCTACTCGCCTGAACTGGATCTTCCCCCCCTGGGCTGACGTTGGCGATCCGGTCACAGCCGCGGCTGCAAGAGCCGCAGGGACCGGTTTGCCAGCGTCCGCCGGCGCCGGGTCTCCTGGGGCTCACCGCCAGGAAGCTTAGTGCGCTTGCGTCCAGCTGGACACAGGCGCACTAAGCGTCCTAGCGCCAAGCCCCAGGACGCTCAGTGTGCGTCCGTCCAGATGGACGCATGCGCACTGAGTCTTTTGGGGCTCTTCAATACGAATCCAACGACATATGGCATGATGGGGTACTGTGCACTATCACGAAGTTTCAAAATGAAGCCAAAATGTAGGACAATGATGCCAAAATGTAGGACACCCGGACAGGAGGCTAAAAATCCAGACAAATCCGGGTTTTCAAGTCATCTGGTCACCCTGAGAATGCTGTCCTGAATGTGCACAACAACTATTAGTGAGATGTGCACAACATCTATTAACTATCTCACAGAGGTGGTGGCAACTTTTGTAGGTTTGGCTTAATTTATGAATATAAATTGTCTAACCTTGTTATGTACTTTTTTAATGCACAGATTTGACTCAGCATGAATGGCCACAGCAAACCATAGTTTTAAAAACTGCCTTTCTTACTGTTGTAGAAAGGCAGTCATGCAAGCAATCATTCCATTTGTCAGCTGGGACAGGAAAAGCCAAGGGGTCCTTTGCATTTGTAATTGCTGACTGCCGCTCTACAATAGTAAGAAAAGCTGGTTTTAAATAATTATAAAGGGACAAACTTTTCTTTAAAACACTGCTTTTGTTCTTTCGTTTGTTCGTTCGTTCGTTCGTTCGTTCTTTCTTTCTTTCTTTCTTTCTTTCTTTATTTATTTATTTATTTAAGAGATTCCTTTTACCATTCCAAAGCAAATGCCCAAGATCCCAGCAAGGCAGCACACACTCCTGAGAGCAATGTCTAATATTGAATATATCTTAATATCTCAATATCTAAAATATCTAATATCTAAATATATAATATCTAAGAAGACACAATATTTGTGTCTTCGAATCAGGTCTGCACCTGCTGTCTGCCAGGGCTTTCTCTTGCCATCCCTGTGGGCTGGCTTGGGGGCAGAGAGTAAAAGTGCTGGAGACCCTGCTTTGAGGTTCCGTCGCCCCCAGTTTGGATGCATGACCACCATTTTCTAGTTGGCTTAAGAGGGATGGACGTCTCCCACAAATTGCTTGGATCTGCAAATTGTTTGGATCTTGTCCACATAGCCTTTCATGGCACTGGCTGTCACAGCAGCTTCTAAACATGCACAATCATAAGGTGCACCGAAGGTGCATGTGGCATTCTGGTCAACGCGGGCAACTTTTGGCAGCTGGGAGCATGAGTGAGGGGTAGATGTAGAGGACAACAGAGGCATGTGCCAATCTCCCAGAGTAAACAGGAAATGGGTAGAGTCCGGCCGTGCAACAGGATGCCCACTCTTGCCCTGGATAAGGTGTCACCCAGCACACTGACCACAGTACTGACTGGTATGTGGGTCATGCTGGTCCTTACCTTCCAAAAAGTAGTAGCTATCCAAAGAAGAATCTAAGAAATGTCAGTGTCCTTCTCCCCCTAATTTCTTCCTTCCTCCTCCTCCTCCTCCTCCCTGCCTCTTACTACTGTCCTGAGCCATCCTCCTCCTGCTGCCTCCATCTCACATCCCTTTGGCCATCCCTGACCTTTTCTGGAATGGGCCAAGCTTGTTCCCTTCAGGCCAGATCTCAGGCCCAGACATACTTGAGAACCAGTGGTGACTGGTGGAGTCACCAGAAATTTCTTCTAGCAATACCCATAGCCTGCCCTCTAACTGACTGGCCAAATTTGATAACTAGAAATAAAATACTGCATTTAAAAAACCCTTACAAACTTTGTTGCAACATGGATTAATCCTAACATGGGTTAGGATGGGGGCTTAAATAAGATAAGGACACTTTTCTGCGGACAATTCTTAGGTGGGCTTTTAAAATAACAGGCTGTTTATGGGTCTGGCTTTTTCATTACTGGGTAGGCTGGTCCTCAACTGGTCAACAACATCATATAGGCGATCTATCAAAAGCCACACCTTTGCCGGCTGGTGGAGTCACCCCAGCAGACGTGTTGCCAGGTGTAGGCACGGATCCTGGTGAAAACCAATGTGGAGTTCGATCAGTGGGAAGCCACAATCCCAACACACAGTTTTCCCCAGATCACTTTGGTGGAGAAGAAGCCATGTGCCTGTTTCTTCTGGGAACGGGACAAGCTCATCCTGTTCCTCTCGCCAGCTTGGGCGGGTCCTTGGCATTCACATTTCAACAAGGTGAGATGCTTCAAAAGACAAGGAGAGGCGAGGAAACTAGCTTGAGGGGTGCTGCCATGCTAGCAGACCAGAAAAGTGCCAGCTTGGTGCCAGGCACTCCCTGGCAAGGACTTCAAGGGCTCAGGAGAGAAGCAAGACTCAATGCTTCTCTCTGGGAACTGGCACAGCAAGAGCTTGCCAGGGGCACGAGGGTAAAGGAAGCTTCAGGGAGACAGACAAACTTGTTGGGAGTCTGCTCTGGCAGGGAGACTTCCAGTAGCAGCAAAATACTGGAGCAATCCCAAAATGTGGGCACCCCTTTTCTCTCCTTGTTTCCCAGGCTGCTTGCCACGAACGTCGCCCCCTAACTTCTTAAGACTGGCAAGCAGATGACTACATCGTGAAGGATTTCACTGGGAGAGAAGAGTTCTCCAAGCTGCCAGTGGAACAATTACCTACCTCACAGGGTTGTTGTGAAAATAAAATAAAAGGCTACATTAGCCACCTTGAGCATTTGTGTTATGATGGGAATGGCAGGGTATAAATCCACTCAGTCAGTCAGTCAATCAATCAGTCAATCAATCAATAATTGGCTTATTCTGTTCACCGATGATAACAGAGGACAAACTCGAGAAGCCCCTTCACTGATGCTCATCTAGGAATTGGTCCTGGTTCTGACTGCATGCATGGCTGGTTGGCGGTGTCCTGAGATACCCATTGGCACCTTAAATTTTTTAAGGTGGTACAAAACCCATTTGGGGCCCCTAAGACTTGCAAAATTAAAAAAAACTGAGTCATGTGTATGTATGTATGTATGTATGTGTGCATGCATGTGTCTATATGTATTTATATGTGTGTGTGCACATATACCATATTAATTTGTATATAATTTCTATATAATTTGTACATATAATTTGTATATGTATATATGTGTGTGCACATATACCGTATTAATTTGTTAGTAACAAACACGCAAATGGTACTTCAGTCTTGGGCCCCTCCGTAGCGCTTAGGCCCCGGAACAATGTACCTGCTGAACGCCCTGTCATAGGCCCTGCCCATTGGAGTCCCATTGAGAAAACCCATTGTAACTCCTTCAGCTCTCTCCGGGGCAAGGGGAAGCATTTCCCCTACCCCCAGGCTGAATGTGCACTGGATATAGGGTCTGATTGCACATGCTGGTGTTGTACAGATTGTGTCCTTTATTATACAACAGCAGCCCCTATAACCCTACAGGGCACCTTACAGCATAACAGCTGTATTGATTTATAGATTTAGCCCCATGATTTATGTGTCAGAGGATAGCCAGAGAAGTACAGCAGAGTGAACCACATTCCAGTCCCAGATTTTATTTTATTGTAGACACCCATGATTACAGTTTAACCTGCTGGAAGCAACTCTGCTGGCTGCCTCCCCTGCAACTGATGACACATGTAGTGTCTTTGTTATTATTTTAACCATTGTTAAAACATAATTGGTTTATGTTAAAACAAATTTAACAATTGTTAAAACAAATAGCAATTGTTAAAACATAAGATTAAAAAAAACAATTGTCAAAAAGGTGTATAACAATTGTTAAAACATAAAACAAAAGTTTTAGCAATTTAGAAACCTTGGAAATGCCTTGTCTTGCATTTCTCCATGCCTTGCACACTTTCCATGTCTTGATGCTCCAGCCTTGCACACTCTCCATGTCTTGATGCTCCATGTCTTCCCCCATCATCTGAAATGATGTTCGGAGTTGTGACCAAAGATGTGGCCTCCTCTCTGGTGACACCAGTTTTGGAACATTTTCCTTGAAAAGGCTCTTTTGGGGCTGAGCCTGATGTCTTCTTAGCACCAGGAGAGGATGTTTTTAGTTATTCCAGCCTTTTATATCTTGACTCTGTCCTGCTGCTTTTAGGGTGCAATCCTAACCATGTCTACTCAAAAGTAAGCCCCATTGTGTTCAATGGGTCTTACTCCCAGGAAAGTGTCTTTAGGATTGCAGCCTTAATCAGTTGCTTTGGCCATGACTGTTATTCTGGTTGCTTCTTTTCAATTGTGTTATTATTGGGCAAAGAGAAGTAGCTCTCCTTGATAACTTTAACTACAAATAGCCTAATTTGCATAAATTATAATTGCCGGTCAATAAATCCGGTTGGTTATCTAAGGGTTACCTGCACAGGAGTCCCTGCGTGTTTTGTCCCTTACAAGCCATAATAGCAACTGAGCTGATTGACAGCTTTTCTTCTCTTCGTGCGGAACAGAAAAGGAGCAGCTTTGGAAAGTCAAAAGGTATGCTTAAAACATCATCTTTCTGGGTTAGGGGAGGCTCTGCCTCCCTTAACTGCACCTCACTGTTTCCTTCTGGATTGGCAACTGGAAAAGCGATATTTGAAAAAGTGAGATTTCTGACAGTAAAAAGTTTGATCTTTACACAACCACACAGTATGTGTGGTTTTTATTTTTTTTAATGCAATGTGTCATTTTGAACGCTGTCTGAACATCCACCCACTCACATGAAGAGGAACATGTGTGCACACGTAGGACGAGATGCCTGAAGACTTGGTTGGGTGTGTGTGTGTGTGCGAGAAACTTATGTCTGGTGCTTATTTCTAAGTATGTGATGGGTAGGCCAGTCAGACAGTATCATCTGATCCAGCTCAGGGACAAATTCTAAATTAAATGTTTCCTAATTGCATTTGGGGCTAATTTTAATGAGGAAACTTAGATGATCAGATGGAGACAAACTTGGTGGACCAAAGTTACAGATGTATGAATATCAGGCAGTGGAAAACTGGCTTATCGGAATTTCCTGCCCATCCCATTTCTTATCATCTTTGTTTTTTAGGTTGCAGCAACAGGGATGCGGGGCACAGCGGGACTGGGCCTAGGAGGAGGGCAGGATCAGTATCAACAGTGCATGCCATATCCTATCCCCTTTCCTGGGCACCAGACTAGTGGCAAATGGTGCCAATATATCTGTGGGATGCATGTGCATTAAAGGTGCAATCCTAAGCAACCTACCTGTCTCTCATTTCCATGGAGGTGTGGGGAGGCCAGCACATGTCTGTGCACTGACCGAACCCCTCTCCCAAGAGTAGTGCCCTAGACTTGTGACACCCTAGACTTGTGCCAGGACTTGTGCAGTGGTGGGCTCCAGCAGGTTCGCACCTACTCTACAGAACCGGTTGTTAATGAGAGATAGGACATAGAAAGTTTAAAAATAGCCACTTAAAAGTGGCTGCCAGATGGGCAGAGAACCGGTTGTTAATTTCTTTGAAGCCCATCACTGGACTTGTGCATGCCTAACTTGGGGGGGGGGGAGTTGTTACCCTGGACAGGTAGTGTTTCTGGCATGCCACCTCAGATGCCATAGGTCTTGCACGAACCTTGACATTTTTTACATGTATTTGGCTGCAATCCTAAAAGCACATTCCTGGGAGTAAGTCCCACTGAACTCAATGGAACTTACTTCTGAGTAGACATGAACAGGATTGCACTGTTTCTTTGTATGTCGTGTATGTATGATATTTGTTTTGGAGACTACATGAATGACGTACTATAGGCAGTTTTGGAACGCAGGGCAATTGCAGTGATGTTCTCTCTAAAAGAAAGAAGAAACATCCATTTGGCAAATGAAAGAATAGTTTCAGAACATGTGAATTCTAATTTATCTTTAATCTACGGATACGTGATGTATAAGATCAAGCAGACAACACAGATGTGAAGAAACCACAGTCTGATAGTACTAGCTTTATTAGGACCAACCGAAACACCATAAAGCTGTGAACAGGAAGTATTTTGAGATCTCCAGAACTGTTCAATATCCTAATGATAACTCCAAAGCAAGCTAGCATGAAAGAAAGAAAGAAAGAAAGAAAGAAAGAAAGAAAGAAAGAAAGGAAGGAAGAAGGAAGGAAGGAAGGAAGGAAGGAAGGGAGGGAGGGAAGAAAGAGAAAGAAAGAAAGAAAGAAAGAAAGAAAGAAAGAAAGAAAGAAAGAAAGAAAGAAAAGAAGAAAGAAAGAAAGAAAGAAAGAAAGGAGGGAGGGAGGGAGGGAGGGAAGGAAGGAAGGAAGAAAGAAAGGGAGGGAGGGAGGGAGGGAAGAAAGAAAGAAAGAAAGAAAGAAAGAAAGAAAGAAGAAAGAAAGAAAGAAAGAAAGAAAGGGAGTGAAGGAAGGAAGGAAGGAAGGAAGAAAGAAAGAAAGAAAGAAAAGAAAGAAGAAGAAGAAAAGAAGAAAGAAAGAAAGAAAGAAAGAAAGAAAGAAAGGGAGGAGGGAGGGAGGGAAGGAAGGAGGAGGGAAGGAAGAAAGAAAGAAAGAAAGAAAAGAAAGAAAGAAAGAAAGAAAGAAAGAAAGAAAGAAAGGGAGGGAAGGAGGGAGGGAAGGAGGGAGGAAAGAAAGAAAGAAAGAAAGAAAGAAAGAAAGGGAGGGAGGGAGGGAGGGAGGGAGGTAGGAGGAAGAAAGAAAGAAAGAAAGAAAGAAAGAAAGAAAGAAAGAAAGAAAGAAAGAAAGAAAGAAAGAAAGAGAGGGAGGGAGGAGGGAGGGAGGGAGGGAGGGAGGGAGGGAGGGAAGGAAGGAAGGAAGAAAGAAAGAAAGAAAGAAAGAAAGAAAGAAAGAAAGAAAGAAAGAAGAAGAGAGGGAGGGAGGGAGGGAGGGAGGGAGGGAGGGAAGGAAGGAAGGAAGAAAGAGAGAGAGGGAGGGAGGGAGGGAGGGAGGGAAGGAAGAAGAAAGAGAAAGAAAGAAAGAAAGAAAGAAAGAAAGAAAGAAAGAAAGAAGAAAGAAAGAAAGAAAGAAGAAAGAAAGGAGGGAGGGGAGGGAGGAAGGGAGGGAAGGAAGGAAGGAAGGAAGAAAGAAGAAAGAAAGAAAGAAAGAAAGAAAGAAAAGAAAGAAAGAAAGAAAGGAGGGAAGGAGGGAGGGAAGAAAGAAAGAAAGAAAGAAAGAAAGAAAGAAAGAAAGAAAGAAAGAAAGGGAGGGAGGGAGGGAGGGAGGGAGGGAAGGAAGGAAGGAAGAAAGAAAGAAAGAAAGAAGAAAGAAAGAAAGAAAGAAAGAAAGAAAGAAAGGGAGGGAAGGAGGGAGGGAAGAAAGAAAGAAAGAAAGAAAGAAAGAAAGAAAGAAAGAAAGAAAGAAAGGGAGGGAGGGAGGGAGGGAAGGAAGAAGAAAGAAAGAAAGAAAGAAAGAAAGAAAGAAAGAAAGAAAGAAAGAAAGAAAGAAAGAAAGAGAGGGAGGGAGGGAGAAAAGAAAGAAAGAAAGAAAGAAAGAAAGAAAGAAAGAAAGAAAAGAAAAGAAAAGAAAAGAAAAGCTGTCATGGAGAGAGACCCCCAACATTTGTAGATTTTCAGATTCTTTGGACAGAGTTATGCAAATTTAAGTAGTTGCGCAGTATGCTGGGCACCCTGTGCTACAGATCAAAATAACAGTATCAGCTGTTCCCCCATTATTAAAAAAATAAAAAATCCTGCATTATTAAAAATGTTCATAAAAATGTTCGGGAACTTTTCCACTTTCTGCTGACAACGAGAAGAACGTCACGACCTTTCTGCGCAAAGGTTTGATTGGGGTGAAAATTACCAATCCTGGTGATGGTTCAAAAGTCGTAATGCATAGTAATAATTGAATAATTGAAAAGCATTAATAATTATTATTGAATATCTATATATATAAAAGAGAAAAGTCACTGAATGACTGACTCACTGACTGACTGACTCATCACCGCCCTGCCAAAACTGCTGGGCCTAGAAGGGTGAAATTTGGGGTGGGTGTTCCTTCCGTGAGGGAGGGGTGCACTAAGAACCGGTTTTCGGAAATTCCAACCGGAAGGGGGTGAAAAGGGGCGCAACGCGTTTTCCTCCCTATACTTTGCATTGAGAATGGCTGACTCAGCAACATTCCGCCCCAACTGCTGGGCCTGAAGCATGGAATTCTGGGAGTTCCTTCTGTCTCCTGAACTCCCACCAAGAACCATCTGGAGAAATTAACCCTTCAGGGGCTGAAAAGGGGGCAACGTGTTTCTGCCCTATACTTAACGTGGGAGACTGAACAACATCCAGCCAATTTGGTGCTCAGACCCTGGTGCACTGGGGGATGTTGTTCGGAGGAAGAGGCTGCACTGGCGAGGATGCTGCGCATGGGGGGAAGTTGCGCATGGGGTGAAGTTGCGCATGGGGGAAAGTTGCACATGGGGGGAAGTTGCGCAGGGGGGGGGGAAGTTGCGCGGGGGGGGGAAGTTGTACATGGGGGAAAGTTGCACATGTAGGAAAGTTGCGCATGGGGGAAGTTGCACATGGCGGGAAGTTGCACATGGCGGGATGATGCGCATGGGGGTGATGCGCATGGGGGATGATGTGCATGGGGGGAAGTTGCGCATGGGGGATGATGCGCATGGGGGATGATGCGCATGGGGAGATGATGCGCATGGCGAGATGATGTGCATGTAGGAAAGTTGCACATGGGGAAATTGCGTATGGGGAAGTTACACATGGGGGAAGTTGCACATGTAGGAAAGTTGCGCATGGGGAAGTTGCACATGGGGGAAGTTGCGCATGGGGGGAAGTTGCGCATGGGGGGATGATGCGCATGGGGGGATGATGCGCATGGGGGAAGTTGCGCAGGGGGAAGTTGCACATGGGGGGTGGTGCGCATGGTGGAAGGTTGCGCATGGGGGATGATGTGCATGTGGGAAGTTGCACATGGGGGAAGTTGCACATGGGGGGAAGTTGCGCATGTTGGAAAGTTGTGCATGGGGTAAGTTGCACATGGGGGGATGATGCGCATGTAGGAAAATCCACATGGGTGGAAGTTGCTCATGGAGTTGCGCAGGGGGGGAAGTTGCGCATGGGGGGATGTTGCACATGGGGGGATGTTGCGCATGGGGATGATGCACATGGGGGATGATGTGCATGTAGGGAAGTTGCGCATGGGGAAGTTGCGCATGGGGGAAGTTGCACATGGGGGAAAGTTGTGCATGGAGGGAAGTTGCGCATGGAGGGAAGTTGCACATTGGAGGAAGTTGCGCATGGGGGAAGTTGCATGTAGGGAGAAGTTGCGCGTGGGGGGATGATGCACATGGGGTAAGTTGCACGTGGGGATGATGCACGCAGGGGAATGTTGTACATGGGGGTAGGTTGTGCATGGGTTGTTGATGCGCCGTGGAGGATGTTGTATGGGGAAGTTACTCCCGCAACGCAGGTATGCCTTTCGCTAGTTCATAATAACTGAGATGCATTTGTTTCCTTTGAATCGTTTCCCAAAACGATTGCTAACCACAAGGCCAGGTGTGGAAACCGGGATTCCCCCGTCAACAATGTCAACAAACATGAATGGAAAATTAACAACAGCAAAAAAAAGTCATGCCCAGATAATGCCCATCAAATGATTCACCCTCATAAATGATTGGTACCCTTTCATCCTGTTTGTGAACAACAAGCCATCAGCAAAATGTTTTCCTGAAAGTCTTGTACTATTTTGCCCAGAGTTGATAACAAAATAGAGCCTACTGTTTATATGATATAATTATATCATTATAATCAAACTATGAACTGCATATGATTATTAAATGAAATCTCATTAAACTATCGTATTGGTTTTATGATACAGGTATAACCAACAGGTATAACATTTGCTATTTTGTATGTTTTTTATTATTAAAATTATTTCATTATTATTAAAACTCAGTGGTCAGAAAAGGAAAAAAAGCATTATTTTAAATTTTAAAAATGCACTCACGTAAAAACACTTTGAATGCAATCCTAAACACACTTTTTTAGGAGTGAGTTCGGTGGGTCTTACTTCTGAGTAGACATGGCTAGCACTGCTCTCACAGTCAGGAAGCTATTCACATGTTCACAGTTCCACATAAGGAATCCTTACCACAATTTCCTGGGAGTAAGTACTATTGAACACAGTGGGACTTACTTCTGAGTAGACATGCTTAGGATTGGACTAGTAGTCTAGATTTCTCCAGGGACCACCTTCATTCTGTGTTACAAACTCAACCTTTTTTACTTACCAAGTTGGGATCACTCTTACGTTGCATGCTATGAACGCGAATTAGACGTTAAGGACTCAGGTTTGCTAATCAACATGAGTCTTGCCTGATCTTTGACTTCATCCTTGCCTGTTTATTTAGGCTGATTACAGTCTGTACGATGCTAACGATATTAACATTTGCTCCAAAATATCTCTGTTAACCAGGAGGGAGTCCCTGTATTCTGATCCATGTCGCTGATAAATTGTTTTCTTGCATTTTGGAGATAGCTTTTTGCAGGGGCCTGAATGTCACCACGCAAGGGGTGCCGGGACTTACGCCGGCCTAACTGGTAGTTAGGATTTAAGTTTTGCAGGCACCTGAGCATGTCACACAACTTGCGGTACCGTCCCCAGATGGGGACGGTACCGCAAGTTGTGTGACATGCTCAGGTGCCTGCAAAACTTAAATCCTAATCACCAGTTAGGCCGGCGTAAGTCCCGGCACAAGTCCTGGCTTGAACAGGGTGTGAACCAAAATGCCATAAGGAACTCAGACGGAAGCTCTAGGATTTGGAATTGCAAAAATGTTCCTTCCCAATTCAACATGTTCCCAGCTGTCCTCTCGTGACCTTTCAGGCACTTTCGGTAACTCCGTTGGCCAGACTCTTAACCCGGGATAGATTTCCCAACTGCAGCAAACCTGTAGGATCTGCTGCAACGTCATCAGAGATTCCAGTTACCTTGTCTTATCCTGACTCTTTTGTCTCGGCTTTGAAATCTTCCTCGGACCCTGCCTCAAAACTTGGAGGCATCATCAATGACTCAGTCCCCAACATCCCTGCTCACAGTCACCCGGTTCACCCTGGTACCACCACACCTATTCTGTGTCACAGGCTGACCCCACAACTCTTTCTCCATCCTCCTCCAAAACTGTCTCACTCCCCACGCATCAAGGGCCATCCAAGCCTCTTTCGACAAAGCGGTGCCACAGAGGATGATGAGGGCATTTTCCTGGGGGTACTCACCACTACTTAGTACCAGAACCTTTTTCCACCTGCCCCCCACCCCAGCAGCAAATTAATAATTATTTTAGTCATATGGGGATGATCTGTGGTGAGTACTGGAATGATTTTCCCCAGGAAAAAAGTAGTATTACTACTGCTACTGATGATGATGATTAATTATATTTATAGCCTGCCTTCCTCCCACTCATAGATGATAAGGCCACATGATTGCCATTACTACTTTGTAAGTCAGACCCTTTAATAGGTGCCAAAAATCTGATCCTGGATGTGAACCCAAGAAGAAACAGGGGAAAAAACTCTTATAAAACAATGGAACTTAGGGCAAAACCCAGAGTAACTATGGGGAATCCTTGCTCTGGTGTAAGAACAACTTACTCTGGATTCCAATATGAATTTCCCATAGGCTTTTTCTAGGTGGTGCAGTAACTACAAGTGCACGTAAAGTCTCTTACGTGCTCCTGTAGTTACTCTGGATTTGGGGGTTAGGCAGACGGGTTTTGTTTCAGGGCAGCTCTCAGAACCTGGGTCAGTCACCAGGTACCCAGCCCTCAACCCAGGTACCCAGTTCTGTCTTCATTTATCTGGAAGTAAGCCCCATTAACTGCCATAGGATTTACATCTGAGTAGACCTGCATAGGAGTGGGCTTTATATTTTCTTTGGCCCTGCAGAAAAAATGGAAAACAAAAGTAAAGTGTAGAAAAGGGAATTTCAGCACCTGCAGCTTGTGATGTGTGAGATGAAAGACATTTAGAAAAAATGTAGGCTTTTGAAATTGCTTACAATATAGATACAATATTTACATATTAATTATATTGGGGGATTCCCATTTAAGGTGGTGAGTTTAAAAAACAACAACAACAAAATAACACCAAAGTTTGCATACATATTCCTGAAAAGGATGTGTATTCATGGAAAGTATATTGAGCCAACAAGGCAGAGGGTGATTCCCCACTTGCTTATATAATTTATATATAAGATGAAAGACTGGAGGCATCATCTCCATTTCAATCATTTCAATATTCCCAGTAATTTAAGGACTTGCAAGAAGCAGTAAATTGCTTTTGATAGTAAAACCCGTGGTAGAGAATAGTAAAACCCAAAAGAACAAGGGTTCCGGGAGATCATCTTACAAGAGATGTTCAAATAAAATGTGTTTACTTATCTCTGATTCTTCATTATTTTATTTTATTTACTTTACATACATTTATCTATATATATAAAAGAGAAAAGTCACTCACTGACTCACTGACTCACTCACTGACTGACTCATCACCGCCCTGCCAAAACTGCCCGCCCTAGAAGTGTGAAATTTGGGGTGGGTGTTCCTTCCGTGACTGAGGGGTGCACTAAGAACCGGTTTTCAGAAATTCCAACCGGAAGGGGGTGAAAAGGGGCGCAACGCATTTTCCTCCCTATACTTTGCATTGAGAATTGCTGACTCAGCAACATTCCGCCCCAACTGCTGGGCCTGAAGCATGGAATTCTGGGAGTTCCTTCTGTCACCTGAACTCCCACCAAGAACCATCTGGAGAAATTAACCCTTCAGGGGCTGAAAAGGGGCCAACGTGTTTCTGTCCTATTCTTAACATGGGAGACTGAACAACATCCAGCCAGTTTGGTGCTCAGTGCCTGGTGCACTGGGGGATGGTGTTCGGAGGAAGAGGTTGCACTGGCGAGGATGCTGTGCATGGAGGGAAGTTGCACATGGCGGGATGATGCGCATGGGGGGATGATGCACATGGGGGAAGTTGCACATGGGGGAAGTTGCACATGAGGGGATGATGCGCATGGGGGAAGTTGAGCATGGGGGGAAGTTGTGCATGTAGGAAAGTTGCGCATGGGGGATGATGCGCCTGTAGGAAAGTTGCACATGGGGGAGTTGCACATGGGGGGAAGTTGCACGTGGGGGAAGTTGCGCATGGGGATGATGCACATGGGGGGATGATGCACATGGGGGATGATGCACATGTAGGGAAGATGCGCATGGGGGAAGTTGCACATGGGGATGATGCGCATGGAGGGAAGTTGCGCATGGTGGGATGATGCGCATGGCGGGATAATGCACATGGAGGATGATGCGCATGGGGGGAAGTTGTGCATGGGAGATGATGCACACGGGGGAAGTTGCGCATGGGGGAAGTTGCACATGCGGGGAAGTTGCGCATGTAGGAAAGTTGTGCATGGGGGAAGTTGCACAAGGGAGATGATGTGCATGGGGGAAGTTGCGCATGGGGGATGTTGCACATGGGGGAAGTTGCACATGTAGGAAAGTTGTGCATGGGGGAAGTTGCGCATGGAGGGAAGTTGCACATTGGGGGAAGTTGCGTGTGGGGGGATGATGCACATAGGGAAAGTTGCGCGTGGGGATGATGCACACAGGGGAATGTTGTACATGGGGGTAGGTTGCACATGGGTTGTTGATGCACCATGGAGGATGTTGTATGGGGAAGTTACTCCCGCAACGCGGGTATGCCTTTCGCTAGTTTATCATAAAGGGAGTATAATAGCATAATATAATACCAGGGTCAGGTTTTTGACTGCATCAAATACGTGGCACAGTGTCAAAGTCCAGATAAAATATTTTAAATATTTTAAATACAATAGAGACAGATTAATGAACACACAACACAGACTTTGGCTGCAATCCTAAACACACTTTCCTGGGAGTAAGACCCATTGAACACAATGGGGCTTACTTTTGAGTAGACATGGTTAGGCTTGTGCTCCAAGACATACAAAACACATGCTATGCAGTGTTATGGAGCTATGACTTCAACAGTGGGAATTTTGAAAATGGATGTCAGACTTGAGACCTGAATTTTCAGATTCTTTTTCCATTTCTATTTCAATATGTTTTGTGCTGGTGCCAGTTTGCTTGGGCAAAATCTGGCATTTGGCCTCCAGGGTGACCTTAGGTCTGGCACTCACTCTCAACTTCACCTACCTCACAGGGTTGTTGTGAGGACAGCAGCACAGAGGAACTCAAGCTTCGTAAGCCAGCATGGGCACTTGTTTGGAATGGGAAAGCAGGCCTCCATCAGTCTTGAAAGACTATGGTATCGTGCTGGGCACGAAAGCCTGGGTTGGATTGTTATGGAGGATAGGCTGTTACCCAAGCAGCAAATCCCCCCTCTCCACGCCACTGAATTAGTCCAATGGAAAGGCAGAGCCAGTACAATTGGATCCAGCTGGCATCGCAGAGCTGGGCTAAGGACAGGAGCTCACCCTGTCTTGTGGGGCCGACCCGGGAATCAAACCCTGGCCTGCTGGTTAACAGGCACAGGGTCTTAACCACTTGCGCCACCCACAGCCCAAGTTGGAACGGGAAAGGCAGGGTATAAATCCCTTAAATAAATAAGACAGTAGGCCTGGGGGAATGTGATTGGCGAGGTGGGCCCTTAGCCAATGCTTGGACCCATGTCATCCCTACATTTGCATCGTGCTTTTTAGGAGGTAAATGGAGAAAGGCAGTCCACACCTGTTGCAAACTTATTTTAAAAGGTGATTAATCCTGATTGTTGGTCCATTTCCTGGAGTTTAACAAGTTGCAAAATATTATTTTAGATGAAGACTTTGAAGATTATCAGTCTGGAAAGTGAATTTCCTAGAATTTAACCAGTTGCAAAAAATATAATTTTAAATAAAGACTTTGAAGAACATCTGAGTAAACCTGATGTGGTTTCTCTTTTCAAGAAATTTGAATGGGTGAAAAATAATGAACGTGGAAATCTGTCGCCATAAGGGTCTGAAATTACAGTGGCTTCTGCACTTAAATATGGAACCAGATGGCCAAACTCTACTGCTTGGTACCAATCGTGGCATAAAGCAAATAATAAAAATGTATAAATATGAGACAAAACTTGACACTGATGTAGAATTAACAGACAGAACTCATGGCACAATCCCAACCTGTTGCAAAAGTGCTGTCCTTCCACGTCTCTCTGATGTAGGTTGGTGCATGGACATGCACGATCCTCCCTGTACCACCATGCAAACATGGAGAGGGATAAGTGACCATTCGTGGTCAGCAAAGGGATTGGGGAGGGGAATGGGAAGGAATAGGCAGGAGGAGGACATTCTATGGCATGGGCAGGGAAGGGGGATGGCGTTCCCAGGGCAGATGTGCATGGAGTGGGCAGTGAGACTCTGGCTGTTCTCTTCTGCTGAGATCTAGGTCGACACTAGAGGTGACCAAGATCCCAATAGATCTATAGGGGTTGTGCTTGCCTTATACTGGGAAAGGGAAACAGCTGCTCCTTCCCTGCAGTAGCACTGCAGCAGGTCCGATCCTTGTGCTGGATTCCTTGTGCTCAAGGCAGGATTGTGCTCTCATTATCACAAGATGTGGTAGGGCTGTGGGTGGCGCATGCGGTTAAGACACTGTGCCTGTTAACCAGCAGGCCAGGGTTCGAGACCCAGGTCGGCCCCACAAGACAGGGTGAGCTCCTGTCCCTAGCCCAGCTCTGCAACAGCTGGATCCAATCGTATTGGCTCTGCCTTTCCATTGGACTATTTCAGTGGCGTGGAGAGGGGGGATTTGCTGCTTGGGTAACAGCCTCTCCTCCATATCAATCCAACCCAGGCTTTCGTGCTTAACCACAGCGTCTTAACCACTTGCGCCACCCACAGCCCATAACCAACCAAGCAGTTTCATGTAGATGCCATATCGCATGGAGGACAAGATCCATCCATCTGTATTTATATACTGCTTTTCAACCAAAAAAGTTCACAAAGTGGTTTACAGAGGAAAAAGAAAATCCTCATGGAACACCAGAAGCCCTAGGCCAGGGTGGCAAGCAAGTTTCCCAGAATCCCTTGGCTGTTGTGCATCTTGATGCTAAAGAGCACAATCCTATGCATGTCTACTCAGAAGTAAGTGCTATTGTGTTCAATGGGTCTTACTCCCAGGAAAGTGTTTTTAGGATTGCATCCAAAGGCAGTTTGGAGGCATTTGGCAGCCTTAAGCATCAAGATGTACACGGGTCAAGACAACACCTGGATTCCTCACATTTTCCATCACCACATCTACACCCATCACTGCACATCTGGAGACAAGAGCACAGTCTTGATTTGCGATGGATCAAGAACTCTGTCCCCAGGTATCCCTTTCCAAAGCTTCAACAGCTTGATTGGAGTTTCCATCCTCCATGCCACGTAATATCTTTCCTATGAAACAGTGCTCAACAAGTCAGGGTGACCCAGTCTCACATTAGGGTGACCAAGTTCAGCGTCTAACCATTGACCTTCATTTGTGGCTATTCCGGGCAGCAGTGACATCCAAAATCATGCCAGAGCTTGGAGGTGAGGTGCCTAACCGGAGGTCATTCACCGTTCAGGGCAAAGCTATCAATCAGTCCGTTCTCAGGGCAAAGCTATCAATCAGTCCGTTCAATGACAAGGAAGGGTTTATGTCCTTTAAAGAGGACCAATGGGACACCTTGGAGCTTCTCCCATGTAGTTCCACCCAAAGAATGTGTCCTTTCCCTTGACTTGCATATCCTCTGGTGGTTGCTTGACATTCCCAAGGATAAATCAGGACTTGGCTGCAGAGTCCAAGAAACCAAAGAAGGAAACTCAGGAGCTTCTCCGTCAGACCTGGATGAGAAGAACAACTTCACCTGAACTTGCTTTTCATCTGTTGTGTGTTTGCACAAATGGAACGGATGAAACCTCAGGTGAAAAAGGGATCACCTTGAATACAGTGTTTTACCTTTTCAATGGCCCCCCAAGATTATCTTGGCTGGTAGCGACTTACCTGTGGTCACCTTCATGCAAGGTGACCATATCACCAGATTTTTCCAGATTTATCCTCTTTTTTAGCCTTCTGTCCAGGTGTCCTCCAAAAGGGATTCATTGCCCTCCATTTTGGCTTCATTTTGCAACTTTGCAATGTTATGAAGTACCCCAATCGTGTCATATGTTGTTGGATTCGTACTGAAGAGCAGAATCCGTTGCAAAAATCGGTTTTGAAATATCTCCTTCCTCTCAAAAGTTATGGCCAAAAAACCAAAAGTAAAAAAATATGCTTTGAGCTCTATGTGAAAGTGAAAGTGCCCAAGATTGCGGCTTTACTCCTGAGTAGGCAAATGTGCCATTGTCCACCGGCAAAGCCAGGCTGAGAAGAATCCAAGACAATGGCTGCAATCCTAAAGATCAGAGTAAGACCCACTGAACACAATGGGACTTACTTTTGAGTAGACATGGTTAGGATTGTGCTCCTTGTCCTCCTTGTTTAGGTTCAGGCATCTGGTCAGCCTGACCTCATGGGAAACGGAAAGCAGATCCATTCATTTGTCATAACAAATGTCATAACATGCAACACAATGGAAAAGAGGACAAGACCCTTCTTGAAATGTAGGACACCCAAGAAAAATGTAGGACATGGTAAAATAAAAGCTATTAAAACTCATTTTTATTGAGTTCATGTGGTTAATTCAGTGATTTTCAACCAGTGTGCCATGACACCCTTGTGTGCCATGGATAGTCCTCAGGTGTGGTGCAGGAATTTGGGGACTATAATTTAATAATTAATTTAAACACTATATTATTATTAAATTGAAAACCACTGTATATTTAATTACATGGAGGCCACATAAGTGCCTACTACAAGAAAAAGGAGGAAAATTGGATATTTTTTCAGAACAATAGGTTAAAAAATAGGACAAGTCCTGGAAATAGAGGACATATGGTTACCCTGATCCACATCTCCACAGTTCTGATCCAACCTGCTAACCACCACTCCATATCAGTTCTTTGCACAGGTAGGGGAATCCATACAGAAGTGCCCTGCAATGTAAATTGCTGCAGTCCTAACCACACTTTCACCAGAGTAAGTCATACTGAACACAACAGGACTTACTTCTGAGTAGACCTACCTAGGATTGTATTCAATCAGAGGTGGTTAGAGCGGGTTGGGTGGCCTGGCACTGTGATCCTCTCTAGCCACTTCTCCCGGTCAGTCCCCCATTTGGTGACACAAGCAGGCATCTCATTTTTCAGGCGCTGTGCACCAGTTCTGCAGATGCAGGTCCAACCTTGCTAGACATCCATTTTTTTAATTCACGGATTTTACCACAAATGGCCACTACAAATTGCAGTTTTAAAAACAGCTTTTCTTCCTGTTGTAGGAGAAACAGTCATGCAGGCACTCACTCAGTTCTTCAGCTGAGCCAGGCAAAGGCAGGGGTCCTTGGCAGTTCTAATTGCTGTCTCTCTACAACAGGAAGACAATCTGTTTTTAAACTTTATAATGGGGCACACTTAAAAAAAAAACCTGCTTTTATCTAACACTTTTTTTGCATCAGCAGGAAATCCCAGAACCAGATCCTTGCAGCTTTTGATCCACGTGGAGCACAATCCTAACCATGTCTACTCAAAAGTAAGCCCCAATGTATTCAATGAGACTTACTCCTAGGAAAGTGTCTTTAGGATTGCAGCCATATTCCACTAGGAGCAATGGCGGACAAAGTAACCTAATGGGTGTTTAAACATATTTTCCACCTTTGTATCCACATATTTTTTTATCCACAGCAGTGTCTGGAACAGAGTCAGTGCCGTGATTTTCAACCCTTTTCATCTCGTGGCACACTGACAAGGCACTGAAACTGTCAGGGCACACCATCAGTTGTTGTTCCATTGACAAGGCAGACCAGGCAGTTCAAATCCCCTAACTTTCCTATGAATAAATGACTTTTTCCAAAATCCTGCGGCACACCTGTGGACTATCGGCACCACACCAGTGTGCCACGGCACACTGCTTGAACATCGCTTAAAAACAGGCCTCCGTCAGTCTTGAAAGACTATGGTATCGTGCTCGGCGCTGCATACGCTGCATGCGAAGCACGAAAGCCTGGGTTGGCTTGTTATGGAGGATGTCCTAGTGGATAATGAGGGACCTAGTGGATAATGACCTACTGGATAATGAGGGACCTAGTGGATCATTTTAGCTCCCAGGGTTCTGAGAATGCACTTTTCAGCTTTCTGCTATTGTGGAAATAGTCTGACCATGTTCCAAACACCTGTGAATGAGTCCCAAGCGTGCGCATGAGACACAAGCACTAGGAATGCTACTTTCTCAGACCACAACTTTTTCCGGAGCGCTGGCAAAATATAAACAAAGTTTTGCACAAGTGGGCCTGGAGCCGAAAGCAGGCTGGATTGTAATCCGCACTTCCCTGCCTCGGGGAGAGGCTGCAAAGGGTGCCTTGGGAGTCGAGCGAGGCATGAATAAACCCTTGGTTTCTCTTCCTGCCTCGAGTCGTGGTTGTCGCACAAGCACATTTTCAGTTTGACTCAACCCAGCAGATATATTCTTGTTTTGTTCTCAGTATTAGTGCAAAACATCCCCGCAGCGTTGGCGCCGAGAACCCACAGCCTGTGCTGTATTTCACCTTCCCCCGGGTCAAGTTGCCCTCCCGCTGCAGCTGGGCCACCCAGCTGGACAAGGTTACTGGGGCAGATCACATTTCCCTGCCTTCACGGTGTGGTTCGAGGTGCCGACCAGAGAAGTAAACAGAAGGCGGCTTTGCAGGTGCAGAGCTGGAGGGATGCGGAGGTTGTGCCACAGTCAGTTGGATGCTAAACCTACTGTAGCAGTAGCCATTAGATATTTTATTTTCTATTGTCAATAAACTGCTTTATATACTTTATTCAATGGTGGGCTTCAGGGGGTACTCACAGGTTCTATAGAACCCTTTGTTAATGAGCGCCTGGTTCTGAGAACCGGTTACTAATGGGACATAATTTAATTTAGGTTATTAGGACACAGAACCTGTTGTTTATTTATTTGAATCCCACCACCTACTTTATTGTAAACCACTTTGTGAACTTTTTGTTAAAAAGCGGTATATAAGTTCTGTTGATTGATTGACTGATTGATTGATGCTGAACCATCACCATGATACACATCAGACCTTCTGACTTGGTGAGAGATCCATCCACCCCAATAGTGCAGTTAGTTTTAATTCACATCTTTGGGGAGGAGAATCACAGAATCATAGAGTTGGAAGGGACCCACAAGGTCACCTAGTCCAACCCCCTGCCTGTAGCAGGAAATCCTCCAGAGCAGGGGTCAGGGAACTTTTTGACCTTTTACCCCAAAATATATTTAGATATGCCAACATTGCCCCCTTGATTTGAAAGGAACATATATTATTATTTGAATTCAAAATTTTATTGAATCTATTAAAAAAAAATCCAGACTTTTTGAAAAAACTGTAGGACAAAAAGTAGGATGTGTTCAGATTTAGCCACGCAAAGCCACAGGTGGCTCAAACTCCTCCCCAGTGCCCCGTCCATTACCCCCAGGAATTTCATTTTTACCCCATTTGGGGTAATTTACCCCTGTTCCCTGACCACCGTCCTGGAGCAACTCCAATAGCTGCTTGTCGAAGCTCCGCTTGAAATTTTCAGCCAAAAAATCCTAATTTTTTCCCCAGAAAAATGCCTTCCAAATTACACTGGGAATTTTTTTCCCTCTTTCTCTCTCCTCCTCATCGAGGAAAAAAAGTTCATAATATTGTATGAGAGCACAATAGGGCAAATGGGGCAAGGCCAATCTGGGGTGAGTTTTGCTGTCTGTGCCTCTGGTCTCTATCCTGCTATAACCAGACCTGAAACATGTCCTTTTTGCCAGGACATGTCCTCTTTTTAGCCTGAAAAACTTCATTGTCCTCCTTTTCCTTGAGAGCAGGCAGCATACAGCCTTCTTGTAATTTACAAATTATATGTAACAAATTGCATCAATTTAATAATAGAATGTTTAAATTAAGCACAAGAAAGCCAAAAATAACCGTGTTTAGCTTTATTTTTCATATCCTTTTTGGGTGTCCTACATTTTGCGGAGTTGTCCTCTGGACACCCTGAACCAGATGTGGTGAGAGGCACTGCAGGTCAGCCAGAAAGACCAAGATTGGATACAGTGTTGGGGATATATTGTGAACCACCCTCTGATCTATTGTTCAAAAGAGTTGTGTTCATTCTTGTACACATCCTACACAGACACACAACCCCGCCAGAATCTGGATTGGTTAGGATTGCCATATGTCCCGAAAAACAGGGACAATCCTGATTTGGGGGATTGCGTTCACATACTAGTAAATGAGATGGAAGGTCCTGTCCCAATTTTGTGGAAGAGAATTATGGCAACCTGAGGATTGGGCTTCAAGCAATACCAGATTTTCCCCCTCCCTGCATTACTGATGCAAAAGGAGGCACATTGAATGCATCTTTGCTCATTCCGGCTTCTCAGGCTGATGCTTTCAAAGAACTTGAAATGTTTTGACAAGGACTGAAAAAGGAGGAGGTGGGGACGGGCTGCAAGCCGAGGAAAGCAAGCGCGTCTGAATGTACACAGGGAATCACCTGGGCTCAGCCCCAGGGCCTATTTTCAGGAACAGGCTATTATTTGTGATGTATAATAAAGGAAGTGGTGCCTCTGAGCATGTGCAGAAAGCACTCGAGCAGCATAGCACTGATGATGCTCAATACCAGCGAAATAGAGCTTCCCGTCTACTCTGAATACTGGGACTCCCTTCTATGGATGTGACAATGAAGTGCACCTATGATGGGGACAAAACCAGGGGTGGGCCCAGCCTGGCCCAAGAACTGGTTCTCCAGAAGTGGATGGGGCCAGGGGGCGGGGCCAGGGTCAGGAGGCAGGGCTGGGGATGTTTTCAATTTATAAATTAAATTTTTTTTAAAAAAAATTCAGAGTAGACCTGCATAGGAAGGGGCATAGGAAGGGGCTCTGAGGCTGCAGTCCTCTCCACACTTTCCTGGGAGTAAGTCCCATTGACTATACTGAGACTTACTTCTGAGTAGACTTGCATAGGAAGGGGCTCTGAGGCTGCAGTCCACAAAACCTATGATGGGGAACGTGGAACAGAAGTGGTGTTGGTGGCAATGCGCAGATCATCTTTTTTGTCTTTGCCCTGCAGCACATGTGATCATAAAAGAAGGGACTGCAAATCCCAGTCGGGACTTTTGGGTTTTTTGGGAGGGAGGAACCAAGCCCCACATCTGGGGCATTGCTCTGATATTGTGAGCTTTGCATCAGAAAAGGCTCTCATGCACATCCTTCCCAGGTACACCTCAGAAGGGACACTTGAGGCCTTCAACCTGTTCCCAAAACATTTATGGCTTTCAAGATGAGATCCCGTGCAGTGAGTTATCATCAGAAATGAACCAACAGGGAAAACAGTGTTCAAGCAGGAGGTTTGGGGAGGACAAATTCTTGGAAGATGCAAGATACCCTGCTAGATTCAGCCGCTGTGCACCAATTAGCAACACTGCGCACCAATTAGAATAGTTTGCATTTCTGACATTCTGGCCGACGGGCAAAGTACATTGAACACATTGAGAGTTTTTGTTAAGAACAACAAGATGTGGGAAGGAATAGTCACAAAAGTTATGATGCTCTTCTTGTTCTGAAACTTCCCTAAAACTTACAACCTACCATGCATGAGCTGCTCGTTCTACAGAAAGGAAAACACACAAACACATGTGCACAAGTGTGCACATGCACAGTCCAAATATATAGGAAAATATACAGACAATTGGATCTGTAGGCTGTGACTGCGGCTGCAGTCCTAAACACACTTTCCTGGAAGTAAGACCCACTGAACGCAAAGGAGCTGACTTCTGAGTAGACATGGATAGGACTGTGCTCTGAGACTCTGAGACTACTTTGTGTGCATATGGGCATGCATGGGTGAGTGTGTGGGGGGGATTTTTATCTGCACATTGCAGTGTGGCCCTCACTGTTTGCAGGCTGAAGTCAACAAAACCTCTGATGCAATGCAATCCAGAGAGCAAACCAGGTGAGGAGTCTCCAAGATCCGCAGTCCAAAGTCGACGAGATATGGTGATGTGCAACCATCCAGGGTCTGTACGTGAAGTAAACAATTGCGCAGACAGGAATCTCACGTGCGACAGGCTGAAATCCTGCCCGGCAGTGGGATGGTGCCGATCTTCAGGGTACAGATCCCAAAACAGTTCTGGATCCTTTTCACGTGTTGCTCCGAGGAAACACCATGATTGTTTTAAGGGATTGTGGACCTCATTTTGGAAGTGGCACAAAGCCGAAGGAGTAGCATAAGTTTGCCGGTTCTCCTGCCGGTCCACAGCCTTTTTTTGGGTGAACCCACCTGCCTGCTGTGGTTTTTGTTGTGTTGTGCCTGCCCCCTCCCTAGAAGTCTGACCTTTACAGAGGAAAGGAACATTCATAACCACAAGCAAAATCGAGACGCCTGGAGATGGGAGGTGAGAGATGTAGGTCAAGTGACTGTGTTTTTCCCCCCTTTTATTGAAAGCATCATTGTGAGAGGCAAAGAAGCAGCCTATTTAGGAAAGTGATCTAAGATATTCACATCTTGAGCCTTCTTAGTATTTGCTAAAAAACACACTGAAACCCAGTCGAGAGGCTGCAATGTCTGGATGGATTAGAGACCGGAGCACCATCCAAAAGTGAAACCGTTGAAAAGCAGAACCCATTTTTTTCGTTCATAAATGTTGCTTCCAGTGCTTTTTTAGCTAGCAAATTGCAAATTTCCCCTTTTATCTTGCAAATTCCTGCCTCCGCACCAAGATTTCTGGAAATAGATTCTCATTCATTCCTTTTGGGAATGGGATTAGAGCTACAAAATGGGGGCAATTTTGGCTTATAGGACAACAGAGAGAGGTTGGAAGAGTGGAACATACGTTGAATGAATTGGGAATTGATCAGGTCCAAGTAGATCTGTGTAGGCAATTCCAGTCCAGAAAGGGGCTCAAGGTTCAACATGTGTGACCACCACCAAAACTGCCCCTTCCCAGGCTCAATCTGCTCACCCACCACATCTCTTCCTTTTTCTTCTTCATTCAACCTCTTCCCATACCTCCCACAATCATGTGTTTCGTAGACTCCCCGCTCTAAAATTTCTCCTCAAACTTATATTTCATTATAATTTCACCATATTCTGACAAATTCCACCATCCACCACCAACCACATGGGTTTGATGCTGGTTTTTCCTTTCCAGATTTGCAGATTTGCCTGGCAAGATCATGAGTTGGGATGGCAGCTGTGCAGACGACACAAATTATAATCCCATCCTGTTGTGACCTCTCATTTCTACTGAGGTTCTCAGAGCACAATTCAGAAGAGCTCTTGGGCAGGCACATGTCCCTTATAGCACTTTTGGCACCTCTGGAGACTAAATCCAGCCTTGCTGAGCCATGAGTTGTTAGACCCAGACTGAGTAAGGCCAGTGCAGGGGTCAGGAAGGGGTACAAAATTGCTAATATTGCTAATATTGCTCAAATTGTTATAAACCACTGTATGCATATTTTCCAGCAGAATCCAATGCAAAAATCAGCTTTGAAATGTCTTCTTCCTATCAAAAATTATGGCCAAAAAACAGAAATACATGGAGGCCTATGGAAAATGAAACTGCCATATTGCACCTTTACTCATAATAGGGCGCAATCCAGAGTAACTATGGGGAATCCTTGCTCCGGTGTAAGAAAAATTTGCTCTGGATTGCAATATGAATTTCCCATAAGTTTTCAGTAGGAGATGCAGTAACTACGGATGCACGTAATGTCTCTTAGGGCACAATCCAGAGTAACTACGTCCTTGCTCCGGTGTAAGAACAATTTGCTCTGGATTGCAATATGAATTTCCCATAGGTTTTCACTAGGTGGTGCAGTAACTACATTTGCTCATAATGTCTCTTACGTGCTTCTGTAGTTACTCTGGATTGTAGGGTATGTGCATGAGTTGATGTGCATGTGGTGTTGATGCTCATGGGCAGATGATGAGCATGGGGGTTGATGCACAGGGGGTTGTTACGCATTGGGGGTTGTTACGTGTGGGAATCTTCTATGCAATAGGGGGATGGCACACAGGGGGTGTTTTACTCCCACAACGCGGGCACATTTTACTAGTTACCGCAGTTAAATAATTTTCACGGATGGAGGTATCAAAAAACTTATGTGTCCCGGGTGCCAAATGACCACGGTATGCTTCTTGATCCAATCCAGGATTGGGTTGTCAGCCTGTTTGCTTTGCTGCCCTGCTCATTGGTCTCCTCTACTGATATTGTCTGCCGGCAACAGAAAAAATAATGAAGTGGAGGGGGGTGCTTTGGGCAAGTGAGAGGAAAGTGGAAGACAGATTTGAGACAAAATAAAACTGAAACAGCACAGAGCTGATCTGGCACATTCAAGGTGCAATCTGGAAACTCTTGCGTTTGGAGAGACTGCAGAACCCGGGCAAAAAAAAAAAGAAAATAAATTAAAAAGTGCTCTCAGATGCTTTGTTTGCCTTCACCAGCAACCGAAACCACTCTTGGCTTTTGTATCCTCTTTTGCTATCTTTCTTGAGATTTCCAGTCCATTTCTGCTGTTTTCAACTCTTGCACATCACATAATTCTATCACCGCAGAGTGCTCGCCTGGCGGCCCCTCTGAGTAAGACTTCAAATGGATGGGAATTTAATTTTTTTCTTAGATTTTGTTTTTTTTTCTTGCAAAAATTAGAAGTGCGGAGGGTCTGGTGGTCACCAGACTGAGGTCCTTCTTGTTCCCACAGATACCTCCATCCGTGAAAATTATTTAACTGCGGTAACTAGTAAAATGTGCCCGCGTTGTGGGAGTAAAACACCCCCTGTCGCAGGCCGTCAGGGGTGTCTTATAATTACAACCTGCAGAACAAAAAAGAAAGTGCCAATATATAGGTCTCTGCTTATGGGTCCCAAATCAGCACCTTCCCCATAGGTTCTCTTGAAGGCTGTACACTTTGTACATTCCTCTTTATAAAATTGCCAAGTCTAGGACCAGTTCTGAAGCATGTTCATGCATGCATATACATGCATGCGCGCGCGCACACGCACACGCACACATGTACACGCTTCAGTACACAATGTTCTGAAAGTGCCCTAATTGTCCTTTGTAACTTTTTGGGGTGGGAGATTCCACCCATTCTTAGACACTAAGAGCACAATCCTAACCATGTCTTCTCAAAAGTAAGCTCCCTTAGGAGCTTAGGATTGCCTAAGGCTGCAGTCCCGAACACTTTCTGGGAGCAAGACCCATTGCACACAATGTGGCTTATTTTTGAGTAGACATAGGATTGTGCTCAAGACTGCAATCCTAACCACACTTTCCTGGGAACAAGATCCATTGAACACAATGGGGCTTACTTTAGACACGGAGCACAATCCTAAACATGTCTACACAAAAGTAATTCCCATAGTTTGCAAGGGGTCAGTGTTCAGGATTGCAGCTAAGTGTCTAAGAATGGGTGGAATCCCCCACCCCAAAAAGTTACAAAGGACAATTAGAGCACTTTCAGAACTTTGTGTAGTGGATCATGTACATGTGTGTGTGTGTGCGTGCGCGTGCGCATGCATGTATGTGCATGCGCGAACATGCTTGAACATGTGTTGAATGGGTCTTACTCCCAGGAAAGTGTGTTTTGGATTGCAGCCCTGGTTAGGATTGCACTGTTAATTGCTATTACTTCTGAGTAGGCATGCATATGATTGTGTTTAGGATTGGATTGTTAATTGCCAGGATCCAGCCAACCTTTTACACCCCTCATTTAAGATCAAGCAACAGTGGAGACTGAGGCTTAAAATAAAAAAAATAAAAAATAAAAACCAAGATTGGGTATTGTAGAAAATGCAAGTTTCAGTAGAGAAAAGGATGAGAAATCTGAAGGAGTAAATACCACCAGGATATACAATTTCACTTGGGTTTCCCGCTTGAGCTGCGAGGCTTGTTTTGAATGTGCTTTGCTATTTCAATCCTCACACAGGCTGCCGAGAAAATCAGGGTTTGAATCAGATGCTTTACATAAACCTCAGCCTTTGCTCAATGTCGGTCTCTGCTCCGCTTTGGCAGGCCAGTAATAGGCATCCAGGGCTGAATTGCTTCAAGATACAGGCAATGCTGGTGGCCACTGTGGGGACCGGGTTTCTTCCACCTGCCAGAAGAAAAGCACATGTTAAGTCAAAATAAAAAAATCATACAGCTCTCCGCTAGCCCGTGGCATAGACAAAGGGGGTGCAAAGCACCAGGTGTTGCAAAAGGGAAGCATTTTCTTCCCTGCTTCCCAGCAGTGATGCTCCCACCTTCTGGAACGGCACTGAAGGCAGGTAGGTCCCTTTTTGCTGCAATGATGCAAAACCTAGTGCTTTCCACCCCCTCGAGCTGTGCCACTGACCCCAGTCCCCACTCACGAAGCCACATTGGCCTGGGGTGTACTCATCACTCTCACCAAGTGTGCGACTCACCAACACAGAGAATAAGCCCTACAATCCAGAGTAACTACGGGAGCACATAAGAGACGTTACATGTACCGCAGTGAAAACCTATGGGAAATTCATATTGCAATCCAGAGCAAATTGTTCTTACACCGGAGCAAGGACTCCCCGTAGTTACTCTGGATTGTGCCCGAAGTCTCAGATGGAAACAGTCCCAGGGCAGCATCTCTGTTTCCTAAATTCCAGTGTCCGAAGCCCAGGGATATTCCTGAACAGGCCGGGCATCAAAGCATAGCCCAAGGGGCAGCAGAAGGACCTGTGCCCGTCTGAAGACCCACTGGGCAAAGATATTTGGATGAAACAGAATTTTTCCTAATGAGAATTTAAATTTTTTATTATTAATTGGAAATCATTCCTGGACTTTCTGCATGTGAAGACGGAGAATGAATCAAATATGAATTTGATGTATCAAAACTGATACAACATTTTTGAAAATCTCCTCATTTACCTGTTCTGCTTCATTGATAAAACTATTTTAAATATTATCTTAAAACTAAATAGAACTTAAAACTATCTTATTAAGATGAGACACCTAATGTGTCATATGACTTTGTAGAAGACACAATCCAGAGTAACTACGGGAGCATGTAAGAGGCATTACGTGCACCCGTAGTTACGGCACCACCAAGTGAAAACCTATGGGAAATTCATATCGCAATCCAGAGTAAATTGTTCTTACACCAGAGCAAGGACTCCCTGTAGTTACTCTGGATTGCGCCCTAAAGAAATGTAAATTGAGAACTTTATGCTTGCCACACAATTTCTAATATTTTTCTTCTTATCTCTTTTTGTATTATTTCTTGTTTTTCTTTTTAAAATTCTTTTGAATTAAAAAAATCTTTTGAATTAAAAAATACTTTAAAAAAAGACAGTGCCCCTGTGCCAGGCTAGTCCCTGACCCTACAATCCAGAGTAACTACGGGTGCGCGTAAGAGACATTACGTACACACGTAGTTACTGCACCACCTAGTGAAAACCTATGGGAAATTCATATTGCAATTCAGAGCAAATTGTTCTTGCACCAGAGCAAGGACTCCCTGTAGTTACTCAGGATTGCACCCTGAATCCTTGGTACCAGTTGGAGTGTCTAATGCACCATCAGGGAGCAGGACTTTGCCCAGCTGTCCTAAATGTCTTGGGATTTTGCCCACACAGAGAGAGACAAGAGGGGAATTAAGGAGGTGATCAACCTTTTGGAAATTTTGCACTTGTACTAAAAAAGAACAACACATCCCATTGCTGAACATTCTCTGCAAAGCAGAACACATGCCAGGGCCGCACATGACTCCCAATGGATGTCGCCGCTTTGGGGTGCCTTATTTATCTCCGGAGGCACAGCTGCTGCCGCTGGGCGCCAAATAGCGAGCTCGATCTCTGGGTGAAATTGAATTGGAGGTTTCAGTTCCGGATCTGGTGGGCCAGTCACCTGCCCTTTGTAATCCGAACGCCCGCTTTGCCTTCAGGAAGCCGCACAGCTGAAACTGAGTGTGGAAAGTGAGTCACCCATGAGTGTCTCGGATTTTTTTTTAAAATGAGATTGCTCTCGGCCCCCAGACTTGTAGGATGGGGGCAGTCAGGCAGGAAGATGGCAAGCGATGGCTCATCAATTTGCCCAGCTGGTGCCAGAGCCCTATACCTGGAGAGCAGAGAGTGTTCATTTCTGATTTTCTGCTCACCTTCCTGTCTCTTGAGTAAAGAGCTGTGAAATCAGGAGGGCAGAAGGAACTTGAGGATCTTTAGGGGACAGCTGCAGCTGGAATCCGCAAGGCAAATTCCAGCCCTCCCCCATAAGTACCCAAGCTGGCAGTAGACAGTAGACGGGTTCTTCTGTGGGCTTGGCACCAGATCATGGGGACGGGGCTCACCCTCTGCCCTTCTCAAATTCGCTATCCATTTCAATAATGAGTACAGAAAGCAGAAGCATCAAAACAAGTCCAGGGTCTGGCTGGCTTGACAGTGGACCCCCAAACACCGCAACGGAGCTTGGAAAAGTCCAAGTGCATGAAGAAGCCACTGGGCAACTCGGCCAGCCGAGACATGGCCTGGCTTCAGGCACTTCCTTTGTAAGGGCCGTGGGGTGCTGCTCAACAGCCCACGAAGAAGCCTGCACAGGACATGGTCTCTGCATGTCCCAGATCTGGGATGGAGCTCAGCCTCTGAATTGTAAACAGAAGCGCCTCGGCTGTTAATATTAACGCCACTTTATTTATAGCCAACGGAGTGCTAAATTCCTTACGACTGCAAGAGGTGTTGGCAACTCACAGCCTTGTGCCAACTTGATCCCACTGAAGGGGTAGCGCTAGGACTGCATCAAAATGTTCCCCCTCAAATTCCACCATCCAATTTGCAAGTCATGAATTTGTGGGGAAGAAATTGTAGGAATTGGGGGACCCAAACCAGGAAAGCCTATCAGAGGCCATGTTTATGCCACTGTGATGATGCTCCCTTCATTCCCCATGACAGATGTCCTCTTTCTTCCTCTAGGGTAAACCTGGGGGCAGAAGGGATACCTTTCTGACACTCAGGAGAATCTCTTCCAATTAGACATTGATTGATTAGTATTTTATTAGTTTTTTTTATTTATTTACTTGTGTAAAATCCTACTTTAAAATCCTCAGTGTTTGCACAAGGACACCTTAGGGGGTCACAAATGAACCAGCACAGCCCCCCACCCCATGCCCCATGCTGGCTCCAGAGTTTCACAACTATATCATAAACCACATTTGCATTGACTCAGGCGTTACAAGAAGGTCCAGATCCAGACCCTGTGCTGTGCTGAGGTTATTTTGGGTGAGGGTAATGTAAGGTTGCTCTGCACAGGGCTGTACAATCACAATGCAAGGTTAAGAGAGGGTGGCAGAAGGATGGAAGGGAGGCAGGACCGGGGGATTTTGGGTGGGGAAAGGTGGAATGGGAGGCCAGGTGGGATTGACCACAGCAGCATGTAATGGCTCCTAACCCCCCTCCCAGTCCCAGCCTCAACAGCTTGTTTGGATTTATAGCTGGTAAATGGCTGGCATCAATCCTAGTAGTCCCATAGGGGTTGCTGGGGCTCAAGAGGCAGCAGCTTCCCAGTGGCAAGTAGTGTCTTCCCAGTCACCGGACCCTTTGGTTTAGGGTTGCCATAATTCTCTTCCACAAAACTAGGACAGGACCTCCATCAAACTTACCAGTATATGAATGCAATCCCCCCAAACCTAGTTTTCCAGGACATATGGCAACCCTACATTGGCTTGAGACTGAACTTGGAACCTTTTGCTTGCAGATCAGGTCTTCAATCCCTACAGCCTGGGCCCAGTTCTGCAGGCAAAAGAGCAGCCCTGGGTTTAATTGAGGGTGTGTCTTCCCTGTCACCAGAACATCACACAAGGAGTCATGCAGTGTAGGACGACCGGCTTCTCCATTGATTTAAGGCACCTTCCCCCAGTATTTGTTAATGGATTGGAATGGCTGAATCGCTGAAGATGACAGATCGACAGGCTGCCGCTTTACAAGTGGGTGTAGGTTCAAACAGGTCTAGTACACATGGTGATCTGTTCATGTGGACACACCCCATTAGGGAGAATTTTTAGGGCCACCTACGAAACACAGCCATCTTCCGCCCCATTGTAAAGGGGCAATACTATGATGATGAGTAATTCCTAAAATTACAGTCAGTATTTTGATATTAGGGTCATCTCTGAGTGTTGCTGAGATCAACATCAGCGGTTCCTTTCTGAGTCAAACACCTGTGGAATTTCAGCGGACACCGTGGCCACAATCCTAACCATATTTACCTGATAGTAAGCTCCACTGAGAATAATGAGTCTTACTTTTGAGCAGATCTTAAGGATATGAAGACTATTATGATATACTATGATATATGGTCATATTATGATCAATAATATGACATGATATTGCTCAATATGACATACATAAGATATATGATCAATAATATCCATCCATCCATCTATCTTTCTATCTATCTATTGATCAATATCGTATATCATATTAGATATTAGATCAGTGGTTCTCAATCTTCCTAACGCTGTGACCCCTTTATAAGTTCCTCATGTTGTGGGGACCCCAACCATAAAATTATATTCGTTGCTACTTTATAACTGTAATTTTGCTACTCTTATGAATAGTAATGTAAACATCCGATATGCAGGATGTATTTTCATTGTTGCAAATGAAATGTGTGTTCTATGCACACACTGAACACAATTGGATTTATTTCAGAGTAGGCATGCATAGGATTGGGCCCTGAGGCTGCAATCCTATCCACGTTTACATGGGAGTAAAGGCCCCCTGACTATAATGGGATTTATTTCAGAGTAGGCATGCATAGGATTGGGCCCTGAGGCTGTCAGTCAGCCCCAGTCCATGTGCAGCTACAGCCAGAGGTCTGGCAAGCCTGACCTGGCTCCCTGCACCAGGGGTCTTTAGGCAACCCCCAGGAAAACTCTAGGCGCCCCCCACTTTGAGAAACGCTGTATTAGATAGATAGATATACCCTAAATAGATAGATAGATATACCCTACAATCCAGAGTAACTATGGGAAGATGTAAGAGGCACTTACTCTGGATTGCTCTGTGCATTTCCCATAGGTTTCCTATAGGTGGCACCATAACTACATCAGTTAAAAGGTCCTCTAATTACTCTGGATTGTAACCAGAAAGATATAGATATAGATGAATAATATAATATAAAGAATATTAACCCTTTTCTGCTATGGGTTCATCTCTCTGGCTGCAGTGCAATCCTAAGCTCCAGTTAGGCCAGCATAATCCTCGGCACAAGCCTTGTGCTGGACTTGGGGTGTCACAAAATGCTATAATGGGGGCAGGAACTGGGGAAAGACCAGTGCACAGACACGTGCTTGCTTCCCAACATCACCACAGGAGTGGGAATTCCGTTCCCTAGGAATGTGCCAGCCTAGGTTAGGATTGCACCCTAAGTCTAAGATTAATATTTCATGCAGGATTGCAGAATGAGGATTTCGACAGTGTAAGTGGCTGCTGGCCAAGCTTTTCCTGGAAGGGGGAGTGTTGGGCCAGAAGTCATGAATTACAATGTTCTTCTTTGCAAGAGTGAGGAAAGCCCAGTTCCTCAAAGTAGCAGGAGAGGAACAGCTGGGAAGGAAATGGTTTGAGAAACCCTCAGAGTCTCCTTGTTGGCGACAGGTTGAGACGCTGGGCGGCTTTGCAGGATCAAATTTTGTTCAGGTGAGGTCTCCGGAACTCACTTCCACCTTGATTTGGTGACAATTTCTAGGGGCAAACAAAGCTGAGGCTGAAGCAAGTTGAAAGAGACAGGAAGGAAGAGAAAGCAGCTTCCAGATCTGAAGCATGAGACTGAGTCACACCATTGAGCAGGGACCTCACTGGGTCTAAGGCACACTTTTCAAACCAGCAGAATCCATCTCAGCTTCTAGGGTGGTTAAGGACCATATGTCATAAACGGAAAAGAGGACAAGGCCTTCCGGAAATGTAGGACACCCGAGAAATATGTAAGACATCTATATATATAGAACTGAAAAGTCACTGACTGACTCACTCACTGACTCATCAACACCCAGCCAAAACCGCTGGGCCTAGAAGGGTGAAATTTTGAGAGGGTTTCCTTCTGTGATGTTGGGTTGGTGCACATGGGAGGGTATTGCACATGAGGGTTGGTGCGCATGGGAGGGTATTGTGCATGGAGGGTTGGTGCGCATGGGAGGGTATTGTGCATGGAGGGTTGATGCACATGGGAGGGTATTGTGCACCCACTAAGAATCAGTTTTGGGAAATTCTAACCAGAAGGGAGTGAAAAGGGGCGCAACGCATTTCCCTCCCTATACTTTCCATTGAGAATCCCTGACTGAGGAACGCTATACCCCAACCTCTGGACCCAAAAGCATGAAATTAGGGGAGTGTATTCTTTCTGTGACAGGAACACCCACCAAGAACCACTGTGGAGAAATTTAACCCCTAAGAGTTTGAAAAGGGGTGCAACACATTTTTGGCCTATACTTAATATGGAAGACTGACTGATCAACATCTAGGTGATGCACTCAGAGGGACAGTACACTCATGCACGTGGGGGGTGGACGTGGAGTGGTGGTGTGCATGGGGGTGTCTTGCGTATGGGGGGTCTTGCACATGTGGGTTGGTGCAGATGGGAGGTGGTGTGCATTGGAGGGTGGTGGGTGGTGTGTTTTGGGGGTTTTTGCACATAGGGGATTGTGCGCACGGGGGGTTGTGTGGATGGGGGTTTGAATCGCATGGGGGATGATACACAGTGGGGAGTGTTGATGCGCATGTGGTGTTGATGCACATGAGGGGATGATGCACATGGTGTTGTTGCGCAGTGGGGGGATGGCATATGGGGGAGTTTTACTCCTGCAACAAGGGTACGTTTTCGCTAGTGATAAAATAAAAACTAAAAAAATCTCATATCCATGGTGATTGAAAAGTTACTCCCTACATTGTAATTTTAAGTATTTTAAAATAGGGAGTTACTTTTCAATTACCCTGTATATTGCTTTCATATGGTTATTTAAATACTATATTATTTATTATTAAATTTAAAACTATTACATATAATGTAAGAATTACATGAAGTCTACATACTGCTTGCTCGCAAGAGAATAGAAGACAAGGAAGATTTTTTTCCAAGCAACAAGGCTAAAAAAGAGGACGTGTCCTGGAAGAAAAGGCCTATGACAGTGATTTTCAGCCTTTGATTGGGTTGAAAATTGGTGGAGGCAGGAAAGATCCAATGAATGGTTGTTGCAGGAGTGACACCCCCAGAAATCCCCATGTGCAAATAACACAGTGACAGCCAGCATGGAGCCAATCATGGAGAGATGCCACAGTGCCCATAACCATGCAGAGCATTTATGGGGTAGTTGATTCCCCTACAAGCACTCCTGCAAGTTGATGCCCCTACATGCAGAGCATATACAGGGTAGCCGATGCCCTTACAAGCACTAATGGGGCATGGAGTGCAATAGTGTTTACTCGAACAAAAGAGGGGAAATGCTTGCAGAAGCTGCCCTTGGAAGATGCCCTTCCGCTGCCAGAGCATCATCTGATGCAATGCTCCTTAATGATATTGTTATCTTGGGTATTGCTCAAAGAGGAGATAAGCCATCAGGACCAGACCAACAGTACCAGCTGCTCTTGGGAGAGTCCCTTTTCCTACCAGTAGTCTCACCGTTCCAGAGGGACGGAGGCAGAGCCTGTTCATTTGGAGTCTCCCCAGAAGCATCTGCCGGCAGCTGCTTTCATCAGTGTCGTGCCCGGACCGTTCTCATTAACCTGGCGTGGGTGTGGGTGCGTGGGAGGAAACAGTCAAGCGCACGGAGGTTTCTGCAAGTGTGGCGGAGGCTCTGTTGGGAAACATCTGTCAACTGGGCAAGCCGAAGGCCTGGAACCTGCCTTAACTTGGGCTTCATCCTCAGTGAGACTCTCTCCAAGCTAGAACCCTCCCTTCTGGCACACCAGTTTGCCACGAGCAGAAAATTGACTCACTGGGATTGTTCCACCCTGCCAGTCCTCACCCACCACCTGAAGCGTGCCCAGGCCCACAGATCAGCCACATGAGTGAGAACAAGGCCACAGACTGTCAACTACTGTGCCATAGATGGTCTGCCACAGAAGTTTGGGCAAGGAAATTGAGTAGGAGGGTAATTTGGCCTGGGTTAAGCCCCCTACTAGCAGCATACTGGCCTTATTAATGGTCATTAATGGTTATAAAAAACAAAACCTGAAGGTGTACCTTCGCTATTTTAGTGCATTGTCAGAGTGCCATGAGATGAAAAAGATTATAAATTATTCATTCATTCATTCATTCATTCATTCATTGGCATCTTATTTCTTTATTTGTATTTATTTATTTTTATGTATATATTTGTACTTATGTATTAATTTGTATTTATTTCTGGGCAAGAGACTTTCAAGTGGGTGTTCCTCTTTTATTTAGCAGGGGAAGAAAAACTGGCCCTACACACACCCAGCAATGTCTGTTCAAGTGGCTTCTGCTGGGGTTCCTTTTGCATTTTAGATTGTGAGCCCTTTTGGGACAGGGACCCATGAGCTATTAATTAGCTATTAATTTTTTCATTTTCTTGTAAACTGCTTTGTGAACTTTTTAGTTGAAAAGGTGTATATAAATACTGTAGATAGATAGATAGATAGATAGATAGATAGATAGATAGATAGATAGATAGATAGATAGATAGATAGATATGGACGGACAGACAGACACGATAGATAGATAGATAGATAGATAGATAGATAGATAGATAGATAGATAGATAGATAGATAGATAGATAGATAGATATGGACGGACAGACAGACACGATAGATAGATAGATAGATAGATAGATAGATAGATAGATAGATAGATAGATAGATAGATAGATAGATAGATAGATAGATAGATAGATAGATATGGACGGACAGACAGACACGATAGATAGATAGATAGATAGATAGATAGATAGATAGATAGATAGATAGATAGATAGATAGATAGATATGGACGGACAGACAGACACGATAGATAGATAGATAGATAGATAGATAGATAGATAGATAGATAGATAGATAGATAGATAGATAGATAGATAGATACATACATACATACATACATACATAGATTTCTATGTATTTATTATTTATTTATTTGTATAAATACATTTTGTTTGTTTGTTTATGGCCCATATCCTAAAGTCAAAATAAGCCCTTTGCATTGGAGCACTTAAGGTGACTTTCCATAAGATAACACTAGAGAGTAACATAACTGTGTAGATCCATAACTGCTCTGGATTTTGCAGTGTGTGTATCTTATTTATTTATTTATTTATTTATTTATAGAGATATAAATGCTTATTTATTTATTTACTATATTTATTTATATTTTTTATTTCTTTACATAATTAATTTATTTATATCCTGCCTTTCTCCCTTGCCAAGGGGGCTCCTGGCAACTGACAGTGAGGCATAAACACAATAAAATATAAAAATCACATAAAACCATTGCTACAACTTTAAAAAAAAAAAAACATTTACAGTTCAATGCATGTGCATTAAAAAAAAACATTTACAGTGCAATTACATGTCTACTCGGAAGTAAGTCTCATTGCATTCGGTGGTACTTGCTCCCAGGAATGTGTGGTTAAGATTGCAAATACATTTCAATACCTTGAATAAAATCATTTAAAAACACAACTGTATTTATTTATTTATTTGTTTGTTTGTTTGTTTGTTTGTTTGTTTGTTTACAGCATTTATTTAGACCAGGGGTGTCCAAGACACGGCCCGGAGGCCGCATGCAGCCAAGGACAAGGGTGGATGTGGCCCTTCTGCAAAGCTGGCCACCATTGGAAAAACCAGCTTTGTGGCAGCAGCCATTTTCAAATTTCGCATGCTTCTTTGCGCACTGCGCGGCCACCACATAGCTGTCTGGGCTGCCTTGTTCCTCCCCCTACCTGCCTCCTGGCACTCAGAACACTTCAGGCCCCTGAAGACCATGCAGCACTCGCCCACCTGCATCCCCCAAAAGCAGCCTCAGCCTCTATCCCAGCTGCTGCCTGCTGCCCTTGAGACCTACTCAGAAGTAAGCCCTGTTAAAGTCAATGAGGCTTACTCCCAAGTTGCAGTCTGAGAGCCCAATGATGCATAGGATGGGCTGTGATCCTCTGCAAGCTTAACCTTGGAGATATGCTGCAACCCTAACCATGTCTCCTCAGAGGTAAGACCCATTGTACCCAGTGGGTCTTACTTCCAGGATTCAGGGTCTTACCCCCAGTGTTCAGGATTGCAGCATATCTCCCAAAGTTAAGCATGGAGAGGATCACAGCCCATCCTATGCATCATGCCTCCTCGGAAGTAAGCCCCACTAAAGTCAATGAGGCTTACTCCCAAGTTGCAGTCTGAAAACCCAATCCTATGCATGGCTACGCAGCAGAAAACCCCATGATAATCAATGAGACTTACTCCAAGGTTTTAAAATGTAGGACAAAATATAGGACATCCTACATTTTTGTCCCTGCCTGCTGTACATTGTGCTCATTCTGATGCAATGGACTGGTCTGTCCTGGCTCCTGCAGAAGGTGTCCATTGCTGGCACCTTTTAAAATTATTTGAAATGGGGTGTGAAAATTTAAATTTTAAATTCAGAATTAGGGATGAATTAATCATGATGGCAATCTGGGATCTCGGGATCCGTACAATTCCCCATGTGGCAAACAGTCAAGGAAAGTTGTGTCCCTGTTCAAATTGCTGCGGTGAATTGCTGAAATAATCTATTTTTGTATATATATATAATCTATGTATATAATCTATAATCTATTTTTGTATATATTCTGCATTTCTGCATTTGTGCAATGACATTACAATATTAACCGTTTTATTCTCAATACCTTTTCTAATGACCCCAAGTGTGGAATGAGAGCACAATCCTAACCATGTCTACTCCAAAGTCAGCTTCGTTGTATTGAATGGATCTTACTCCCAGGATTAGGAGTAAGGAGTAAGGATGTCTTTAGGATTGCAGCCTTAGCCTTTTTTGCCACACCGCACCTTGGGGTGACCCTTCCATCTGTGCCATTGTACAAATCAATGGTAAGGCCACATCTGGACTACTGTGTCCAGTTCTGGATGCCACATCTGGCATGTGGAAATGGAGATGGCGCAGAAGAGATCATTACTGGATGGGGCTCCTCCCTTATGAGGAAATGCTACTGTGTTTAGGACTCTTCAGTCTGGAAAAGAGACTCCTGGAGGGGCATGATTCAGACATACAAAATTAGGCAGGGGGTAGATAAAGTGGACAGAGAGATGCTCTTTTTTCCTCTCTCACACAACCCCAGAACTAGGGGAATTTCATTAAAATTAAGTGTTGGGAGACTTAGGACCGACCCAAAAAAATATTTCTTTGCCCAGCTTGTAATTAATCTGAGGAACTTATTGCCACAGGACGTGATGATAGCATCTAGCCTAGATGCCTTTAAAAGAGGGGATTGGAGAAAAAATGCAACAAAATGGAGCTGTGCAACCTTATTTTAGAGGTAGGTTATGCCGAATGGAGGGAAGGGCACTTGAATTCAGGTCTTATGTGCTCCTTGAAGCATTTATCGGGACACGGTGAGATCCAGGAGGCTGGACTAGATGGGCCTGATCCATGATGTTCTCAACAGTAGAACCGCCCTATACACGTTATCTCACAAGACATCACTTCTAGCCTTGCAGCCCTTCCCTACTGCCAACCACTGCTGGATGCCAGTTGCAGCAACGGAGGCGCTTTCTCATGAGCAAGCCAGCGCTCTCCTCCAAGTGTTTGCGCACCTCCGGTTGCCTCAATCCAGTTCTCTCTGGGCTTTGGCTTTAATTAAAAAGCCACAATGGGGTTGTTTAGAAAATCTACACTCTGCCTTGAGCAGCGTGTTTGATTCCGGGGATATTGCAGAGCGAGAGATAGAATCACCCGTCGTAGGTGGGGAGAAAGGGTGGGAATGGAGAGGTCACACCTGTTGGGAACCGCGCACGTTCTCACAGAAGTCCCCAGGAATCTTTGGAGTAAATCAGCACCGAGCAGAAGTTGGGGTTGTCTCCGCAGCCAAAGCGGTCTTTGGTTTCTTACTTTTTTTCCAGCATGTTGCAATCCAAGGAGGGAAGGCCCGTTCCTGGGCATAGTGCAAGCCTCAAACAGGTTTCTTCAGGCAAAAAGGTTCACGCAGCACTACAGAATCAAGCAACAACACGAAATCTGCCCTAATTTATTTAAATGTGTTCTTGTGCCATCTGGTTGGCGGATTGGCACTTACAGTAGTCTTATAAACATGTTCTGAAAATACGGGTGCCACTATATGGGGAATGCAGGCCGTGTACGGAAACAGGTTTGGCTGATCAAACTATACAACTTGTGACACACCCAGGGTTACCATATGACCCCTTTTTCCAGGATGTGTCCTGGCTTTTAGCCTTGTGTCCTGAAAAAAACCCTTTAGTTATCCCCTTTTAAGCAGACATCATCCTCTTGTAAGCAGACCTCATGTAGCCTTCTTGAAATGAATAAATAAATTACAGTGGTTGCCACTGATTGGTGTGTCTATCCATCTGTCCCTCTGTCCGTCCACCTGTCCATCCACCCACCCTCCTGTCCACCCATCCATCAGTCCATCTCTCAAATGGCTGATTCCACAACTGAGTCCGTCATTCCATCTCTCAAATGGCTGATTCCACAACATACCTTGTATTTTCTTCCTTGTGTGGTTTGAGCAACCCCAAATTTGATAAGCGTCAAACACCATGATCTTCAGCCCCCCCAATTGACGTCGTGTTATGGGTTATTGATACAACAACCCATTGCCCTGCAATACTTTCTCAAGAAATTGGCCACATACCATCTAACCTCGGCCCCATCATATCCCACTTTCCAGCATTGATGTGCCCATGCCAACAGGGTGTGTGCTGCATCGTGCAGCAGGGAAGGGGGAGGCAGTCACAGAGGCTTCTTCAATGTAAAGGAATGTTTTGTTCCCTTACCTCGGGGCTGCATTGCGGCTGCGTTGGCACTGGAAAGTTGGACGGGACAGGGACCTAAATCATTCACCCCTTTTCAACTATGGCAACAGATGCCTGAAGGCTTCGGCTGAACATCAAAGTTCTATCAGTTCACACCACCCAAGCCCTCTTTGAGTTTCCACTTCAGAGACAACTGTGATGAGAAACCCAGAAATACCCGTAAAGTAACTCAGGAATGGCTTTGCAAGTATCATGTTTAATTTAAGGCCAAGAATCCGGATTTTGTTGCACATGGAATTTAACACTGAAATCTAAAGGCCAAGATTTCCATTCTTTCTGTGCTTGAAAATGGAAGGCAGGATTTAATTTCATTTTAAATCGTGCACTTGTCTCTCCCCCAAATTCCCCCTTCCGATGACCTAATGCTACCTCGACCCCATAGGGCAATGTTGGCAGCAGCACTTGCAAGGCATGCACTGCATCCTCTGGGGAATTTTCATCTGAGGTCTTTTCATTTTCATGGGTAAATTTCATTTACTAATTGGTGATGCAAGTCTGGGATGCTCTGTGAATATGGACCAAACTCAGGAAGGGGCTTAAGATTTGGCCACTGCCAATCTCAACCCTTTCCAAGGCCTGATCCATCCAGCTCTGTGACCCCATCACTAACCTATTCCGGCCAACCCAGCCTTCTTGCACCATGGTACATTCTTGCACCATACACTCTTGCACAATTCAACCAGTCCTCTCCAATCCTCTGGTGGGCATGCAGCCACCACTCTACTAGCTACTTGCTCCTTGTGGTGTTGCCCAACCTGCGCATTGGCAATGACCGTAAAGAGGGTAATGCCAGCAGATCACCTGTTCAACCAGTGTAATCCTCTAATAGGATTGAGCCATAAAACAGCAACAGTTTCATAATTTTACTATGCAAACTGTGCTCCCATTACAAATGATCCCAGCCATGCCAATTTCTGACTCCTGTTGGGTGTGCGGTAAAGAGAAGAACGTCCCTTGAACATCCCAAAAAGATACCAGAGCATCTTTTGTAACAATGCTTGGAAAGGAGGACAGCTGGACATTAAAAGCCACAGTTCCGCTGGATTTCAGATGCAATCAATGAAATTAAGCCGATGCGCTGCCTTTTTGAGTACAGTTGCCAACCAGATAAGACGGTTCAGGTTCAGCCAGTATAACTGGGTTGAACCATGTTGGAGAAGAGCCACAACTCCATGGCATGCTTTATATGCAGAACATCCCTGGCACTTTCATCTAGAATGATCTCTGGCCATAGAGTTGGAAACTCTGCCTGCCTTGGATGACACTTGCCAGTCGGAGAAGTCCGTGCTGGGATGGATGTGCCAATAGTCTGGCTCCACAGAAGGCAACTTTATAGGCTCACACAGCCAGAATTAGGGCCAAGAGATGTTCAGATTCTTGAAAGCAGCCTTGGCGTATCCATTTGTTTTTAACTTGGCCTCCCCTACGGTCACTAGGATTTATTCAGGCCAGTTTTATTCTTATAGTACTCTCAGCATCATCTACAAAGCAGTTAAGGTCCGTGGACTATGTGAGCCAGTGATTTAGTACCACTGGTTTTAGATCCAATATGGCAGCATACACGCCATTCTTCTTGGCATGCAAGCTTTGCAACATGTATAGCCTTGCAACTGTATGATGATCTGAGATATTTATGCTATACCAAACCATTTTCACTGAAGTTTTTAATCGGTGTGATAACGGGTAAGAAATCATCCTAGTTGGGAGTGAATGGGGTGGTGATGGAAGTGAAAGGGGTGGTGATGTTGGTTTTGGAACCAACACACAGCACTTCATCAATGGCCATTTGTTCACTGGGCTGCCACAGTTTGGTTGCCAAAGTGGTCCTGGACCAAGTAAGGGAGGGATGGTTGGGAGTAGGGGTGAAACTGGAGGAAGGGGGAAAAGTGAAAGTTGGGAAGTGGCAGGTAGGAGGTGTGGATGTTTACTGAGGCTCCCCACCCCTTTCTTCTCCGACTTGTGCCTAAAGATTAATCCAAGACATGATCTTGTATGAAGTTCAGCCTGGTACTTGGTTGGATGAGCTCCTGACTTATGTCAAACTCTTTGCTGTCAGATCCTTGATGTAGCACCAGTAGCGAGAAGGTGTTGGGCTGGTGGTAGAGATACTATGACTGATAGAGATGTAATCACCGTTGTCAGGTGTCCCACCTGCTAGATGACCTACATTGAAAGCACTTAACTGGTGTTGGGCAATCAGGACGGACCTGAGATCTTGTTTGTGTTCTGCTGCCTTCTTGCCTGAAACCAAGGACACAACGCTGAAGTCTTTGAAGTCTTCAGAGATTTCAACACTTGGGCCACATGTCCTTGGCTGGTGCAGCTCAGGATTTCACAGCTACCAAGAGTGTCCCAATGCCCCAAAACTGAATCTGAGATTCAGTGAGGAAGAGAGGAGATCTCAATCTCAGAGGGAGATCCCAGAAGATCTCAGAAGGAGAGACACCTAAAGGTGCAGGTGGGTAGCTCGATGAAAGTGTGCTCAATTCCATGCTTGGGGTCATTCCAAAAGGGATTGAGAATAAAACAGCAAACATTATGGCACAAGATGCGGTGATGGCATCTGCCTAGAAGCCATTAAAAGGGAATTAGAGAAATTTATGGAGGAAAAGTCTGTTGCAGGTTACAAGCCTTGGTTAGTACTTGTAACCTCCTTATTTTAAATATAGGGCACCTCTGAATGTCAGATGTGCGGGACGGCACCAGGATGGTCCTGTTTTCCTGTGTGCTCAGTAAAGCATCTGTTGGGCCATATATATAGGGTTGCCATAATTGTCTTCCACAAAATCGGGACAGGACCCTCTATCCCATTAGCTGTTATGTGAACACAATCCCAAAAAATCAGCAATCCTAGCTATAGGAAGCTGGACTAGAACAGTGATGGGCTTCAAAGAAATTAACAACGGGTTCTCTGTCCATCTGGCAGCCACTTTTAAATGGCTATTTTTAAACTTTATATGTCCTATCTCTTGTTAACAACCGGTTCTATAGAGTAGGTGCGAACCTGCTGGAGCCCACCACTGGACTAGAAGTGCCTTGGGCCTGATCCAGCAAAGAGGCTCTTCTGATGTTCTGCGTGGAATATGAAATCTTGCTTGGAAGAGCCAACGACGTCTTTGTGGTTATGGACAGATCATCTCAGGTGAGGGTTGAAATCATGGGGTTGGGTTAAGATGTGGTAGAAGAATATTCTGCCACTGTTCATTGCCACAACGATACTTAATGGCAGCTCTATGAATTGGGGCCAGTCTGCCACCACCCCTTTCGCCCTCACATGGCTTCTATGCAGAGCACCCAGCTGGACTGAGGTTCTGGTGCATCTTCCCTTGTACCTTCTGTGCTCTCCCATGAGATCTTCCCTCTTGTTTTGGAGCATGAAAATATGTCACCATTTTTGTTGGTTATTCAACATCTGATCAATCAAATTATATGGGATTCTTCTGCTTGTCCACCTGTGGCTGCTCTTACCTTGAGATTTTCCTTTTGGGTTTTAAAGACTATTTCTTACTTTAATTGTGGATGGTTTGAAATGGTTTTTAGCATATCTTTGGAGCAGTTACGTCTGAAAAGCAGTCCATCCATATATTCCATAAACAGCTGCCTGATCCTATCCTGTGCTGACCCCAGAGGATGCAGCAGTGGGGATGGGGTTAAGGTTGCCATATGTTCCCCAAAACAGGGACAGTCCCTATTTGGGGGGATTGTGTTCACATACTGGCAAATGGGGCAGAGGGTCTTGTCCCAATTTGTGGAAGAGAATTATGGCAACCACAGATGGAGTGGTAAGTATAATGGTCTCAAACCTATCCAACTTTCCAGCAGCAACGCAGCTGCACTGCAGCCCTTTCATAAAGGAACAAACATTCCCTTAACTTGAAATGTAGGATACAACACGTGTCTCATTGGCATGACTGAATCAGTCCAGGAAAATTGAATAGGATTGTGTCCTCAGTCCTTGAAGGTCTTACAGACCCCAAAAGGCTTGTAAACTTTTGTTGAAAAGTGTGATAGAAATACTCTTGGTTGAGTCCCCTGAGTCCCCTCTTTACAGGGTGACCAGATGCCCAAACCTCAAAAGGTGGACAAGGTAGTGGATTCCTCTCCGCCTGGCCTTTCTGGCGGACAATGGCACATTTTCCTACTCATGAGTAAAGCTGCGATATTGGGCACTTTCCCATAGATCTCAATGCATATTTTTGATTTTTAGTTTTTTGGCCATAACTTTTGATAAGAAGATATCTCAAAACCAATTTCTCATTGAATTCTGCTCTTCAGTACGAATCCAACAACATATGACATTATGGGGTACTGCACACCATTGCAAAGTTCCAAAATGAAGCCCTTTTGGAGGACACCCAGAGAGAAGGATAAAAAAGAGGACAAATCCGGAAAAATCCAGTCATATGGTCACCCTTCCTCTACGCATCCTTGTACTGGAATAGTTTATTATGTTGCATATTAACCCTACAAACCAGAGTAACTATGGGAGCATGTAAGAGACATTACGTGTACCTGTAGTTAGTGTACCACCTAGTGAAAACCTTTGGGAAATTCATATTGCAATCCAGTGCAAATCGTGGGCTGTGGGTGGCACAAGCAGTTTAGACACTGTGCCTGTTAACCAGCAGGCCAGGGTTCGAGACCCAGGTCGGCCCCACAAGACAGGGTGAGCTCCTGTCCTTAGCCCAGCTTTGCGACGCAGCTGGATCCAATTGTATTGGCTCTGCCTTTCCATTGGACTCATTCAGTGGCGTGGAAGGGGGGATTTGCTGCTTGGGTAACAGCTTATCCTCCATAACAATCTACCCGGCATGCAGCGTCAAGCACGATACTATAGTCTTTCAAGACTGATGGATGCCAAGTTTTCTATTAGCTGCTGCATTAACAAATGTGTACACAGCAGAGCAAGGCCGATGAAATGAAATCTTTGTTATGTTTTCACCTCGAAGAACAGAAGCATGTTCAAAAGGGGCTGGAAGCTACTTGGGGAAATGCTGTGGACCGCAGGGACGAGGCATGTTCAATAAATGGAAAGTGAGGCCTGCAGTATATACAGGTGTACACCTGATAGGAAACAAACCAGCCGAAAATTCAGGACTTGGAATTAAATAAAAGTAGGAAACCTATACAGAATTTGTAGCCAATAAAAGATTAGGCTGAACACAAAACTGGTCTGAAAAATGCCTCCTAAAAAGAGGCAAAAGATGGACATTTGAAAAATAGAAGAGCTGCCTTTCTGGATTAGGCCAAGGCCCGTCTCGCTCAACATCCTGTGTCTGTCTGTGCCCCAGTGCGGGTCCAGCATCCGTTCTGTCTCCAACACTTGCCTAAAGATGAAGTCGGGTGCCGTGCAGTTAAACCCCTTTAGGATCCAAAAGAGACACATTTCTTGCCAAGGTCGAGCTGGGCTTTCTCCAGGACTGGAGTAACTCATGCATAAAAATGTTTCTGTTTGATCTGGCCTAATCGGAAATTTAAAAGGTTGAGAGTGTCAGATCTGCCCACAGGAAATGCCGGACGAAGGAGAGGCCATCAGAGATTTCAGCCACCCAACTGTCATCTTCAAGAAGTGTTCCCAAAGTGATCGATGGTGCCCAAGAACACCCTTTGCAGTGACCTCCCAGCCCTTGCCATTTCCAAGCTTGTCACCAGAGAACGTGTCCATTGGGTCAGCCAAATGTCTTTTAAGAGAACTTCAGGGTTTCTTGGTTATGCTCATGCTTGAAAATGCCTTGACAAAAGCACTCTTGCATCACTTCTCCGTGTTCCCATCATGCATTTCTGGCATAGGACTAAGGTTGCCATATGTCCCGAAAAACAATCCCAATATTTGGCTGATCACAGATTTGCACCATCTTTTCCGATAGTGCTATGTTCCCCCTTGCACCTCATTCCTGAAGTGGATCATCCCACCTTTGGAGATGGAAACTCAACTCGAATGACTCAGACTAGAGCAGTGGGTCTTCAAAGTGGGGGTTGGGACCCCATTGGGGGTCACAACTTCATTTCAAGGGGGGTGGTGAAAAGTTGGATGCAGCCGTCTTTGAATCTTGCACTGGACACCTTTAATTCACTTCCAGCTGTGACATTGCCTGCTGCAATCCTAAACACACTTTCCTGGGAGCAAGCCCCACTGAACCCAATGGGCTTTGGGATCATGTTCTATGTTGGCTTATTATTTTCTTTGGAGTCACGGCAGGTCTTCCTCCCACTCGTGCGCTCAAATTTAGACCAGGTTCAGCTTTATGGTCAGCTTCTGTGGGTGTATTTGAATTCCCTGAGATAGATTCACTGATAAGATTAACCTTGGGGCGCGTCCCACTCTCAGTGTTACCCATCTGTGAAATGGGTTAATGCATTCTCAAATGCCTCCTAATTGCCTTGATAGATTGCCTTTGTGTTTGTTGTGCATGTGACGTGATTTCTTAACCTTCCTAATATTGAGTAAGATCCCAAGTCTGTCTGGCCAAGTATGATTTCTTCTAACTGGAGGCGGCTTTCCTGGGTCTTGGGTAAACAAAGCAATTTTCATCCCTTTCACCTGAACTGGATATCCTCTTTTTCCAAGGCATGTCCTCTTTTTCAGCCTTGCATCATGAAAAAATCCTCATTGTCCTCCTTTTCCTTGTGGACAGGGCAGCATGTATCCATTTTGTAATTAATAAATTTTATGTAATAACTTATCTGTAAGCATTATCTGCTGTGGGTGGTGCAAGTCTTAAGACGCTGTGCCTGTTAACCAGCAGGCCAGGGTTCGAGACCCAGGTCGGCCCCACAAGCTCCTGTCCTTAGCACAGCTCTGCGACGCAGCTGGATCCAATCGTATGGGCTCTGCCTTTCCATTGGACTAATTCAGTGGCGTAGAGAGGGGGGATTTGCTGCTTGGGTAACAGCCTACCCTCCATAACAATCTAACCCAGGCTTTTGTGCTTTGCATGCAGCGTATGAAGCGCCAAGCACGATACCATAGTCTTTCAAGACTGACAGAGGCCTGCTTTTTATCTGCATTATTATTTTAATAAGAAGTAAGATAGTGTTTAAATTAACCACACGAAAACCAATACCAATTTACTCAAATATAATGCACCATCACCCTATACTTATAATAAGATTATTGTATTCACTCTAATCTAATTAACCATCAAATCTAATGTGCACCCTGATTTTGGAGACGGGTAAGGTGAGTGTTAGATTTGAGTAAATACAGTAAATATCCATGTTGATAGTTTTTATTTTGTTTATAGCTTTTATTTTATTTTTCTTAGGTGTCCTACATTTCTTGGGTGTCCTACATGCATTGTCCTCTTTTGTGGTTATGACGTCTGGTCACCCAACATGTACCACCTATATTGTTTTCACCGTGATTTTCAGTCCTATTCTGACCATGGGAAGTAAAAGAGGAAATATGGCAGGGGAGAGATTTCTGGGCCAGAACATTAGAGAGCAAGTGGTGCAGAGGCCCCGAGCCTGACTCATCTTGGATGCTCATTTGACACGAACGACTTGAAGCCACAGTACAGTTATGAAATGGACAGGCACAGGCAGTCTGTCGTCGTTCCGCACTCACCTCCAAGCGCATGGCAGGTAGTGGTACGCGACATCTCCATATAGAGTGTGTAATACAGAAAAACATGAGTAATCTCAAGCTTGAGTTATTAATGGTTGCATAAGTTTAGGATTGAGAAATTTTTATTTTTTTTATCTTGTCCGATCAAGTTTGTATGTTTCACGGGGAAGATGTGATCTTGCATGACTCTCTTTCTCTCCCTCTTGCTCAGAGCTTAAAGCAACATGAGTTAGAGCGAGGGAAAGAAAGAAACCAAACTGGCTCTTCATTCTGGGAACTGGAGGAAATGCCAATTCCCCTCACATCCCATATCTGCTCTTCAAGAGCGTACCGCTTTTAAACCACTTGAGTTGTAAAAAAAATGCACATAAACTTTGGTATAAGAAATTAAATTGAATTGTCATGGCTTCCTTCAAAGAATCCTTCCCATCCTGAACTTCAAACCCCTTTGTTTGTTTGTTTGTTGTTTGTTTGTAGGATTTATACCCTGCCTTTCCCATGCCAACACAAATGCCCAAGGTGGATTACAAAGCTTTAGTTCCTCCCCTCCTGCCCTCTTCACAACAACCTTATGAGGAAGGCAAGGCTGAGAGTGACTGGCCCAGTGTCATCCAGAAAGCTTTGCAGCCATGGAGGGATTTGAACCTCGACTTTCCAGGTCTCGGTGTTACTTCCTAACTATTACACCATCCTGGCCAGGTCATCCGGAGCTCGGATCATGATGGAAGGATGAAGCAACCCTTTTCTCATTGCTGAACTGTGAAATGTGGTTGGGAATCTTGATTGCTGGGCCAGAACCTCCACCCTTGTTTCTACCCCCTTTCCCCGGGCCACAAAGGACTCAGATGCCTGCACAGTGCAACCTGCCTGGGTTAGAGGATGGAGAAACGTACCCCCTGGTTCTTTGCGGGAAATTATAATTTACAGTTTCATCCAAGTCATTTATTCAAAAGAGGTGCCAATTACTGCATTTACGTGAATCTAATGAGCACCCTATACCTATAATCAAAATATAGGTAATTAACCAGTGAATGTAATGCGCACCCTGATTTTGGAGATTGAATTCGGCTGAGCGTTAGATTCGAGTAAATACAATAAGTTGCATGTTACTGAGTTAATATGAAGTGTTAAGGATTGCATGTTTGCACGACCAACAGACAGACACAGGGCGCAATCCAGAGTAGCTATGGGGACTGGTGTAAGAGTAACTATGTTCTGGTGTAAGAACAATTTGCTCTGGATTGCAACATAAATTTTACCATAGGTTTTCATTAGGTGGTGCAGTAACTACGAGTACACATAATATCTCTTACGTGCTCCCGTAGTTACTCTGGACTGTAGGCACAGACAGACAGACTACTGCACAAGACTGTTCCACAGCCAGACAGCTCTTGCAGTGCAGAAATTCATCTTCCTGTCTAGCCTAAATCTACTGGATCTAAATCCAACCTAAGCCTACTAGCTGAAATCTACTAAATCTTGAAACTACTGGATTAAGATTTAGTCGATTTCAGCTAGTAGTTAATCCAGTAGTTTCACCCCACTGGTGTAGCCCTGCCCTTGGGAGCAGCAGTGAACAAGTCCTCACACTGTTCTGCTACACAGCAGTCATTGAAGAGGAGTAGGGCTAGGGCTACAATCCAGAGTAACTATGGGACGTTTTACACTGATGTAGTTATGGTGTCACCTATGGGAAACCTATGGGAAATGCATCGGGCACATCCAGAGTAAGTGCCTCTGATGTCTTCCCATAGATTGTAGGGATGGTTTGTCTCTTTTTGGCCTTCCCTAGGCTAAGCATGTAAAGCTCTTCTAACTGCTCTCCAGAGGAAACCTTCCAGACTCCTCACCATCTAGGTTGCCTCCTTTGACCCCTTTGTAGCTGATCTACCCCCTTTTTAAAACGTGATGCCTTGTGACATTTTATCTGATTTCCATCTCTCCGCCAAAAACCACTGACAAATCTTTTTCTTGTAAGTCCTCTCTTTCTGTAAAATTTAATACATTTTTACATAACATCCCATTTTCAGTGCTTCATGCAGACAAATCAGTAAAGGAACCGTTGTGCAAAACATTTTTTTTAATTATTGCATATGTAGGCCTGTTACACTGGTTAACAGGCACAGTGTAATGCCATGACCCATATTTTTTGCCTATTCGATCATACAATCTTTCAGTTGTTCCCCTTTTGACTCATAATTTTAGCACCTTTTACATTTTAGCAATAACCTTTCCAAGTTTGGTTCATAACTGCGTTTCCAATAATGTTTCCCCTTGCTCAAAACCATCACGACATCCTCCTGACTCGAGTAATGGTTTATATGTTTATTTATGGTAAATAAATAAGGTAAATAAAAGTGAATGCAGAATTTAAGAACAATTATTTAAGTGGATCATATGCAATAGGGATGTGGGTGGCGCAAGCGGTTAAGACGCTGTGCCTGTTAACCAGCAGGCCAGGGTTCAAGACCCGGGTTGGCCCTCCAAGACAGGGTGAGCTCCTGTCCTTAGCCCAGCTCTGCGGCGCAGCTGGATCCAATCATATCAGCTCTGCCTTTCCATTGGACTAATTCAGTGGCGTGGAGAGGGGGGATTTGCTGCTTGGGTAACAGCGTATCCTCCATAACAATCCAACCCAGGCTTTTGTGCTTCGCATGCAGCGTATGCAGTGCCAAGCACGATACCAGAGTCTCTCAAGACTGAGGCCTGCTTTAGGAAGAAGTTATGGATAAACAAATGAATTTTAGACTAATATGAACATTAAAGAGAATTTTTATAAATTAATGTATAGGTTGTACATGACGCTGTGTGGATTAGCAAAAATGTATGACAATATGCCAAATAGATGTTGGACATTTACAAAACAAGGATCCTGTTTATCGTAAGTGGTGGACCTCTGCAATGGCAAATTAGGGTAAAAATCCATACGCAGATATAATTAATTTTAACTGTGAATGTACAGATGAAAACAGAAGCCTTTTTGTTAGGTTTGTTGATGATTGTTATGGGGGGGAAAGCAGTTGAAATGTTATTTTTATATATGGCATCTGCAGCAAGAATTAAACACAATTTTGGAAACCAACAGAAATATTGACAGTTGAAGACTGATGGCTGAAGAGCACATTCCTAACCATGTCTACTCAAAAGTAAGCCCCGTTGTGTTCAATCGGTCTTACTCCCAGGAAAGTGTCTTTAGAATTGCAGCCAAAGTCCATGAACTTGGCAGAAATTGATACATGAATTATTTTACTTAAAGAGAAGTTGGCCACCGCATTTATGGAACTGATTCACTTTCTGCAGACAGGAGAAAAAAATTGATATGATGATTTCTGAATTTAAAACTTAAAGAGAAATTATATAAGCTCCAGAGAAGAGTTTGTTTGTTTGTTTGTTTGTTTGTTTGTTTGTTTGTTTCTTTCTTTCTTTCTTTCTTTCTTTCTTTCTTTCTTTCTTTCTTGTCTTTCTTTCTTTCTTTCTTTCTTTCTTTCTTTCTTTCTTTCTTTCTTTCTTGTCTTTCTTTCTTGTCTTTCTTGTCTTTCTTGTCATTCTCAAGCTGGAGCAAATGCCCAGGACAGCTAACAAAGTTTATAAAACAAGTACCAAGCATATTAGATTCAAGTAAATACAGTTTTTTTATTATAAGTATAGGTCAGTATTTAGTTTAACAGTTTGCTCTGTTGTAATAAAAATGTAACATAGGGCGCAATCCAGAGTAACTACGGGGAGTCCTTGCTCCGGTGTAAGAACTATTTGCTTTGGATTGCAATATGAATTTCCCATAGGTTTTCACTAGGTGGTGCAGTAACTACGGGTGCACGTAATGTCTCTTACTTGCTCCTGTAGTTACTCTGGATTGTAGGGCTAAACCCATTGTTGTATAAAGTAGTATAGTTAGGTAAAATTCACTACATAAACTCATTTTCATATTATTATCGTTATATAACACTGTTATATAAAATTAAATTTTGCAATAAAATTAAATTTTGCAATAAAATTAAATTTTGCACTTGCTTTGCAGCTGTGCATTACAATCACCAGTAAACATTTTTTTTAAAAATCTGAAGCCTTTTAATATCAGGGTGTGCATTAGATTCAATGGTGCATTAGATTTGAGTAAACATGTATTTTAGAGGCAAATGAGCCACAATTAATGGAAAAGTTCAAAACAGCCTCCAGCAGTAGGAATAGTCTGAACAACAAATGGATGAAGGGCCATTAGGACTGCAGGGTATTCAAATACATATTCATAGACCTGGTCCTGTGTTGAGAACTTCCAGATAAGGGGGAGGGTACCTGGATGCAGGTGTCATATGTGCTCCCCAGGGCATGTGGTGGGCTGCTGTGTGATAGGAAACTGGACCAGATGGGCCTGATCCAGAGGAGGTACTTCTTATGGACTATATGCATCCAAGTCTGGTGCGGAGGTTGCGTGATGGGATGGCCGTATGAGACTTGTATGCTCTGAAAGAGGTTGTGCGATGCCTTCTCCAGACCAGGACCAGCTGCCGCCTCCAGAGTATAGGGACAGTGATATTTTTACCTCCTTTTGGGGGGGGCAAAAATGTTGCATCCTATACCCTAAAAAATATGGTAAGTCTTAAATTTGGAGAAGCTTTTCCCAAGATCAAGGAGGCTCGACCCACCTAGTTTCAGTGGCTCTGATCAAGGTATACCAAGCTTAGTAGGAGGGCCAGTATTTAGGAATCAAAAGTGAGTGACTACTTAAGATCACAACTCTTTGAGCTCTATAAGAGTTTTAAAGCAGAAAACAGGAATTCTGTGATCATATTAGTGGTTCTTGCAGAAGAGGACTTCCATGTGCTTGTGCCATACAGTACTTCTGTGCTACTCCCAAGGGGGTTAGACTGGTGCGCAGATATGCACCAGCCTCCCTGTACCACCACGGGAATGGGGAGATAGATGAGATGCACCGGCCTAAATTGGTTAGGATTGTACCCATTCTGCAAGTGGAAATCATTATAGTTTATTTTTTCTGAAAGCAAAGTTGGACATTGCTGATGCATTGCAATGTTCTGTCCTTTGTGGGAATGTCACAGTAATGTGAGAGGTGCATGAGGATGAGGAGGGATTCGAGAGAAGAAGGAGGTAATGCTGTGTTATGTGGACTTACCCCATGTCACCCAAGAAGGGGTGAGAGCAAAGATGTTGAGGAAGGGTACCAATGTGAGCATGTGCTTGACAGTTCTGGCCACAGTTCTCTGCTTGCAGGGAATCAATCCTGGGAGGTTAGGCCAGTGGATAGACATGTGCTGACCTCCCCACACCAGCCCTGGAACGGGGAGCAGGTGAGTTGTGAGTAAATTGGTTAGGATTGCGTCCTGAGTTGTTGTGCGCAGCACACGGCCCAGAGGCCAGCAAGCCCTGCGCATGCTGTGACCAGAGTAATAATGAAAGAGAGAAAGTTTGCTAGGTGCTGTGCATCAGAGAATCGTGCAGATTTTGGCCCAGCGGGCGCACTGCATCGTTCAGAGTTGGTCGCATAGCGTCGTCACCCCAAAAGCCACATCGGCTCTTCTGCAAAAAGACTGAAAGTCAGCCGTCCCTCCCACCCACCACAACATGAGAACGAAAAGGTGAACGCACTGTTGACCTGCGAGAAGCAGAAAGTGAATCTGAACACTTGTGAAACCAAGCAGGTCTCGCTCGGTGACCAAACGTTGCGCTCGGAGGTGACTCGCACTTTTCCCACTATTAATCAGCTCAGAAGCCTGAAGGGGAAGCAAGCACCAGAACTGGTGGTTTTGTCAAGCCTCTAGTTTCTGTTCTGTGCGTGTGTGTGTGTGTGTGTGTGTGTATGGGGGTTGTCCGTGTGCATCCACTGTGAGATTCTGTGCGCAATCCTGACCAATTTAGGCCAACACAACTCACCCATCTTACCATTTCCACCATTTCTACCATTTCTACCATTTCTTACCATGGGGAGTCCAGCACACATTCATGTGCTGACCTAATTTTATTTATTTGTTTGTTTGTTTGTTTGTTTGTTTGTTTGTTTGTTTGTTTGTTTGTTGAATTTATACCCCACCTTTCTCTCACAAGAAGGACTCAAGGCGGCTATCAACATATCAATATACAATAACAAGTTGAAAAATGTAACTTTAATTTAAAGCAGGCCTCTGTGACTCTTGGAAGACTATGGTATCGTGCTTGGCTCTGCATACGCTGCATACGAAGCACGAAAGCCTGGGTTGGATTGTTATGGAGGATAGGCTGTTACCCAAGCAGCAAATCCCCCCTCTCCACGCCACTGAATTAGTCCAATGGAAAGGCAGAGCCAATACGATTGGATCCACTGGCGTCGCAGAGCTGGACTAAGGACAGGAGCTCACCCTGTCTTGTGGGGCCAACCTGGGTCTCAAACCCTGGCCTGCTAACAGGCACAGCATCTTAACCACTTGCACCACCCACCAACGTCAATTTAACACATCACATTTAACACATTATTTTAAAACACATATTAATTTCTAATGCTCCTAAAGCTCCTTACTGCACTTTTACGACAGGTCCAGGCCCCTGCGGATCCAGGGGTTAGGACTGTACAGTCAAGAACGTTGCACAAGCATACATCTCGATCCCCCAAGTTCTGTTCCAAGTGCTGCTTTGTCAATTGGATTTTCTTCGGGTATTATCTAGATGCTCAACTATTTGGAAAATGTTCTCCTGGGATTTCATATCTGCGTAGACTTGCTAAGATGCTCAGTTCCAGTAGGTGACTCCTGACACCTGACATTGCATAGCGTTCAGTGCGGATCTGTCAACAGAAAGTTGAATTACTGCACAGGCTGGAGAGGTCTTATGACTCCTGTTCCTACAGAGTCCGGCAATGGCCTAATGGTTTTCTTATTTTATTGCTGCCATTTTTAAAATGTTGTAAGGGTGCAGTCCTAACCTATGCTGGCACAACTCATTGGTCTTCCCATGGGTCTGTAGGGAGGCAAGCACGTATCTGTGCGCTGGCCTAACCCTTCTCAAGGAGTGGCGCACAAGAGTCTTTCTGACACTCCCAAGTCAGGACATGACTTATGCCAGGGCTTAGACCGTCCTAACTGAAGGTTAGGTTTGCAGCCTAAGCCACCTTAGGCTCTTGAGCAGGGGAAGGGGAGAATGTACTCTCTGTGACTCCTGAGAACAGGAAAACAGGATTAAGAAAACTCTATTTTGAAACTACAGGGAAATCGGCTTTAGGCCAGGCACGAGGCATGTGAATTGCAGTTGAATATTACAAACCTTATTTACTTAATTGCTTACTCCAGAGGAATACCAAAGCCCTCTGTACTTTATTCAAAACAAACACAGGTAGGATTAACCCACGAAGATTGAACATGATTGGACCCTCTTCCCCTCTGATCCTCTTTCAGCCTTTCCTGATGTGGTTAAATATGTGTCTTGATGAAAATATGCTGTGAGCTGTGAGCACTTCTCCTTCCTTCCTTCCTAGAGTTGAGATCACCTCCATTCACCTTTCGTTCTTTCGTTCGTTCGTTCTTTCTTTCTAGCAAAAAGGTTGCAAAACCCCATTGCTCTAGAAAAAGACCTCACTATTTAATCATAATGAATCATCTAAAACTGGGTGAAAACAGATCCATGGTACTTTCCACCCAATAACCTGAGACATGTTTTCAGTCCAAACCACACAAAACATGCAAACGTCCCACGTTGCCCACCTTGGGGGCTGCGGGTCTTCTGGAGACCCTTCCAGGTTGTGAAGAAACCCCGTAGTGCTGCAATCTCTGCAGTGCCGTCAGACAATCAAGCCAGCAAGGGGACCGCAAGGGGATAGAACGCTGGTCTCGAAGAGCTGACTTGGCGTTTCTGGGAGTGACGTCACCCTCCCTGTCCCTCCTGCCTCTTGACAAAATGTTCTCCCTCCATTAATATGCCATCTATCCAAACGGTGACCGGCTGAAAAGAAGTACATGATTTTCCCCTTGTGGTTACGACAAGAGAAGTGCCCATTTGCTTCAGTGCAGATCATTTGTTTTGCCTTTAATCAGCATAATGAATTCCGCGTCATTTTCTTGGCTTGGGAATTACCCGTCCTTCACCACCAGACAACTGGAGAAGGACACAGAAGCCTCCGTCTCCCTCCCTGCAACACCTTCTGAAGCCCGGCCATCTTTGGCATAGGTCTAGCGTGCTCTGCAGACAGTCACAGCTGTGAGAAACAAGCTGGTGTGACCCCGGCCCAGCACAAGGGTAGACTAACCACACAATTGTTACACAAAACTGGAGAGTGCAGAACCAACCGGATCTTGCCAACCTGGTGCTGTGAACCTCTTTCGGTTCACTGAGAGCAAGATCTCAGTGGCTGTATCCCTCTCATCACTCCAGCGGTCCTCATATCTCCACAGTGCTCTTATTGGAGAAAATCTGAGAGAAAAATGGAGTGGAAGGTGCCAGGATCCTGCCTGCTCCACTATTGTTGGTCTGGAGCATGAATGGCATAAGAACATCTAAAGAGCCTGCTTTGCTGGATCAGGCCAAAGGTCCATCTAGTTCAGTTTCCTGTATCTTAGTGGCCCACCAGATGCCTCCTTGCACACCAGTCAACAGGAGATCTGCATCCTGGTGACCTCCACTGCAACTGGCATTCTGATGCATGTAGGAAGGGTGCATCATGCATGCCAAGCTCCATGTATGTTGAGGGAAGGAGAGTGGTGAATCCTCTTTATCCCTTGGGCAGTGGTATTCAGGCATTTCAGTCAGGACCCCCTTTCAAATTTAAAAATCTGTCCAGGACACCCTGTTAAATTTACCAGGATGTGATGCCAGAGCTCCTCCATGTCTACTCAGAACGAAGTCCTATTGTATTCAATGAGATTTACTCCCAGGAAAGCCCAGGGCCAGATTCCAAGATGGTAGATCCCACCCTCTCACGACCCCCTTGACATGTGGGTATGACCCCTAAGAAATTCCAACCCCCACTTTGAAGATCACTGCCCTGGTCTTCAAAGCTCTGGTTGGAAATCTGCCACATCAGACAGTGGTTGAGGGCTGCAAGTGGGGTGACACAAGCACTCAGCCCTGCCACTTGGGTGTCTGTTGCCTTCTCTTGCCCTCATCACCCATGGGTGGGATTCCTCAGAAGGTGCACCCTCCAAGGTTGTTACATTATCCTTTTCTTGAACCATCCAGGCTAGAAAAGGGAGCAATTGTGGTGGCCACAACTTCTTCAGCAGCGTTAAAATGCTTAGGAAGGTGTGTCTGCCCATCACACCATAGAGGTCCATGTGTGTGAACTAGATCCGCAAACTTTCCACAGTTTTAATGACAGTCAACAAGAAAGAACTGCAAGTAATAATAATAATAATAAAACCTGTGATGTGGTGGCACTTGTACCAATTTCTTCTCCATCTTCATCAGCATCCTTCACCATGTCTACTCAGAAATAGGCCTCATTGTATTCAATGGGTTTTACTCCCAGGAAAGTGTTTAGGTTTGCAGCCTATAGGGGGGTACTATATGAGAGGAGCTGCTGGGTATCTCCCAGGCGGTGTGTTCATATGTGGTCTCAATGTGCTCTTTTTTTAAAAAGGAAGAAATTCTTCCCATCTTCCTGAAAATAAATGGGGTAATAATATGAATGGGGCATTCAATTATTTTATCATTTTCAATCTTATTGCTAACTGCCCAAGGACCAAGTGCGGTAACGGTTGGGATGCCAGTATAAAAATGGAAATAAATAAATAAATGCCCAAATCAGTAAAGAAATAAATGTAAATCTGATGAATAACTAATTAAGCAAACACAACAACAATGAATGAAGTAGCAGGACAGTTTTTTTCCCCTAATACAACCACATACTATCTCAGAAAAATGTCAAATTCAAATATGTGAGCCGATACTCAAATCCTATATTTCAGAGTGGGAATATTTCAGAGAATATATATCCTATATTTCAGATATGTTGATCTGAAAAGGGGAGAGGGTCTCCCCCCCCCCTTCCAGGATTGTCCCATATATCCCAGGAGTCAGCATCAGTCTCCACATGATGACTGAAAGCAATCCTGGAGTTTTGAATATAATCTCTAGGAAGCTCCAATCTTTATTTAAATGAAGTTTTTTACCCTGTTTTTCTTAACCTGATGGGTAAATCCAAGCAGCTTATAAAATAAAAGTTTTACAAAGAAAATTAAACCAGCAGGATTAGCTTCAGTCATATTGGGAACTGGTGGAGAGCAGAACCACCATTCATACTTATACCTGTATACAGAATACAGAGGAGATCAAACTGGATAACAACATCTAAGAGGGCACAATCCAGAGTAACTACGGGGAATCCTTGCTCCAGTGTAAGAACAATTTGCTCCAGATTGCAATATGAATTTCCCATTGGTTTTCACTAGGTGGTGCAGTAAATACGGGTACGCGTAATGTCTCTTATGTGCTCCCATAGTTTCTCTGGATTGTAGGGTATGTGACTTCCTACATATAAAACTCTGCATGGGATGTATAGCGAAATGTTTTGCAGAACACCAGACCCAGGTGACATTCACTAAGGTTGACTGGTGGAGAATCAGAATAGCAAAAGAATATATTTATTTACCCAGCGTGTAATTAATCTGTGGAACTCCTCACCAGAGGATGTTGTGATGACACCTGGCCTTAGAAGACTTGCAATTAGATCTGGAGAGGTTGATGGAGGAAAAGCCCATCACAGGTTAGAAATCTTGGGGTTTTATAGTTGGTCTCCGCATGCCATATGCAAGAGAGTGGCTACAGGATGCAGGTATCTTGTTGTCTAGTGTGTTCCCCGAGGCTCCTGGTGGGTCAATGTGAAATACATTAAGTTGGACCTGATGGGCTGTTCTTATATTTTGCCGTATTTCTGCTGTTGGTATTTTATTGTCCTGATTTAAATAGGGTTAATCAATTTGAAGGTTATTTTTTAAAATCAAAAGGTAGATCAAGCAGAGGCTCGACGAGCACCTGTTGGGGATGCTCTAGGGGGATTTCCTGCTGCAGGTAGGGGGTTGGACTAGATGACCTACTAGGTCCCTTCCAACTCTAGGATTCTATGATTCTATTATCATAAATTTATTTTATGATCATAAATCTATTTATGATCATATTTTTTTTAAATTGAAAAATAAGTTGCATCGTGCCAAGTCTGCCTTATTCTCCCCACCAAAGTCTCCGAGGTCATGAGCAGTGAAGGAGCTCATGTTCCTGGAGGCCTTCGGCGCATAGGGAACCTTCACAATCTTAAAGAAGAAAAATTAAAAGTGAACTTTTAAACCCTGGAAATCAGCTGAGGGAACCAGAAGGTGCCCCAGCGCTTCACGTGGCTCCTTCTCGATCTTGCTGAGTTCACTTTACAAACAAGAGGTGTGCTGTCAGAACAGCCCGGGGCAAAGTTTGTACTTTGCCTGAATTCAGAATTTTGTTTACCCAGGTAATAAACCCGTCTCTTCTCTACCAGGTGTAAAAGTTATTCCGAGAGGACATATTTTGTGCATGACCCTGCCTCACGTGCGGAGACGGTGCTCCTGCACCCCACGCATTGGGAGTCTGCCCTGAACGTCTGATTTTGAGCCAGCAAGGTGAGAAAAATAAAAATTGCCTATCGCCACATCCTTGCGTGCACAGAGGCGTGCAGCTAGCGCCCTGGAGCGCTTGGGCTCTCAGGAACAGCCAAGACCCTTGAAAGCTCCCCTCTTGCCGTCATCCGGATCCTGCGTTGCAACCTGAATTCTAACCAAGATGTCAGGCCCTGCTCTTCTTTGCAGGACTCACGGTGTGGTTGCAAAGTAATAGCACTACACTAAACAGCACCAACACTACACAAAATTCCAGCGTGATGCACGGACATGCACATGTGCAGCCTGAGTATGTTTGAGTGCTGCACACAGTGGCAGTGATTTCCAAAGGACTCCAGAATCTATCTATCTATCTATCTATCTATCTATCTATCTATCTATCTATCTATCTATCTATCTATCTATCTATTCATGTCTTGCTTTCCCAAAGCCCATGCCCAGTGGCAGTGATTTCCAAAGGACTCCAGTATCTATCTATCTATCTATCTATCTATCTATCTATCTATCTATCTATCTATCTATCTATCTATCTATCTATGGGCGCAATCCTGAGTAACTATGGGGAGTCCTTGCTCCGGTGTAAGAACAATTTGCTCTGGATTGCAATATGAATTTCCCATAGGTTTTCACTAGGTGATGCAGTAACTACGGGTGCACGTAAAGTCTCTTACGTGCTCCCATAATTACTCTGGATTGTAGGGTATGTCTTACTTTTCCACACAAAGTTTTTAAATCCCATTTTTTACTCACAACAACCCTGCGAGGTAGGTGAGACTGAGAGTAAGTGACAGGCCCAAAGACACCCAGGAAGTTTCATGCCCAAGGGGCGAGTTGAATCCTTATCTTCCAGATTTCAGTCCAACTCCTGAACCACTACACCACCCTTGCTGTCTCAGTAGGGAGGCTCTGTCTCTTCTTCCTCCCCACCCAGCACATGTCCCTGGAATGATGTGATGGAGGCAAAGCAAGAAAGGAGATTCCGGTTGGATATCCGGAAAAAATTCCTGATGGTAAGGGTGGTTCTGCAGTGGAAGAGATTGCCAAGGGAGGTGGTGGACTCTCCCTGACTGGAGATCTTCAAGCAGAGGCTCCACCAGCACCTGTCAGAGATGCTCTAGGAGGATTTCCCACTACAGGCAGGGGGGTGGACTAGATGACCTACTAGGTCCCTTCCAAATCTATGATTCTATGATAAGCATTGAGTCAAGGGTGTCATGGAAGGAAGACAAGGCAAAGATGCCACAGCATGATGTGCTTCAGATAGGATTGTTACCCTAGTCTTTCCAGGTGTTACCTGGTGTTCCTGGTGTTACCCTGGGACAGTGTCAGTTCTGTGGGAAAGACCAGCCCAGCTACCTCTGCTCACATGAGTGGTCCATTTAGCCATTTTCTTTCATTTTCTTTGTAAACCATTTTGTGAACTTTTTAGTTGAAAAGCGGTATATAAATACTGTAGATAGATGTACAGGTTCTATTGCATATGCGCATGCGCACACACACACACACACACACACACACACACACACACATCATAACAACAACAAAAGAGCCCCTCTCTGGCCCTACAATCCAGAGTAACTATGGGAAGATGTAAGAAGCACTTACTCTGGATTACTCTATGCATTTCCCATGGGTTTCCCATAGGTGGCACCGTCGGTGTAAAAGGTCCTGTAGTTACTCTGGACTGTAGCCTAAGTCAATGCCAACAGATAGAAATATGTTCACAGTGCATGGAAGTCAGAGAAGATGTGATGTGGCTTTCCATGACTGGAACTTCTTGCATAACTTTTATATTTCAAGTGCAATTATGGGGGCTCTGAACTAGTATAAGGTTGCCATAAGTCTTTTCCACAAAACCAGGATCGGACCCCCTGTCAAACTTATCCATTTGTGAATGCAATCCCCCCCCCCCCAAACCCAGTTTTCCGGGACATATGGCAACCCTAATCTAGACACAAGCCTAAGAGCACAATCCTAACCATGTCTACTCAAAATAAGCCCCACTGTGTTTGATGGGTCTTACTCCCAGGAAAGTGACTTTAGGATTGCAGCCAAAGTTATGCTATTTTTTCTTTAAACCACTTTGAGGGGTTTTTTGTTTTATATATAAATATCATAACTTATAAATATTATTACAACCATCACTCTTTTTCTCTCTATGCTATGGCCATGATCCAAAATATGCACACACCCTGCAGCTACAATTGGTTACAGAGAGAGAAACCTACAATCACAAATTGGGTGCCAGTTTATATGGCAATGGCTAATGGCTGCTGGGATGGTGGTGATATTGGTGATGGAGTCAATGTGGGAGCAACAGTTACCCACGCCAAGGTCTTGATCCACGGTGCTTCCTTTTGATCCCCTCCAAATTGATTCTTGAAGAAGAAAAATACGTCAGGATCACATCTATATCATGTTGAGTCTGAGGACCACCAGCACCCCAAGCTTTGCTTTTATCATACATATTAACACATAGATGAACACATACATGTTGCCTGTACCAAAGATACATATAACCCACATCCACTATACTCATCATAGTACAGACATGCACCAAAAATTATTCAGAGTAGACATGCATAGGCTGATATCTCAGGAAAATCCCAGCCAGGACTATTTTTTGCTTGTTTATCAAGACATCACTAGCATATCAAGTCAAAATTTATTAGAAATGTCGGCTTGTCTTGCAAAACACTTTCAATCCAAGTTACTCTCAATCCAAGGCGTTACTGTTTCTTGACCCAGCAGGTTTGTGACCTTCTCTGGCTCCAGGTTCAAGACTGATTTTAGTGTTGGCTTTACAATATTTGGGGGGGATAAAACTTGAGATGATGGGTACCTGGGATTTTTCTGTGCCACCAAAGCTGGTCCAAACCCAAGGACCCCTACCTACCTGCACCCAACCCATTTTGAGGCCCTGATCCACTTTTGCCACAGGTGAACCCAGCAGAAGGAAGGATGACGAGGCTGGACAAGCTAGTCTAACCCTGATCCAAACTTGGATTTCAAGTCCCTTGCAGGAAGTACAAGGCAACAGCAGAATAGGAAAGATCTGGCCAGACATTGCCTCTTTGGGTTGACCCCCAAACACTGAGATGGTGATTTTTGGGTGCTCAAAGCATCCTCTGGATGCTGTTTGGGTTGGTATTGATGATCTCCCTGCTGAAGCTGGTGGGGGGGTGGGGGGTGGGAACTGAGTCTGAGAGCAGTGACTTGCCAAGGCCTCTGCAAGAGATTATTCATGGCCGAGTTGAGACTGGAACGAGAAAGTCCTGATTCGCACCTCGCTCTTTTAGCCACGACACAGCACCAGCATTGTTTTTGGTTTTGTTTGTTTGGTTGGTTCCTGTCTGTTTTGCTGTCACTGCTAGTTTGGTGGTGCCACCGCCCCTCTTAATGCCAACAGCGCTGCTTTGGGCAGTTGGCAGGTGCCACACACGCTTCCCAGATATGAGGTTATTTTCTATATCAGAATCCCTGCAACATCCTTGGATAACATCGCATGGTAGGAATCACATTATTTAGCATTATCAAGACGCTGTGCCTGTTAACCAGCAGGCCAGGGTTCGAGACCCGGGTCGGCCCCACAAGACAGGGTGATCTCCTGTCCTTAGCCCAGCTCTGCAACGCAGCTGGATCCAATTGTATTGGCCCTGCCTTTCCATTGGACTAATTCAGTGGCGTGGAGAGGGGGGATTTGCTGCTTGGGTAACAGCCTATCCTCCATAACAATCCAACCCAGGCTTTCGTGCTTCGCATGCAGCGTATGCAGCACCGAGCATGATACCACAGTCTTTCAAGACTGACGGAGGCCTGCTACTTCTCAAGTGACAAGGCCAATCTACATGATGGCTGCCTGGTACCCCAGAGCTGTTTTCCAACCAGCCAACCAGAGGCGTACAATCAATATGGCATGAGGTGTCTTGTGCCATGGGTGCAGTTTGATATTATTGACTTGTAACATTAGCTCGGTGGGTTTCAGGTGTTTTGATAAGGGCAAAATTTCAGTCCTTGCTAAGCAAGTGGTGGCACAGGTGGTTAAAACATGGTAAAAACACAGGCCAGGTTCGAGACCTGGGTCCCCATAAGACGAGGATCTCCTACTACAGACAGGGGGTTGGACTAGATGATCCACTGGGTCCCTTCCAACTCTATGATTCTATGGGCGCCATTTTGCCTAGGTACACCTCTGCAACCAACCAACCAACCAACCAACCAACCAACCAACCAACCAACCAACCAATCAATCAATCAATCAATCAATCAATCAACAGAATTTATATATTGCTTTTCAACAAAAAAGTTCACAATTAAATATTTCACAGTCACTGTATATTATGTTCGAGACCTGGGCCCTACACTACGTGGTATGTGTATGAACCACGTGTACGTGGGCCCTACACTACGTAGCGCAGCTCCTGCCAACTGAATAGTTCAAAAGCATGGAAATGCAAGTAGATATATAGGTACCACTTCTGTGGAAAGGTAGTAGTGTTGCATGCGAATGCGAGCCACATGTCGGACAATGCTGGTTCTATGGCTGTAGAAACGGGGATGGGCACCGCACCCTTCAGTTGGTCACGGCTAGCAGTATAACCACAGGGGACACCTTTACTTTTTAATTGTATTTTATGGTAACTGCATTTTAGTCTGTTGTTTTAAATGTTATTCACCACCTTTAGGAAGAAAGGTGTGATATCACTCAATCCTCTGGGCTGCTGTATCTTGACCATGGCAAGAGTTTAGCAGGGAAGGAAGTTCTGGACACTTTGGGAGGGCAGCCCCAGAGAGAGCATGTTCCAGACTGGGGGGGGGGGGTTGAAGCATGAATAACCAAATCTTGAAATACAAGTTTCCCTGTTTTTCCCCTTCTATGAGTGTGGTGTGGAGTTCCCTTTCTAATAATAACATTAAAATAAAAGAGAATTGGACGTCGAATCTCGCTGAATCTGAATCTTGCCAGCGCCATTCTTGGCAGGACCAAGTTGGCATTTTCTCTTGGTAAATACTGGAGAGGAATGATTAGCACCGAGCTATGGTGATCCAGGATTCCAATTTCCAAAGATCCCAAATGAGTCATGTTAAGCTCCTCCCATGATGATAAGAAGACTGAAAACATTAGTTATTATTATTGATATTAAGAAATCCATCAAGGAGGGACGAGGCTTTGTACTAAACGTAGAACAAACAGGCACACCTTCATCTGACAATGTTTTATGAATATGTTGCCAACATGCTTATGAATATGTTTTATGAATATGTTGCCAAACAGAGTTCATGCAGTCCAAACGTACCCAATTCCTACACCCTTGACTGCGTTGCGCTGCCCCTTCCTGAAAACAAAATTATCGTAACTGGCACTGGTTGCCAGTAGATGCCTGGCAAGAAGAGTGGGGCAAAGTAGGTACATCCCAAGGGACTGTGTTCCATTCACAGTTATGGCGCACATGCAATTTAAAGGGAGAACCAGCACAGGTGCACACTTCTCTCTTGATGAGCCACACACATGCTGTGCACTTTTCTGGGATATGCACAAAAAAGGTGCAAACATTTGGTGATACTCCATCAAATCTAATGCACACCCCTATTTCGAAAGGCTTGAGATTAAAAAATGTTTACTGGTGATTAACATAAGATGAGCCTCCACAGGATCAGGCCAAAGGCCCATCTAGTCCAACTTCTTGCGTCACACAGCGGCCCACCAGATGCATCAGGGAGCACATGTGACATCTGCATCCAGGTGCCCCCAACTGATGGCAGGCTCTTCTTTGTAATGCACAACTGCAAAGCAGGTGCAAAATCTAATTTTACTGCATAAAACCATGTTATACAATTACTACTGTGGTTTTATGTTATGATTCGCAAGTGGTTAAGGCAAAATCAGCAGGCCAGGGTTCAAGACCCGGGTTGGCCCCACAAGACAGGGTGAGCTCCTGTCCTTAGCCCAGCTCTGCGACGCAGCTGGATCCAATCGTATTGGCTCTGCCTTTCCATTGAACTAATTCAGTGGCGTGGAGAGGGGGGATTTGCTGCTTGGGGAACAGCCTATCCTCCATAACAATCCAACCAAGGCTTTCATGCTTTGCATGCAGTGTATGCAGAGCCGAGCATGATACCATAGTCTTCCAAGACTGACGGAGGCCTGCTTTTTTTTTTTTACCTAATTGCACTACTTTGGACAAGAATGGGTGTATGCAACATTTTATTACAATATAGTAAACTGTTAAACTATACTTATAATAGTTTAGAATAAAAATAAGTATTTACTGGCATCTAATGCACCATCAAATCTAATGCGCACCCTGATTTTGGAGATTAAATATGGCTTAAATTTGGCTAAAATGGTGAGCGTTAGATCTGAGTAAATTACCTCCTCAAATACTGCCTGGTCCCCTATAGGATTCACTCGACCTTATGGTTCTCTAGCTCCATGGAGCCTTGTGGGGGCTTGTCTAGACCAGGATTTGGGTTTTAGACTCAGTGGATGTCAGTGCCACTGTGACTTGGTTTCCTGCCCACACAGGGTTGCCATATGTCCCAACAGGGACAATTCTGAATTTGGGGGATTGTGTTCACATATTGGCAAATGGGACACAGGGTCCTGTCCCAAGTTTGTAGAAGAAAATTATGGCAACCCTATGTCCATACCAGCAGGACTGCAGGACTGTGAGAATAGGATTGGGCCATTACATTAGAAACCGATGCATGCTTACAATGGGAATGAGCCCCACAGAGCTCAGTGGAACTGAGTAGACAAGCCTAGGCTTCTGTCACAGAATGAGAGCACAACCCCTAGTTAGGTTGTCACAAGTGCTAGCATAAGTCCTGTGCTGATCTGGGTGGGGATGTCACAAAAATAAGGAAAGGCCACACTTGCGAGGGAGGTTCGGCCAGTGCACAAGCATGTGCCGGCCTCTGCACATCACTGCAGGAACGGAGAGATGCATGAGTTGTACTGGCCCCATTTGGATCAAATTGCTGTTTCGATTGCATTTCTCCAAGCCGAAGTGAGAACCATTTCTGTCCCTGGAAGGTACACAGAGGGTTTTCCAGTAGCTGCCTCAGTCCTGCAGAACTCCTTTCCCCTGGACATTTAACCATGACCAAGCTTAAGCATTTGCAAGACTTTGAGCTGATTCATGATCTTTATGGCACCAACCATGTTATTAGAGGTGCCTGATTACAAGATTATCAGTGCACAGCGAGGGTCATTGGGTCTGAGTCAGCCTCCTTCTGAGAGCCACTGTGGTGTAGCGGTTAGGATGCTGGATGAGGAATGCGGAGATCGGGGTTCAAATCCTCACTCAGCCATGATGCTCATTGGCCAGCCTTGGGCTCTTCTCTCTCCTCAGCCTGATCGACCTCACAGGGTTGTTGTGATAATTAAAGTTTGGTGGGCCAAGTATGCTACCCTGAGCTCCTGGATATAAGATATAGGACACAAATGCCAAAAAATTGAATGGTGCTTCAGGAGATAGAGTTTCTGGACGTTCAAGATAATGAAAAAGTGAATCTTGGGGAAACTCAAGATTTATGCTATTTATGCTCAACATACTCCTCTGTAATGTTCCCTCTGCCTGGAATGGCTCCAAAGGAGAAGGGCCCCTTGCAAACCATAGAATCATAGAGTTGGAGGGGACCTAGTAGATCATCTAGTCCAGCCCGCTGCCTGCAGCAGGAAATCCCCCTAGAGCATCCCCAACAGGTGCTCGTTGAGCCTCTGCTTGAAGATCCCTGGTGAGGGAGACTCCCTCCAAAATCAAGTCCTTTGCCCCCCTATGACTATGCCACCAAGAATCAGGACACACTTTACCTGCCCCAGAAACCATTCATGTGCACCTACTTGAGTATACTGCCATTAAGACTCACAGCGAGTGACATTAGTATGGCATCATTATTATGGCCTCCATGGGCCCTTTATCCCGTGTAGCCACCATTCCTTCATGTTCATCTGGTAGCTGCAGACGGTTGTTCTACCAAACCTGGTTCTCCTTCTCCCCAAATGTGTGGGTTCATTACATGGACAATCGGAGCCTGCCCTGCCCTCTTTTCCTCGCAGGTTGTCAAGCGGCCAGGTTTCCACTGCTGGGTGTCTATTCAGTGACTCTCGCCACTGGCATGATGAGCATGAAGATTGTCCTGAGAAACAGGCGGCAGGTGCAATCGGAACCTCCTGAGTCTTGAGCTTGTTAGAAGTTGGGGAATGAATCACCAGGAGAAGGACAGGTACCACCACCTAGCTGTTGTCCTACGCTGACTATCTCTGCCCACTTCTTCACTCTCCCATGGGGTGTGCTCACACCTGGCACTGATGCCGCTCTCTGCATAGGATGGTTCACCTGATAGAGGAGACTGATCTTGTCAAACATGCTCACCCATCCGTCGTCGCATGTTGCAAGAAAGCAGTGCCCTCTGCAATTCCTGCATCTTCTCTGCACGCCTGGTTGTTGCCCTGTGAAGCAAGCATGCCCGGGGCGATCAGGCCAGAAGGCTGCAAAGGTATGATTTGATGTTTGCCCACAGTGCTGGAGATGCCACCCAGACTGCATTTTTGGGTTTTGTGGCCAACAGGGGCTCCTTTCCTACAAAGGCTTCCTCTGCATGTGAGCAAATTGCCACATCTTGTTGGGTAGGGAAGAATGATTGAAATAGGGCACAGTCGTGCTGAGTTGCAGGGTGGGAAGAGAGACTCTGTGGCAATGGGTGTTTCATTACATGGAATACTTCAGAGACACCGCAAAGTCCCTGTGCGTGAGATTGTGTGGATTTGGGATAAAAGATAAGCCCAATAGGAACTTTCTGGCCACCCTTTTTTGGGAACGGGATAAAAATTGTGCATTCAAACATTGTACATAAATTGAGATTTGTGGGGTTTGTGCCTCTGTTTTCCTTTAAATATTTTGATTATGGGTTTATAGTGCTGAATATATTCCACTTTACATCACTTGTATACCACTTAGGGTGCAATCCTAACCAATTTAGGCCAGCCTAACTCACCTTGCATATCTTCTGGTGGTGGTGTGGGTATGTCAGCGTATGCCTGTGAACTGGCCTAGGATCCCCAGTAGTGGGGCAGAAGGGCCTTACAGCACGAATGTGACATCCCAAGTTCAGGGTGACCAAATCCCCAAGCCTCAAAAGGAGGACAAGGTCTTGGATTCTTCTCAGCCTGGCCTTTCCAGTGGGCAATGGCACATTTGCCTACTCACTAGTACAGCCATGATATTGGGCACTTTCACATTCCCATAGAGCTCAAGGCATATTTTTTATTTTTAGGTTTGTGGCTATAATGTTTGATAGGATGGAGAATTTTCAAAACCAACTTTTTGCATTGGATTCTGCTTGTCAATACTAATCCAACAACATATGACACGATGGGGTACTGCAAAGTTCCACAATGAAGCCCTTTTGGAGAACACCCACACAGGAAGGGATGCGTGCAGGATGTTGCACACAGGGAGATGTTGATGCACATAGGATCTTCATGTGCATGGGGATGTTGATGCGCTTTGGGGGTTGATGTAATGGGTTGATATTATCCATGGGTGGATGTTGTGCATGGCGGGGAGGTTGATGCACATGGAGGGTTTGATGCTCATGGGATGTTGATGCAGATGGGATGTTGATGTGCATCAGGGAACATTGCGCATGAGGGATGTTGGACATGGGGGGACGTTGGGTGTGGGGGGTTGATGTGCATGGGGGTTGATGGTCATGGGGAGATGTTGCGTATGGGGAATGTTGATGTGCATGTGGGATATTGCACATGGGTGGATGTTGCATATGAGGGTTAGTGCACATGGGAGGATGATGCGCTTGGGAAGACGATGCATATGGGATGTTCATGTGTAACGCAGGATGATGCATAATGGGGTGACATGCAATGGGGGATGGCACATGGGGGGTATTTTACTCCTGCAATGCAGATGCATTTTGCTACTCTTGTATATAATTATATGGGAAGGACTTGGGGATTATGCCTATAACAATAGGGGTAGTGGTTGATTTCTTTTCCCCAAAATACTGTATTTACTCAGATATAATGCTCACATTTTTCAGCCAAATTCAGTCTCCAAAATCGGGGTGAGCATTATCTATCTCTCTATCAATCTATCTACACAGTATTAGATTTGATGATTATTTATATTTTAGTAAATACAGTATTTTGATTATTATAAACATAGGGTGTGCATTGGATTCAAGTAAATACAATATTTCTAACTCCATATCTTTCTGTTTTGTGATCTTTTCCAAATGCTTCCCCAAAATTCATTTATCACCCGGAATTACCAAATCAATAAGCATCACTATTGGATTTTTAACCACAATTATATCTGGTGTGCAGGCATGGGCAGATGCCGGTTCGGGCCTACTCGCCCAAACCGGATCTTCCCATTTCCCTGCCGCTGGCGAACCACCCTAACCATGTCTACTCAAATGTAAACCCCATGGTGTTCAATGTGTCTTACTCCCAGGAAAGTGTCTTTAGGATTGCAGTATGTCAATGTTCTGATGTTACAATTATTGGATTTGTATTCTGGCTGCAATCCTAAAGACACTTTCCTTGGAGTAAGGCCCATTGAACACCATGGGGTTTACATTTGAGTAGACATGGTTAGGATTGAGCGTCTTTCTCCCCAATGGTGGGTGACTACCAAGGGCACCAAGGTTGGCAAACCTCAAATACTGTTGCTATTCATGTTGTGTACTTGGTACTGCTCCCGGCTCCAATCCATTCTTGACGGCTGAGTAAAGTTCTTTCACCTGCAGAAAATCTCTGGTTTTGACCATTGTGGTTTCCACAGGTTGTGGTGCACAGTTAAAACTGCCCACATTTTACTTCTGTGGTGCATTACTAGATGTTTCCTTTTTCCAGCCTCCTATTCACTCATTCCGGAGGCATGTTTGTTATGTGAAACGTTCTTTAAGTGAAGCGAATTTTTCCATAGGAAATAATGGAAACTCAGACAATTGGTTCCAGAACCCAAAAAATATTCATATATTATATTAACTGGATGTATTAACTATTTTATATTCATACATATTTAATACGTTCATATGTATTAACTACTTTATATTCATGTAAAATATTAACTGGATGTAAAAATGATGACAAAACACTGGAATTGAATTCAAAACATGCATTCAATGTGCATGATCCTATGAAGTCTATTTAGGCTGCAGTCCTTAAAGACACTTTCCTGGGAGTAAGCTCCATTTAACACAATGGGGCTTACTTCTGGGTAGACATGGTTAGGAGGCTGCAATCCAAGACACTTTCCAAGTGTTTCCCCACTTTCTCCTCCTCTTCCTCCTGAGCTTCTCTCCCCTGCTCCCTTCTGGCTAGTCCTGAGCTGCTTTCCTCTTCTCCACTGCTCTTCTCTCCAGACGCCCGGCTACAGCAGGAACAGCGCGCAAGTGTTGCTTTCATTATGGGCAGGCGCGCTAGGCAGCCCTGACGCTTTTGTAAAGTGCTGCCGGCCAGCATGTCTGCCCCAACTGCCAACGAGCATGTTTGTTATGTGAAGCAGCTTGTTACGTGAAGCAGAATCCTAGAGAAATTTTTGCTTGTTACATGGAACATACTTTATGTGAGGCACTTGTTACTAGAGACGGCATACATATAGGACTGGCCCAGGTGTTTAGGCCTGTGATTTTATTTTTACCATTTAGTTTTGAACTTAGATTTTTTATTTATTATTTTATTTATGGGATTTCTACTTTGCCTTTTTTCCCAAAGGGCACTCAGCGAGGTGAATAGCAAGGCCCCAAGGTGGGTGAATACCAAATATTTTAGCTATTCATTTTGTGTACTTGGTACTGATCCCAGCTCCGACCCATTCTTGATGGCAGAGTAAAGTTCTTTGACCTGCAGAAAATTTCTGGTTCTGATCACTGTCGTTTCCACAGGTTGTGATGCACAGTTAAATCCACCCACACTTTGCATTACTGTGGTGCATTACTTATTCCAACCCACAACTAACACAACTTATTCTCTGGACTTTTGTTTTTCTTCTGTGTAACTCGAAAGGCTGCACAATATTTTTTTTCTTGGTCGGCGGACGGAAGCTGATGCAATAGGATCTATCACCTTTTCTCGTTCCTATTTCCTCTTTTGCGCCGCCTGGAATCCGACGGTGACCTCTCTTTTCGGTGCCCGTCTCAGCCTTTGGAAAGAAGGACTTGGCATTCACTTCCCACCCCCTTTAGCAAGATTGTGGCCTCCTTGTTCTAATTGCAGCAAAGACATTCACACCAGAGGAGGCAGTCCTTGCCCTGAGGAGCATACGGTTTAATTTGGAGACAAGAAGCAACAAGAGAGTAAGATAAAAAGAAGAGAGGAAAGGTGGGTGGGTTCTGGTGATAAATGCCTGTAATAAACAGAGATCCGAGCTTCAGAAAGAGGGTGGCAAAGCCGTTTCCCAGGTGTGGTGTGCAGCTTTGATGACGGGGCCGCTGTTTATCGATGCACTGAGTCAAAGCACGGTGAGCGGCCACAGATGAAGTCGGAGATTGCACCCGTGTCAGCTCGAGGAGAAAGAGGGAGATCAGGAGCCCAGGCAGGCCTCTGCCTGAAGTAGGGAGGTGGTTGCCCAAAACGGCCATGAACAATCTCCATGGAAGGAGCCACTGGTTGCAGTTCCCAGGCACACTTTGTTTCCAAAACTGCACAGCTGAGAGGCATTTCACATGCAAAACTGACTTCAGCGTTCAATCTGAAGTGGTGTTTTCTGGGTTGGATGCAGAATCCATGTGGAGGTGAACTTCAAAATGCCCAATGTGAATACACAGTGCTGTGATCCTTGCGCCGGGGATCTATCTCGCTCCAGCTCATGGGCAGGAGGTGGAGGTCTGACCTACCAGACTGAGCTACCGGCAGTGCCTGAAGATATTGCATCTGAAGGCTGCCTGTTCAAACTGGAAGACTCCCGAGAGGTGACTTCGGCATGCTAAGAGGAGCACTTTTGGATGACAACCAAAAGGAGCCAGCTGTGAAGTCTGTCTGTGTGGGAGGACGGCTGTCTGAGTGTGTGTCCAGACCATGGCAAGATACACCTCACATGAAGTCACTGATGGAACTCTCTGTTTATTGACTTTACAACCACCTGTCCATGTATACCACCCGGAGTAAAACCAAATAAGCAATCCAAGGCCAGAAAGGTGTGTCCTACTAGGTTTCTTTTCTGGAACCTCCCGTGAATAAAAAAAATCAGTGGATTAAAAAAAAATTAAAAATAGTTCCACTTCCGTGTTTCTTGCTCCTCCATTGCGCCTAAAGGAATTAGGTAGTGCCTAAGTATCTATCTATCTACCTACAGTATTTATATACCGCTTTTCAACTGAAAAGTTCACAAAGCGGTTTACAAGAAAATGAAAAAATTAATAGCTAATTAATAGCTAATGGGTCCTTGTCCCAAAAGGGCTCACAAAGTGCAAAAAGAACACCAGCAGAAGCCACTAGAACAGACAGTGCTGGGGTGTGGAGGGCCAGTTACTCTCCCCCTGCTAAATAAAAGATCATTAGTATCTGCAGGGGGTTGATTCTGGAACTGAAGAATAGATTGATGGCTTGCATGACTGCCTCTCTACAACAGTAGAAAAGCAGTTTTTAAAATTGTGATTTAAAATTTTAAAATTGTGATTTATTTGCACTGGCCATTCACGTAGTACCAAATCTGGCTTTATACCGGTAAAAATCAGTGTCTAATTAGGGTTACCTGTACCTGTTGTTAAGGTTATTATGGGAGCAGCTTTTTTCAGGTCTACAAATCAACATCCGGCCTGAACCCAGGACCTTCTAGCACAGTGGTTCTCAATCTTCCTAACAACGTGACCCCTTTATAAGTTCCTCATGTTGTGGGGACCCCCAACCATAAAATTATTTTCGTTGCTACTTTATAACTGTAATTTTGCTACCGTTATGAATCGTAATATAAATATCCGATATGCAGGATGTATTTTCATTGTTACAAATGAAATGTGTGTTCTATGCACACACTGAACACAACGGGATTTATTTCAGAGTAGGCATGCATAGGTTTGGGCCCTGAGGCTGAAATGCTATCCACATCTGCATGGGAGTAAAGGCCCCCTGACTATAATGGGATTTATTTCAGAGTAGGCATGCATAGGATTGGGTCCTGAGGCTGTCAGTCAGCCCCAGTGCACGTGCAGCTACAGCCGGAGGTCTGGCAAGCCTGACCTGGCCCCCTGCACCAGGGGTCTTTAGGTGACCCCCGGGAAAGTCTAGGCGACCCCCAAAGGGGTCCCCACCCCCACTTTGAGAAACGCTGTTCTAGCAGGAGGGAGACTCTCGCTTTCCCTTGCTTTCCCCTTTCTTTTTTGGCATGCTTCAGACCAAGAATGCCAGCAACCAACTTCTCACTCAGCACATTATTAACTTATAAATGGGATTGCACCAGAATGTTTTTCCATTGTATTCCTCTATTCATAACCTTATTAAGAAAAACCTCATTATCCTTGTGTTTCATTTACAAGCCCTTTAATTGTGCTTACTCATTTTTGTAGCTTGTGGCCATCGACTGTCGACTACCTTCTGATTCCTCGAATGACCAGGCGTTGTGCCGTCCCAGGGCACTTTGTGGGGGAAAAAACATATTTCTGTGATGTTCTCTGAGTAAACTTGAGATGATCACAGCGGCTTCCCTAATTCTGAGTGACATAAGGAGAAAAGGGGAAGAAAGCTGACAAGATTTTCCATTTGCGAAATTATACAACAATATGTACATCCCGTACATTTAATAGAGTAGGAAGGAATTTTTATGAGGGTAATGAAAAATAAAAAATAAGGTTATTAACTATTGTTTGCAAAATAATGAATTAGCTATTCATAAATTATATCTGGTACGAAGAGTTCTCTTGTTAAATGTAATGCAAATCGACCTCAAACATCTCTCCATTTTTTAACACTATCTCTTGATCTTTATTATATGCATTAAACCTATATGCATTAAACCCCACCCTTTTTGCAACCATTTGGACTACGTGGAGCCTTTCAACACTAGCAGCTAAGTCAACCTGGCAGCAATGAATACATTTAAACTTAACGCTCGAGATCTTATGGGAACAACTTCGTTTACAGAATTCAAAACACCATAGTTAAGTAATTATATAATATCCAAAACTGTATGAAATCCTGTCCGGCGCATTAGACATGCACGTCGCATGATGCCTGCGTTTGGAAGTGCTACAGTCCGTTCCACATCCTCATTCGCCGCTCTTGCTGCCGAAGGCATAGAGCAGGCCTCGGCTAGCTCAGTTTCCTCCTTCTCCTTCTTTTTCTTTTAATTCTTACAAATTGGGGACATGAAATACAGTTTGACAAGTTGTAATTAATTTGCAAAGCAACACAAACAGCTTTTTCTCTTTGCTTTGAACGTTCCCCACTGTATTTGCTGTTCAAACACAGAAGCCTCGAGATCCATTCATTAATGTTTAAAAGGGCCTTAGGTAATACTCTAATGAACACTATTGATACTCCGAGTAAATCCATTGTTCCTGGATTCACAAAATGATGGTGTGCGTGTGAGTGTGTGCGCACAACTAAACAGGTGCAAACACCTTTGAGGTATTTGATGTGCTGACTATGTGGAAATATTTGCTTTTGGGATTTTCTCGGCTGGTTGTTTGTAATAATTCATCTCAGAAGCTGCAAAGGGGCCAGAGTTGTATTCAGGTGTAGTGAACATTTGTGTTGTGAAAGTAGACCCAGGAGGATTAAAAGCTGCTTATTCCATTTTTTAATGGATACTCCAGTGATAAATCAGAACAGTATCCTTTCTACCCTAGAATATTTATTTATTTATTTATTTATTTATTTATTTATTTATTCATTCATTCATTCATTCATTCATTCATTCATACATTCATTCATTCATTCATTTGTGTTTTTTTATTTATATCCTTCCTTTCTTCCCAAATGAAAGGGAACCCAAGGCGGCTAACAACAACTAAAAACAACAATAAACATCATTGAAAGTAGAAAATAATAAATACAGATTAAAACAATTTTTTTAAGTAGTCAAACTCCAAATAGGAATCCATCTTCAGCTAAGGCAAATTGCCACCTGACACAGACGGACAGAGCAGGTATATTGAATTTAACACCTCCAAATCCAGAGTAATTATGGGAGCAAGTAAGAGACTTTACATGTACCTGTAGTTACTGCACCACCTGGTGAAAACCCATGGGAAATTCATATTGGAATCCAGTGTAACCCTACAATCCAGAGTAACTACGGGAGCACGTAAGAGACTTTACGTGCACCTGTAGTTACTGCACCACCTAGTGAAAACCTATGGGAAATTCATATTGCAATCCAGAGCAAATGGTTCTTACACTGGAGCAAGGACTCCCCGTAGTTACTCTGGATTTTGCCCATATTAAAATACTAGCGGAATTTATCTGTCATTCTGGGAGTAAAATTTCAAGAATATTTGTGGGAGCCAGGCCTGGTTGGGCACCTGCAGACACCAGGCACTGGTATTAACATTCATTAACAATAATAAATGCTCAAGACAAAATTGAATTTCCCAATAAAATGAACCGAGTGCTGAAAATCTGTCTGTGCGCTTCCATCTTACCCAGGGTTGCCATATATCCTGGAAAAATGGACCATTCCAGTTTTGGGGGATTGTGTTCACGTACTGGCAAGTTTGATAGGGGATCCAGTCCCAGTTTTGTGGAAGACAATATGGCAACCCTAATCTTACCATAGGTGCAAATACTGTAGTGATCACAGTCAGGTGGAAGAGATTGCCAAGGGAGGTGGTGGACTCTCCCTCACTAGGGATCTTCAAGCAGAGGCTTGACGAGCACCTGTCGGGTATGCACTAGGGGGATTTCCTGCTGCAAGCTACTAGGTCCCTTCCAACTCTAGGATTCTAGGATTCTATGATTCTAGGTTAGTCAACTATGATGAATTTACATGGAGCTTCTTCTGATGCAAATATGGCAGCTGGACTATTGATAGAAAAATTTATTTATTTATTTATTTATTTTGTTTGTTTGTTTGCTTGTTTGTTTGTTTTCCAAATCCAGAACATCATCAAATTACATTGCATTTGAGGACCAGAAAATAGAGAACCGGATGGCTTTTATCACTGGTCAGAAACACATCCTCCACTGCGCATGGTTCATCAAGGTTACAGCACATCAATCAATGTTCAGGACTCTGCAATTCACAAATTCACAATTTCCATCTCCTATGAGGTCACCCCAAATGTTTAGATTCTTCTTATATCGCAACACCCCTGTTCGTAACCAGTTCAAAGTTTTTTCATGTTCCATACTGTGTTCCATGTTCCAGAATAACAATTAACTGATCACATGATTATAATAATCATTTGTTTTGTTAGTTCCTGACTGGTTGCTGGCCCAGTCCAAAATGCTGCTTCTCTAACCCTCAAAGTCCTATATGGCACTTTGATATCGAAAGGTCCATCAGTGTGTAACTGAGATCATCAGCTTCACGCAGCAGTTACCAGAGAAGGCCCCACTGCATGTCCTTGCCATCTGAAACATGGAGATTGGTGACAGGGGAAGGTCTTCTCACTGATAGACCCAAGGCTGCGGGACATTTTGACAGTCAGCAGACATGACTCGAGTCTAGACTCGAGTCAAGATGTCCTCCTACTAGACTCATGCGGCTGCACAGTTGGACCAGGCTGGGGCTGAGAGACCCCAGATCTCCTGCCTCCTGTCTGGGACCCAGTGCCAGCACAGTGCAGTAGGCAAGGTTCTGCAGATGGGAACTGGGCCATGGACCAGGGTTTGAGGACCCCTGTTCTATAGGATGTAACCAGGCCAATGCTGGAACTGGCATGTGGTGCTGACCACAGTATCATTGATGGGGTGGCATGCTGCAACTTATCCCCTCTTTTGAATGTCACCTCATCCCTTTTTCCTTCTTAGAAATACACTACCAAAACAGGTTGTTTAAGGAGACCTGGTGTCGTTCCTTTCCTATATTGGGTGGAAAGAAGGGATTAGCAGGGTACCCAAAAGGCACATCCAATGTGTGGGTACCATACCTGACTCAGGTGAGACTAGACGCTCCTGCTGTTGTTCTGTAGGAGTAGGATTCCCAGAACTGACATACAGCACTGTATCTAGTCCATATACACTTGATATTCCCATGTATTCTCTGCTTCCAGCAACCATTTCATGTTTGCTCACCTCAATCTCTTATGAATGACAACTTGTGGCACAGTCCACACATACCCATGAACCTGATCCAGATAGAGTTATTTAGTGAAATGGTCCCTAATTGAATTGGCTGCCCAATGATTCATCCAAACCTGCCACTTTTTCTGGGCATCTAGTTCTGGTTAGCTTATGAAATGCATTTAGCAAGAGACCAGAGCACAGAACTGGCAACCCTGGAGAGCAAAACGCTCCAACGGGCATTCATTCCAAGCAGTAGGACATGGTCTTTGCCTCCACCATCCTCTGCCAAGGTGCCTCCATCTCGTATCCTGGAAAACTCAGAATCATCAAGCAGGTGGCTCTGTGCCAAGGAAGGTACCATTTCAAAATCTCCAAAGAAGTAGTAGGAACTTGGGTTGCGGGAACCTGGTGTATACAGTTGGCATAGGGTTTGGAGGATGATGGATTACACTATGGCACCACATCAAAGAGTTTCATTCTTCCTTGGCAGTGCGGAGGAGCTTCAGTGAAAATTTTAAACCAAGCTGTTCCCCACAAAACTCATATAAGAGCTGGTAGTTTATATCCTTGAATGGCCTGAATAAGAGGCGCATCAACCTGCACATCCTGAATGCAAAGTACCAACTTCTTGTAATGATCCATACTCTTCTGGTTCCACGCGCATGTTTCCGATATGAGAAAAACCAGAGCACCAGTGGTTTCTTTTGAGTAGAAACAAATGTGAGGTTTTGAGACTTCAGATCTTCGGGTATGCCTTGTTTTAACATTTTGGAACGTTCAGGATGAAACCGGCAACATTTGCAACCATTTGTGGGTTTTTTTGTAGGAACTGGAAGACAAGTGACTCCAGATCCCCAGCTTGTTTCCACTAGGGCTGTCACAAAACCTGTTTTAGGTGACTTGATAAGCATCATGTGCAGTGTGCACTGAGATCAGATTTTTCAACCCACCTGTGTTCATCTTAGAAATGTTGGCAGCCTCCACAATAAGCGCCACTGGAGTTCCACACCCTCTTCACACTATGCTGCCAGCACATGGTGACAAGCGCAGGCTTTGCTTCATGGAATGTTGTAGTAGGAACAACCCCAGGTTCAGGAAAAGAAGCAGGAGACACCCAGAGCAAAGCCGCAGAAGAAACCGGCAAGGTGACAGTCACCGAGGACCAAACAGCGGTGACCTTGTGACAGAGGAATGTGAATCAAGTGTGGCAACAGGATTACCTGGAAGGTGGTGCTGAGCCAAGTCAACAAATCTGGGTAAGCATTGTCGGGATAATTCCTCCTTGTCTGAAATCCTGTACTTTGGCACAGGACAAGGGATGAGTAAGAGTTCACTTGTAGGTGGAAGGGAGAAAAGTAAGGCCAAGAGCACCTGTTAGGAATATCAGATTGGCTGGTGCCTGAAGATTTCAAGGAACATCTCAGAAATTATTAGACCAAGTGTTGACTCAGGTCAGTCGGGCCTGAAATGGCAACGTTGGTCCTATAAATAGACTGGTGGACAGTAAAGGGTCCATTTGTTAACATCCCAATTCAAATCCCATTTCCAGTTTTATCCATTTTTCTTGGACAGGCCTGTCAGGTTTTCAGTCTGGGGCTCACTGTTTGGAGGCGCCTTGGTAGTGTGGCCTAATCCATCATAAGTAGGCATCATGAGGCATCCACTCCACCTCTCAGTCCAGAATGGTGCATGGTATGGGGGTAGATTTCATAGAATCATCGAGTTGGAAGGGACCTAATAGGTTATCTAGTCCAACCCCTGCCTGTAGCAGGATATCCTCCTAGAGCATCTCCAAGTTGTGCTTGTCAAGCCTCTGCTTGAAGATCCCCATTGAGAATCTTCTGACTTTTTCTAAAAGTCATCCATTAGTTGGCAGTCCCATGATGTCACCAGGCCTTGATTCAGATGTGGCCACTTGTCTTGCTTCCCATCACACCACAATGTGCTGGCGCATCATGTTAATCAAGTTAATCACAGTCTCAAGGATGAGTAGAAATATCAAGACACCATATCCTTCCACATCTATGCTGTTGGTTTGATGCAATGGACCACAAGAGTATAGAATCTGTACAGGGTACAATCCTAACCAATTTAGGCTGGCATAACCCACCCATCTTCCTATTCTCATGGTGGTGTGGAGAGGTTGGTGCATGTCCATGCACTGGCCTAACCTTCCACAGAAGTGCCTTATGCACTTTTGTGTCACCCCAATGCCATTGTGGGACTTTTGCCAGGACTTATGCTAGTGTAACTGGGGATTAGGGTTGCAACCATAGTGGAGGAAGGAGAAGGTTTGGTGGGTGGGGAGGCATTGAGGCCAAAACTCCCTGCAGACCATGGAAGGTGCAGGGACCCCCTGCACATGGTTGTGAGTGCAAGGTGGTGGCAATGCTTTTAAAGGACTCTAGTGGGGAGGCTCTGCCTCACTTACTTCCCCGTCCATTGTGCATCCCTGAAGTGAATTGCTTGCTTTTCTAATTATTGAAAAAAACATCTTGGATATAAAAATATTGGATATTGTGACTGGAGTGATATTGCAAAATACTACAAAATATTGCAGGTTCCAAAAGGGGAAAAGGACAGATGTTGGTAAGATGATGCTCTTAAATCCTGTTGTGATGAAGACCGCAATTGTCGCCTGTTAGCTGTTTGGGACCTGCCGCATTTCCGAACGAAAACCCGGCTTTGTAAACAACATTCCTTTGACATTCTTGCACAGCTGTACCGAACACACAGGCTATGCCAGATCTGCACATGTTATGTCACAGAGCTGCTTGTCAGCCAGGATAAGGCCTCTGCTTTACCTCACCCTGCGCATTCAATACAGCTGCCCCGGAGGGCAGAAGGAACCATTTTAAGTCCGTGTTTATCACTCTTTGCTCCAGATTACTTCCCAACATCAATAGCCGAGTACGGGGTTACCACAGTCCCCACTGCGGAACCTTTCCTTGCAAGGAAGGTGCTCCAGCCCATTCACGTTACCCAATTTTGCAACATTGTGCTCACCCCACAAAGAGTGGAGAAGTACATTTAATTTTGTGCTCCTGGAAGGGCTGTTCTGTGAAAGCTCAATTTAAGAATAGTACTATATGCTGCTGTACAATAACAGTCATAAGCTACAAGCATCCCCCACTTATCGGGCAAGTTAGCAAACAGAGCACCATCCAAAAGTGAAAACCACTGGAAAGTGGAACCCATATTTTTTAGTTTATAAATGTTGTTTCCAATGCTTTTTGAGCCAGCAAATTGCAAATGTTCCTTTTATCTTGCAAATTCCTGCTGCCACCCAAAGATTTCTGCAAATGGATTCTCAAACTCCTTCAGGAGTGGGATCAAACAAAGGGAGGGCAATTTTGGCCTTTAGGACAGCAGAGAGAGGTTGAAAGAGTGGAACATGAATGAATGAGTTAATGAACATGAGTGGAACATGAATGAATGATATAAATTCGTAAGTGTTGTAAGAATGGATCATCAGAAAACTAACCGTCAGAAAGCAGGGGATGCCTGTACTATAAGTAGGCTAGGCTGTTATATAGTAGCTTGCTGCTATTGTTTGTGGAAGTACAATAGAAAAACATTCACCAGTTTAAAAAAAAACCATCCCGCTCTCCAGCATCTCCTCTTCCCACATTTTCAGTGCTAGCTGGAATGTTGACAGTTGGAATGTTGACAGTTTCCTCTCCTCAGCCTTCTTGCTTGGTATGGAATGTTGGCCAGATGTGGACACCCTCACAGACAGGTTAAGGCATTTATGTAGGAAGAAGTTGTTGAGTAGACCATATCTTCCTCTTCCCCAGAACTGACTGGCAACATCTTTCTAAGGTGCTGATGTTCAACGTACTGGTATTTCTTTCTGCAACATACTGACCTGTGTGTTCTTCTTTATGGTCTTTATGGTCGTGGTGACACTTCCAGCTTCTGGGAGATTCATCAGGTTCTGTGGCTCTTTTTCTAGGACTATGGGTGCAATCCTAACCAGAGGTGGGCCCGGCCTGGCCCAAGATCCGGTTCGCCGGAAGTGGGAGGGGCCAGGCCGGGGTCGGGGTGGGGCGGGGCCTGGGGCGGGTCAGGGGCGGGGCGAGGGGTGGGCAAGCTTGGCACCTGAGTGGTACCTGTACTAAAGCTGGCAGGCCAGCTTCAGTACAGGCACTGCGCTTGCGCCAATGTTGGCGCTTGCGCGGTGCCTGCCTTGAAGCGAGCCGGCCTATTTCAGAGCAGGCGCTGCGCAAGCGTCAACATTGGCACCTATGTGGTGCCTGCCCTGAAGCGGGCCGGCCTGCTTCAGAGCAGGCACTGCGTAAGTGCCAATGTTGGCTCTTGCGCAGTGGGTACAAAAACATGGTGGCCGGCCCGAACCGGTCTGCTATGTTTTTGCGTTTCCCCGCCGCTGCTGGTTCGCCAGCGGCGGGGAAAGGGGAAGATCCGGTTCGGGCAAGTAGGCCCGAACCGGCATCTGCCCACCCCTGATCCTAACCTAAGTCAGCACAACTCATGGGTCTTCTTGTTCATTTGGTGACATAGGGAGGCAAGCACATGTTTGTGCACTGTCCTAACCCTTCCCCAGGAGTGGTGCAAAAGTGTCTTACAGGAATTTTGTGACACCCCCAGGCCAGTAAAGGAATTATGCCAAGGGTAAGGCTGGCCTAGCTGGTAGTTAGGATTGCAGCCTATAATTTCTTACTATGGACAGTGGGCCTAGAAACAAAGCCATAGAACCTGGAAGAATTTTTCAGCAATGTTCAAGAACTATCCTCAAACTCTCCACAGCCTTCCTGCCACAGAACACGGGTTGAACACTGTCCTAGAATCTCTTGGCGCAATCCTAAGATTGTGCCAGGCAGACACAAGTCCCTTGCATTAGCATAGGATAGTCGCTAATGTGCTGTAAAGCATACGTGTGCTCTCCTTAGAAGGGCACAAATATGCTTATAGAAATAAATAAATAAATAAATAAATAAATAAATAAATAAATAAATAAATAAATAAATAAATAAATATTGGGATTGTTGTAGCCTCTTGGGAATGGGAAATATTGGGATTGTTGTAGCCTGGGAATGGGAAAGTTTCCTTTGCCTCATAGTAACATGGCAGCTCATCCCAACTGGCCCGCCTGTTCCAGCACCATTTAGGATTCCCATGTGAGTTCTTCACAAAACTCCTTTGGAAATACCCATTGCTTAGAATCGGGACCTTCTGCATACAGAGCAAAGGCTTTGCTAGCAGAATATGGCTTTTTCCACCTCAGCAGGGACTTCCTGTGAGGTCTGCTGAACTGACACAATCTCAACCCCAATCTCTACTTTTTCATATAAGAAATAATTAGGGCCGAAAACTTTAATCAGCTTAATCAGATTAAGGGCAAAATTATAACTAAATCAGTCCCATTATCTCCATCTTACTGGTGAAGGGCTGGTGGTTGGGTTGGCCACCCAGTGAGTTTTAAAAAGTGCTGCGGTTTCAATTCTCCATCCTTCGTGACCGCACTGCACCACCTCTTTAGTGGTAAACAGCCCTGAAAAGTTGTTTTTATAAGACCTGAAGCACTCAGATCCACTTCAGTGACAGTTTTGAATGGCTAGACTGATTCTGGATGAACGTCATTGACGGTACCCCATCCACTGGAATTGAGTTGGCATAACTGAGACACAACTGGATATTCAAAAGTAAAATCGGAACGAGCCTTGAGACAGGTTGCCCACCTGGAGAACCTCTGCCTGGGATGTTGGAGGGCTTCTCCTTGGCAGAATAGGTGAGATGGACCACTGGATGGACCCCTGGATGAGATGGACCAATGTTCTTAGAACAATGTTCTTAGAACATCCTAACTCTTGGTTAAGCCAACACAAATTCCGGAGTATGTCCCACACTGGCCTGGGGGTGTCACAAAAGTGCTGTAACGCACTTTTGCACCACTCAAGGGCGGGTTAGGCCAAAGCACATAAATGTGCCAGCCTCCCCATGCCACCTTTGAAACAGGTCCAGGTCTAGATTGGTTAGGATTGCATCCTGACTTTCTGTTACTGTGACTGCATATGGTTCATAGATGTTAATATTCCTGAATTCAGTCTAGCCTTTCAAAACTAACACAAAAGTGGCAACTAACCCCCAAATCCAGAGTAACTACAGGAGCACTTAAGTACATGCACCAGTAGTTTCTGCACCTCCTTTACATGCACCAGTAGTTTCTGCACCTCCTAGTGACAACCTATGGGAAATTCATATTGGAATCCAGAGTAAGTTATTCTTACACCGGAGCAAGGACTCCCCATAGTTACTCTGGATTTTGCCCTAATTCTGCAAAGAATTCTAGCCTGTGTAAAATAATCCTGCCCCACATTTCCCCCAAGTTCAAATATTTTTCTCCACGTAGTTGCAACATTTTGTTTGTGCAAATTATTAGGCACTCGGTTGAGATTACAGCCTTCAGGAAAAAAAGAAATGCATAAAATGTGCCCCTGGGTTTGTGTCTGTAGGTGAACTCTTCTAATTGCAGATCAAGGTGTTGAGAATCAGTGGGGCAAAGTTCCACCCAGCTGACCCCCCACAACTACAGAGGAGTCACTTTTGTTCTGATGCCAGCATATTCAGCATGCAATTGTTGACTTTGCTCTGGAATTAGTTAAAAATTGATTTGGAAGAAGGCGGGTTCATGAAAGAGGTGAACCTTCTCTGGTTGGCTGGAAGAAACCAAGCCTTTCCACTGACATATTAAGGCAGAGGATATGTGGATACACATAAAAAAATGTAATGAACAGTTCATGTGGTGATAAGGCAGGGTTATCCAAGATCGAGTGCTGGATGAGCAACCCTCAAGAGCCACATCTTTCAAGGAGTTGTGGTGAACCTTCAGAGGATGTAGGCTTTTGTGTCTTCCAGGACTGGAATGTCCAATTAACCTGAAACTGCTAATTATTTCCATTAATGTGAAGAGACACTCGGGCTGCGACCCACACTTTCCTGGGGGTACGTTTCAGTGAACACAATGGGACTTCGGAGTAGACATGGAAGAGATCTGACATTGCAGTGATGGCACTTCCTAGTTTGATGTTAAATGTTTGATGTCACATTTGTCCATGACATCATCTCCAGGTTGATGACCTCACTTCTGGGGGAGGGGGGGTCCCAGACAGATTATCATTCTCAGAAGTGGGCCAAGTGGTTAAGACACTGTGCCTGTTAACCAGCAGGCCAGGGTTTGAGACCCAGGTCCCCACAAGACGAGGATTTCCTGCTACAGGCAAGGGGTTGGACTAGATGATCCACTGGGTCCCTTCCAGTTCCATGATTCTATGAATCCTGGGCTGAAATGCTTGAGAAGCACTCCTGGGAGAGAGAGAGAGAGAGAGAGAGAGAGAGAGAGAGAGAGAGAGAGAGGCAGTTTCTCTTCCAAGGACAGATCTGCTGTTGAGCCACAGCCCTTCCCCAAATGTTTTGATGGTTACTACCCATGCCAGCTGTCCCCATATGACGCAGGCTTATTTGATTTGCTTTTTTATATCCCATTTTCCTACATGGACACCTGCTGAGTTCCAAGTGACTTTGCAGCTCTGGACATAGAAGATCAAACCATCAAACAGCAAACAGGCCAAGTTGCTTGCTGGCTCCTCCAACCCTCCACTTTGGGGACTTGTTCTTCCAAATCCTTGCATTTGTGGTTAGGATGGCTCTGTCTGCTGCATCCCTAACCTTTTAAGGGGACAGTACTGGATATTGATCCATGCACCTGCTCTTCTGTGCCACCCGCTGAGCTCAAAAAATACATTTTTTGTTATTGTATGGTCAGTTTTGACATGTGTTTTGATGTTGTGTTGATCTGAGTCTCAAGGACAGAAGAAAAGTATATAAGATTTGAGCCTTTGAATCTTGTCCTCCCTGGATATTTGTGCACAGATGCTCTAGGAGCTTCTAGCCCACTATAACCCTTATTTACAACCTCATATTTGAGTGCTTTCCAATACGATGGTGGATCCTCAATCAGCCTTTGCAGCTCACAGGCAGCCTGCTTGTAACTTGCTTGTAGGGCCACTTGCAGCCCTTGTAACTAAAGGTAGGCAGCTTCCTGCCAACAGAAGCCGGTAAGTATCTTTGTGAGCCCATTTGGGGCAGATAGCCATTAGGTGTTTGATTTGCCCTATAAAATACTTTGTGAAAAGCAGTATATAAACATTATTTATTATTATTATTATCATCATCATCATCATTATTCCTGTAGAAAAAAATTCCAGGCATTTCCATACACCCTGAGAGATGTTGCAAATGTGCAAAACCAGTAGAAAAAGAGACTCAATTTTTGTGGTAATGTCCAGGGTGCTGCCAAATAGATCTTTACTTAAATCATAGGGTGCAATCCTAACCATGTCTACTCAACAGTAAGCCCCATTGTGTTCAATGGGTCTTACTCCCAGGAAACTGTCTTTAGGATTGCAGCCACAGTCAGAAGCTGACCTTATCCAAGAAAATCTAAAACAAAATCAAGATTTGCCAAACACTCAGATTTACAGTAAAACCTTGGATTGAGAGTGTTTTGGATTGATAACATTTTGCAAGACGAGCAAACATTTCTAATAAATTTTCTCTTGCAATACAATGGGCAAAATCCAGGGTAACTACAGAGAGTCCTTGCTCCGGTGTAAGAACAATTTACTCTGGATACCAATATGAATTTCCCATAGGTTTTCGCTGCATGGTGCAGTAACTACGGGTGAACGTAAGGTCTCTTACATCTCCCGTAGTTACTCTGGATTTGGGGAATGTCTTGCAATACAAGCAAAAAAAGTTGTCCTGGCTGGGATACGGCCAGTTTCGGAGCTCCACCAGCACCTCCTCCCAGCTGAAGTAAGCCTATTAAAGTGAATGCACCTCACTTCCATGTTATTGAGCAATGGAAAAGAGCCTGAGAGACTTAGCCTTGCATATCTAAAGTAATCAGTGGAGCTCACTTATGCGGAAGGGAAGCAGATTGCAACTTGAGTCTGCACTTTCCTGGGAGTAAGACCCATTGAATACAATGGGGCTTACTTTGAGTAGACATGGTTGGGATTGAGCTCTAAGACTGCAATCCTGATGTGCACTGGAGTTACTGTATCAATCACTGGGCTGGCCCAAGACAGATGGACCTGTGCCAGCCTAGCTGTGCCAGTCTAGGCAGTTCAGGAAAGGCATGATGAGAGTATGTTCAAGAACATACTTGGCCTAGAACGTGGCCTAGAACAGTGCAGTTACTCTGTGTCCACAGCCTTTTTCCAGGGCAGAAATGCCCTCTTCCAGCTCCTGAATGCTATACTAACACAGAAGCAGGAATAAATCTGAGTAGACCCATAGGGGTTCATGGTAAGCCAGAATAAAAATGGAAGTGTTGGCAAAAATTTTGAGACCTTGGCCATCCTAACTGCAGTCCCTGCCTCTTAACCTCAGGATATGGCACAACTGCACCAACTCAGTGAGTAACTCTCCTTGTGCTGCCATTCAGAGGCCTTCTTGTCCTGTGGATTTGGCCTGTGAGCTCAGGATATGGCCTTCCAATGCCAGCTTAGCTGGACCATTTTTCTGCCCAGGAACATTTTTCTGTTTCCATTATTTCTTATGGGAAATTTGTTTTGCTTTGATATACAAGCATTATGGATTCTGGAACAAATTGTGCTTGTAAACCAAGGCACCACTGTAACTGGTGGGACAGCTATGATCTTCCAGGGGCACACTTGCCATGGGAACTTTTTTCCCTAGATATGCCAGGGGCAGTGGCACCCATGGGATCATGGCCAGGGCCGTTGGAACGAAACAGATTTACACCAGCAAAAAAAGTTGGCATAGATCAGAGCAGAGGAGGCTGCACTATGCAGGCCGCTTGCGGATAGGATTGAGTAGTAAACTAACAGCCAAATCCAGAGTAACTACGTGAGCACATAAGAGACATCACATGTACCCGTAGTTACTGCACCACCTTGTGAAAACCTATGGGAAATTCATATTGCAATCCAGAGTAAATTGTTCTTACACCGGAGCAAGGACTCCCCGTAGTTACTCTGGATTTCGCCCTAAGATAACTTGTATGTGATGAAAACTTGAATATAGCTGTCTTGTTAAAGCACTCAGACATCATCATCATTATTGATTACATCATAAGTAAATTTAATAAAGGAAAGATACCTGTGAGTATCTTTTGTAAAAGATAAACAAAAGATGTTCCTGTGAGAGGGAACAGCCCTTTCATTAATATTTTATTCTCATTGCAGCCAACAAACCAGAATCAAACCAGCCTCCAACATAACAACATGTGTCAGTAACTCCCATTGTGGCTCTTTAAAGCCTTCCCCACCAGTTAATAAGCTAAAGCTTGAGTTGATTTACCTACCAAATAAAGCACTCAAACAAACAGTTTGCAACTGCTAGCGCCTAATCGCCTACTCCTTCCAGATGGAGGCTGTTCACCCACTCAAAGAAGCAGGCAACAGTAAAGGTCAACCCAGAAATGCTTCCACCCAAGTTGCGGCTTGGACTGCAGGGGTTTCCCCTTGTATGATTTGCTTACCAAAAATCCCACCTCCAAAAAGAACAGTTCTCAGCATCCGCCCCTTCTCGCCACTAGCTGCCTCTAGGAAAGCTTCAGTGCTTTTATCTCCTGCTCCCCACTTGCCGTGGGGTGAGCCACTACTTTGTAAGAAGAAAAAGCACTTTATTATTGATATAGATCAATATCGTATTGGCTCTGCCTTTCCATTGGACTAATTCAGTGGGGTGGAGAGGAGGGATTTGCTGCTTGGGTAACAGCCTATCCTCCATAACAATCCAACCCAGGCTTTCATGCTTCACATGCAGCGTATGCAGCACCAAGCACAATACCATAGTCTTTCAAGACTGACGGAGGCCTGCTTATTTTATTTAGATCAATAGACTGTATTGATCTATATCAATAATAAAATGGATATAGATCTTTAGACTGTATAGATCAGGTGTACCTTCTAACATTTCCCTGATTGATTGATTGATTGATGATTGATTGATTGATACATACAAACATACATACATACATAAAGCAGGCTTGAAAGACTATGGTATCGTGCTCAGTAAGTCAGTCTTGAAAGACTATGGTATCGTGCTCGGCGCTGCATATGCTGCATGCAAAGCACGAAAGCCTGGGTTAGATTGTTATGGAGGATAGGCTGTTACCCAAGCAGCAAATCCCCCCTCTCCACACCACTGAATTAGTCCAATGGAAAGGCAGAGCCAATACGATTGGATCCAGCTGGCGTCGCAGAGCTAGGCTAAGGACAGGAGCTCACCTGGGCCAAGCCGGGTCTCGAACCCTGGCCTGCTGGTTAACAGGCACAGCATCTTAACCACTTGCGCCACCCACAACCCACATACATACATACATACCACATCTTTCTACTCTGCTAAGAGAACTCAAGGCAACTTACCAATAAACAGTAACATAGGGTTTCTCAAATTGTGGGTCAGGACCCATAAAGTGGATTGTGAGCCCATTTCAGGTGAGTCCCCATTCATTTCAGTGTGTATTTCATATTTATATTTACACTTTATATAAAGTTTATATATAAAACTTTATTCTGAAAACTGGTTCTCAGTGGGTGCCTCTGCAACGAAAGGAACTCCCTCTCCAAATTTCATGCTTCTAGGCCCAGAAGTTTTGGCTAGGTGTTGATGAGTCAGTCAGAGAGTCAGTGAGTCAATCAGTGGCTTTTCAGTTTTGTATATATAGACTAATATGATTTAATATAAAATATTAAACTTATAATTATAGAAATCTATTAAAAGTTTTTAATAACTATATATTTACTTTGATTTCTATATTTAATTAGATTTGATTTTGGGTACAAGGGAACCTCATCAAATTTGCAGATGACACCAGCTAACTGCACAATCCAGAGTAACTGCGGGATCTCTTACGTCGACGTAAGAACAATTTACTCTGGATCGCTCTATGAATTTCCCATAGGTTTCCACTAAGTGGTGCCATAACTATGTGGATGTAAATGTCTCTTAAGAGCTCCCATAGTTACTCTGGATTGTGCAGTAAGAGGAGTAGCAAACACAACAGAAGACAGTAGAAGCCTTCAGGAAGACCTAAACAAAATGAAATGAAATTAGTAGGATTAAGTTCAACAGGGAGAAATGGCAGGATCTGCACTTAGGCAAAAATAACCAAAGGCGCAGATTATGAAATGGGCGACACCTGGCTTGGCAGCTCTACATCTGAGTAGTATCGAGGAGCCTTCATGGATCACAAGCTGAACATGAGTCAGCAATGTGATGCGTCTGCAAAGAAGGCAAATGCAGTTTTAGCCTGCATTAAGAGAACCTTAGGCTGCAATCCAGAATAACTACAGGAAGATGCAAGGGGCACTTACTCTGGATTGCTCTATGCATTTCCCAAAAATTTCCTATAGGTGGCACTGTAACTATGTCAGTGTAAAATGTTCCATAGTTACTCTGGATGGTTGCCTTAGCTTCCAAGTCACAAGAAGGTGGTTCCTTTTTATTCGGCGTTGGTTAGACCTCACCTTTTGTCCTGTATCCCATTATGAGCACCTCACTGGAGAAAGATTTACCCTGCAATCCAGAGTAACTACGGGAGCACGTAAGAGACATTACATGCACCCTTAGTTACTGCACCACCTTGTGAACACCTATGGGAAATTCATATTGCAATCCAGAGTAAATTGTTCTTATACCGGAGCAAGGACTCCCCATAGTTACTCTGGATTGCACCCATAGCTAAACTGGAGCAGGTTCAGAGGAGAGCAAGACTGGAAGACCAAATTGGAAAACAAGGTTGAGGATTTAATAAGAGATGTTGGACCAGGAGTCTTTGGTTGCTTCTTTCATCCGTCCATGATAACAGCAGCACATCTTACACCACAATCCATGCCAATCCTTACAAAGAAAGATAATGCCCTGTTTTTAAAAATGTGGGGCTTACTTCTGAATACACATGTACAGGAACATTTTTGGGGGGCTGCACCGGCTCTATTACCCACCCACTACGACACACAAGTAGACATGCTAAGTGTTGTCACAGAAGAAATACACCTACGGTGCAATCCTAAGCATTTCAATAAATCATTGCAAGAATGACCAAATGTTTTGCTGAAACATTGTTATTATATATTTGAATTCCAAAATGCAAAGAATGAAAAAAGTAAGATTAATGAAGAATGCTATCCTACCACTGGGTTTCTTGCCCACGGGGCACATTAGGAATAAATGACATGTCTGGCTTGATCCCCAGGTTGGCCTTCCATTCAAAAATAGACAAATTGAGCACAATGCTAACCATGTCTACTCAAAATTAAGTCCCATTTTATTCCACGGGTCTTACTCCCAGGAAAGTGTCTTTAGGACTGCAGCCAAAGGTGGCTTTTTCTAGGAAAATGATGAGTAGGCCATAAGAACGCTAAGCTAAGAGAATGCTAAGAATGCAGAATGCTAAGCCCTTAGGTCTTGGCATGCCTGGGTCAAGGTATTGCCAATAGTTTCTTGGTTTTTTGACCTAAGAAATCAAACAACATGTCTAAAAATAATTCATAAAATTACAATAAGGCAGGGGTGAACATATCAGAATTCACTCACTTCCACTGACATTCTGTTATAGTTTGTGACCCTAACGTTCAGATATATAGATGGATATTATCACATATATTGGACAATTTTTTTAAAAAAAACAAATGTACATTTAAAAAAACAAATGTAAAATGAAGATTAAAGGATAATTTTTCATTGTTAAAAAAATGTCAACTCACTTTTGTAATTAAGGCACGAAAGTGTTAACAAATTACTCTTTGCAGATGATCAAGCATTGTAGCAGGTACAACTAGGACCCCACAGCAAAAGCTTCAGTCTAGGAATAAAGATAAAGAATATGAGAATATGAGAAATAATTTGAGATTAATACAAGAATTTTGAAAGACAAAACTGAATTAATGGCAAATGGCAATATTCTAAATATTGCTATAGAGAAAACAAGTATAAAACAAGCGTCAGAGTGTAAGTATCTAAGAATAACATTAGCTGAAGGTGGTGAAATGGAGAAAGTGTGTAGTATACGGTTAAGGAACAGCTAAGATACTGCGCAGAACCCTCAAACTCTCAGGCCTCTGGTAGAGGACCTGAGATTGAGGATAACATACATACACCACCCCTGGAGGGTGAGAAAACTATATATATATATATATATATATATATATATATATATATATATATATATTTGTGTGTGTGTGTGTGTGTGTGTATAAGTATATGTATATGTATATACAGTGTGTATATATATATATATATATATATATATATATATATATATATATATATATATATATATATACACATTATGTACACATTATATACACCCACCCATATATATATGTGTGTGTGTGTGTGTAATATATATATATATATATATATATATATATATATATATATATATATATATATATATATGGGTGTGTGTGTATATATATACACACACATACACACACACGATTGGATCCAGCTGCCATCGCAGAGCTGGGCTAAGGACAGGAGCTCACCCTGTCTTGTGGGGCTGACCTGGGTCTCAAACAGTATATATATATATATATGGGGCTGTGGGTGGCGCAAGCGGTTAAGACGCTGTGCCTGTTAACCAGCAGGCCAGGGTTCGAGACCCAGGTCGGCCCCACAAGACAGGGTGAGCTCCTGTCCTTAGCCCAGCGTATGCAGCGCCAAGCACGATACCACAGTCCTTCAAGACTGACGGCCTGCTATATATACATATATATATATACACACACACACACATATATTTTATTGTATAGGTGTCCCTTGTTATCCACTAGGGTTGTGTTCCAGAACCTTTCATGGATGCATAAGTAAAACAATGGAAAAAGTAGGTTTAACGGCCCGCTTGATTCACTTGATGGAATAAGGAACTGCATCAGTATCTGCAGGAATTGATTCTGGGACTGAAGAATGGAGTGATTGCTTGCTTGACTGCCTCTCCACAACAGTAGAAAAGCAGTTTTTTAAACTGTAATTTGCAGTGGCCATTCATGTAGAGTAAAATCCATGTCTAAATAGGTTAGACCTGTAGGTAGAAAGACAGCAAAGAAAGTGGTTTGCTCACCTAGAGAGAGTGCCTTGAGTAGATCTGGTTAGGATTGTGCTCTAAGGCACATATTAAGAAACGAGAAGGCCAAAGTGTGCGAGATGGACCCAGAGGACGATGGAGAGAAACATCCCCAAATATTAGGCCAGAGAAGTGCAAGAACTTTGTATCTCCCTTGACATCCAAAGCGGTAAAAGAAGGAGACACTCAAAGATATTGTCAAAAACAACAAATAATTGGCACCCAAATACTCAGCACCCCCCCCCCCCAATTCCAAGTGCCATCACTTGCCTGTGTAGATTCTCATTGGGCTGAATTCAAAGAGAATCAGAAGACACTCTTTTTTAAACTCATCAGTTGTGGCCAACAAACGAAGGTGCACTACGTAATGGGGCTTACTCTCAAGAAATTATACACGTACTTACAAGTAAGCGCCATGAAATGCGGCTTGAAATGCACTTCATTGTTAGAAAGTTGCAATATTTATCTTACTTAGAAGTAAGTCCATTGTGTTCACTAAGGTTCAATAAGGTTTAAGTTGGAATCCTGTTTTACTCACTAGAAACCAACACACGGGGATGGGGACCTCCCCCCCCCCCCGGAGTGCGTGTGTGTGTGTGCGCTCGTGCACGCACATGTGTGTCTAAGACTATAGCCTTAACTCCTTGAAATCAGTCAGGCAAAGGTTGTGTTGAACATGATGGCCTTGCTTCTGAGTACACCTGGCAAGGAGGACTAGAGCTGTGACCGACAGCACCATCGTAGGCATGTCTACTCAGAAGTAAGGCCCAGTTATTTCAAGGAAATTTCCTTCTCACAATTACTGTAAGTCCCAGTTATGTCATTGGGAACGTTCTCCCTGGTGAATGACCCATTTTAGTTGAAAAATGTAGAGCATGATAAAATAAAAGCTAAAAGACATTAATATATATTGCTTTCATGTGGTTAATTTAAACTCTACATTGCTTGCTTATTTATTTATTTATAATTTTATTTAACTTTTTATTTTTGTTACTAGTGAAATGTACCCGCACTGCAGGAGTAAAATATCCCCATACGCCATTCCTCCATTGTGCAATACCCTCAATTGCATATCAACTCCATGCACAGCATCATCCTCCATCTGCAACAATCCCCATATGCAACATTCCCCCATGTGCATCAACCCCCATGTGCTTAAACCCCCATGTGCATAAACTCGCTTGTGCAACATCCCCCCATCAGCATAAACTCCCATGCATGACATTCCCCCATGTGCATCATCCCCCATGCGCATCACCCCCATGTGTATCAACCCCTCATGCTCATCAACCCCCATGTGCAACATCCCCCATGCGCATAAACTGCCATGCGCAACAACCCCCATGCACATCACCCCCCCATGTGCAACATCCACCCATGCAATCAACCCCATGCGCATCAAACCCACAGCAGCTTCATCCCCCATGTGCATCAACCGCATGTGTAATACTCCCCCATGCGCAATATCGCCCCATGCAGATCAACCTTGCATGCACATCAAACTGCCGTATACATCATATACATCAACCCTGCAGGAGCATCATTCCCCCATGCGCAACATCCCCCATGTGCATCATGCATCAACCCTATGCGCATCAACCACCATGTGCATTAAACCCCCATCTGCATCAACCCCCCATGCACAACATCTGCATCAACCCCCATGCACAACATCCCCATGTACAACATTCCCCCATGCGCATTAACCCCCTATACACATAAACCCCCATGTGCAACATCCCTCCAGACACATAACCCCCCGTATGCAACACTTTCCCCCCCCCGTGAACATAAACCACCATGCTCAACATTCCCCCATGAGCATAAATCCCCATGCACATCAACCCCCAAGTGCAACATCCTCTCATGCGCAACATCTCTCATAAACCTCCCATGCGCAACACCCCCCATGTGCAACACCCCCCCATGCGTAGCACCATCCCCAGTGCAACCGCTCCTTCCTAACAACCCCCCCCCCCCCCCGCATTAGGGACTGGGCACCAAACTGACTGGAGGTTGGTCAGTCTTCCATGTTAAGTATAGGAAAAAACATGTTGCACCCCTTTTCAGCCCCTTAAGGGTTAAATTTCTCCATATGGGTTCTTGGTGGGTTTTCATGTGACGGAAAGAATACCCTCCCCAAATTTCATGCTTATTTGGGGAGCTTTTGGCTGGGCTTTGATGAGTCAGTGATTTTCCAGGGGTTTTGGCTGGGTGTTGATGAGCCAGTGAGTCAGTCAGTGAGTGACTTTTCAGTTTCATATTTCTAGATTTGATTTATTCCCCACCTTTCTACTTACAAAGGATACCCAAGGAGGCGTATTATGAAATTTAAAACCATGACATATTCTTTATTAGAGTTCATGAATTCCAAGCAGGCTGCCTGCTGCCTGTTCACAGGGAAAAGCACAGTGAAGATTTTTTTCTCAGGAGAAAAGGATAAAAAGAGGACAAGCCCTGGAAAAAGAGGACCATCTGATCACTCTAGGTTGGGGATCCGGAATGGCTCTGAAGAGGAGGGGGACCACTGCAGAATCAGTACTCCCTGCCAAACTTAGTGCATTGCCCCCCAGTAGCTACGCCACTGGATGCTGCATGGCTTGTATTGCTCCATCGGGAGGGGGTGCTGGGGGAGGGGAGGAGGAGGGGAGCCCCCTTGGGTGCTGCTCTTGCCCCTTTCCCTGATCCAGCTCGCCCTAGGCTCAGGCTTGGGAGCAGCACCCAGTGCTGGGCAGCCCATGTGAGTGGAAAAGTACTGGCAGGGTCTGATCGCTCCCTGGCAGCAGCTGCACGTGGCCTGACTCGGGGCCATAACAAGCAGCCAGGTGTGCAATGAAGTGGCCAGAAGAAGGGAGGATCAACACTCCCCCCCCCCCCGTTTCCCTGCAGGCTCTCAGATCAGTGGCATAGCTAGAGGGGGGGCAAAGCACTTAGTTTTGCAGGGAACCTCACCCAGGGTAATCATATGTCCCCCTTTTTCCCCCCAGGGCATGTCCTGGATTTTTTCCATGTGTCCTGGAAAACACCTCCTTGTCCTAAAAAATTCTTCCTTGTCACCCTGGCCTCACCAAAGCACTCAAGGCATCCCTCCATTTTGCACCCCATACCAGAAGAGGGGACCCTTGCATGCTGCAGTGAGGCTCCCTGCAAAACTTAATGCTTTGCCCCCTCTATTTATGCCACCAACTTGGATCATTTAATCCAGAGAGAACTCCCCCCCCCCTTTTTCAACCCATTCTTGGGTATCTGCCTGGGGTATGCTTCCTTTTGGAAGAACAACGGGATATAAATCAAATCAATAAATAATAATAAAAATTCAGTTTGCATTCCTTATTGCAATTCATTTTTGCAATGATTGCAATAGGGAATTGCAATAAGGAAAAGTGTGCCCCCATCATAAGAAGGTGTCCTTCTTTGGATATACTGGCAGACCATAGCCAGGCTTTCCCTGGATGGGTGCCCTGACTGTGTCCAACCTATGCTGATCTGGCACAAGTCACCTTGCAATCTTTACTCAGCTGCTCCTTTTCAGGGAATTCCCAAACTTTGAGCACCAGGACCCACCGCTCTATCGGGGCCCACCTCACAACTTTTAGACTTTGAAGGAAAGATCTAAAAAGAATAATATTGTTTGTTTATTTGGTTACTTATAAGTAGAATATATAAGTAAACATGCAGGAAGGCACATGTTTATCTTCCTGTATTTGCCATGCAAACTGTGGGAGCTGAGCTATTTGCAGGGCAATTAACAGCTAGATTTTTAAATAGCTACCGGCCTGTGGAAATTAGTTATCTGATCTTTGCATCACCTTTTGACGACCCACCAAAATGAGTTTTTGACCCACCAGTGGGTCTTGACACACATTTTTGGAACCACAGAAGCACTCTGTTGTGAGTAAATAGTCACTGGTTTAGGATTTGGCTTATTTCCTAGCACCCCCCCCCCCGCCACTCCCGCCCTATCCCAAAATTTGGTTGAACCAGTGACTCTTTCAGTTCTTCTTTTAGCTTTTTAATTTATAATTGGTGCTGACATTTTTACATTTGAGATCCACTTCAAGGACTTGGAAAAGCAACGCAGCAAAGAAATGTTCTCAATAAATACAATACGCAGCTCTGTTAATGGCTGTGGTCCACCACCTCTTAACACCACAGGGCCCAATCCTCTCCAGCTTTCCAGATGTGATGCAGCTGTGCCAACAGGGCATGTGTAGTAACTGGGAGGGAGAAGCTGTCACAGAAACCCTCTAAAAGAGCGGGGATATTTGTTTCCTTGCCTTGGATCAAAACAGGATGTTGGATAGGATCAGGTCTTCATTAGTTGATCATATTAATTCAGCCATAACTAAATATTGTGTCAGAAACTAACCAAATTTCAGCCATAACTGAATATTCTTTCTCATTTTTTAAAATTGGCCCCTGCATCTTAGTTGTTTAGAGCACAATCCTAACCATGTCTACTCAAAAGTAAGCCCATTGTGTTCAATGGGTCTTACTCCCAGGAAAGTGTTTTTTAGGATTGCAGCTTTCATTTTTGAATTGAGATGGTTACTTAAAACATTTTTTTAAAATATTTGAATAAACTGGTCTTATATAGAGATGTTTTTATAAGAATTATTCGTATATGCTATACATATATATATATATATATGTACGTGTATGTATATGTATGTATATAGGGAATTATGTAAATTATATATATAATTATATATATGTATAGCATATACAAATATCTATATATCTATATCTATATCTATATATCTATATATCTATATCTATATCTATATCTATATCTATATCTATATCTATCTATCTATATATATATATATATATATATATATATATATATATATATATATATATATATATATATATCTGGGGAATTATGTAAATTATGGAATTATGTAAATATATATATATCGATCCAGAAAAATGCATTGCTAGGAACAGCTAAGATACTGTGCAGAACCCTCAAACTCCCAGGCGTATGGTGGAGGACCCGAGATTGAGGATAGCATACATACACCACCCACGAAGGGAGAGAAAAAACATTTTTTATTTTATATATAGGGAATTGTGTAAATTATATATATAATTATATATATGTATAGCATATAAATAAGAAAAAATATATATAATGCTTCCCAGACATTTATCCTAGTCCATGCATTTATCAATCTTACTGTGATTACTCTATATTTAGAGGGGAAAAATAAAATGCATGATAAAATGGGCATTAATAAATTTAAATTATGGTAAAGATAAAATATCCATGATAAGACATAAAAGTAAAACAGATCTTACTAAATGATTATGGATCAACATTATCTGAATTGGGGTTCAAAATCTGTAAAGTATCTGTTGGATAACCAAGTCAGGAGACATTCAAGTGAATATACTCGGGCCACAATCTTGTAATACTTTCCTGGGAGTAAAACCCTTTGAATACAAGGGGATTTTCTTCCAAGCAGATATGCATAGGATTCATGCTCACACAGTCATATTTAATCAGAAGTAAACTCCACTGCATTTGATGAGATGGACTGCCAGGTTTGTGTGCTTAGGCTCTATTGAGTGGTTATTGAAAATAGGATTAAATAAGAATTCCTGGAATGGGCACACTGAAGACTTCGTGATAGAGGGACCTGCCACTCTCAGGATGCTTATACCAGCCAGCCAGACATCAGTATTTGTATACCACTTTTCAACTATCTATCTATCTATCTATCTATCTATCTATCTATCTATCTATCTATCTATCTATCTATCTATCTATCTATCTATCTATCTACAGTATCTATATACCGCTTTTCAACTAAAAAGTTCACAAAGTGGTTTACAAAGAAAATGGAAAAATAATAATAGCTAATTAAATGCTAATGGGTTTCACAAAGCGGGTGACAGAGAAAATCAAATAACTAATGTCTCCCTGTCCCAAAAGGGCTCACAATCTAAAAAAGAAGCAAAAGAAAACCAGCAGATGCCACTATGGATTGCTGCAGTGGGGCATTTACTCTTTGCTAAATAAAAGAAGGGACACCCAGCTGAAAGAGTGCCTCTTGCTCAGTTAGCGGAGCAGCGCAGTGCCCTTCACTTCCAGTGCCCTTACTTTAAAAAAACCCTACAATCAGTGGTGGGCTTCATGGGGTTCTCACAAAGAACCCTTTGCTAATAAGCACCTGATTATGATAATGGGACATAGAACCTGTTGTTAATTTATTTGAATCCCACCACTGCCTACAATCCAGAGTAACTATGGGAAGGCATAAGAGGAACTTACTCTGGATTTGCTCTATGCATTTCCTATAGGTTTCCCATAGGTGGCACCGTAACTACGTCGCTGTTAAAGGTCCCGTAGTTACTCTGGATTGTAGCCTTTAAAGTCTCCGTTTCAGTTTCAGCATGCTGAAATTTCAGGTGGCCAAATACAAACTGCTTTTGAATTTTGTATGGGATTAACAATGCTTGATCTGCAGAAACCCAAAGATAATGAAACTACATTATTGCATAGCTAAATATGTGCGTGCGTGCGTGTGTGCGTGAAGACAAATACCAGGAAAAGTGCAGTGTCTTCCTAAGCATGTTGTTCAGAAGCCTACCTGTGATAAATTCAGTTGGGCTTACTCCCAGGTAAGCATTCGTAGTTCATATGTACTACTGGTATATTTGGTATACAATGGTCTGATGCAAAGATGCTCCATTTCCATTGCAAGTCCTGTCCCACTATGGGCACAATCCAGAGTAACTACGGGGAGTCCTTGCTCCGGTGTAAGAACAACTTACTTTGGATTCTATATGAATTTCCCATAGGTTTTAACTAGGTGGTGCAGTAACTACGGGTGCACATAAAGTCTCTTATGTGCTCCCGCAGTTACTCTGGATTTGGGGGTGTTTTTTTTACTGGATCACTATTGTGCCTGCATCGCTATTGCGCCTTTTTTTCTGAATCACGATTGCGCCGAGAGACCTCGAGAAGGTCACAAAGCATATAGAAAAACACGTCCTCCAGAATGATACCACAAGACAAGAGCACTTATGTAGCAGAGAAAAATCTGATAGCAGCAAATCCACAAATAAAGAGAAATCAATAGTCTAGGGGCCCAATCCTTCCCAGTGCTGATGCAGCTTTAATACAGCCCCAAAGTAAGAGAATGAATGTTCTCCATGACTGGCCTTGGTCGCATCCGGTAAGGACCTCAGGCTGGGTGCTGCAGGAATCGGGCCACCTCTGCTCTCCTGCCCTGAATGTCACAGTCTGATGGTTCGAGTGTGCATCTGGCGTTGCAGGAAGGAGACAGTCTAAATTATGGAGGTAAAAATAAAAACAGCAACTCCAATTCTGTATCTAAACCCAATTATATATTCAAGTCTAGAGATGTGGCGTGTTTCGGAATATAATGAATGGAGATATGAAAAACGTATAACGTTTCCATTATAAAAGAAGTCCTATGTCAAATATCAAATAAATACCGAGATAATATTAAATACCAGCTTGGAAGCCTATTCAAGTCAGACCATTAGACTCCAACTTACCCCAGGATGGTCTAACTCCTGGTATCTCTCTTTGCATCTCTCTAGATTAAATTTTCCCTACCTGAGGTCTGTTACAGTTGCAATCCTAAAGACACTTTCCTGGAGTGAGATCCACTGAACACAATGGGGCTTACTTTTGAGTAGTCATGGTTAGGATTGTGCTCACAGGTGGAATTGAGCAGGTGAGCTGGGACCTACTATATGTCCTTCTGAGCCTGAGATGCACCCTTAGCTGGCCAACTCGGGTTCCTTTCCGAAAAAGTTTCAGAAAAAAATATTTCACCTTTTTCATGTGTTTGGGAATGATTTTTTGTATTTTTTGTATTTTGTATAATTTTGTATAATTTTTTTTTCTTTTGAGTATTGATCCGTCTCATAAAAATAGGCAAAAATAAATTCTGAATATTCAGTACAATTCAAAAATACATTTCCAGGGTATGGTTATTATCAGTAACAAATTCAAGGATTTATTGTTGAATATTTTATGTCTGTCTATAATTATCTACTTGGAAAATAGTTTTAAGCAAAATAGGACATTACCTTGAGGATTATTGCCGATCTGAATTTATACCAATGATATTAAAAAATTATTCTCTGTTAAAATGAGAGATCAGCATGATGTAATACTTTATAACTTGTGTTTATCATTCCCAAAATGGAATAACATTTATGGAGGCAGTACCGATAAATGATGGAAATGTCTGCAGTTTATATTGTAAATTTGTCCAGAAACTTACCCGTTTCACTTAAATAAGAAATTAATGAAAATAAAAGCATTTATGGTATCAACTTTATCATCAGATCCATTGGTTCTGTTATTAGGTTTCTCTGGTGGAGTGGTATAACTCAATGTCCTTATTGTGATGTCTCTTGACGGCAGGCAAGATCATTAATGGGGCAACCTGAGGCATGTCTGCTCAGAAGTAAACCCCACTCAGTTCTATGAGATTTACTCTCGGACAAGCATATTTAGGAAGTTACAATTTATAAAGTGAAATAATTGATATAAAAATTGTAAAGACTTGGCAACGTCCGGCAATTCCTACTAAAGTATGCATATCACATGTAACATCCGAACATATAGAAATGGGCAGACTGAAGGGAAGAAGAACATGATATCGGGCAAAATCCAGAGTAACTACGGGAAGTCCTTGCTCTGGTGTAAGAACAACTTAGAGTGAAATCCAGAGTAACTACAGGGAGTCCTTGCTCTGGAGTAAGAAAAGGGTTACTCTGGATTGCAATATGAATTTCCCATAGGTTTTCCCTAGGTGGTGCAGTAACTACAGGTGCACATAATGTCTCTTACATGCTCCCATAGGCTGCAATCCTAAAGACACATTCCTGGGAGTAAGACCTATTGAACATAATGGGGCTTACTTTTGAGTAGACATGGTTAGGATTGTGCCCATAGTTACTCTGGATTGTGCCCTTACTCTGGATTCCAATACGAATTTCCCATAGGTTTTCACTAGGTGGTACAGTAACTACAGGTGCACGTAAAGTCTCTTACGTGCTCCTGTAGTTACTCTGGATTGTTAATCTGTGATGCATTTCTTTCTTTTCATAGTATTGACACACCTTTTTAGAACACTGATTTGATTTTATTTGGAGTTTTTTTCAGGGTGCATCAGGATTTAAATAACCCGATCTTATTTTGTAGTAGGAGTGAATGTGTGCACAAAATTCATATTTTTCAAGAAGTCCCAGGACCATGGGATGTTTATATACCTAAAGCAAACAGGCAGTTAAAAAAAGGAATGTCTGGTTGATAAGATCCTTGGAACCTCCCATCGTCCACTGCAATTATATTGACACTGGAAACAAATAAGTAAAAGGCAAGGTGTGAGAGGCGACATATTTTAATTTATATGGTATCAGGTCTGAAAACAGAAGGAGAGCGTGCAGAAAACAGGCACAGCCCCACAATATGTTTTAATAGACTTAACTTGAGATGGTATGAAGTCTCTCCCTCGACGGCTGTGCAACTCTGCCCTTCTTACGTAAAAGTCACAAGGAAAATATGCAATCCAACCACTGACACGATGCCACGCACTGGCAGTGCGCAGCCACTTTCTTTGCGCATCCTCAGAAATCAAGGGGTTAATGAAGACAGGCCCCCTCCCTTGCATTTCTGTAAATGAGAAAGCTGATGAGGTCATTTAAATGAGGCTCCTTAAAGTAGAGTTCATAATATTCATAAAAGCTCATAAATTAAAATAAAACTCGTAATAAAGCTCATAACAGCTTTGTGAAATACTTCTGTTGAAAAATGGTATGTAGTAAGAATATTCCTCCTCCACCAGGCTGTGGGACTTCGGGCGCAATCCAGAGTAACTACGGGGAGTCCTTGCTCCGGTGTAAGAACAATTTACTCTGGATTGCAATATGAATTTCCCATAGGTTTTCACTAGATGGTGCTGTAACTACGGGTGCACGTAATGTCTCTTATGTGCTCCCGTAATTACTCTGGATTGTAGGGTTCATTGTCCTGAATGTGTGCAGGATTTCATTTCGGGACTAAATGATTTGAAATTATTTATTGTCCACCCAGCACATCTCTAAGAATAAATAATTATTTAAATAAATAATTATTTATTGTTCCACTTAGCACATCTCTAAGAATAACAATAAGGTTGCAGTGCTAAAGACACTTTCCTGGGAGTAAAACCCATGGAACATAACGGGGCTTCCTTTTGAGCAGACACAGGTTTGTTAGGCAGAACAATTTCCTACGTGGGTTTGAATCCTCACTCCAGAGATAAACATCTATAAATACTAAGTATGCACTGAAGGTTTGTTGGGGTGGAGGGGGGATCCCTCTCTGATTACATATTATATACCCCAAATTGTGGGTCTATAGGAAGGTTGGTGGGGTGTGTGATAGACCTATTAAGGAATAAACAAATCTACATAAACTGATCTATGCTGTGAGCTTGCATTACAGAATGGATTAATGTTTCCTTCTCTAATTAATTGTAATTGAAGACATAATTTGCAGATTTAAATATGTAATTTTAAAAAGAAAGGAAAAAAACCGTAGGAAGAGAGTAGAACTAAAAACAACTTAAGAATTATTACAAGCTCTGTAGGGAAAGAGATTGCATGTGAAAGTTCACTGTTGCAGCTGGTGGGTGGTTTGAAGTCAGCCTTCTGTGTCATCTGCAGCACATTTTGAACACCATACCCATGTTTTCCACCCTTAAGCGAGGGGTAAAAAGTGCCACCTTCCTGTGGGGAATTGGGGCATATATCACAATCAACACCCCATGATGACTATCAGTGCGCAACCTCATGCTGAGAGTTTCTTTGCCATCAAGGACATCCAAATGGCCATATTTCAGGCCACGAAGGACATTTCAAATTTTTCCAATTATAGGTTTGTTGTGATGGGTGGGCTGGCATGCAAAATTAAGTTAACTATTACATATAAATATTAACTAATGAATCTCCATTTTTGCTTTTGTGGCCTGGAATGGCTTTGAAGGGGTCGGACTGCTTGCACACCTCTGAGACACCCTGAGAAACCTTCTGCTTTGACCCTCCCTCTAGCTATGCCACTGCACCAAATATTTGCCATATAATTGCCAGTCTCATTTCATACTCCTGAGTAAACATGCATAGGATTCTGCTGGATATCTTTAATACTTTACAGCTGATCTTCGGCTTCATTTGATAGCTGTCGTGCAACGGTATTAAGTATCTGCCTGTATTTGCTAAGTGACATGCCACATCTGACAACCGGCAACTGATGCAAGTTTGTATCCCGTGCCTGCCCAAACCAATCCACTTTTTCCTTTCACTTCTCTTTAAGTTCCATATCCTCACTTAAAAATTTGGAAATGTTGGAGAATTTTAAATAATACCCCTTTGACTCCTAGATTTGTCTTCCGATATCAGAATCATGCTTTTTTTGGCCAGTGCCTTTCTGTTTTTGGCACAAACATCTGGCCCTTCGTTATCATATAACTATATTATATGGTTATATATGCACCATTATATATATGGTTATACATGCACTATTATATATATGGTTATACATGCACCAAAACAGAATGCGCTACGGCCAAAAAGTCAGCCCAGTTTTAAAATGAGAATTTAATCCATGTTGCCCTATTAGCAAAAAGTTCCAGTGACGGTTCAATTTTTGCAAACGGAAGAGACGTGGATGCCTTTTTATGGATTCCTAGGATCCAAAACAGTGCTGTACATTGGCATATTCAAAATGATGAACAGCATTACAAATCTGCTTGCAGCTGCAGCCCCCTAAAGCATGTCCACATCGCACTGAAATCAATGGGACTTGCTTCTGAGTAAACCTGCCCGGGACTCAGCTGCATGGCAAGATCTCGAAGTTCTCGTGGATCAGGCTTCCTGTTTTGTTTCCAAGGAAAACTTTATTAAAAAGTGATATGTAGAGGGTTTTTTTCCTTTGACTTTTATAACATGTATTTTAATTTTTCTGGTAATTGGACAGTAGCTTTAAAGCAGCCACTTTAATGAAACAACAAGGTTTCATTTTCCATGGAGTTTTTCCCCCGAAAAGAATCGGGCTCGTTTTTCTGCTCTGCAGGCCAGGAAGTGGGCAGCCGGAGAAGAGCCATTAGGAGTGCCAAAGCTCAGCATGCCCCTTCTTCAATTTCCATGAGGTCAGGGGTAGGGGCCGTATGTGCCGAGACTGGAGGGAGTCCAGGGGGCTGTTTTCAGTGTATGAATTCTGGGATGAATAAATGACCGGATGCTTTATGAGATATACATACCCCATGGGCAGTGGTGGGATTCAAATAAATTAACAACAGGTTCTATGTCCTAATAACCTAAGTTAACAACAGGTTCTATGTCCCATTAGTAACCGCTTCTCAGAACCAGGTGCTCATTAGCAAAGGGTTCTATAGAACCTGTGAGTACCCCCTGAAGCCCACCACTATGGGACATTCTAGTCTGAGATCCAGTCGTGGCTTCTTATCCCTCATTCCACGCCTTTGGATCTTGGATCCAGCCACAGTCAGGAACACTCTGGAAGTCAAGCACTGTGCAGCTGCATTCATCAAGGCGCATGAGCATTTTTATCAAGGGCATCAAGACCTTGAGTCAGTCAACCGTTTCCCCAAAGTGGTGCTTGTCTCCCCAGTGGCCAGGATGATACATGGCTCAGTGGTGCAGCCATGTCCTTGTTCTTCTGTTCTTGGGCTGGGAAAGACCCTCTGCTTGCCCGATGTGCCCCGGAGAGCCGCTGCTGCCATCCAATGTGCTGAGCCAGGTCCCAATGGTCTCTCTGGGGCATGGGGGCAAACATGCACAGATGTGCCAGAGGTGGGGAGAGCTGCATGGATCTGTAGTGCCAAGTGGACTTGTTGACATGCCTGTCAGGATGAAAGTGTGCCAGGATGTGATAGCATCATGAGTGAAAGGGAAGGATTTCTAGTGGAGGAAATTATCTGACCTGCTATCTAGAACAGGGATTTCAACCTTTTAAATCTCAGAGCACACTGACAGGGCACTAAAATGGTCATGGCACAAAATCAGTTTTTTGTGAATTGACAAGGCACACTATGTGGGGGCTCACATCCCTACTAATGACCCTCTCCCAACTTCCGGTGTCACACCAGGGGATTTGCAGCACACGCATGTGCCATGCCACGATGGTTGAAAATGGCTTGTCTAGAATGTAGCATTCAAACAGTAATGTTGGTAATAGTGCCACAACTCATCAAGCTGGTTAATAATGTGATGCTATATTACAAATGGAAGGCTGTGGGACTACAGCTTATCTACACACTCGGTGTCTGATTGCATGTAGCCTGGGTGTCTGTCTGTCCCCCCAACTCATAGATGTTTCCAAAACAGACAAATTCACTGCAGTGAATTTTGAGTATAGAGTATAGGTTGAGTATAGAGATGAACTATGGCTGCAATCCTAAACACTTTCCTGGGAGTAAGACCCATCGAACACAATGGGGCTTAGTTTTGAGTAGACATGGTTAGGATTGTGCCCACTGTGTGCCGGTGGGATACCAGACAATACCTTGCATGCTTTCTTGCATAGAAGGGGATATTTACAGAACAATCCCATACACCAGTATTCAGAGGGTCCCACTATGTTAAGTAGGCTTACTTCCAGGCAAGTACGAACAGGGCTGAAGGTTTAATTATTTTCAGAGGATCCTCTAATAAAATTTAAGAAATGGAAGCACATAGGATAAAAAGTGTTTTTCCATTGCTAAATGCCACTTTTCTGCTTGGGGGAGGAAGCAGGTAATAATACAAGTAACTCTGGAGTCAGCTAATTTGATAAGGAAATCTTCCTCTTACTCTAGAGTGCCTCCTCTGGTCACCTTAGGAATGGCCTGCTGGGCTCTGTAGGATTGACTTGCAAGGCAGACCTTCAACACTGAGCCCTATAAAAAAGGAATGCTTATTGGGGGATCCTATAAAACTGTGCAGCGTGTGGTGTTCATGTTAATCAAGGCTGCAAGAATGAGAGAAAAAAAAGTGAATATAAAAGTAAAGGACACTCAGTTTGTGTGTCCGTGTATGTCCGACTTCTTACTCCCCCATTCTACGAGCTGACCCAAAACTTCCCGCAATCTCAAGGGTGGCGGCAAGATTTCTAACAGAGAACTGGATGTGATGTCCCATTTCGTTCGCCAAGGAAGCATAATAGGAATTGGGCTGCTTGGAAATGTCTCTTTGAACCGCAGTTGTAGAAAACAGAAAGTGTCCCACTTTTGACCAGGCTCCTCCTGCAGTCTTTGCCTCCAAACAAGCCATTAATAGCACAAACTTTAAATTGCTGAAACACAGATGTTTATTTTCATAAATACAGTCAAATTTAAATATATTTGCAGCAAGACATAAAACTTTCATTATATATATTACATATATACTGTATTATATAAAACACACGTGTTTTATATATACACGCACACATTCACTGACATTGTATCTGACGTAGATCTTGGCAAACACCCCCAAACTCTTGTTTGCTTTACAGCACAATCCTGAGCATGCCCATGCAAAAGTAGGCCCATTGACACTTTCCTGGGAGTAAGACCCATTGAACACAATGGGGCTTACTTTTGTATAGACGTGGTTAGGATTGTGCTCTTAATCCCACAATCGATCGATTTCTAAATTTTTGGATTTTCAACTGCTTTCAAAGACTCATCCTATTACACTCTGGGTTTCCGATTACTCAACTGAGTAATCTCAACCGATTACTTTCTGGAAGAGCAGAACCTTTGAGTCCTGGGAGGAAAGAAAAACAAAGTGTTCCTGAATCTTATTTGCTTTGTTCAGTCCTTTCTGCAAAATCAGAGCACATCAGTGCAAGGGGGCCACTGAAGATGAAAATGTAACCCCAAAACAGGGCATGTGGAAGTGGAACATGACAAGTGGAAGTGAGGACTGAGTGTTTCCAAGCATTTGCATGTCATGGAATCGGCTTCTCTGAACCATTCGATTAGCCGGAGCAACTGAGCCGTGATTCAGAATTTGCACAATTACTGTAAACAAACAGCAGCCTGTCCTTCATTCCCTCGACTCCGGGTTTCTCTGCCCTCCTCCTGCTGGGGGGTGGGAAATACTGAGTTATTTTTGGATCCTCCCCAATTCCCTCTACAGATTAATGAGTTTATTATCATTAAATAAACAGCTAATAGATAAACGGGCTGGATGTGACTCCTTGTCAACTAGGCCTTGCGGCAGTGAAAGTGAAATGGATCGCAATTCCCAGTTGAGTACTGGAAGACCAGACCAAACAACCAAGGTTGAACCTCACTGTCCTTCGAGAGTGACCCTTCCTTCTCCACCATCCCCCATCCCTGAAAAGCAGCAGATCTGTTTACAATATAAGTTGCGTTCGGCTTTGATGCCTCCTCTGGCCTTGAAGGGCCTTTCCAAACACCTTGGTGTTTCACGCACAATACAAATAATGCCATCTACTAGTAGTAGTATTCTACTACTAAGCTACTATTGATAATGTCTATTTTTAAAATAGGGATTTCCTCCAGGCAGGAGAGCATGCAGAAAGAGGGTTTCTTCCCAGTCGGACGCCCAGATCTTGCCAGGAGGCAGCCAACTGTCTTGACAGCCAGGGATTCCCCACTGTTTATTTCATGGAGAGGGACTCTCCAGGAATAATAATAATAATAATAATAATAATAATAATAATAATAATAATAATAATAATAATAATAATAATAATAATAATACCACCATATTTACTCAAATATAATGCGCCATCAAATCTGCACACCCTACACTTACAATGCACACCCTATACGTAAAATAAAAATGTTGTATTCACCCTAATACAATTAACCATCAAATATAATGCGCAGCTAGGTTTTGGAGACTTGCCCTACAATCCAGAGTAACTACGGGTGCACGTAAGAGACTTTACATGCACCCGTAGTTACTGCACCATCTAGTGAAAATCTATGGGAAATTCATATTGCAATCCAGAGCAAATTGTTCTTACACTGGAGCAAGGACACCCTGTAGTTACTCTGGACTTCGCCCTAAATTTGGCTGAAAAGGGTGAGCGTTGCATTTTAGTAAATACAGTAATAATAATAATAGCAATATATGCACAAAATTCTATGCATTATTATTATTATTATTATTATTATTATTATTATTATTATTATTATTATTATTATTATTATTGTTCCACCTTCTTCACAAGACTCAAGGAATGGAAACCCACCACCCTTTGCATGGTGTAGAGGCCAAGCTGGCCCCTTTGCCTTCCACCAAGCAACCAGCCAAAAAAGGCCATCCAAGGCTATTTCTGCAGAGAGCACTCTATGTCCAGGACAGTGACATAGCTAGAGGGGGTGCAAAGCACTAAGGACACAATCGTAATCGTGTCTACTCAAAAGTAATTCTTATTGTGTTCTATGGAGCTTACTCTCAGGAAAGTGCAGATAGGATTGCAGCCTTAGTGTTGCCATATGGCTCTGTTTAGCAACCAACAACCAAATGGCTCTCTGCAATACTTAGTGCTGCACCCCCTCTTGCTACGCCACTGCATCTGGGATCCCCTTTCTCCCCCCCCCCTTATACCAGACCCAGATTGTTCTGCAAAGATGCAAAGGGGAGGACTACAGAGAGTGGACCCACCAGGTCAGGAGCCTTCCCAGGAAAGCTGTCTTCGCCCTTTTGGGTTTGGACTGAGATGATTCCTTAGGTGGAGACAGAGAAATAAATAGGCAAAAGTTAAAAAAAAGATCAGCTGCAAAAAAAGTAAACCAGAAAATCCCTCTGGATCTGCAAGGGGTCTCCTCCAAAGCAAGTCCTCAGGATCTCTTTTCCAAGTCAGCGGAGATACTGGCCGGCTATGGAAAAGCAGCCTCTTCCTCCTCCTCTTCCTCCTGTGGGGCAAAGGGGGCCCCGATCCCGACTCTCTCCTCCTGCACCTGGACGAGGGTCTCCCCCCTGCTTGCTTGCCTGCCTGCCTGTGCTTCTGATGTGGGGCCTCAGCCCCAGCTGGATCTGCCTTGCTGGGGTGGCAGCCGGGGGTGCGTGTGTGTGTCTGGGGCGGGGGTCCTGGCTGTCTGGGGAGGGGGGGAGGAAGCCTCCAAGTGCCCCTCCTCTGATGTCAGTGCCTGGCTGGCTGAGGAGTTCTCAGAATTCCAAGAGGCCAAACTCTGCAACATTGTATCCAGGCCAGGCTGACGTCACAATGGGCCAGGCCCCCCCACGTGACACCCAAGCTGGAGCCTACCATTGTTGGAGGGGGGAGGGCAGAGACCTATTTTTGGAAAGCAGCCCCTTGGAGGGGGATTGGGGGTCCAAAGGTTGGGGAGCCCTCGGGGAGTTAAGATGAGATGAGGCCCTGCTGGAGAAGGGGCTGGGGGGCTCCTGGGGGACTCCTGGGGAGATAACCCCATCCAAGCCCCCCCTGCGTGTCGTACAGTGGTGTGACCCAGAGCTCAAATTCCGAGAATTGAGCGCCTGCGATTCTTAGAACTGGGCTTCTTGGAAGGGGCGATGCAGGAGTTTCTAGGAACGCGCGCAGACCAGGTGACTGATGCGCTGCTCGCGCCGGGGAGGCGGAGGATGCTGCGCAGGGGAAGGAAGGAAGGAAGGAGGGATGCTGGCCGGGCAAGGGGGCTCTGCTGCTCCACTCCGGATCCAGCCCGTGGCGTAGCCCGAGGGGGCATCGGAGCAGCCCGCTTTGGATCCCTCCGACACTGGATGCTCCCCTGCCCCCCTCTAGCTACGCCACCGGGCTCCAGGGGGCCTGCTTGGAGGGCAGGTGGAGGGAAGGGAAGGAGGGAGGAAGGAGGGCACAGTCCACCCCTTCCTCGGATCTGCCCGGCTTTTGGGGAAGGGGCCTCCTGGAGCCTCATCTGGGACTGGTGGCGTAGCTAGAGGGGGGCGCACTTGGAGGGAGTCTCTCCTGGAACGTTGGGGGAGCTGAAGGTTCTGTGGATGGAACGTTGAGGTTCTGAACGTTCTGAGTGGAAGCCTCCAGTGGCGTAGCTAAGGGGGGGGGTCGGAGGAGTCATGTCTGGGAGGGAGTCTCGCCCCTTCGGAGCCATTCCAGGAATTGAGGTTCCCAGGAATTGAGACACCCTCAAGACTTGACTCCTCCACCCCCTTTAGCTACGCCCCTGGGCTCCCTCCAAGCCTACCTTCTCCGAACCCCTTCCAGCCACGCCACCGCTTGGGATCCCCCCAGGGCGGCTTCCCACTGGAGCGGCCCCGATCCCGTCGGGTTGATGCCTCTGACGCAGAAGAGCCCCCGGGTTTCCTGCCCTGCTGGACTCAGACCCTCCGGGGAGGACTTTTTCCCTCCAGCCCGGCCACGATCCCTTCCCTGGGGGCAGGAGAGACACCCGGGGGAGGCCATGTTGGGGGTCCGGCACCTGCCAGGGGGAAATCCTCACCGTGGCGTCGCTAGAGGGGGGCGCAGTGCTCAGATTTTACTACGGATGGAACGTTGGCTGAAGGTTCCATGGATGGAACGTTGGGTGTCTGAACGTTCTGATGGGGAGTCTCCAGTGGCGTAGCTAGAGGGGGGCGCAGCGGTCGGATTGGGAGAGAGTCTCCCCCCTTCGGAGCCCTTCCAGGCGGGGGAGCGTCGCGGCGTCCTACGGAGGGGCCCTTTCCACGACCCCCCAATAGCTACTCCACTAACTAAGCCTGGACGGCTGCGTGACTGGCTCGGGTCTCCCAATGGCCGGGCTGGCTGGTTCTTCCCGGGGGCTGCGGCGCTGTGGGCCGGGGGGGGGGGGCGCATGACTGGGCTATGGAGCTATGGGAGCAGAGCTGGGCACGGGTGCGCATTGGGGCCGTCTATGGGGCTGGGTTGGGGGGCTCGACGGTACCCGAGAGGATCGGGGCTGGGGGGGGGGCGTCCGTGGCTCATATGCGTCTTGGAGGGTCACTACTGGAGGTCCCTGCCCCGAAAGGCTTGCAGTGGGGTCGAGGAGGACCCAAACAGGGGCAGCCAGGAGAGATGGGGGAATCCTTGAGATGGGGCTGCGGATCCCCCCTCCAGGGAGCCCGGGGTGGTGATGCTGGGTGGGGGGGCTGGTGGCGTAGCTAGAGGGAGGTTGGAGGAGTCACTCACTCCAATACTGACTCCTCCGAACCCCCCCCCCCGCTACGCCACTGCCCCCCTTGCAAGTTGGGTGTCCTAAAAACTCTTAGAAGCCCCTCTAGTTGGGGGTCCCTGGATGGCCTCTTGAGGCCGGAAAGGAAGCTCCCTTCTCGGCTGACATGCCCAGGACCCTCTGCTTGCCCGGGAGGGGGGGGTTGAAGCCCGATCCCCCCATCTAGGGAGTAAACAGCAGAAGCCACATCAGCAGAGCTGGTTGTACTGATGGACGGGGGGGGGGGGGGAAGCCCAGGATTGACAGCCGGACCTTCTCTTTGTTAATGAACCTGATCTAAGAGTGCCCCCTCCAGAAAACCTAGGTGTTAGGGGGTGCAGTGGCGTAGCTAGAGGGGTGCGCAGCAGTCAGTCTTGGGGGGGGGTGTACAAGGGACCCATTCCCTTCAGAGCAGTTCTTTGGAGGGTTACTCAAAGGGAGACCTCCTAGACTTACCCCTCCACCCCCTCTAGCTACGCCACTGCGGGGTGCACAGTCTCAACTTCAGGATCTCAGTTGGGGTGGGGGCTTTTTTAAGGGGCAGATCTCCCCAGTTCCTCACCCTCTTTGCTGAAGGATCCAGCTTCTGTTGGGTGGTTTGGGATTGAGAAGGCACCTGCGGTGGTTGGGGAGGCAGGAGCCTTGTGAAAAGCATTGGGTGGTTGGGTGGGTGGCTGGCTGGGAGAGGCAGGTGAGGCAGAGCCTCCCCTGGAGCTCTTTGCTGTCATGTAAAGCGTGCAGGCTTTGCATGCATTGCAAGTCTTGGCATGGTGGCACTTTTCAAAGGACTTCTGCAGGAAGGCTCTGCTTCACCTGCCTCCCTTGGGCACCAAAGGGGAGGCTCTGCCTCACCTGCCTCCTTTTAGGATTTTCAAAAAGCTCTGGAGGAGAGGCTGTGCCTCCCTTGTCTCCCTTCAGGCTTTTCAAAGGGTTCTTGTGGGGGTGGGGGTGAGCTGTGCCAAAAGTCCCTGTTGTGTGTGCAAGGAGAGGTTTTCCAGGATCAGGGCTTGTCAATGACAGAAGGATCCTGACTTGGGGGGGGGGGGGGAAGGGGGAAAGGGGGGGGAGGCAGGCTGGAAAAAATAATATTGCACAAACTTTGGCTTCTCTGGTAGTGGGTCCTGAGCGCCCTCTAGTGCTCAAATGTGGAATGGCATTGCCCTCATTTGGCAACATGGAGATATATATATATATATTTTAAAATTTCAATATTATGAAATAGCTTTCACATGCTGGGCAAAGGGTGTGTGTCTTGGAATCTGAGCCAGGGATCCTTTTTTCTGAGCTTCTGAAATTGGGCATCGGAAACCACAACAACTGGTCTGATTGGCGCTGCCACCTCTTGCCAGGGCAGTCCCACCAACTCAGTGCTTTTCACGCTTGAAAGCAACTTGCAGTGGCATAGCTGGAGGGGGCAGAGCAGTCAGTTACTGTGGCATGTGAGGATCCTTTCCAGGTTGGGGGGAGCAAAAAGGAGCCATAAGCTGTAATTCCTCTGAATGGCCTTTGCATGACTTGGGGAGGCCTTCTCCCCGATAGCTTTGCCCCCCTCTAGCTATGCCACCTGTGACTTGAACTCTGACCACCACAAAATATTAAGGACTTTGCAGAACCTTTGTCTGTATAATAATTTTTAGTAATAATATTGATACTGATATTAATAAGAATATTTTTCTGGATCTCCAAGAGTTCTACAGGTGGCATGAAGGCAGGAAGGGGAATAGACTCTCTTCCATTCACTGCAAGACTTTGAACTTTTCCAAAAAGATTTGACAACCTAATTTTCCACCCTGTCTAAACAGACAGCAAACATGGTCCTTTTAAACAAGAGAAAAAAAATCCAAAAACCTATTAAAATAATCCCAAAAACTTATTATAAATGTCATTTCTGGATATTTACCCCTTTTCAAAAATGTCTCCATGTGGCTTTCATTTTGACATCTGAGAAGTAGCAGCTCAGAGTCACTTTAGGTGGTTTTGGGGGAAAGAAAAGTTTTCTTTTAAAACTTACAAACCATTGTTTTGTTTCTGTTCTAACTGTTCTCAATAAAAGAATGTTTAAAGGATTTCTACAGTTTTCCAGAAAATTCTTACCAGTTGGTGGTCTTTCTTGCCAGTTTCTTGGGAAAAATAGTTAGGCGCTGCCGGGAGGGGATCTGATGCTGGTCAGTTGGGGTCCTTCCAGTCTTCAGTCCAGAGTTACAGTAGACTGTTGAGTGTTGGGGTTTTAAAAATCCTATAAATATTTGGATTTATCGATATAAATATTTGGATTTATAATTATCCAAATTTCTCTTTTTGGATAATTATAAATCCTCTAGGTATTTTAAAATCCTGTAAAATATCTAAAATATTTTAAGATCAGTATGGCAGCGATGAAACCTGATTCTCCAGGCTTGGCTCCAAGCGCTCGTTTCAAGGGGGAAGAACGAAACCTGAAGCAGAAGTTGTGCAAGGGAAGTTCTCTTGCCACTCAAATGACTGGGAAGAACTTGTCAGCCCAGCTCAAAGGTGCCACTGTCAGGCTGGCTTGGTGGAAGTACCAGGTCTACCATGTTTCAAGGACGCTGGTTCTTTAATTTCTAGATTGCGTTTCAAATAAGCCAACCTTGTCAAGGACTAGTTTTTAAATAGGGTCAAATGTTCATTGAATGCAGTGATTTTCAACCAGTGTGCCATGGCACATTGATGTGCTGTGAGTGGTCCACAAGTGTGCCTTGGGAGTTTGGCAAATCTATTTATTAAATTTATTAATAGGGTCATTGAGGAACATGTAACTCTCACCATAGTATGGTGTGCCTTGTCAATTGTCCAAAGACTGATGGTGTCCCTTGACAATTTTAGCATCTGGTCAATGTGCCATGAGATCAGAGAGCTTGAAAGCCACCGATCTAATGGTTGGCATCATTTTCTGCTCATTTCATTGGGAGTGCTTCTTGTTCCCGTTGCAAAAAGTGTGCCTGGCAAGCACTCAGTTATGCCAGACTGCTTGATGGAGAGAACCGGAAAATGGACTTTTTTGGGGGGGTGGGAGTCCAGGGAATACGGGGCCAGTTCTGAATCTGACCATGATCAGAGAACTCCCTTGTAGCAAAATGCAGTGACGGTCCCTTATGCTCCGTGGTCAGCACATTGACATCCTCCGCATTTGTCACCCACAAACTTTCACTATGTTTTTTGGGGTCGTTCGCACTTGTGGCTGTTGGGGAGGCGGAGAGGGGGGAATCGGGCTTTGAGGAAGTGGTGATGCCCACTGCAGTCTGGTTCTGACTTTTTAATTTTGCATGTAATTTAGTAAGTCCAAATTCTTTCTTCAAGTGTAACTGGATGCAAATGCCTTCCCTTTCCCTCCAGCCTGCTCCCTTATCCAGCGCATGGGTTTTAGGAGCATAAAATCTCTTGGACGTTCTGGGTTCGTTTGTCCTGATCTGCTTCATGGGGGGTTCCCAAGTTCTCCCTTCGACAAGGGTATAGTGTTGAGAGTGTTGGATTCAGTTGGTGTGCTCACGGGGTGATTTTGGCCTATTCTTGAAGCCTAACCCACCTTGCAGGGTTGTTGTGAGACTAAAATGAGGGAAGAACATACCCAGCTATGTGTGCTGCGTTCTGAGCTTCTTGGGGAAAGTGCAGCAATATACTGTGAAAAGGAAACATGAGCACATGCGTGTGGATGAAACTGCAGCACAAAAGGTAGTCACACAAAGGTTTTCTTGGCACAAATATGTGGGCAACTGACAGTGCCTGTGTCGATTCAGAAATGAATTTTGGAGATCCTCCCCACTGAGCTAGCAGGCAGGTGGCACGGGCACAGCTGCGCAACAGTGTGTGGAACAGCTGTTTATCCTGACTGCCAAGGTCCTCTCGCACTCGGCACCGGGTCCCGATCTTGGCCTCCATGAAACTTCAGTTAAGGGGGTATTGATGGGTTTGGGATATCCCTCATCCTTCTCTGGGTAGTAACAGGAATGATGACTCTTCCTAAACTAGAGCACCCCCACAGTAACACATTCTACAGCTTGGCGCACTAATGTGTATCCTATTTGCGCCTTCCATTTTTAAGAGTTCACTTCCCATTACTTATAAGGCGGTCTGACCAGTTGTTTAATGGGGCATTCCTACTGTCTCGCAACTTGTGGCCTAATTTTTTTTTTTGCCAAAGACAAGGTCTCATCGTCAGCCTGACGTTGGTGGATCACCCCAGAGAAAAGCATGAATTTGAGAGCGACTGGAAAATGCTTGATTTTTATGGGGAGACTTGGAAAGCAAACCCGAACCCAAGTCCAATAAATATAGGGGAGGGTGGAAGTCAGACCGGGTTGTCGGTAATCAGGCCCAAAAACGTTTCACCAGCCCAGTCGCGCTTGCCATGTGAACCTGGTTCAGCTGTGCAAGCAAAGTGCATGGAGGCATGTACATGTTTTAAATAAATAAATAAATAAATAAATAAATAAATAAATAAATAAATAAATAGTGCAGCCCAAATTAAAAGAGGTGGGGGAGCAAAATAGAGCCAAGCAGCTCCAAAGGGAAGAGCCATTGCACACCATGGTGAAGCTCCCTCTAAGACTAAGTGCTCTGACCCCCCTTTAGCTATGCCACTTTTTATGTTGAAGCAGGTTTAGCCCTTGATTCCTATGGGGCAGACTGGTAGGGTTGAGATCCTGGTGAACAGCCTGTTAGGATAGTCAAGATCAGCCTTGATGGACCATGCGCTGATGTGGGTTAGGGCTCTGCAGGCTTGACCTCTCTGTGCCCAAATGTGCCCTGCTGCAATGACGTTGTGCCATTGACTTTTGCTGTCCCCGGAGAATGTGGTGGAACTTCTGGAATCAGACAGCATCCCCAGAGAGCAGAAGATACAGATTATTACCCCCCCCCCCTTTTAAAAAATAGAACGTGTGCTATGGAAGAGGTTTCATTTCAACCCACCCACCCCTTCATTCCAGATCCCAATTCTGGTTGCAGTTTTCATTCTTTGCTCGAAGCACTGAGTACAGCCACCAAAAATGGCCCCGAGCCAGAGGTTGTACTGCCCTTAGTCGCTTTGACCTTCCGTGGGGCAGGGGGAAGGCAGGATAAAAATAAATGAATAATACAGAAAGTGGATTAGTGTGCAACCTGCCACTTGGTTTTCATGAGCGTGGAGCACTGTGTGTCTCAGACCTGCAGCATCCTACTCATGGGATGCCCCATCACTGCAAGGCGGCTATGGGAAGGCTTTGGGGACCATGTGATGCTGGGGTGTTATAAGTACCAAATACCCCCCTATGCTGATCATCTGTCCCCGTAAGGCTTCTTTAGCCAGAATCGGGTCCCCTTTTGTCAACCAGTATTGCCTACTTGACGGGGAGCTGGCCTGCATCTCTGAGCCAGATCCATCCCACCAGCCGCTACCTGACTTATTTAACAGGAGATGAGGAGCAAGAATGCACCTCCTGAACCTTGATGCTCCCCACCTGTCCTAAATGGTCACCCTTTTGAGCACCCAGTGTATTGGGTTCTCTCAGTTGCGCTGATCATTTGCATTCCTCCTCCTTTCCACCTTTAAGAGGAAACCACATGATTTTGAGGATGAGGATGATGAACTCTCCCCTATATTGTATTTCCTAGAAACACTTGTCTGCCTTGGCAGGAAGTGGGATCCTGCCAGAGATTGGAACAGAATGCTCTATTTAGCTTCTTAGCCACAAGAAAACACATGTGGGGGTGGGTGGGGGGAGCGGGAATAGCTTTGATCTGTGCTGACAAAGTGGTGTTCGGCCAAGCGCTTCCTCCCACACCCGTCTCCATATTGTAAATCTGTTTGGCTTAGCGTCTGCCTGTGTATTTGAGAAGACCAAGTAGCAGATAAAGTCTCACCGAAGAAGGGAAAACTTTCAAAAGACCTCTGATTGAGATTGTGGAACCCCTTCCACATCAGATCGCTCTGCGCTGGGGTTTCGTGGCATGCTGTGGCTATACCGGCAGGGTGCAGGTTTCATCCCGAGAACCTGACTTGGATGATTTGAATGAATGGATCCTGCAAGGGATGGTGTGCGGGGTAGTGCTGGGCCAGCTGCTATTTCTTTGGAAAGCCCTGATCATTTTTAGAGTTCCCCGGAACACAGTCTGCAGACCACTGACCGAAGCCCCAGAGCATCACAAGACTGCATGTGCTTCGAGCATGTGTCACCTCCAAGCATTGGGCTGCATTAGAGGGTGTGTGTAAGTTGCAGAACTTTCCAACTTTCCAGTGCCGATGCAGCCACAAGATATGGGAACAAATACCGGTATTTACTCAAATCTAATGCGCAATTGAATATAATGCACAATCTATACTTATAATCAAAACACTGTATTTGCTCAGATCTAATTAAACATTGAATCTACTGCACACCCTGATTTCAGAGACTGAAAAAGTTGAGCGTTAGATTTGAATAATTACAATATTCCCTTACTTTGAGGATGCATCTGTGACCCCATCCCACTATAGGATGCCCTCTTGGTATAGCTGCATTAGTGCAGGAAAGTTGGATAGGATTGGGACCTCATGCTGTGAATGCTCCTTTTCGTGAAACACGAGGCCCTATGGATGGAGCGTTGCTCAATGCAGACATGCATCCTTTAAGTGGCAGATACTTAAGTAGTATATCCTTAAGTAGTATATCCTGTTGACAGCGAGATACAGTCTGGCTGACAAAGATCCAGGTCTGAGACATTTCCTGGCTTAACGTGTCCCAAGAAGGCTGTAAGGCTAGATTAGTCTGGAAACCAAAGGGCATTCGGCGCTCTATAAAGTGCTGAAAAAGATGGGAAATAATTTTGTGATGGGAAATAATTTTGTGATGGGAAATAATTTTGTGATGGAGAGGAAATCTATTAGTGTTCCACAATACAGCGCATGGTGTTCAAGGTGAGGTCGATCTGTGCTCAGAAAATCCTCCCAAGTTTTGAGTTATGCTCAGATGGGTGGCATAGCTGGGGGGGGGGTTGCAGTCAGTCTTGGAGGAAGCGTATGGCTCCATTTTGCTCCCTGTGCTTGGAATTGCTTCGAAGGGGTGATGCTTCCTCCAAGACCAATTCCTCCACCCCCCTCTAGCTACGCCACTGGCTGAAATGCAAACAAGGGAAGTGTGGTCCCTATAAGCACCTGGCTGTTCACCCCATTTTCAACAGTGCAGGGCTGGCTGGATTCAGCAGAATAGTTGGTACGGCAAAAACAATTAGCGTGAGGTCACGGAGTCTAAACTCAGCCCCTGTTAAAAATGTACTTGGCTTATCGAGCCCATGCGATCTTCATGACCTTGCGCATGGCGATAAATTAAATGGATATATTTACCTTGAGTACCAAGATCTTTATTGGGCCCACTTTTTGTTGGTGCCAAAATAAACGGGTTAGGCAAGGCTGTGTCATCCATCAGAATAGAAGGGCAGCTGGTTGGATTGGGATCTGGTAGTTTTCCACTCGGCCCGAAGCCTGTGGAACTTGAAAGCTTAAATACTTATGGCGCCAACAACAGAAGTAAGTAACTTGTACATGATTGAGAGATTGGCGCATGATGTTCAAATGCGGGGATGTGGGCATTCCTTATGTAGGAGTGCCCTCTGGTGGAGAGAATCAGGACAACACCCTTAGCAGGTCTTGGGAACAGGTTGACAACAAGGGTGACAGTTATATAGTTCATATGTCCTCTTTTTCTAGGCCATATTCTTTTTTTCACCCTCATGTCCTGGAAAAAAATCTTCATTGTCCTCCTTTTCCTTGTGAGCAGGCAGCACATAACCTTTTTTGTAATTAACAAATTATATGTAATAGTTTTAAATTTAATAATAAGCCATATGGTATCCAAATTAACCACATGAAAGCAGTACACGTGAATAGTTCCAGTTTTATTTTATCATGTCCTACGTTTTTCTTAGATGTCCTGCATTTTTTGGTTGTGCTGTATGGTCACCCTGACATAGTTGCATGTAAAATGCAAGCTGTCTCTTCCTCTATGAAGCTCAGGGTGGCACACAAGCTGGCATTTTATTCTCTCAACAACCCTGTGACGGATGGGTTGACGCTACATATCACAATAACGTCAGTTCATAACTACAGGACACCACAGACAGTGTGGGGGATATGTGCGTGTGTATGGGGATTCAAAGTCCCCATATTATTTAATAAGAGGTTTCCCAGAATATTCTGATATTAAATATCTGATATTAAATATTCTGATATTAAATATCAGAAACAGTTTTGTAGTGGCGCTCGTTCGCTTGCTCACTCTTCAGTGTCTTGAAAGCCTTCCAGAGCGACAACAAACTACTGGCGCAGTGCGGGCTGTCCTTTGGTCCAACTGTCAAGCGCACTGAGCATGATCCAACAGTCATGCGCACGGAGCATGACTCGTTGTTCAACTTTTGAAGACTTTATGTGAAGGTCTTCACATGGGCTTTAATCTGAAGGTGACACATTTGTGCGCATGGGTCCATAAAACTGTTGTTCGTCATATGGTGTAATCGGCACATTAAAGCGCATCAGTTTCCTCTAATGGAAGCTTTTTAAATACAAGAGTTACTGAAAGAGCCAGAAGGCAGGTTCACCTCACGCCAGGCTTGCTTCAGTTTCAAATCCAGCTTCTGTTGTCCAGATCCACATCAGAAGCCAACAAAAATGGTTGCACATGGAGAAAGCACATGGAGAAAGTGCATGTGCAAGTGGAGATCATGCAGTCCCTATGAACCTCTTGTTAGGAACACCACTCTAGGTGATCTGCATTGGGGAACATGGAAAAAGTACTCCTTCCAAAGTGATGGAAGAGGGTTATAAGAGATGCCAATGAAGAAGGAGTGGAAATAGTGGGGCAAGATCCACCACTTCTGAATGATCAGGGAATGGGACTCACTTGCCAGGGAGGGGGGGAAGCGGCCACGGACCCTGAATTCTGTTTTTCTTGTATATATTTATTCTGCACACGGACTCAGCCCTAGTGAGTCTCTTGCAACTGGGCTTGTTGAACAAATATTGCCCAACTTGGTCTTGGGTTTCCTGCTCTGTGAAATGGGGATGAGCAACCCACCTCCACAGTTTCGTTGTTGATGATCAAACCCGAAGCACTGCTTGTAAATGAGAACATCAAAAGTCACCTGGTGAAGCGGGTGAAGGGGTTCCAGCCTCATTCTGGGTGTCAAAATGAGGCTTATCAAACACACCCCAAGAGGTGCTTGGAGACGAGTGGCACAGCTATAGGGGGGATGGCACAGTAAACACCCAAGAAAGTGACCATCAGGAAAACGGGGGAAAATTCCTGATGGTGAGGACAGGTAGGCAGTGGAAGAGATTGCCAAGGGAGGTGGTGGACTCTCCCTCACTGGGGATCTTCAAGCAGAGGCTCCACCAGCACCTGTCAGGGATGATCTAGGAGGATTTCCTGCTACAGGCAGGGGGTTGGACTAGATGACCTTTTAGGCCCCTTCCAACTCTGGGATTCAATAAATATTTTGTTCATAATCTATTCAACATAATATTCTGTGAATATTAAAACCCAGCCACAGCACAACACATCAGGCTGCCAATAAAAAAATCTTACAAGATAATACAACACCAGCTGTGAAAAAAAATGATAATGAAGGCATCACGACAGACAGACAGTAGCAAAACAAGCAAGCAAAACCTCAAAGGCAAAATTAGCACAACTACACACACACAGAGAGAGAGAGAGAGAGAGAGAGAGACATCATCAGCATGTTGGTGACACCCCAATACAACTCCCTACCTGACCTCACCCAGCAGTTTCATATAGATGTTAAATACCATGGGGAGGCGAGACAGATGTCCTCTCGCACCACTCTCTGAGCCCAGCCAGCCCAGGTGAAATGGATTCTCTGCAGGACTCCCCAACTTGACCAACCATCCCATAGTTGGGACCCATGGTTGATGGTCTCTGGAGCCACTGAGACACGTAGCACGTCCAACAGGGATGCACTCTCTCATCCAGTCCCTGGCAAAGGTCACCAAGCTAGGTGACCAAGATCCAGTTCCTTTAGCCAGGGATAATATTGGAGCCCAAGGCTTTCTGCATGGAAAGCTTGAGCCATGGTGACTATGCAGGTGTTGAGGCCAACTTGGGTGGAGCGCCTGTTTGGACCACCTAATTTGGACCACCTCTCTGCCTGTAGATGTATGTTGTATTGTTGCTGGATTTTATGATCTGGGTGTGTGTGCTCGGAGGAAATCCCACTTACCCGAGAAGGTTGGACTGATGTCATCCCAATATGGTGGGATGACAGCAATTTATACCATCCCTCCAGCTCCAATTTTTGGTCAAAGCTTCCAGTTCAGTGGGTGAAATGGAGCACATTCCTAACCAGATCTACTCAAAAGTAAGCCCCATTGTGTTAAATGAGTCTTACTCTCAGGGTAGGATTGCAGCTATAGTGTGGAGCAGGAAGTGGCCATTCAAGGAGACTGCTCTTGTGAGCATCAAAGTTCAAGTGTGGAGATCAGGGAGACTCCAAGAAGTGCTGTAGACCACCTCTATAGTCTCCTGTGCCTAAAATGGAACGTGACATGTCCATAATGCGGTCTATTGGAGTCGATCCCACAGTCCAGCCCTTTTATTTTTGTCTGGGGTCTTTAACAGGCAAGATCACATAAGAGCACACTTTGCCTGGGTGGTGCGTCAAGATTTACAAAGTTAATAAGAACTGTGAGCCGTCACTCTTGTTGCAATCCTGAAGCAGGATGTGATACCCTCGGATCCTCATGGGCTCTTTTCCTTCAGCCCTCCACAAGTTCAGGATCCAGTTGGTGAAAACTAAGTTCTCCCAGTCTGGTCCAAACCCATTTAGTCTGAGATCAGAATATTTGAGTGTTGTGACTGATGGATTCCACATAGGAAAGTCAATGTGGAATCAAATGTCTATTGGAGTGTGCATAATTTTAGAGGGGTTGGAAGAGGGGACCAGAAAGATGAGTTTGATGGAATTTGGGAAACTTGTTGGAATGTTGGACTTCTTTCCCATCCCACTCCCTGTCCAGATGGTCTTGTGATGGCTTTGGATGGAGGATGTGGACAGATCTTTTCGTAACTGGGTGGAAACTAACTTTGTTGGTGATTCTTGTTCTTGGCTCAAAGATCAGGAAGAAAACATGGGATATCTGGCTTATGACCCCACAAAGGATGCTTTGTGGATATCTGGGCTTATGACCCTACAAAACACTGACATGTCCTCGAGGCCTGTCCTGGCACAGCCTCTTTGTTGCATCTTGCATGGCTCACGTTAATCCCCCCTTTCTTGTCTCCGCAGGTCTGAAAGTAACTTTTGGACTGTGAATCGAAGCCCAAGGTATGTCAACGGTGTGTCAAATGGCATATGTTATGGGACTCAGCTGGAAGCTGTATTGCAGAGGGCATTTTTTGATCCCAGATGTGGCGCATCTGATGGGAATCACATGGGCGGTTCTGACGGGTGATGCTGGGCAACGTGGCATCTAGCCTCTACCCAGGCTTGTGTTCACTCTTCCTTGGAGGGATCTGCTCAGTAGCACCTTCCTAGCCAAGGTTGTGCTCAGAAGCCACCTTCTAGCCCACATGGTTCTCATAACAACATAAGAAAAGCCTCCACAGGATCAGGCCAAAGGCCTATAAACATGGCTTATAAGAAGCAGGTGGAATGTTTGGTACCAGAAATAAACATTTTGAAAAAGCAGGCATAAAAGCGCCACTGAAAGCAACATCAAAGCACCACCAGGGCAAAAATTGGCAGTTTCTGCCATCCAGTTAAGAGCTGGAGAAGACAAAAGACTTGTCTTACAAGTTCTTATGACAAGGTGAAGCTGAGGAGCATCAATGGTGGCCACGCTTCTAGAAGCTTCCAGTAGTCAGGGGTGGGTGGAAATAGAGAAAGGTAGGTGTTAGAGAGCCCTGAGGTGGTAAAGAAGGGATGTGTCACTCTGGTGACCATATGCCCGAGTCCATCAACCTGCAAGATCCTCATCAGCTCACCTCCTTCCCTTTTTCTCCATGTTTCTGTTCCTCAGGACAGACACAAGATGGCCTCTCCAGCAGACAGCTGCATCCAGTTCACCCGACATGCCAACGACGTCCTCCTCAATCTCAATCGCCTGAGGAGCCGGGACATCCTGACCGACGTTGTGATCATCGTCAACCGGGAACAGTTCCGAGCCCACAAAACAGTCCTGATGGCCTGCAGGTGAGAACCAATATGGACAAAGGAACCCACTTCAAGATGGCAGGATATCCATCTGCTAGCCAGGATATCCATCTGGCTAGTTCTGGATGCCTGGTTCGTTTGTCTTATGATGTGATCATCCCGATAGCTGACAGAAGGTGTCAACTGGACATCTTTCATGTGTCATCCAGTGTTTTCCCCAAAACACTGTCCAAGAGGCCACCTCAAGGTGCATATGTTGGGGGAAGGTTCTATCACCTCAATGGGGCACCTTGGATCTGTTCCAACCATTTTGCTGGCACAGTCCAAGAAGAGAGGGAACACGGAAAGGAATGGGGGTTAGGATCATGGCGCATGCCAAGCTGTGAGTATCCATTCCTCTTTGCCTCTTCCTACCCCGTTCTTCTGTTGCCCACCTCCTGCCTTGGTTTCCTTGCACTCCTCCTGGTTGCCAAACTAATGTAATTTGTGGCAGCATGTCCAATATGGTCTCTGGTGTCATACTGAGCATGCCACCCTATGACCATTAAGTGTGGAACATCTGTTTTGCTGTCATGGGTAGGGTTGGGCAATTAAGTTCTCTGTTCGGCTGGAATAATGGGAACGTTGAACAATACCCAGAATAATCTTGTCTCCTGCTTCTTCTCTCTTTCCAGTGGCCTGTTCTACAGCATTTTCACAGATCAACTGAAGTGCAATTTGAGCGTTGTCAATCTAGATCCCGAGATCAACCCTGAAGGGTTCGGCATCCTCTTGGAGTTCATGTACACCTCTCGCCTCAACTTGAGGGAGAGCAACATCATGGCTGTCATGACCACTGCCCTCTACCTGCAGATGGAACACGTGGTGGACACTTGCCGGAGGCTGGTCAACTCCAGGTGAGGCATGGCTTAGGTGCAGCAGGTGATGGTCCGTGTCCTTGCTCAACATGGACTTTAATGCAGTTTATTTTCACAGGCAGAATAGACCATTTACTGCCCTCTAGCCTTGCTAGTCTTTAGAGAACCCAGTAAAGCGATGCAGTGGCATAGCTGGGGGGGTGGAGGAGTCAGCTTGGAAAGGAGGAGTGCAAAGACCCGCTCCCTTTCAGAGACATTCCAGTTGGGTGGAGCCAAACGGAGCCATAGTGGCTGTTCTTCCTTCTAGAATTTTCCATGCCCTTCTAGATCAGACTAAATTTGGGGTGGACTGGCGAACCAGGGCATTCTAAAATATTCCCTGGTTCAGTTACCAAAGTTGTATCTTCAGAGAATGCTTTGATCTCCTTGTATTCTCCAGCTCAGAGTTGACTGAGCTTATAAAATTGGCATTTTCCACTGTTCGTTCCCTAGAACGGGAAGAAAAAAATGTATGTTTTGATCTACAAAAGGGTTGTGATTAATATACTTATCGCTTCCCCTTTCTTTTTTTCTGGGGGATTTAGTGAGGCAGAGATGGTCTCCGCAGTGAAGGCCCCCAGGGAAGAGTTCTTAGCCACCCAGATGCTGAACCACCCAGACCTGATGGCCTACAGGAGCAGGGAACTGTCGGAGACCAGCATGCCTCTTCGGAACGGGCCCATATGTGACGGGCGACCCTTTGCCCCTGCCCTGTATAGCAGCCTGTCGGGGTCCCCCATCTCCTACACTGGATACAGCCCCATGCCTGTCGGTGGCTATCTCTTCTCTGATGAAGAGCTCCGAGAGTCCAGGCTGCCCCTGTCGGACGTTTTGAGAGCCAACCCTTTCCCCCGGGAGCGAGCGCCACCATGCGCTGTCTCCCGAGCGAGCATCACCGAGTATACCAGAGCTGTCAATGACGTCTCACCTAGCATGTGCCACACCGTTGTCTACTCTCCCAAAGAAACTGGCGCAGAAGATGTCAAGAGTGACCTGCGCTACAGCAGTTCTGCGGCCGCAAAGCCCACCACCCCTCTGGCTCGCAACAACGTCTACTTTGCCTGCGACAAAGCTGGGAAGGAAGAGGAGAGACCCCAGAAAGAGGAGGAGATGGGGCAGCATTTTGAACCCACCAGTACAATGATGAACCGCAAGGTCCTCATCAGCCCCCAGAGCCCCCAAAAGTCTGACTGCCAGCCCAATTCGCCAACCGAATCCAGCAGCAGCAAGAATGCCCGCATCGGTCAGAGCGCCAGCTCTCAGTCTGGCAAGAGTCCCACGGAACCCAAGGCTTGCAACTGGAAGAAGTACAAGTTCATCGTTCTCAACTCGCTCAACCAGAGTGCCAAGCAAGACAGTCCTGAGCGGAACGAGACGGGGACCCTCTCCCCCTACATGCCCACCCTGACCTGCCAACAGCCCATCGAGCCCGAGAATTTAGATGCACAGTCACCAACCAAGATGAGCGTCAATGGGGAAGATTCAACCATTCCCCAAGCAAGCAGGCTGAACAACATTGTCAACAGGTGAAAACGAATGCTAGGAGTTGTTTGGGTTTAAACTTGCGGACAATTCATTGGCTTTCATAAGAAGCAGTGGAGTCAGGAGTCAGGCCAGTGGCATAGCAAGAGGGGGGTTGAGCAGACAATCTTGGAGGGAGTCTCACCCCTTGAGAGTCTTTCCAAGTGGGGGGAGCAAAATGGAGCTGAATGCTGTGCCCCCCCTCTAGCTATGCCACCCAATCAGGGTGGCATTGGGGGCCTTCAGGGTGGGCACTGGTCAAGCATCCATACCCGTTAAAAGGTCATTATTGGCCAGGCCAGGTCCCTACAGTGCCCATTAAAAACTGCTCTATTAATGGTGCATTAATTTCCCACCCCATTACTGCAACTGGGGTGGTTTTAATTTTTAATTTAAATTCCAGTCCTAATAGGACGTACTTTCTTAGGGTTGCAACCGTTGACGTTCCAGTGCACCATACTACTACTTTCCCATTAATATACTTCTGTCCGAGAATCCAGTGTCCTATTCATACACACGGTTACCCTAATTTGGTTTTTAATTTCAAATTTGCTGGTTACTTACAGATTCTAATGGTATGATGATGACCTTATTTCCTGCACAGGTCACTCAATGGGTCTCCTCAGAGCAGTGAGGGTCAATCTCCCTTGTATCTTCATTCCTCCAAATGCAGCTCGTGTGGTTCACAATCCCCCCAGCATTCTGAGATGTGCCTTCATACCCCTGGCTCAAACTTTGGAGAGGAGATGGGGGAAACCCACTCCGAATATTCAGATTCCAGTTGCGGTAAGTCCAGGAACTGCTTTTACCCTTTTCCATTTAGTGTAATTTTCCTATTGAGAACGACCCTGATCCTGTCCTGCAACCCGTCCCCTGTCCCCGCCCCAGCATATCAGCATCTCCAAACCCATTGCTGTTCTTATATAGAACTGTGCCCAGCAGGAGTCCATATCCTGCACTTGATTCCATAATGGGGAAAAAGTCTGTGGATGGATCTTGCCCAGGTGTTTTCACCACTTTCCAAATATGGTTTTCCAAGATTTGGAGTTTTTTTGAATTCAAAGCTACAGAAATCCATCACAATAAAATGGTTAAGTCCATTGAAACGTATACATTTGATTAGGAGAACCCAAATGTCTTGAACCAAGGGCATTTTACAGGGCCCTTTACAGCCCTACTAATCACAGAAAAGCAGGCCTCCGTCAGTCTTGAGAGACTATGGTATCGTGCTCGGCGCTGCATACACTGCATGCGAAGCACGAAAGCCTGGGTTGGATTGTTATGGAGGATAGGCTGTTACCCAAGCAGCAAATTCCCCCTCTCCACGCCACTGAATTAGTCCAAAGGAAAGGCAGAGCCGATACGATTGAATCCAGCTGCGTTGCAGAGCTGGGCTAAGGACCGGAGCTCACCCTGTCTTGTGGGGCCAACCCGGGTCTCGAACCCTGGCCTGCTGGTTAACAGGCACAGCGTCTTAACCACTTGTGCCACCCACAGCCCTACTAATTAGCCCTACTAATCACAAGGTGCTGTACAGACGTGTCTCCATGTACCCACGCTCCCCCCTTACATATTGGGGATAGTTATGGGGGATATATTCCAGGCACCCCATAGATCTGAAAAATGTGAACCTGATCTCCGTGAATTCAGCACCCCTTAACTTTATTTTTATTCAAAGAATGAATGTCTTTTGTTTTTACAGCGCACAATAAGCATGATGCTCATAGATGGAAAAAGTCAGGCAGCCTGCATGCTAGGTGGACAGAATATTAACAGCAAGCAGGACCTTCCTGCTTCTTGTTAACATTCACTAGTTGATTTTATTCTTTTTAATACTTTATTTCCTTTTTTCTGATAAAATCCATACAAATTATGAAAATGTTTCGCCTATATGCCTATTGCACCCACCGCAAGGTACTAAGCGAAACCTCGTGCTCTGCACCCTCTCTAGCTACTCTACTGTAAAACCAAGAGGTATTCATTCTCAGTGTTACCAGTAAGAATAAGAATAAAGAAAATGGGTATGGGGTTTGATGAACCATGGATAAGTAGGGTTGCCGTAATTTTCTTCCACATAATCGGGATAGGACCCTCCATCCTATTTGCCAGTATGTGAACACATTCCCCCCAAATTGGGATTGTCCCTGTTTTTCAGGACATATGGCAACCCTATGGATACGTGAAACTGCAGGTAGGAGGTGCAAAGATATGGGGGGTCTCTTTATGTACAATGGCCACACCGTTTGGCACTGAGCAGGATGGGAGAGCAGGGTTGAGCTCGGGGCTAGTGGTGATGCAACGGAGTATTTATTTTGGGATTCCCTTGGAATTCCAACTCAGTGACCACTACCCCGGGCAAGTGTGCAAGTGTCCCTTTTGTGTGCCTCTGATGTGCTCCTCTCATGTGCTGCGCCCTCTTCCTCTCTCTGTCTTTGACAGAAAATGGGACCTTTTTCTGCAATGAGTGCCACTGCCGGTTTTCGGAAGAGGCTTCTCTCAAGAGACACTCTCTCCAAATGCACAGTGACAAACCCTACAAGTGTGACCGCTGCCAGGCCTCCTTCCGCTACAAGGGGAACCTAGCCAGCCATAAAACCGTTCACACAGGTACGGCCTCATGAAACGTGCTTCTAGCCACCCAAGAAGCTGGCCTGAAGCTGCTGTCTGTTGGGGGGGGGGGGGAAGCGACCGAGGAATTGTGTGGCCCAGACTCCGGCACCTGGGATGGAATGCCTGTCGGGCCTTCCTTTTCCCCACCTGCAAAAGAGGAACAGTGGTGATCAGTGGTGAATAAACATGTGATGTATTTATATGCAATTCTGTCTCAAAGTGAATGAAGCTGGCCTTTTAAATTGAAAAATCAGCATCCCTTAAGTTGCAGTTAATGGCTTAAAGGCAGCCTGCTGGTCATGTTGCAAATGGGGAGATTCAACCTGTATGGTGAATGAGTGACGCAAATGTTGATTCCCCCATTCCCCAAAAGAAACTCTGCTATCCCCATTCAACTGGGTGGATTCCAGGTTTCACATACTCATCATGTATCTGGAAATGTTGGTCACCACATGCTGCGGTGCTTGTCAACAGCATCCAGCGTTGTGATTTTGAGCTGCTGTAGATGTGAACAGCCAATATATGTAGAGCCACCAGTACAGGGCAATGGGTGGCCCCTTGCCTTGCATGGCTGGCTGAGCCCTTGCATGGCATGGGGTCCTTAGGTCAGAACCGAGGTGGAAGAAGCACCAGACCAAGTTTGCAGTTGCATGGATCAAGTTCTGGCAATGGTGGACTGATTGTGCTCGGTGGTGTAGCTAGAGGGGGGCACAGCACTAAGTACTGGGGCAAGGTTCTGAGCAAAACCTCGTGCTTTGCACCACCTCTAGCTACTCTCCTGACTTTGCTGAAGGAGTTTATCTTGGCCACATCCTGGGGAGAGGGCAAAATAAACTCCTTCAGCAAAGTCAGGAGAGTAGCTAGAGGTGGTGCAAAGCGCTAGGTTTTGCTCAGAACCTTGCCCCAGCACTTAGTGCTGTGCCCCCCTCTAGCTACACCACTGAGCATAACCAGTCCACCGTTGCCAGAATGACATCTCTGTCATGCACAGTGTCTCCATTCGTAAAGCACCCTGTGATTAAAGGCAAGGAAACAGAATTGGTTAGGAAAATTACCTACTCATTGGGAAGTTCCCGGTTCATATAACTTCCCAAGAACATTTAAGCAATCTCTGGACAAGTAATGGCTACTTGGTATCTGTTTCATATCTGCAATATGGTGATAGAGCTGGCCTACCAAACAGGGCTGTCTGGAAGGAATTCGGAAATAATATATCAGAAGCATTTCTGAATACGGGGGACTGGAGGACCTTCTGGCGTTCAGATAGGAAAGCAATCAGGGAAAGCTGATTGGGCCACCTTATAGGATTTTGATGTGGCTCATAGGGTTTAGTTTTTGGGGGGGTTGCTTTGCAAGTTGGGAAGAAATTGGACACTATAGAGCGGGTGATCCGGGAGAAAGCCCACAAGAAATCTACATTAGCAGGCAGCTGTGGTTTCCACAAGTCTAAGCACTGAGCATTGGAACTTATATGTGTGCTGTACTCCCAAGCACTAGCGTCCCACGAAAGACTATGGTATCATGCTCGACGCTGTATGTGAAGTTGGAGTGTCCTCTCCAGAGCACGAAGGCCTGGGTAGATTGATATGGAGGATAGACTGTTAGCCAAGCAGAAAATCCCCCCTCTCCACGCCACTAAAATAGTCCAATGGAAAGGCAGAGCCAACACGATTGGTTCCAGCTGCGTCACAGAGCTGGGCTGAAGACAGGAGCTCACCCTGTCTTGTGGGGATGCGAGTCTCGAACCCTGGTCTACTGTTAACCACTTGCGCCACCCACAGCCCAACGTTGTACTCCCAAAGTTGCTGGTATATTAATAATCCCACATTTCATCTGACATGGATTGATCCGAAACAACATATTCAGTTGAAACTGTCATAGCTTTGGTGATCGCGTTCTGTGCACTATATGAAGTTGAGTTCATGTAGGACTTCTAGGACTTGAAAAACCAAGTGATTCTTTTGTGGATGGACAAGGCAGTGTCTGTCTCTGATGGCACTAAACAGGCTCTGTTTGTTTGTTGTGACAGGTGAGAAACCCTATCGCTGCAGTATTTGTGGGGCCCAGTTCAACCGGCCGGCCAACCTCAAGACCCACACCCGGATCCACTCTGGAGAGAAACCCTACAAGTGTGAGACCTGCGGTGCAAGATTTGTCCAGGTTTGTGCACAGGGGGAAGAAGGTGCTCACATCAGAGTTTAAACAGCATCACCTATGTATGTGGCACTGGTGGTTTGAACCACACCTTGCCTGTCTCCAGCCAGGGAACTCCCCCTCAAAAGCCACGCATGAAGGAAAAACCATATCCTGAACTCTACCATTTGTTTAACAGGTAGCGCATCTCAGAGCTCATGTGCTGATCCACACCGGCGAGAAGCCCTACCCATGTGAAATTTGTGGGACACGCTTCAGGCACCTGCAGACCCTCAAGAGTCACCTGCGGATCCATACTGGAGAGAAACCCTACCATGTACGTTGGCCGTCTTGTGTTTTGATTGCCACCATCTACTTGCCACCCCTCAGTAGATGGCTTTTTCTTCCTACCATTAAACACGAGGCTCCCAATCAGGTTGGAGATTCCTCCTACAACTCGGTGGCTGACTGTATTTTGTGTCATGGAACACAATCCTAACCATGTCTAAAGTAAGCCCCAATATGTTCAGTGGGTCTTACTCCCAGGAAAGTATCTCTAGGAAAGAGGTTAACAGTCCTAACCTCCTGATACGAGTCCTGGCACAAGTACTATGCAGGCCTTGGATTTCACAAAAGTGCCGTAAGGCACTTCTACACCCCTCGTGTAGGGGTTAGATCAGTGCACAGACATGCACTGGCCTCCGCACACCACCATGGGAATGGGGAGACAGGTGAGTTATGCCTGCCTAAACTGGTTAGGATTGCACCCTGGGTGTATCCAAAGTTCTTAGGGCGGAATATCTCTGCACAATTGTGGGTGCTCAGTGGTGGTGGTGCTTTTCTAAGGACTCTGGTGGGTTCTACTACTACTAAATTTGGAATGATTCGAGACAGTAACACTGATGGAAGCTGCTTTTCTCTTATGTATGATGCAGGAATTCCCATATTTTTGTGACAACGAATGGGGAATACCTCTTATTACATGGAGCCAGTCAACTATTTGTACTAAATTATTTTTAAAACCTGCCAGCTGGGCCAGAAGCATAACTGTGGGGAGGCAATGCAGTAAATTCAGAGGGCACTGCAGCACGTAACATAAGTCATCCCTCACTGTCGGACTACAACATGTTGTGTTGCGGTGCCTGCTGCACTTACTGTACCACCCTTTCCCCGCAACGCCTGGCCAGGGATGCAAATTTTCATCAAATTTTATCTTTTTTTAATATGTTATACAATGAATTAAATGTTGCAACTCTAACTTCTTTCTTATTTTTTTTCTCTCCACCTGCGCACCGTTTTAGTGTGAAAAGTGCAATCTGCATTTTCGCCATAAAAGCCAACTCCGGCTGCACCTTCGCCAGAAGCACGGCGCCATCACCAACACCAAGGTGCAATACCGTGTTTCGCAGGCGGAACCTGCGCCGGAGCTCCCCAAAGCCTGCTGAAGAGGAAGGACCTGTGCCTCTGTCGGACACGGAGGGCCAACCTAGGCAGGACAACGGGGGCGGGGGGGAGTGTTGTCCAAAGGAAACTTGTAACACTTTAGCGTACATGTTTGGCTGCGTTTTTTTGTGTTGTGTTTGTTTTTTGGCCACACAATGGAGTGCCTCGAGAAGCCCAGCGCGCAGGCAGGTGGAGAGGAAAAAAAATACACGGGTTTTTATTTTATTATGCTTTGTTTCCCAATTATGTGAATTTTTTTTTTAGAAAACAACAACTGGGGTGTGTTTGTGTGTGTGCGAGAGTGTGTGAGCGAGAGGACGTAGAAGAGAAAGATAAGGCCAAGACCTTTCTTTCAAAGGTCTGTGCGATGGAGTGACCCTTCACGACCAGAAGATGAGGAATGTATATTATTTTATGGGAACAAATATTTCTTTTTATGCAAAATTGTACATTTTAACAAAAAGAGAAAGAGATTGTATATGCTATACGTGGAGAGGGCTTTAACTTTTTAACCAAAGGTGAAGGAATCTATGGCAGAGTTGTAAATAGATGAATATATATATATATAAATATATAAAATTATATTAAAATATAAACCTTTAAAAAAGATATATTAAATATAAATATATATATATATATATAAAATGCATTAAAGTCTCAGGTCAGTGTCTGCAGGCAGACAACTGGTCCGAGAGCTTTTATTGTGACAGAGCACTTAACAAGATATTTTAAAGTATTGCATCTGTATTAGTGAGAAAATATTTTGTCTAAGAGCATTTGAGTGTGTATTTGTATTTTTTTGCAAGTGACGGTTTACAATTTACAAAAAAAGTGTGTATTAAACCAACCAAGGTGCGGAAGGAACTTAAAATAATATAAGTGTATTTTTTTTTTTTTTGGAAGTCTGTATATATGTACAATGTTTGGGGTTTTTGTTTTTGTTTTCGCGCAGTGCCTTTCTTTTCAGCGTATGGACTAAAATGAAAGCCCAGTTTGCGGTACGGGATGAAATGGCAAAAAGGGGTCTTTGCAGACTCTCGGTGGAGACTGTCAGGTTTATTTTTTTTGTTCATTTAGCAATTTTTTTTTTGGTCTTCTTTTATACACTTGTGTTACAATCAGTCAATCTCGGGTGACAGGGTTTGGGCTGTAACAAACTGCATTCATGCGTTCTGTAAAAACATAGCTGTACACATCCAACAATAAAATGGCTGAAAGCAGACCTGACCGAGCCTGTATGGGACTGAGTTTTTCTCCTCTCCGACATCCTCCCTGCCCTTGAGAACTGCCTGCCTTAAAAAAAAAGTCATGTTCAACTTTTTTCCTCCTTTATGCGCCATGCATTTAAAAAATATCTTTTAACTGGACAATATGCTGCTCTTCTCCCTCTCTGTCATTCCTATCATCACAGAGTACCGGACCAATTAAAGGTTCTCCACCACCAGTGGAGCTTTGAGAGTGCACATGAATGCTGGAAACCCGAGCATTGGAAGCGCAGCAAGGGGGGAGCTCTCCATCCATAGAATCCTAGGGCACAATCCAGAGTAACTATGGGGAGTCCTTGCTCCGGTGTAAGAACAATTTACTCTGGATTGCAATATGAATTTTCCGTAGGTTTTCAGTAGGTGATGCAGTAAATACAGGTGCACATAATATCTCTTACGTGCTCCTGTAGTTACTCTGGATTGTAGGGCTAGAGTTGGAAGGGACCCAGTAGGTCATCTAGTCCAACCCCCTGCCTGTAGCAGGAAATCCTCCTAGAGCATCTCCCACAGGTGCTCATCGAGCCTCAGCTTGAAGAAATCCACCCTGATGACAGCTGATGTGGGAAACACATTTTTCTTTGGGGGCAAAAAGCTACACACAGAATAACAAGGAGTAGTAGCAACACATGTTTTCTAAAGCAAGAAACCTCCTTGGAGTTTATGGGAGGGTGGTGTGCATGCAATTATGCCAGGTGGGCATTGTGGCTTGGAGTATCACCTTCTTCCCTCACCTCTCCCATGTTTGTGGGACATGTCGTGCACAGGTGCAGCTCTGTGCCATGCACCTTGTTCTTGGAGTGCCTTTTATAATAAGGTTGTGAGTGGCTGTGAGTGGAATCCTATTCATGTCTACTCAGAAGTAAGTCCTGTTATAGGCAATAGATCTTACTCCCAGTAAGGTGGGGATAGGATTGCAGCCTGTGCTTGGAAGGAGTTCTGCCAGCAGCCGTGGAGATCTGATGGATCCAAATAAGTTTGCATTTATAGACTTTTTCCCTACAATCCAGAGTAACTACGGGAGCATGTAAGAGACATTTATATTGACGTAGTTATGGCACCACCTTGTGAAAACCTATGGGAAATTCATATTGCCATCCAGAGTAAATTGTTCTTACATTGGAGCAAGCACTCCCCGTAGTTACTCTGGATTGTGTCTTATGTTTTGAAGCTGGAATGAAGGCCATATCTCGTCAATGTGCCATGAGATGAAAAAGATTGAAAATCTCTGGTCTAGATCAGGGTCAGGGAACTTTTTTACCTTTTACCCCAAAATATATTTAGATATGCTGACGTTACCCCCTTGATTTGAATCAATCAATCAATCAGGCAGTCAGTCAGTCTGTCTGTCTGTCTGTCTATTTGAATCTATATATAGATTCTATATGCAATGAAATGAAATTCCTGGGGATATTGAACAGACGCACTGCCAAGACACAGCCGGGCATGCATATAGATTCATATGCATGCCTGGCTGTGTCTCGGCAGGAAGACTGTCCATTACCCCCAGGAATTTTCATTTTTACCCCATTTGGGGTAATTTACCCCGTTCCCTGACCACTGGTCTAGATGGTGGGAAAGTTTTTATATTTTGAAACTTAATTATTCCAACATTATTAGGCACATTTACCAACTCATTTTCTGTTGTTAAGAAATGGGACAGGATTTATTTTGGAGTAGGAAAAAGATCATCCTAACTAGACTGAAAAGTTTAGACGAGCATCAGGCCCAGCTAATACCCTTCCTAAGGGAACGCAACCCCAGACTTTGCAATGAAATTGCAGCTGAAACCAGGTGGAGAAAACTTTGCCTCAACTACCCTTTGCTGATTTATTCTATACTCTTGGTGAACACCTGGATGGACCTGACCTGGACCCACTGAATGAAAGGGACTTTATGTGCATTCTCAGTTGTTTGGACATCAGCATCTTCAAGAGCAGGACAGCCAAGATGGTGCACTTAACATGGTTAACATGGATAAATTATTAAATACCAATAAAAGAAACTAGAATTATAAAAACATCAAGCAGGCCTCCGTCAGTCTTGAAAGACTATGGTATCATGCTCAGCGCTGCATACGAAGCACGAAAGCCTGGGTTAGATTGTTATGGAGGATAGGCTGTCACCCAAGCAGCAAATCCCCCCTCTCCACACCACTGAATTAGTCCAAGGGAAAGGCAGAGCCAATACAATTGGATCCAGCTGCGTCATAGAGATGGGCAAAGGACAGGAGCTCACCCTGTCTTGCAGGGCCGACCTGGGTCTTGAACCCTGGCTTGCTGGTTAACAGGCACAGAGACTTAACCACTTGCACCACCCATCAAGAACCAAGCAGAAAAGTGGGGAAATAAGCCCCTGCATAGGCAATATTTGCAAGTACAGTAAAACCTTGTATTGAGTGTTTTGGATTGAGAATGTTTAAAGGACAATAAAACATTTCTAATAATTTTTGTCTTGCAATACGAGCAAAAAAATAAATAGTCCCGGCCAGGATACGGCCAGTGTTGGCATTCCACCAGATCCTGCTTAGCCTCTCTTGAGACACCAGAAAATGCATCCCTTTCAACAACAACCCAAAACTAATGGATTGTATAACCTGTGGATAGAAAGCGGTAATTTCTCGTATGACCACAAGGTGGCAGTTCAGGGCAAGATTTGATTCCTGAATGAGGATCGAATCATCACAACCATGTACTGTATTAATTTATCTGGTCCCAACAGAAGGTTGAAGCTAGTTTAGTAGAGGGGCTGGTGTGTCATCTGATCCTCAAGCTACGGGACACAATTTGTACAGGTAAGACATCCCAAACTGCGTGCTTGCATACAAGTTACACAAAGGCTCACACCCAGCAGTTGACAGTAGTAGTACAGCTACTGGGGAGTGGTGGTAAAATTTCAAGAATATTTCTGTGCCTGGGTACACCCTTGCAACACCCCTTGTGCAACACACCCGTCCCATGCACACACACCCCGTGCAGTACAAACCCCCTCGTGCCACAGACCTCCCATGCAACATACTCCCCTGTGCAACACACTCCATGCAACACCACCCCCGTGCAACACTCCCTTGTGGAACACATCCATATGCAACACCCCACGTGCAGCACCCCCATCAAACCTTCTGTCATTTTGGTCACTCTCTGCACCTTTTCCATTTCCTCTATATCCTTTTTGAGATGTGCTTTTTATTCTCAATACCTTTTCTAATGACCCGAAACATAGAAATAGCATTCTACTTAGCAGGCCTTAAAGCAGCGGTTCTTACGATCTGGGGTCCACAAGCCTCTTTGAGAATGGAAAAATAGTCACAAACACACATTCGCACCTGGTTCACAGACCCTGAGACCCATACACAGACCCCATACGAAGACTTTGTTGGAGCCAAAGGGAAAACTAAAGAGACCAATTTCCAAAATATGTTTACAAAAGAAGTAGTTATTTCCATTATTTTTGCAGAAATATTAGTATTTGCACTGTATGTTTTATTCTCATCTTTAATTTCCAGGGTGGATGTGAAATAATCAGCCCTAAAATGATAAAATGCAGGAGTTAATTGGATCTGTTGCCAGCATGAATTGGATCCAGATTATGGATTTGTTTGTTTGTTTGTTTACTTACTTACTTACTTAATTGGTCTTATATCCTGCCTTTCTCAACATAGGTGGACTCATGGCAACTAACAACACTGATTAAAAACATATAAATCAATACAATATTTAAAAACATGCCTTGAATTACAATGATACCAGGCTCCTTCCCTGGTAAGGTAGAGAGTAGAGGTTATAAAGGAAGGAAACAAAGCAAAAAAAGACAAGATCCACCTTAATTTATTTAATTTAAACTCTCTGTTATTATTAAATTTAAAACGATTTCATACAATTGATTGCATACTATTTATGAATGACAAGTAGGCTGCATGCTGCCTGCTCACAAGGAAAAAGAGGACAATGAAGATTTCTTCCAGGACACTAGTATTAAAAAGAGGACGTGTCCTGAAAAAAGAGGACATATGGTTACCACAATCACCAGGTCACAAGCAATTACAATTACCGGTAGTTCCCCCCAACTTTGCTTC